>OV702282.1:375266518-375891518 GCA_916181665.1 Avena sativa
GCTGGAGGCGTCTCCTGAGAACCAAACAGACGCTTGGTGATAGTGGCTTTCTCTGTGGGGCCACCAGCTAGGTCTTTTTCGTTGCCAAACTGAGTGCTGAAGAAGTGATCATTCCAGTCTTCGTCGTCCTCGGCCGGATCCTACGCCATGTGCATATCATCAACATGATCATCCGACCCACCGCATGGAGGTGACGGCGAGGGCAGTAAGGGGGCCTTGCCACCTCTTGTTGCTGGCACGACAGGCAGTGCTGTTGTCTGTGGCGTGATGGCCCCCGCCGTCCCCAAACGGATCATGCTCTTTGGCCATAGCAAGAATAAGCCGAAGCAACTTCTGAGGACATACGGCTCTTCTTCATCCGCTCCTGGGGGTTGAATGGGAGGTTCCAGGTCGTCGCAGCCCCTTAGCACCCGACTAATTTTAACCCTGTGCACGCTATCTGGCATCGGCTTTGAGTGGAACGTGCGCTGCAAGGGTTGAACGATGGTACCCTTGGCAACATCTCTCAGCTCGTTGTTCACGTAGCATAAGAGAGTGCAAGGAACATCCGTCTGCGGAAAACATGTACGGCTTCGTCAGAGCGAGATGCCATAAGAGTAATATATATATAGATGGCATGAAATAAGGCGGTAATTAAAGCAATTTGTTTACCGTGATGGCGTCGAGATCGGCTAATGTCGACGCACCGCATATGGCGACGGGCGTGCAAGAGACGGAAGGGCTGCTTGATGGCGCGGTGCTGGCCGCCGGTGTATTCTCCCTACCGATGGGTGCTTGGAGCTCCGGTGCCGCCGCGACAATGGCAGGGGGGCACCAACATGTACTCCGGCGCCGCGGTGATGGCGGGGGGAGTCACCAACACTTGCGGAACCGCGGTGCTAGCGGGCGGAGTCACGAACACGTAGTTCGCCTGATTCGTCGGCGCCATGTTGTTCGAGTGGCTGCTGACCATGCTTGGAATCGGGCACGGCCCTACTCGACCACCCGCACTCCAGTTCGCTATTGACTCCACCAAGGTAGGCAGGAAGGACGTGAGGGTGATTGCCAGGTTGTCTTGGACGATCTGCGGGATCCGCGCCACTTGTGCCTTAAGTTCTTGAACCTCTCGGTTTTCCTCCTCGCTCCTTCCCGACGGCGCCACATGCGTCCTCGGCGGTGGACCAAAATGATCCACCCAATTCTTACCCCCGAGGCCGGCCAGACGGCCAGCCGACGACGGCTTCTTCGTAACCGGCTCTATTTTCTTGGCCCGGTTCATCGCCCTGTTAAAAGGGTTATCCCACCGGGTGGCCGCCGTCGACCCCTGGGATGAGGAACCCTGGGATCCATGACTAGCAACAATTTCCTCCTCCTGCAGAAGAAGTAACAGTGAATCATTTAGATCATCGATTAGATTGCAATCATGTTGATCCGCGGTAATTAGATTATACTTACCACAATTTCCTCGAATTCCTTCACCGCAGGATCCGCGGTGAGTTGTTTGGTTTTTGGGTCCACATGGTAACGGGCCCTGATGAAGTTTCGAACCTGCACGGGTTCGAATTTAGCAAAGGGGTTTTCTATCCCCTTGGATCTATACTCTTCGTCCTCCTTATTCCATTTGGCCTCCGCGGTTCTGTATCCACCAGATCCGAGATGGTGATGACCTATATTCATCGCCTGCAACACCTTTCCCCGATTACTATTGGCCAGGGCTCTTTCGGATTCACACCTCTCCTTGAACTCCCGGAACTGATCTTCGGTGATCTGCGGGTCAATCTTCTGGATCTCCTCGAGACTTTTGCCTTCTTTATAGATCTTCTTCTTTATCTGGGTTCTCCAGCTGGCCAGGGCAGTGCTCATATTTGTGAGGGCGGATTTGTTTACTTCGTTCCCATGATAATTTGTGTTCTGATACTTAGCGGGGAACTTGTATCTGGCGTGCAGCTTCTCGAAGAGGAGTGTGCGCAAGTGGCCATTATCTTTATGCCAGAGATTCTCGGTGTTGATCGAGATGGTTGTCCGGGTGATCGCCGCCACTTGCCCACCGTACCCTTTGACGACAAGGGCGGGCTCCAAAGGAACCCCTAATGGGCTCACTTCGGTAATTTCCTCCCTGACCGTGCCGACCGTGTTCGGGCGCCGGTCCTTCGGCTTCTTCTTCTTCTTAGGAGGGTTGCTACCACTCCCTGTGCCCTCGCCGCCATCAGTGGTTTCATCGTCCGCCGTTCCTTCGGCTTCTTCCTCCACGTCTTCCATCTCATCATCCTCGCTCTTCGAAGGATGGTATTCTTCATCGTCTTCTAGCCGTTGGGCCGCCTCCCAGAATGTCAATTGTTTATTTGGAGGTCTGAGTTCTCCTTCAGCGCTGATGCGCTTAGAACATCCAGCCTCGTCGTTGTCACACATCTTTGCACTAATAAAAACAAATAATTGGTTAAATGCACGGAAAAATCCGGCATGACCTTTGCTAATTTTCTTAAACTAGGAGTGCCCGATTTCTGCCGAAACGGAAGTTAATCAACATTCCGGCAAGAATCGGGACTCATTTCATACAAGAACCTGCATACACACATAATAAAGTGCTTCATATACAAGAACAAGCACAATGACATCAAAGTTCCATTTTACTACAAATAAATAATTGATAGCAGCAAATAAAACCCAAGAAATTGACAGCAGCAACTAAAACCCAAGCATACATGTTTCTGTCAACTGACAGCAGCAATTGACAGCCAGGTTTTCTTTTACTACTTCATTTTGTCATGACAACAGCAATTGACAGCAATTGACAGCAACTAAAAACCAAGCATAAATATTTTGCATTACCCAGAGGCGATTCCTCTCTGTTAGATGGGTATGTGTACAGCGAGGGATACACCGGTAACAAACAATAATGTAATGCCACACGCAAAGGACACGGTAGATTAAAATTCACCAATCTCTCCTTACATTGACATGTATCAGGATTAAGTCCTAGTATTATTATTACCATGGCTTCACAGTCAGGCTTTTACTAGTCTACACTCACGGTTTACTGTTAGTAGTACAGACTTAGGGACCATTTTCTGATCTCACATTGTGTAACATTAATCAATAGATTTTGGATCAAGCTGAGAAGGATTAATGGTTGTGCTCTAACCAAGGATGAGGCTATGAGCACCCAGCAGCCATACAAATCCTATCCCTGCACACCCCCTCTTATTTCCCCCCTCTCTTCCTGAGCCAAACAATTCCCATTTCCCTATCCTCCCACCACTACTACCACTGAGCTACTATCCCCTTCAAGGAGAGGGCAAAGAAGAACGCATATACACTTTGTTGCTTGGGTTGCAAGGTTGCAACAACTAATCCAGCTGCAATGGCTCTGAGGCTGTGGGCAAGCTCAGCTGCCAATGCCCTCAAGATTTCAAGCAATGGAGCTAGGGCTGCTGCCCCTACCTACTCTATCTCCAGATACTTCTCCACTGGTACAGTCTTTCTATGCGTAGCTAAAGTAGAATTCTGCAGTATAGGTTGCTATATCACTTTTTGGGTAGAGAGCACATGCTGTGTGCAATGTTCTTGCTCTTTTACATTATTTGTAGACCAACTCTTTCCACTCAATACATTGTTGTGGCTTTCTATTTGTATTTTATTTCCTTCTGGATAGGATACCGGAAAAAGGAAAGGTATAGACAAAAAAATCTTCACTACGAATAGAAAGAGGAATTTTGTCAACAGCAAGATTCTGTAAAAATCTTCTAGATAGCAAGCTTTTGTCAACAGCAAGCTTTTGTCAACAGCAAGCTATAGTCATGTTTAAACTGTTATGATGCGTGTTGTAGTTCTAAATTTTGTCAACAGCAAGCTTTTGTCAACAAGTCATGTTTGTCAACAGCAAGCTTTTGTAAATCAAGCTACAGTCATGTTTGACCATGCCCAGGTGAACCAACAACAAGCTTTTGTCAACAATATAAGAGCAAGCTTCACGATTGCTAGACTAATAGACACTTGGCTGCATAATACTAGAGCTGAGTATCGCATAGAGAGTTCTTTTTCAGACCATGAAGCAGAACCCTAACCATGGCCTGCAGAGAGAGGGGAGAGAGGGAGAGAGAGGGAGAGAGGGAGAGAGAGGGAGAGAGGGAGAGAGGGCGAGAGGGGAGAGGCGACGCTCACCTCTGACGGGCGGACGACGGGCGGACGACGACGGGCGGACGACGGCGGCCTCCACCTCCTGAGACGCGGCGACTGCTCGTCCTCGGACACGGGCCTCCTCCTGAGACGCGGGCGGACCTCCTCCTCAGACACGGGCGGACCTCCTCCTCCTCGGGCGCGGGCAGGCCTCCTCCTCCTCAGACGCAGCGGCGACGGATCGAGAGCGGCGGCGGCGGCGGATCGTACTCGGGCTGAGAGATGGAGAGATGGGGATGAGAGAGGGGGTCGGGCTCCACGTGTGGATAAAGCCACTTAGGCGTAGCGCACTGAGCCATAGTGCGCTACGGATATCTGTAGCGCACTATGGGCTAGTGCGCTACGCCTATCGTCTTCTAACTACTGCATAAGAGAACTACAGCCCCACTAGCTAACAACTATACTAGCCTATCCCACTGGTTCTGCCCACTACTCTATTCTAAACCTGAGAGCACCCAGGTTCGAATCCTGGTGCCCCAATTTTTTGTTTTGATTTTAAAAATACTTTTAAATATTCCAAAAAATGCCCAAAAGTGGTGATATATGCCATAGAAGTTTTATTTTGATTTTAAAATACTTTTAAATATTCCAAAAATGCCCAAAAGTAATAATATTCCAAAAATGCCCAAAAATATGATTCAAAGTATAACTAAATTTCATAATACTTTGTCCATGAATATTACAATCTTTTTCGACCACGCGTTTTACAATATTTTTTGAGCTAGCGTTTTACAATCTTTTTTCCCTTCTTTGTCGCGGTTGAATAATTTAGCCCCGGCACTTTAATGTTTCTTCTTTCGAACGGGCTACCTTTTTTGGGTAGGGTTGTCCTTTTTCTTCTTGTGATGTATGTTGCTGCATCGTAGTCGTCGTCATCTTCAATCTTTGGATCGCCGTACTGGTCGAAGTCTTGCTCGTTGGCGACTCCATCCATTCCGATGATGTTTCTTTTTCCTCTCCTCACGACAACACGGCTAGGCTTTGTTGGGTCGGTAATGAAAAAACATTGGTCCACTTTGGTAGCCAGTACCCACGGTTCATTTTTCGCGGCCACGTTTGCACCGGCGGCCTTGGATTTGGCTGCTTCGGGTATAACCATGGTTGTGAAATACCGGTCTTCTCTTTCGACGCTCTTTGCCCATCTGACACGGAACATCGGCACCTTTTCTCCACAGTAGTCGAGCTCCTAGATCTCCTCGATTCTTCCGTAGAATCTTTCCTTCACGTTGTCATCGGTGTAGAATTCCGACGTTACGCCTGAGTTCTGATAATCACACTTGTTGTCCTTTTCCTCCGTGTA
This sequence comes from Avena sativa, assembly GCA_916181665.1. Taxonomy (NCBI): domain Eukaryota; kingdom Viridiplantae; phylum Streptophyta; class Magnoliopsida; order Poales; family Poaceae; genus Avena; species Avena sativa. The sequence continues at coordinate 375,271,974 of OV702282.1, forward strand.
GAATGTGTAGCCGTTGATATCATACGCCTGATAGGTCACCAGGTTTTGCATCGGTCCCTGCGACAAGGTGAATATGATCTTTTCCGTGTCAGAAGAATGCGAGCGCGGGGGATTATCAAGGAGCGTCTGCCTAAACCAACGCATGAAATCTGAGTTGTGCTCTTTGATTATTTCTCCCTGCGTCCTCTGTATGCCCCGGTCACTGTACTTCTTCTCGATTAACCTTTTGTGCTTCTGTACCCAAGGATCGACCAGTTCTAAATGCTGTAGCGCGACGAGGTTTGCTCGATCAAAGTCTGCGCGTCGAAAATCGAAGTCTGCATGCAGTATGCGACGACCCTCTCGGTGACCAGATCCGTCGAGCTTGCCAAGGTGTCTGTTGACGGGAAGACCGACAGGGTTCTCGATGTCTAGATAATTCGTGCAGAAAGAGATGCACTCTTTGGCCAGAAAGCCCTTGGCTATGCTTCCATCTGGACGGGACCTGTTGCGAACGTATCCTTTGATGTGTCCGTTCATCCTTTCGAACGCCATCATGCTGCGGAGGAACATCGGCCCGAGTTGTACGATGTCCTCCACGACATGGACCAGCAGATGCACCATAATGTCGAAGAATGCGGGTGGGAAGTAGACCTCAAGCTCACATAGTATCACCACGATCTCCTCCTGTAGCCTTCCGAGCTGATTCAAGCCAATCGACTTCCTAGAGATGACGTCGAAAAACTTGCATAGGCCAAATAACGTTTCACGGACGTGCTCATCCATTATCCCTCTTAGTGCGACCGGAAGTACCTGCGTCATTAGCACGGCACAGTCGTGAGACTTCATGCCACTGAACCTCTGCTTCGCCTCGTCTAGGTATCTGCTTATCTTGCCCGCGTAGCCGTAAGGAATTTTGACTCCTAGAAGGCACTTGAAAAACTGTTTGATCTCATCCTGGCTTAGAGTGAAGCAAGAAGGAGGGCAGTAATATTCGTTCTTCTTTAACTTTTTACCCTTCCGACGACCTTGTGTCGTCTCCGACTCATGATCATCGTCATCTTCCTGATCATCAGGAGTAGTGCGTCCTCCGTGAAGCTCCTTCCGGATACCCAAGCATATCAGGTCGTGCCTTGCTTTCGGACCATATTTCGTCCTATCTGGCATGTTGATTATGGTGGCGACCAGACTCTCGCACACGTTTTTCGTGATATGCATGATGTCGAGGCTATGAGGCGTGCGGAGAAACTTCCAGTATGGCAACTCCCAGAAAACAGACCTTGTTTTCCATACCTTCATCAGCGGCTTGTCTTGTTGCTGCCTCTTTCGCTTCTTTCCAGGCTTAGGACAATCTTTCCAGTTTTTCAGCAACTCTTCCACTTCTTCGCTGCTCCTACGCTCTGGGATTCCTCGGGTCTCTGATTTGCCATCGAACAGGTCTCCACGTTTTCTCCATGGATCATTCTTGCCGAGCCACCTCCGGTGCGCCATGAACACGGTTTTCGATGACCCTGGATCTTTCTCTAGTTGGAGATAGCTTGTGTTATCCATGCACCTAACGCATGCGCAAAATCCTTGGATAACCTGCCCCGAGATATACCCGCAACCTGGATAGTCTTGCACCGTAGTGATCAACGCGGCTCTCATAGTGAAATAATCTTGTGCGACGGCGTCGTAAGTATTGGCTCCAGATTCCCATAACGTGGCTAGCTCCTCTTTCAACAGCCCGAGATACAGATTGATGTCGGTACCAGGTTGTTTCGGCCCTTGAATTAGCATACTCATTTGTATGTACTTCTTCTTCATGCACAACCATGGAGGGAGGTTGTACATCCATACAAACACGGGCCAAGTGCTGTGCGTGCTGCTCTGGCTACCGAACGGTTGTTTGCATCTTCTGCACGGACATCTTATATCTGTCTTGTTATTTCGTATCATGTCGGCCGTCGCACATTTCAAAAATCTAGCCACAATGCCTTCGCTCATTATGCGGACCATTTTTGCCTGCACGATGTACACGGTACAATTTTGAAGTCTATTAGAACCACATAATGAATGCATGCATGCAATGGTCGATAGAAAATTTCGGCATGACCTATCCTAAAATTAGGACCTTTGTGAAATGCCAAAGTCTTGCCAAAATGGAAATGAATCAACATTTTGGCAAAACAAATGGCAACTTGTTCACATACAAACACAAGAGAGAGAGAGAGAGAGACCGATCCATACACACATGAACATATCATTATCCTCTCCATACACACATGCATGAGCATCATCGATACTCTCCATATACACACACATATGACCATCGATCCTCTCCACATACACACATCATGAGCATCGATCATCTACATACATATGAGCACATCATCCATATAAACATGAACACATCCTTACATGGACAACTTACCGAGATGAGAGACCGATCGCGAGAAAGATGGAAAGGAGAGGTGCGCGCGTCGACCGGAGAAGGATAGATGAGAGACCGGAGACCTCCTCTATTACTTATGTAACATCCAAAGCAAGTTTTACATGCTAAAAATGGTGAATGTGTGGAGAAATTGAGGTGGGAAGGAGAAGATCCCGACTAGATCTAAGGAGGAAGAAGAAGGGGAAAGTGAAGTGTGGGGTGGTGGATGTGGTCACACATGTGCACATAAAGTGCTGCCCTAAAGAAATCGACACATCCCGTGGCACACACGGCCCTAGTGCGCCACAGGGAGTACAAACATCTGTGGCGCACTACACCAAGTGCGCCACAGATGCGCCTACTCCCTGTGGCGCACTAGGCCGAGTGCGCCACAGAAGTTTGTGGCCGTTTCAGAGCAGAGGGGGGCATGCGCTTAAGCGTAGCGCACCAGGCACACATGCGCCACAGATGACCCTAACAACCGTGGCGCACATGACTATAGTGCGCTACAGATGTTTGGCGTGTGGCCAACAGGGCCCTGGCCCACACACATCTGTGGCGCACTATAGTCATGTGCGCCACGGTTGTTCTAGTTATTAGTAGGGCACTGCCCACATGTGAGCCACGCCTGTTTTAGCCGTGGGGCACTTCAACCATGTGAGCCACGGATGTGTTGATTACCTATAGCCGTTTTCCTAGTAGTGTGTACTCGGTCATCGGATCCAAGATGGAGAGCATGTTGTTCCGTGATGACGAGCTTCAGGTTCCATTGTAGAAAAATCTTTGTTCCGACTTCGTGTCGGTGAAGGCCTTGTAGCGGCACCGGTTACTCGTTTTCGTCGTCAAGCATCGAAGATCTTAGCGACACTGTGCACACACGCGAGGTCAAAACGGTGACTGGACTGATGGCAAAGGGGAAGCTTGAGCTGGTTCCTGCGCGGACGTGCTCTAGCCAACGGGGAACAACACGGCCGGGGCGAACTTGGTCGCGGAGACGCAAACAATGGGTGGGGGTCGAGCTGGGGCAGCACGGCTCGACGGGACGGGCCAGAGGACAGCGGAAGGGCAGCGCTAGGCGACGGCGACCGAAGCGACGGGGACAAGGACGACGAGGGCCGGAGGGAGGCAGGGCCTCAGGTGGCCGCGGAGGCGCACGCGGGCAGCGACGGCTCGCACGGAGAAAAGGGGCAGCGGAAGGGGCGGCGCTGGGCATCGGCGGGAGGCGGGACCGGCGAGGCGAGCAGGGGGCGGGCGTGCTCGGGCTTGGGCTAGAGGAGGAGGCGGGGAGGGGCGCTCGCGGAGGGCCGCGCGGGCGAGGCAGAGGGCGCCGAGGAGGAGGCGGGGCGCTGCCGGAGGCGGGGACGACAGCAGGACGGAGGCGGCCGGCGTAGAGCTCGCGGGAGGCGCAGGGCCGGCGCGGAGGGTCCGGCGGCGGGAGGAGGAGGCCGGCGGAGGAGAGCTCGGGGACGCGGGGTTCGGGCGGTCTGGCGCGACGGAGGAGCACCAGGGGGAGGCGGCGCACCGGGGACGGCGGAAGGAAGAGGCCGGCGGCGGTGGCTCGGGGACAGAGAGGCGGGCGTGCGGGCTGGGGAGAGGACGCGGCAGAGGAAGAGAGAGAGGGGAGGGGAGCGTGCCTGGGGCGGTGGCTGGTGGGTGGTGGGACCGGGGTGGGGCAGGTGGGGCTTGGGGTGGGGCCAGGCCAGGAGTTGGTGGGGGTGTGGTGTGTGTGCTGCGTGAGGGTGGGTGTGGGCCAGGGGGAAGAGAGAGAGGGGGGATGGGGTGTGGATTGGTGAGGTGGCGGTGGTTGAGATGAGGTGGAGGGAAAGGTGAGGTGGCAGGCTAGGATAGGTTGGGGTGAGGTGGAGGGGGCTGGGTAGACTAGGTTCGGGTAGGAAAAGTTTTAGGTGGACCGATGTTGTACTGGGGGTGGCCAACTGGGTCGGATCGGCCCGGTTCGGCTGCCCCCTAAAAATAATATGAACTATTTATTTATTTCAAACAGGCTTTTGCAAACCATTGGCCGATAAAACAAAATAATCCAGAGACCCGGGTTTTGCGTTTGAACAAAGACGGGGCGTTTAGAAAACAAAAATAGGTTTTTCCGGAAATAGTTTTATGCAAGCAAATGCAAGATGATGACGATGCTCCAATGCAATGTGGCATGATGACATGAGCATGCGGTCATGATGATGCAATGCACAAAAACAACGCGATTTTCTAGTAGTGGTTTTTGCGGGATGCCACAGGATGCTTCACAGATTGCTCATTATGGTGATGCTGCAAGTTTCCACCATGATTAGGCATGGCTTAGGCTAGCAGCCCAGGCGTTTATATAACACAAAATACATAACCCCATGTACTTACAAGCTCCATTTTTATTTCACACCGGCGACATCCATAGACAAAAGAGCATGATATCAACTGTGTATAAAGTACAAGTGTAATGTTGAAAACGTTTCCCATGACAGCATGGTTCTGCTAATTCCAATGTATAAGTGCAAGCATATACAACATAGATGACACAATGGTTCAAGTTTATTAGGAGCAAGAAAAATAAAGTGTTCCATAAAGTTTGTGAGAGTTTTAATCACTAAGTTTTCACATAACAAAATACTTTTTAATTGGAAGATAGATGAAAACAAGAATATACTTGGAATGGGAAGTGGAGGCTAGCAAAATACTAGGAGCGACCAACTAAGAGAGCAATAATGGCCATAACCATGCAGAGCGACAAAACATTACTAATCAAAGCATAGAGTGGTACTACAAGTCAAGGACTAAATGATCATAGAGGCTATGGTGACTTGTTCATAGTCATAACATGGTGTGAGCATGTACCAAGTCAACCCAAACAAAACATCAAAGGAGAATACCACAATACTATGCTTTTGCATGCTAAAACAACGCATGATTCTTTCAAGGCACACTAAGCAATCCCAATTGTTTGGAACAAGTCATGCTAAAGCAATAATCACTAAGCATAAGGTTAAAACAACACCTAGCATGACATGCTAAAGTCTAAGTCATAGTCAAAGCAAGCTCCTCTTGCACTATTTCAAGCAAGAACTTTCTACTCCTTTCCAACACCAATCAACTTATTTGAAACAACACAGCGAGAACGGGGGTACAAACTACTTTATTCAAGAAAACTAAACAAACTAAACAAATCAAACTAAAACTAAGACTCTCCAAGAACAACACAACAGTGCATGAAATAATAAAAACGAAGTGTCTAGAAAGACCTGATCTTTTTATTGATGAAGAAGGGGATGCCAAGGCATCCCCAAGCTTTTGACGCTTGTACCTCTTGGATATTTATTGGGGTGACACCGGAGTGGCATACCCAAGCTTGAGCTTTTGTCCATTCTTCATCTTATTACATCATTCTCTCTTTACACCTGAAAATTTTCCTTTATACAAAACTTCACACAATCTTCATTAGCAACATTAGTGTATTCAAAAGATAATAGACCCTTGGGTTTAGCTTTAGAAAATAAAAACTTTCACTAAAAACACAAGCTACTGTAGCAATTCCCTCAAAAAGCTCGATTTCCCAAAAAGAATCCAAAAAGGAATCAATAAGAAGCAAATGCAAATAATGACAGAAATCTGTCAAAACAGACCATAAGGTAGAAATCGATTTTTTCAAAGACCTTCTGTTACTCAAATCAAAAAGTGTTGAACCAACGAAAGTTAGCTAACATATTGGGGGATTTATTCGTAAAGTTTTAGCTTAATCCGACTTACAGAGACTCCTCATGATTTTTTATGGTGGAGCACAAAATTTATTTCTGGACAGCAATTCCCCAAATCTTACTTCCCGCTCATTAGAGGTCATTCTTGGCACAAAAAGCAAACAAAAAAAAGGATAATTAGAGGTCATTACTAAAGTAATAACTTCCAAGACTCAAAAAAACTCTTGGGTTATCTCCCAACAAGTACTTTTCTTTAACGCCTTTAAGTTAGACACAAGAAGCAAGAAATCAAGTATTTTCAAATGAAGAAGCATTAACATCAATTCTCTTGCTCCTACCTTTCTTACCCTTCTTATTCTCTTTAGAGAATATGTGATTGCTTACTGGAGGATCAAAATGCATAATGCCTTTTCCCACATCTATTATTGCTCCAAGGTGTTTCAACAGGGATCTTCCGAGTGTAATCTGTCCTTTTCCTACACATTCAATAACAAGATAATCAGTAGACACCATTTTCCCTAAGATTTTTGTAAACACACCTTCAACTATTCCAATGGGTAATAGAGTTGCATTATTAGTAAGAAATATTTCTTCTCCTCCTTTAGAAAGTCCCCAAAGACTCAAAGATTCATGAATATCTTTAGGCATAAGGCAAAATTCAGACATGATATCACATCGAGCATCAAAAGTTGCACTATTTATAGACTTTGATTGTGGGAAACCACTTTGAAGGCTCAGAATTTATTGGAACATAACCATGGTGCTATCTAAGTGTGTGATAGCAGTACTGGACTCAAGAGTGTTTAACCTAGAATAAATGTCTATAAAAGAAGAATCAGACTTGCCAGACATATTATAAATTATAATCAATCTCTTTATAGCATCTAAAGCTTCATCCTCAGTACAACAAAAAATATCTTTCTCAGCCACAACATCCAAAGCATATCTATAACAAAGAGCAATACCGTGGTAGAAACTATTAATAACCAAGCTAAGACTCATCTTAGGCTCAGTTTCCCTTTGCAAAGCAGAGATTCTAGACCAAGCTTCTTTGAAACTCTCTTCACTTCCTTGCTTGAAAATAAATATCCTTTCCATAGGTGACACAGGGATAGGACCAAAACCAGACATAGTAGCAACTAGGGCAGGAACTAATTTTTGTGTGTTTTTTATAAGAGAAAGCAAACCAAACTAAACTATTTTTTTGTTGAGTTTTTGATAAAAAGAGGCAAACAAAACCAAGCAAAATAAACTAAGCAAACCAAAAACAAAGTAAAGAGAAAGGTTGAGAAGGACTCCCCTTGTGAAGACGTCCTTAGCCTCCCCAGAAACGGCGCCAGAAAAAGGCTTGATGAGTGCAGCAACACTTCGTTGGGAGACCCCAAGAGGAAGGTATGATGAGCACATCAGCAAGTTTTCCCTTAGTTAGAAACCAAGGCTATCGAACCAGTAGGAGGAAGGAAACGACTCAAAGGTGTTGCTAGAAACTTGGAGACCTGCACAACACAAACTCAAGACTTTGCCCCAACAAACAGTGAGGTTGTCAATCTCACCGATTTTCTGTAACAAAGGATTAACTGTATGGTATGGAAGGTAATAGTGGTTTGCAACAAGTAAACGGTAAAAAGTGGAAGATGTATCAATGGTAAAGATTGGACCGGGGTCCATAGTTCATTATAGGTGTTCTCCTTAGATAAACAAACATGACATGTTGGGTAAACAAATTACAGCAGGGCAATTGACAGGACTGAGCAAGCCATAACAATGCAATACTAGACATCATGATCCTATGAGATTCGATTGAGCAATACAACAACATACATAGACCGCCATCCAACTGCATCTATGACTAGAAGTCCACCTTTGGGTTATCATACGAACCCCCTTCAGTATTAAGTTGCAAGCCACAAACAACTTCTTTAAGCAAAGTGTGTAAGGTAAACAATACACTTGTTCCATGAACAAGAGACTGTTGTTTTCTCCCTAATGGCAATAGCACATCTACAACCTTAGAGATTTCTGTCACTTCTCTTAGATTAAATAGAGGCATGAACCCACTATCGAGCATAAATACCCTCTCTTGGAGTCACTAGCAACTACTTGGCCAAGATAGCTACTAACAACGGAGAGCATGCAAGATCACAAAAAACAAAGACATGATAGAATCAATAAGACAAAACCATTAATCAATCTGACATATGTGAGGACCGGAACTTAACTTCCAAACCCCCTGTGTTTATTCGTCAATCCCAAGATCAACGTTGATGACACAACAAAATGTATATCATTGCATACGTACAAAATAGTAATTTATTACAAAGTCTGAATAACAACATAGTGAAATGTCTAGTGACATTTATTACATTCAGAAAACACAGCGGAAATATAAAATGCGTAGTGACTCCATCTCAGCCACAGGCGGTCGATGTAGTCAACGAGGCCTCACTCATCAGCGTCATCATAATAGTCATAGTCATCTCCTTCTCCATAGTACTCTGAAGTATCAATAAAAATATTGCCATGAGTACATGACGTACTCAACATACCCCTTATGCAAAACCTATAATATCTACATGTGGCTTCAAGGAAGGTTATATGGTTCTTTTGCATAAAGCCAATTTTATTTGCAATATGGTAAAAGTTTTGATGAAAGCAGTTTTTGACGAAAACATGTTTATCATTAATGTGGTAATTCTCAATAGTGTGATTGTCCACGACAACTCACACAGTTCACAGATTCCGGGATAAGGATAGGGGCAAAGAGGGAAGTAGCAAGACAGGTTCCTGTATGTAAAGAAAGATTCATGTGTCGTCTATGACCGTGGACACGGCTATTCGAATAGGTTTACACTCTGCAGAGGTTGTACACTTTTCCCACATGACACAATCCCGTCTTGTTGCCCACCAGTGGCCGCTGGTTTAGTACACACCTGTTGGTGTACCGGCAGAGGGATCATGACGAGGCCTTTTAGCTAGATCCCCCAAAGATGTGACATGCCCACCGGGTATGGCGGACGGAACTGAGAGTATGTCCCCAAACCGGTCCCCCCATCTATGCCGAAGGTTTCCCCGCAGGCAGACACCTCATCAACGGTACAACGACATCAACACCTAAGGCGGACTAACTTACTTGACCAAGCCAGTTCCCACTATAGCATGTGGTTGTACGGTTGGTCACAATCTTCAAATCCAAGACTTATTAGGACCTCATGCGGCACGGACGACGGATTTATCCTTCATCTAGTGAAGGGCGGCCAATCACTCCTTCCTCTGATCCAGTTGTCGCCCGCGCCAGTATTTAGACGGTAAGTTTCACCCAGAGTAGAATAGAGTAGTGGAAACAACAACGGCTAGCTCAGCGAGCTCATCAAGTTTCAAAAGGGTATATGTGACCCGAGGGTCATCCAATTCCTCCGAAGAGGGGAGATCAAGGATCCTACTTATTATTGAGCATGTCTAGGCAATTATACTCTAATAAGACTACTATATAGTATCTACTCAGGGTATTGTATGGCGACAGGTGTATCAAGGTATGTGTGTAACCAAGATAGATATATTTGTAAAACAATAAAATATAATACACTTTATAAAGCTGGGATAAGACATGGTAAGGGGCATGCCTTCGTTGTCGTGAAAGTGTTCTTCTCCAAAATCTTGATCCTGCTCGAACCCGCCACTCCCTACGCGTCATAACGATGAACCATTGATAAATACACATTTCAAATAACCACAAATAAGATCCAAATATAAAGATCCAATAAAAATACCAAATAGTATTGCGGGATTTGGACGGTTCGGTATAATAAGGGTCGGTCTACCGTTCTTGGCTAATAGCACGTTTTCGACTAATAATAAAATTTTAGTAAACTAATATGTTTTTTTTGAAATATTCATGTCATACAAATAAAATACTTATACACAAATAGACTACACGCTAGCTAGTTATATAGTAAGCATATATGTCTGTACAAATCGTGCAAAACAAAAGAAAAGAAAAACCCTTTTGTAACGTACGCATGCCATAGAATAATCTAGTATTTGGAAACAAGTATGTACATGCAATACCGAACACTTCTAAGATACATAGAGTAGCATGGTATTAAGAAATAATTGACACGGTTAAATAAACTAAGAACTATAAATCAAAAGAACAGCCGGCCTGATACGCAACATGTTAACAACAAAGAAAACTCATATGATCCTAGTCTACATGCATGGGAAGCAAATGATATTTTCCAGTGATCATAACCATACTAGATAATTCACGTAGAAAAAAAGGTACTCCTGATATAGTAATTAAACCTTAAAAATCTAGAGTCAATTAACTAAATACCGTGTAATCAATAAGGAACAATTGCTAAAAAAACAAAATATAAAAAGCACTAGTAAAAACCAATCGGTCTTAGACATGCATGACAGTTTAAACTAGGCAAACACTGAATTTTCTGAATAGCTAGCTAGCAGCTTATGCGAACAACTCCACAGTATAACCGTATGTACATAGCTATACACCAATTTAGACCTCTTTTCATAAAAGTTTGATAAACCTCGTATAAATTCGCATCTAACAACACAACTGAGTTCCTAGAGGTCTTTGACACATCTTCTAAGTTGGGACTAAGATCATCAGACATGTACATGGTGGTCTAAACTGGCGATGCCATCGGACGACATTCGGTTCACCGGCACCATCGTAAACTACAAAACTACGGCGGAAAAACATGTCTAGGAGGTAGGCATATGTGCCGATAGGAGGTGGGTACAAGGATTTGTGCCAAACCTCACCGAGTGCGACACGATCATCGTACAAAGATGATGAACTGGGATGAACGTAGACGAAGTGCGTCGTCGGTGATCAGCGGCTTGTTCTTCTAGTCCGACAGATCAGCTCTCCGCGTCCTCGTGCTTCCGGTGGCGCAACAGAGCCTCCTTCTAGCAGCTCGTCGCCTCCTCGTCAGAGTTGCCGGAGATGTCGCCGACGACCTGCGGCGACCGGCGGAGCTTCTCCAAGATGTACTGGAATAGAAGCCTAAAACATGTGCGGATGTGTGGAGTGGCAAGAGAAGTCATGTGGCGTTGTATTGGGGCTTAATAGAAGCATGTAATGGTACAAATTAGGACGTTTAAGGCTGGCGTTTCTTGTGTCTATGCGAAAAGAAGATGAGTAGCGCACGCGACGTTTCAGGACTTGGCTGAAAGATGGGGCGTGGTCTACGGCTGGTCTGATCGGTTGTCAACAGAAAAGGAAAATTAAAAGAAAGAGAGAGCGTACGATCCGCCGCGAGTGTAGTAAGGAGAAAAGAAATCTATACCTAATCTAATAATAAAGCACGAAGTGTTTCTTCCGATCCAACATTTTTTAGACCGTTTTATTCTTAATAGTTTGAAGATATTACGGCGCCTGCCACCACCAAAGTAAAAAAGGGGTTTGCTTTCTCTGTTAGCACGCAAAAAAAGATCCCGAAGCATCATAACCTCTCTTGATCTATTCCATCCCGAAGCGTGAGAGGATACTCTGCTAGGCCCGCTCCGCGTCAAATTGCAGTGGGCCTGCTCCATGTCAAAGGCCAAATAATAAAAGCAAAACGCTGCCGAAAGACATGCTACTGTTGGGCCTTCTTCATGTCAAATTGAGCTGTCGAAAGGCATGCTGTATGGATATTTTCTGTTCAATAATCCCACCTCGCTCTCTTATACCGAATCCTCCCAGTTTATATAGGTCAAATTTTGTAGAATATCCAGTCGCCTTGGAAACAAACAACAGTAGCCTATGATTTGCCTAATATGGTTATTGAAGTGAATGGAATTAAAGGAGGAATGGAACGCCAAGAGAAGGGATAATCATGCGGGAAAACGAGCTGGGATTGCATATCTCTACTATCTAAAAAGAACTTCGTTGTTCCGTTTTCTGCCACAGCTGCACTACGTCGTCGTCCCTTCGTCGCGCGGTGCCCCTTCGTCGCTCTCCCGCATCATTAACAAACCACGTACCAGTTTCCTGTAAGACCGCACGCAGCACTCTCAATCAAGCCCCAAAAAATCGCTGTCTTTAAACAAACCCCGTATGCCCAGCGCACACACGATCTCCTGCCCACACGGGAGCTCACATGCCACAAATCACGCATGCAGTGAAAATTGAAAACCCCCGGTAAACGGGATCCACACCCAACAGGTCGCGCATGAACGCCATGGTGGAGCTGAGCACGCGGTCGAGCAAGAGCCTTGGGCGATGCGGCGAAGGGTCAAGATAAAAACGCTGGCGACCCGCACATCTGTGTCGTCCTCCACAGCTGTAGGAAACCCAACAGGCAGCGATGCGGAGGACACATCTCATGAGGGACGAACATCAATGCGTCTTCCTACCCCTCGCCGTGGTAATCTCGATCTGATTCAGCTGATTCTTTACTTTTCGGATCATGATTTCCCCACGATTTTGTGGGAGCACGGGTGTACATCTGATTGCTTCGGATCTGGTTCCTCTCTCTATCACTAACTCTCTCAGCTGCAAAGGACGAGCACATGTGGGTTTCCCCGATTGAGCGCTATGGGCAGCATCAGTTGCTGGAGTATCTTGCAGGACGCGGAGGCGCAGGGGCACCATAGTCGGCAGAGGAAGGTAAGCCTATGGATCCTGCAGGTGGTTCATGTGAGCTTAATTTTAATCCAAAATTTGATACGGCAATGTCAGTTATTTAGGCCCGTGGCTTATACGTTGGTACTGCAGGTTCTGGAGGCGAATGGTTTAGAAATCAGATGTGGAGACAACAAAATGTTAGGCATGTTTATAGGTGATATGCAGCAGGGTCTGTCCTCTCCTCCCCTGGTACGTTGTTCATGATCTTCCTATGAGCTAGGTCTGGATTATATTTTTCTTACACTCGTGATACACAATCTTTTTCTTCCGATCTTCTCTCACAATTGAGCACCCACACTTCTTACAAACATGATCAGCTTCAGATATGATATGAAACTGGGATTCTTCCTATTCTTTTGCATGACCTGCAACATCTACAGTCAATTGACAACGGGTAATAAGTGAATAATTTCACATGTTTTCTTTTGGTGTGTGAATTAAACCATGAAAATCTACTGCAAGTAAGATATAAATCATACTCACGACATCATTATTCAGTTACGATTCCAATTGCCTTTTTATTTGTGCTGTGAAGTGCGCTGCTATTTCTGTTTGTCACTTGACCGTGCATTTTTTTATGGTTAGGTATACCTTTATGTGAAAAAATGTACCTTAATGCCTCATGTATGTTCAATACACTTAGTGAAATACTATTTACACTGATTTGTACCTTATATCTGTAGGAGTAAGATTTTTTTATCATATACAAATAGAATATATAGCAAGCCGCACAGAGCGCTGTGTACCATGTGGTGGCGCCACACGAGCAAGGGAAGCTCCCCGTCGACTGGATCCACCTTCCGTGACGGGATCCACCTCCCTATGCCAGGTACTCGACCATAGAAAAAAGTGATTGATTCTCTCCAGTAGGATGTTAAGAGCACAATTGGACTGACTGCCAGTTATATATTTGAGGATTATCCTAGGAAGCTCCCTTTATTTATAACACCAAAAATCCGAACAACATAAATATACATTTAGTATTTCCTCCATCCGAAAATAAGTGACTTACATTTGTCTAGATTCGCATGTATCAGATACATGTGAATCTAGAAAATTTCAAGTCACTTATTTCTGGACGGAGGGGGTACTTTTTATGGTTCCTTCACGTGTTATTTGAAGGATAGTTTGTGCTCATGTGAAATTAACCATACATAGGGAATTGGCAAGATTTTCTAAAATCGAAACTGTATAGAAAGGCATGCAACAGTGGTATTCTTCAAGCAAGCACGACCTATTATATAGATTCTGGAATCTTGAATCTTTCTTTTGTCCTAAGTGATGGCTCACAACACGGGGTCCAAAACTGCATTGTCAAACATTGAGGCCAGGCTGGGGCTACAGGATAGGGTTATTGGCTTTGTTTCTGTTCTACTCCCTCTGTTTCAAAATATAAGATGTTTTAGCTTTGTGAAGCAAATGTATCTAGACTTTTTTTAGTCTGTAGGTTCACTCCAAACCTAAATGAACCTACACACTAAAAGAAGTCTAGATATATTTACTTCACAAAGCTAAAACATCTTATATTTTAAAACGGAGGGAGTAGCTCATAGCATGTTGCTGAGATTTTTGTTAACTGACTTGTAATGGTGTCATAGACTTTTCCAGATCCAACAGTCATAGTGTCATTCCCATTTTCAGTAATGCTGACAATGCATCTCTTGTCGTGGACCACAACTCTATGGACCTCCCTAACAACCTAGCATTATGTATTTATGTTTGAATGCCAATCTTTTCTATGCCAAGGTTAGTGCTTTTCTATTTTCGTCATTTTCTAATGCTAGAAGCTATTGTTGAGTCATCTTAAGTGTTACATGTAGTCTTACTTAAGAACTTGATTTCAAAAGGTGCTATATACCGAAAATAAATGAATGCAATAAATCCATGTTTTAACTGGCCAGATCCCAACTATATCTTCTGTGGAGAAGGAATGCATTCTCCGATGGACATATCTGCTTTGGTGTGCCGATAGACAGATCAACTCTTTCACGCCACATGTGTTAATGGTTATTTTCTTTTAACATATTTCTTTTGGAAGCGATATGTTGACGTGTATCCTCGTTACCCTCTGTTGAGCAGGCACTAGACAGGAGAGCTACTGGTCTGCCCCCCTGAATCGCTCTTAATTTTCTTTGAGCTATTCATTGAGTCTCTCTGAACTACTGTTGTGGAGCATGCATGTTGTGTTTCAGTTTCAGCCGAGAGATTCAGGCTGAAATGAACTTAGCTTCCCGATTGTTACCTACAAATTGGCTGCTAATGGTTGTTGCAGACTAATTGACAGGAGCAAGCACCAATACCTATCATTACTCTACTATGTAGATTGAGAATAGCAGAGAAAGAGATGCTTTGTCCAAGTAATGAATTTATCAATCATTGTTCCTGGTTAGAGCCTTAAACACGACCATAGTTCATTACGTAGCAAAAGGGAGCACGTTGAGCATCATATCTAATGGTTCTCTGGTACAATATTCATTGTCAAGGTCAAGTTCATTTGTAAATTGGCTGTTTTTGGCACTCTGTTTAGAGGAGATTTTCATCTGTCGTACTTTTGGACGTCTTGCTGTTTTTCTATTAAGCCTGACATTTTTTTCTAACAAAAATAACACCCTCATGTTGTTTCTACTATTTGTAGGTGGTGTATCAATCAAGTACTAAAAACTTAGGCTCCCTGGTTAGGACCAAAGGATTTCTCTTGATAATGGTATTCTATTTGGCTTAACTAGGTTAGACGAAACATACAAAAAGGTACTAATAAAGCATCGATGATCAATTGTGGATTTGATATAAATGGAAGATTGATCTCATGTTTTCCACTATTAAGTATGTTGTAACTCCATATCTGTAAAATAGGAGTGTTAGATTTACTTGCAAGATCACAGTTGAGATTGCTCTAGCTATGTATCTAAATTAGAATCGTTTACATGTAGCGTCTTTTGCACTTTATTTTTTGGTTAGCTCTGCATTTATTAAAAATGCCTCTTGTCTCTATCATTTCATTCGTGATGTTGTTTATGCGATGATGGTCATCCAACCGATAAAAAACAAGATATTGAATTTTCTGATCGACTCTATTACTAATTAAACTTTGTTGCATAGTGTAATCATAGTTGCACGACATCCTTCTTCCTAAGATGGCATTTAGATGATGGAACAAAGAGTTTCAACGCATTGGTCTATTCATAATAATAACCCTTTATGATGATATAAACTACACAACGGTTGTATGAACCACAAAGTTAATGCAAGAGGGATTCACACTACTCCCTCCGTCTCGGTTTATAAGACTTACGCGTATTTCTAGGTTGACAAATTAACCAACTTAGCATGAGGTACACAAGATAAAAACTATATTATTAGAAACTTCAAATGTTATATTTTCTAATGATATAATTTTTATATTATATAATTTATTTTATATAGCTCATGCGGACGACCTAGGTATACGTGTAAGTCTTATAAACTGGGATAGAGGGAGTATCATTGTGGCCATAATGTAAGGTAAATCCACAACATCGTTGTGCCCAGTGTTGATCCCGCCATGACAATGAGAACTTTCCTTTTGCGACGCATCTTTTTTCTCCCCCGTTGCAACGCACGGGCATTTTTCCTAGTCACACAAAAATCCGTCGGTTGAGCAGGAACCAGATGGTATCATGCGTCCCCTGCTCCGAAGAACGAGCTAGCATGGAGAATTAGGGGAGAGGGGCCCGCTGCTGCTCCGATGGGGAGAGGCGATGGGGGACGACCGTGTGGCGGCATCAAAGCTCTATGGATTGCATATCACACAAAAATCCCTCGGTTGAGCAGGAACCAGATGGTATCATGCGTCCCCTGCTCCGAAGAACCAGCTAGCATGGAGAATTAGGGGAGAGGGGCCCGCTGCTGCTCCGATGGGGAGAGGCGATGGGGAACGACCGTGTGGCGGCATCAAAGCTCTATGGATTGCATATCACACAAAAATCCCTCGGTTGAGCAGGAACCAGATGGGATCATGCGTCCCCTGCTCCGAAGAACGAGCTAGCATGGAGAATTAGGGGAGAGGGGCCCGCTGCTGCTCCGATGGGGAGAGGCGATGGGGGACGACCGTGTGGCGGCATCAAAGCTCTATGGATTGCATATCACACAAAAAATCCCTCGGTTGAGCAGGAACCAGATGGGATCATGCGTCCCCTGCTCCGAAGAACGAGCTAGCATGGAGAATTAGGGGAGAGGGGCCCGCTGTTGCTCCGATGGGGAGATGCGATGGGGGACGACCGTGTGGCGGCATCAAAGCTCTATGGATAATAAGGAGCGATTTGGTAGGCCCTCCTTGCCGGTAGAATTTGCCACTACCGCTTAAGTTTTTCCCTCTCTTGGAGACTCTCTCTCTCTTGATGAATATGGACCTTATCTGCTTAATCGTTTTACAAAAAGATCCTTAATTAGTAGGAATTGGCAAATGAGAGAACCAGTGTACATTTTTTATGTTTTAATCAATCCAGGCCAAATTTCCTTGGACCCGATGCATACATAAAGAATATACATACCACATCTACACACACACGGTACGAGAAAAAATCAAACCAGAAAAATCGGTAAATACAGAAAGAAATGTAATATATAGTACTTATTCTTTTCAAAATACTTTCCATTTTTTCGATCAAATTTCAGGACTTTCCATTTATACACCTGAATTGTAGCGTGCGCATCCGTGATCAAACTCTTTATACGTAAATCGTGTGTCGTCTCTATAGTCCTTCTAACACAGTTAAACAAAATTCTATCTTTTTTCTAGATTGCAATTTCTATCTTCCGTTGTACCAAAAAGACTAGGTGAATTTAGATGAGAAGTTTGTTTTCTCCCCTTAACAAAAACCGATTGAAAAATAGATGTCCTTCATGTAATAATTGGACAGGATACTCGAGTAATATTCGGAACATATTTCAGCATCCACGTTTTTTTTACAATGTGCCTGGAAGGCCAAAGAAACAAATGTTATGATCTTAATGCATATGCCAACAAAGCAAATTCGAGGATATATCAGCATTTGTAGAAAAGCTAAACAACAGTCAAAAAAAGCAACGTACAAATCATTGCTATAGTGTGTGGGTAGTGTTAGAACGAGAAACTAAAAACAATAAGATAATATAAATGTTGATCATTGCTACAATTTGCACCTGTTTCTACTCGAAGGTTTGATGCCCTCATGGTCCTGCGAGACATTTGACCAAAATGGGATGATATTTGAGTTCATTCAATGTAAATTAATTATATATTTTTAACGAATTACAATTCAATTATACAAAGTAGGTTCTAATTATATTTTAGATAATATCTGGCTATTTCTTTATATGCCCTTGAATTATGTTTACACGTGGACGTGGGGTAAGAAAAAATTCAGCAAGCTTGTACGCCTCTCTAAATCAAGAGTTTTTGCTAGCTCAAACTCTTACATCCAATAGGATGATTTTCAGTTCTAATAATCAAGAGGTGGTCTTGATCGAGAAGGACAATGATCATTCAAATGTTGCAAACATGTCTATCCCTACCGTAGTGAAATTTTTTGTGGCATAATAAATATTTATTAAAACTTGTTCCGAAGGGGCGATGGAGGCCGGCCCTTGGCGGCGGCACAATGTTTTATCCCGGTGCAAGGCACGGGCACTTTTGCTAGTAGAAGAGAAAAAAAATAAGAAAAGGATCTAGCTCTCTTAATTGCATGCATCAATTTGGTACTTAGAAGAAGAGAGAAAAAGAACACGACACTAGCAGTTTGCATGCATATAAGAGGAGAGAGAAGGGAATGCATATATGCGTATATGGTACATTACTAAGTCTGATATGCATGCACATGCCTCTGCATGGTAACACCAAAATGATTTTTTTTGTAAAGAACTAATAAAACAAATCAAATTGGTAAATTAAAAGTAAATCCAAATAACAATACTACAAGTAACTTTGAGAAATTAATCTCCTTCCTTTATACACAAGATTAATTTCAAAACATTTGGAATTAATTTTCAACAACTCTAAATAAAATATTTATTTTTATTTAACCGCTTTGCAACCTCCTTTAAAAAAATCAACCATAAAAATTAGGATGTTACAGTTCTACCCACCTTATAAGGAATCTTGACCCCGAGATTCGGCCTAAGAGAAAAGATTTGGAAACTCTGCGCGAAGGGCATCCTCTCGTTCCCATGTCGCTTCCTCCTCACTATGGTTACTCCATTGAACCTTGCAGAATTTGATCACGTTTTTTCTAGTGGTCCTTAACTGCTCATCAAGAATTTTAACTGGATATTCCTCATAAGTCAAATCATCCTGAACTTCTATGGCATCCAAAAAAGTTTTTTGAGCCTCTTCTTCTGGTTTATCAAGACATTTCTTCAGTTGAGACACGTGGAACACGTTATGCACCTTGGACAATTTCTCAAGTAATGCCAACTCATAAGCAACTTCTCCACGCCTGGCGGTGATTGTAAAGGGTCCAATATATCGGGGTGCCAACTTTCCTTTCAATCCAAAACGTCGCATCCCGCGAAGTGGGGATACCTTTAGGTACACCTCATCCCCCTTCTTAAATGCTAAATCATGACGACGTCAATCGGCATAGACTTTCTGTCTAGATTGGGCAACCCGCAACCTTTCCTGAATCATCTTTACTTGCTTATCTGCCTCCTTAAGAGTGTCGGGTCCAAAAACTTGATTTTTTCCCACTTCATGACAATTTAGTGGGGTGCGGCACTTTCATCCATACAAGAATTCAAATGGAGACATTTGTAAGCTCACTTGAAAACTATTGTTGTAAGAGAACTCTGCGTATGGTAGACTCTTGTTCCAAGTGCACTTGCATGTCAAAGCACACGCTCGAAGCATGTCTTCCAATATTTGGTTCAATCGCTCAGACTGTCCATTAGTCTGTGGATGGTAAGCAGTACTAAAATTCAACTGTGTGCCTAAGACTTCATGGATCTTCTTCCAGAACCTTGACATGAATTGAGTACCTCGATCAGACACAATCTTCTTTGACACTCCATGTAGGCAAACAATTCTGGCCATATATAACTCGGCCAATTTCTCCCCATTATAAGAAGTCTTCACTGGAATAAAGTGAGCTGACTTAGTCTATCGATCAACGATAACCCAAATAGAGTCATATCATGATGATGTCCTAGGCAGCCCTGTGATGAAATCCATCCCGATTTCTTCCCATTTCCACTCAGGAACTTTAAGTGGTTGAAGTAATCCTGCAGGCTTTTGATGCTCGGCCTTGACTCTTTGACATACATCACATCGAGATAGATAATCTACAATTTCATGTTTCATGCTAGACCACCAGAAACTATCTCAAAGATCATGATACATCTTCATACTTCCCGGGTGTATGGAGTATGATGACTCATGTGCCTCCTTCATGATTAAATCCTTGAGTTCTTTTTGGTCTGGCACCAATAAACGATATCGGAACCAAATATTTCCCTTTTCATCCTCCTTATAGTCAGGTGCTTCTCCTAACTTGATCTTTGATTGAATCTCTTCGATTCCCTTGTCGTTCTTCTGAGCTTCTTGAAAGTACCGACTTGAAACGACTAGAGGGGGGGGGTGAATAGGCGTCTACCAATTTTAATTTGTTTCACACTTTTAGGCTCAACGAGAAAGAAAGTTATCTAGAGATGCAACTAAGTGAGCAACCTAAATGCAAGAAAGCAAACACAAACCACAAAAACAGTAAATAGCAAGGAATAAAGGAAGGGAACGAAGTAACCGGCGAGGGGACACAGAGATGTAATTCCCGTAGTTCACTCCCAAGGAGCTACGTCTACGTTGGAGAGGTGTCGGGGCCACACAAGGTCACCCGAGCGCCACAAAGGCCTCACCTTCTTCTCCGGTGAGCTCCCCCACAAAGGAGGCCTCACAAACCACTAACCGGTGACCTTGAAGGCGCCAACCGAAACCTTTACACCAAGGTTGAGGGGTAGGCTCCACAACTCAATTGGAGGCCCTCAACAACACCTCGAAGCTTTACAACACATGCCTCAGCTCCGGGGATGCCCTACACCGTCTAGGGTTCCAAGAAACCCAAGAGAAACAAGATCCACAAAGGATGGGTGTGGGAAAACAAATCTTCTTTGGTGGAAGTGTAGATCTAGGTCTCCTCCCTCACCTCTCAAAAGATCAAGTCGTTTGAGTGGCTAGAGAGAGAGATCTAGTGAGGTGAAGCTCAGGTATTAATGGAGGAGAGAGAAAAATTCAAGAGGGGGGTGGAAGGAAGAAGAGGGGTGCCTTAAATAGGCCCCCCTCGCACTGAACCGTTACAGCCCCCGCGACCTCACCGGAAGTTCCGGTGAGAGGCCGGAAGTTCTGCCTGAGCCTGGCTCCAACGGTCATCAGACCGTTGACGCCCGCTCCAGAAGTGCAACCGGAAGTTCCGGTCAAAACAGACCGGAAGTTCCGGTGAACTTCCGAGCAAGTTCCGATCAAGTTCCGGCAAATAGCATGTTTCAAAACAGAAACTTTCTGAGCCTTCACCGGAACTTGGGGCGGAACAGGGGCGGAACTTTTGGGTCGCGAAGCGAGCCAGACCGGAAGTTCCGGCCTTAAGGCGGAAGTTCCGCTCAAGCACTTTTGCCAGGGAAAAGTTCCGAGCAAGTTCCGGTCAAGTTCCGGCAAATAGCACCCTTCAACACAGAAGGTTACTGAACTGCCACCGGAACTTGGGCGGAACTAGCGTCGGAACAAACTGCAGAACAGCTCGCAGAAAAAGGTTTGAGCGGAACTTCCGGTCTATGACCGGAAGTTCCAGTGAGACTCAAAAGGCCCCAACAGAACAGGAAAAACTCTCTCTCTCACAGAATAATGGGATGGCTGTGGTGGTGCATATAGGTTTGTGCAAAAACAAGTGATTTCCCACAGCCCTCCAACATGGATCCCCTCTTAATAGTACGGTGACCTAAAACAACAACCAGAAAGAAACTAGGAGAAGACTAAAAAGGGCCACCGTCTTCAACAGATCACAAGAGAGCATCCATCACAATACAATGAGACAACAACGACGTTTCCCCTGAAACTCAAGAGCACAGTTAAAAACAAGGTTGGGATTGTCATTTAGCACCAAAAAAAACATCATGAGAAGATATAGTCCTTTCAATCTCCCCCTTTTTGGTGTTAGATGACAATCCCACAGATTTGCATAGAAACAAAGCAATCTTTGCAATGGACGGGACAGACTCCCCCTGTATGTGTGCAAGGTAGAGAGAAGACCCCTAAGGATTGAACTAGCACACATACACGGAGGCTCCCCCTAACAATTGTAAAGATAGCACAAGAACAAAAGGGATAGGGATCATACCAGAACCAACTAAACAGTGGTGGAGACTACCGAAGTAATAATAGTAACAAGATCAATGAGGCTCCACCACCAAAACAACATCCCAGGGGATGACAAAAGGATACCACAAAGATATTACATAGAGATATCACATAGTCTCAAACATAACATACCACATGGTCCACAAACACACATAAGTTCACGGACATAAAACCATAAGCACACCAATAAACTAGAGAGTTCGCGAGTAAGAAAAGATCAAAGTCAAGAACAGGCTCGCGACTCAACCCATGCAAATCCCGTAGACAACCTAATAGACATCTTTCTCCCCCTTTGGCATCGAGATACCAAAAAGGAAGAAAAGATCAAACTACTCGTCCCAGCCTTGAGAAGGGGAAGGAGGAGAAGACTCATGCGGACCAGTGACTTCCTCCTCAGACTCAACTTCAGACCAGTTGCAGTTGGTGCGAACCCAATCCTCCTTGGGAGCAGTGACAGAGCTAGAGACCGGTGAGCAAGGAATATTGAGGGCTGTCATGATGGCCTTCTGGCGCTGAACATTGTGACGCTGATCAACATAAGCCTGATACTCGCGGTCCTGCAGAAAGCAGAAAGTCTTCTTTACTTTCCCAAGCAGCTTCTTTGCCCAAGATGGCTGCCTTTGAAGAGAAGGACCACCAGCACTAGAGCCACCCGGAGCAGAGGAGGGACCACTAGCATCATCTCGAGTCTTCTTGAGAGCAGCTTCCTTTTCTTCCTGAGTACGAGGCTTCTGGTGCTTACTCACACGGAGCCTTATCTCTTCATGAATGGTGATGTTGTCTTGAGGAAAGTGAGTGCCAGTCTTCTCGAACCACTTGTGATTGATGAGGGTTTGAATGTAGGGAGCATAGATGCAGGAGCGCTTTTCGATGAGAGCCCCCCACAACTCTGAGTGAATGAAGTGCATAACATCCAGTGACCTGGCAGTGTCTCGGCGAAGATGGGTCTGATGCATGAGGTCAACCTGATATCCATGAAACTGATCAAAGTTGCCAGCTTTTGGAGAGATGGTGTTCAAGTACACCCTGCGCATAATGTCATAAGCTGGCAGTAGATGATTCACAAACCCAACACTTCCCCATCCTTCAATGTAGAGAGGCTCCAGAACCTCTGGATCAGCAGCAGTAGGACCATGAACACGCCATCCATTCGCCCCGCGTCCAGGCTGAATGGGGTAGCCCAGAAGCTCAGCAAACTCAGCCCAAGTAGCGGTAAGGTACACATCCCTGGTCATCCACTTCATCTCACCTTCAGTTGAGGAATGCATGTGAAGAAACAGAGTGGAGTAGAACTGAGCAATAGCAGTCACATCAAAGTTCTGACGGTGCTCCATGAGGGGAATCAGTCCAAACTTCTTGCAGATATCAAGAGCCTCCCCAAAGTAGACTTGCTTCTCTTCCATGTGAGGCACATTGATGTACTTCTGAGGAGCAACCACGAACTTCTTCTTTGATGCATAGATTTCTTCATAAATCTGTTCCTGACGGCAGGTGTGAAAGTGAGGGTCCAAGCATAGACGATCACGAGGCACGAGGTAGGGATCTGTAGCCCTGAATGCAGCATAAGCCTTCTGAGACCACTTGGAAATCTTGGCTTTGGTCATATCTGGCCCTGCAGCAGTGGCCTTCTGAGAAAGAGCAGGCCTCTTCCCTGCAGCAGCAGCAGCACGGCGAGCAGCAGCAGCCTTCTGACGAGAAGTCTGTGAGGTCGGACGCACAACTTCAGCATCTTCCTCGTCAATCTCAGGAGGAATGTCAGCGGATGGCCTCCGTGCACGCTTGCCTTGGCGAGTCTCTCCTTCCCCTGAGAAGAAAGAATAAGAGTAGGGAGGGAAGTTGGGGATAAGTGCACAAGTTCAGAAGAGGAAACAAAAGAGTTAGATTGGAAAAATACAAGCAAGAAAAGAAAATGCAGTGTAGCCGGAACTTCCGCTAAAACGTCGGAACTTCCGGTCTAGACCGGAAGTTCCGGTCGGGGCTCACCGGAAGTTCCGGTGAGACCACGAACTGACAGTTTCAACAGGAGTTCCCTAGATGTAGATCTAAAGACCACCAATGCACATATTTTTCCAAGGATGTATTGGACCAATCTACTCTAGCATGATACCCTAGGCCTACCAAGATCTCCCAACAAGTTCTAGCCAAAGAACTAGCCTAGACAAGGTGTGCCCTAACTCAAGCCATGGTGAGAGAAAGATCTCCATTAATGGAGGGAGTTAAGGGCAAATACCGGAGTCCATGGCGGGAGATCGAGGTGGGGAAGGATCCCACAGAGCAGATCTGGAGAGGAGCGGTTGGAGAAGAGGGGGCCGGAGCGCCCTCTTGGAGACGTCCTGGCCGGCGGCGCTCCTGATAGAAGATGGGTCTTGGGGGAAAAAAGGAAGAAGATCCCGTTTTTCCCCTAGGGCCCACCTTATATAGGACAGGGAGCACCACCGGAAGTTCCGGTCATGGACCGGAAGTTCCGGTGGACCGGAACTTCCGGGTCAGACTGACCGGAAGTTCCGCTGACACCGGTAGGAACAACTCAGGATAGGATAACAAGGAAGAACTTGTGCAGGGAATAGAGAGGGCTTGAGGTAAGGAAAGGCTTAGGATAGATAGCTCAAACTGTGAAGAACCAAAAACACTAAAACAAGAAAACACAAATAAACACGAAATAAAAGCGAACCAAAAATAAAAATAAGTCGGTGGCCGAAGCCACCTTATATAAGAGTAAATGGCTTGACACCGCGAAGATATATCTTGGGTTCATTACCAACACTCATCATGAAGCTCAAATGGTCTCCTTTAGAGACAATAGAGTATGAAAACTTTAATGTGTGCACAATAGGGATAGTGTTTGTTCATAAGAGGAACTACACTCCCCCTAAATCCATGCCTACATCCAAACAAGATACACATTGAGACACGGGTAGGTGTGCAAGGGCTCAAGCAACATTGCTCGAATCAATGATATTTAGCTCATGCCTTAACTCTCGGAACCTTGCTTCATCAAGAGGCTTCGTGAAAAGATCCGCAAGATTTGCCTTGGTGGGAACATACTCCAAGGAAATGTCTCCTCTAGCAACATGGTCCCGAATGAAATGATGATGAATCTCAATGTGCTTGGTCCGGTTGTGTTGCACGGGATTGTGAGCAATAGCAATTGCACTCTCATTGTCGCAAAGAAGAGGCACCTTGTCAAAAGATAGTCCAAGATCCTTCAAGGTTTGCTTCATCCATAGCAATTGAGCACAACAGCTTGCGGCAGAGATATACTCAGCTTCGGCAGTAGACATAGACACACAATTTTGCTTCTTCGAGGACCAACACACCAAAGATCTTCCGAGAAATTGACAAGCTCCGGAGGTTGACTTTCTTCCTACTTTGTCACCAGCCCAGTCCGAGTCCGTGTAGCCAATCAGATCAAAGCTGGCTCCCTTGGGGTACCACAACCCAAAGTTTGGGGTATGAACTAAATATCGAAAGATCCTCTTGACAGCCACCATGTGACTTTCCTTTGGTGCGGCTTGAAATCTTGCACACATACCCACACTCAACATAATATCCGGCCGAGATGCACAAAGATAGAGCAAAGAACCAATCATCGAACGAAAGAGTTTTTGATCCACCTCCTTACCCTTGGGATCGAGATCAAGATTAACCTTAGTTGGCATGGGAGTCTTGGCACCTTTAACTTGATCAAACTTGAACTTCTTGAGCATGTCTTGGATGTACTTGGCTTGATTGATGAAAGTCCCTTTCCTCAATTGTTTGACTTCAAATCCAAGGAAAAACTTCAACTCCCCCATCATGGACATCTCGAAGCGGTCGGTCATGAGCTTGGCAAAATCCTCATTAAAAGTTTTGTTAATAGACCCAAAGATAATGTCATCAACATAGATTTGGCATACGAACAAGTGGCCTCCAACTTTCTTAGTAAAAAGAGTGGGATCAATGAGACCCACTTCGAAGCCACGGTCTAACAAGAGCTCCCTAAGGCAATCATACCACGCACGTGGAGCTTGTTTGAGACCATAGAGTGCCTTATTGAGCTTGTAGACATGGTTCGGAAGAAGTGGATCCTCAAAGCCCGGAGGTTGCTTGACGTATACCAACTCTTTCAAAGGACCATTAAGAAAAGCACTCTTAACATCCATTTGATACAATTTAAAGTTATGATGGGTAGCAAAGGCAAGGAGCATGCGAATGGATTCAAGGCGAGCAACGGGGGCATAAGTCTCACCGTAGTCGATGCCCTCAACTTGTGAGTATCCTTGGGCAACTAACCTTGCCTTGTTGCGCACGACAATTCCATTCGCATCACACTTGTTCTTGAAGACCCACTTGGTTCCAATGACGTTTTGACAATCTTTGGGCCGCTCAACCAATGTCCAAACATTGTTCCTCTTGAAGTTGTGAAGTTCCTCGTTCATAGCATCAAGCCAATCGTCATCTTCAAGAGCTTCGAAGACTTTCTGTGGTTCCACAAGGGAGATAAACGCATGGTGAGAGCAAAAGGAAGCTAGTTGCCTCCTAGTAGTGGAACCTTTATTGAAATCTCCATAGACATTATCAAGGATATGGCCATCTCGAACAAGCTTGGCGAGACGATAGGCTTGACGACGGGCTTGTGCTTCAATTCGAGATTCTTGAGCGACCACTTGGTCATTACCACAAATTGAGCCGTCCCCTTGACTATAAGCATGAACACGAGGGTCATCTTCATCAATTTCCACTTCGGGGGAGTCATCACTTGGAGAGGATACTTGAGGATCATTGACTTGATCTTGATCTCGACGAGCTTGACCTTGGGGAACGTGGTCTTGAGGAGGAGCCCCATCTTGGGGAGGTTGATGAGGTTGGTGAAGAGCTTGTCCGTGAGAGGTGCCTTGAGGAGGAGCCCCATCGTGGGGAGGTTGATGTTGTTGATGAAGAGCTTGTTCTTTAGAGCTTGAAGAGTCATGAGCATGGGAAGCTTCGGAAGAGCTTGAGGGAGCTTGTGCCAAGAAAGTAGGTCCTTGAGGTGTAATATGATCTTGTGAGAGTGAGGGCTCCACTTGAGTAGAGCTTGGTCCTTCTCCTTCGTCCATAAGGGGATCTTCAATGGGGAGGTGGAAACCCACACCCATTCTTCCTATGGCCTTGGGAGGAATTTCATCACTTGGATCACAAACACCATCTTGCCTAACAAGAGACTCATGATTTTCATCAAACTTCACGTTGCTCGTCTCTTCAACTCTTCCATTGGCTTTGTTGTAGACTCTATAAGCATGGGACTGATTTGAGTAACCAACGAAAATTCCTTCTTGAGCCTTGGATTAAAACTTTGACAACCGAACTCCTTTCTTGAGTATGTAGCACTTGCACCCAAACACCCGAAAGTAGCTAACATTAGGCTTTTTCCCGGTGAGAAGTTCATAGAGGGTCTTGTTCTTATTCTTGCGGAGATAAAGCCTGTTGGTTGCATGGCAAGCGGTGGAGATGGCCTCGGCCCAAAAGTTGTATGGAGACTTGAACTCAGCTAGCATAGACCGAGCCGCATCCATCAAAGTGCGATTCTTCCTTTCAGCAACACCGTTTTGTTGAGGGGTGTAGGGAGTGGAGTATTGATGCTTGATTCCTTCATCACTGAGAAACTCATCCAAAGTATAGTTTTTGAACTCGGTGCCATTGTCACTTCGAATTGAGAGAATACTTGCATTGTGCTTCCGTTGAACCTCATTAGCAAAGTCAATGACGGTTTGTTGAGTCTCACTCTTGTACTTGAAAAAGAACACCCAAGTGTATCTTGATAAATCATCCACAATAACCAAGCAATACTTCTTGCCTCCAAGGCTATCATGAGAGGGAGGACCAAAGAGATCCATATGCAAGAGCTCCAAACATCTCTCGGTAGTGATTTGATTGAGCGCTTTGTGAGGAGTTTCATGCATCTTCCCTTCAATACAAGCCCTGCAAACACGATCTTTGGCAAAGGAAACATCGTTAATCCCAAGGATGTGGCCCTCGGAGTGAAGTATTTGCAAAGTTCTCATGTTAACATGGGCTAGGCGGCGATGCCACAACCAGCCCTTGTCGGCTTTAGCATAGAGACATAGAGCATGAGGAGTAGTGGTCCCTGAAAAGTCCACCACGTACAAGTCATGTTCTACATACCCTACAAAAGCCACCTTGAGAGACTTGCTCCACATGAGGACCACGGAATGAGAATTGAAGAAAGAAGAAAGACCCATAAGAGCAAGAGCACGAACTGAGAGTAAGTTGTAACCAAGAGTTTTGACAAGCATGACGTCAACCAAGGATACATCCGGGGTTACCACCACTTTGCCAAAACCCAAAACCTGAGAGCTTGTTTTGTCACCGTAGGAGACCATGGTGTTGGCAATATTGGATCTCAGCTCGGTCATGATAGACTTGCTTCCAGTCATATGACTCGTGGCACCACTATCAAGCACCCATTTTGATCCGCCGGAAGCATAGTACTACAAGAAAATCAAGCCTTGGTTTTAGGTACCCATTTTGCAATGGGTCCCCTTTTGTTAGTGACAAGAACCTTTGGCACCCAAATGGCCCAATGATAATCATGCGTGTAAGATGTCCCCACATATCTAGCATAAACATGACCATCATAAGATTTGCAAAGAATATAAGAGGGATTGTTCTTTCCAGCAAAGTTGTCACTTTGCAAGAGGGTTAGGCCATTTGGAAATCCTTGGGCCATGTCCTTGTTCTTTTTCTTCCTCTTGTTGTTCTTCTTCTTCTTAGTCTTGGCAAGTTGATCCTTCAAAACCTTGACCTCCTCTATGAGATGCTCATGCTTGCAACAAGGGTTAGGAGAACTAGACAAGTCTATAATTTGCACAGCAGAAGACTTAGAAAGATCACAAGTTAATTGAGTTTGAAGCTGTTCATGAGCCTCAAAAAGACTTGAGAATTTACTCTCCAAGGCTTTGTGTTCCTCTTTGAGTTTCTCAAGATCCTCTTGAGTCTTATCATGACCACCCACAAACTCAGCATTTTCTTTCTTGAGAACCTTAATCAAAGCAAGAGCATGGTCACGTTCTTTAATTGTAGAGGTCAAAGTGTTGTTATGATCATCTACAAGCTTAGACACATTTTCTTCAAGATTAATTCTCATATTTTGTTCATCCTCAAGACTTTGAGTGAGAGAGGCAATTTCATCAGCGGCATCTCTTTCATTTTTACTTAGTAAGTCAAGAAGTTCTTCCTTTTCATCTAAGGCATCTCTAGCATTTTCAAGTTGTGCAAGTAAGGACTCAAAGCAGTTTTTAGTTTCTTCATCTAAGGTAGCAACAAATTCACACATGTCAATCATCTCTTTCTTCACCTCTAGACCAACAAGATCAAGAGAGGAAGGCTCACTAGAGATGGGTTGAGGAGTGGGTTTCGATGATACCTCGGTGGCCTTGGCCATGAAGCACTTTTGGTTGGAGTAGATGACATTTTCATTTGGCGAGTCGAAGAGGGATAGACGTGGAGTTGAGGTAGTGGCAATAGCAGCAACCCCCACAATCTCTCCACCATGACCTTCATCATCATCATCTTCATCTGTGCCCGAAAGATATTCTTCATGGACCACAATTGCTCGTTCCTTGTTGGTGGCGTTCTTGACGGTGTTGTTCTTGTTTATGGGATGAGAAGATCTTGACTTGAATTTGCGAATGAGACGACCACCATTGTCTTCACGGTTCTCAAAGGGACACTTGGCCACAAAGTGACTCTTGTCGTTGCAATTGTAGCATGATCTTGCTTTGGGAGACTTGTTGGGTGAGTTGAATCTTGAGTTGTCCCTTGATCTTGACTTGAATCCGGACTTGTTCCAAAAGGCCCTTGAAGCGAGAGCAAGATGTTCGTTGAAGGCACATTTGAGATCTTCTTGAGACCACTCACTTGATGTATCATCATCATCAACTTCAATAGCCTTGGCCTTCAAAGCAAGGTTCACTTTTGTTGATCCAATGGCTCTAGCTCGAGCGGACTCCGCATTCTTCTTGGCAATGGTCATGGCAATTACTTCACTCAAGACTTCTTGAGAAGTCATTAAGTGAAAGTTGGTTCTTCCCTTGATAGAGTTGAGCTTTTGTTCTTCAAATGGGAGAAGAGCTTGAATGAACTTTCTCTTCATAAACTTGTCATCAACATAGAGAGCCCCAAGGTCCCTCATAGTGGAACAAAGGACCTTAAGGCGCCTATACATGTCTTCAGGGGTCTCATCATCTTGCATTGCGAAACCATCGCACTCGTTGTTGATCTCGTCAAACTTGGAGCTTTCGATGCTAGCATTCCCAACGAAGAGCTCGGTGAGTTGATCCCAAGCTTCCTTGGCAGTGTCAAATTGGCGAATGTGAGCAAAATCCTTTGGGGTCAAGGCCTTTTGAATCATTCCCAAAGCTGTAGCATTGAGTTGCTTGTCCACCACTTCACCTCGTGTCAACTTCTTTGGGTCAAATGGAGAAAATCCATCCTCCACAATCCTCATCAACTCAATGGATGAGCTGGAAATATGTGAGCGCATTAGATATTGCCAATTGGCGAAATTAGACGTATCTAGCATGGGTGGTGCTCCTTGAGGTATAATGTGTGGCATGGGAATGGGTGGATCCGGAGTATACTTCGGCGGTGGGGGCACCGCCGAGTAGTCCTTTCCTCCATTATCCCCTTTGGAAGTTGGGTTCTCGGGCTCCTCGATGTTCTCACTTGGAACTTTGGTAGAGGTTTGAGCAACAAAACCAAGTCCCAAATGAGTGGTGGCAGCCGCGGGAGTTATCCCTGGGGCGGACACCGTAACGGTGGGAGGAACCTCGCTGGACTGGGGTGTGTCAACAGCAATCATGGGGTTTGGCTTGAGGGACTGCAAAAGAGTCATCATTTCCTCGAACTTGGACATCATGGATGACTCCAATTGCTTGAGGTCATCCATAGTGGCCAAGTTCTTGGCTTTTTCAGTTTCACTACCCCCTTCGTCGGCCATAGTCTCTTAGGCGGTAAAGCCCGAAATAAGAGCCTGCGCTCTGATACCAATTGAAAGTACCGACTTGAAATGACTAGAGGGGGGGGGTGAATAGGCGTCTACCAATTTTAATTTGTTTCACACTTTTAGGCTCAACGAGAAAGAAAGTTATCTAGAGATGCAACTAAGTGAGCAACCTAAATGCAAGAAAGCAAACACAAACCACAAAAACAGTAAATAGCAAGGAATAAAGGAAGGGAACGAAGTAACCGGCGAGGGGACACAGAGATGTAATTCCCGTAGTTCACTCCCAAGGAGCTACGTCTACGTTGGAGAGGTGTCGGGGCCACACAAGGTTTCCCGAGCGCCACAAAGGCCTCACCTTCTTCTCCAGTGAGCTCCCCCACAAAGGAGGCCTCACAAACCACTAACCGGTGACCTTGAAGGCGCCAACCGAAACCTTTACACCAAGGTTGAGGGGTAGGCTCCACAACTCAATTGGAGGCCCTCAACGACACCTCGAAGCTTTACAACACATGCCTCAGCTCCGGGGATGCCCTACACCGTCTAGGGTTCCAAGAAACCCAAGAGAAACAAGATCCACAAAGGATGGGTGTGGGAAAACAAATCTTCTTTGGTGGAAGTGTAGATCTAGGTCTCCTCCCTCACCTCTCAAAAGATCAAGTCGTTTGAGTGGCTAGAGAGAGAGATCTAGTGAGGTGAAGCTCAGGTATTAATGGAGGAGAGAGAAAAATTCAAGAGGGGGGTGGAAGGAAGAAGAGGGGTGCCTTAAATAGGCCCCCCCTCGCACTGAACCGTTACAGCCCCCGCGACCTCACCGGAAGTTCCGGTGAGAGGCCGGAAGTTCCGCCTGAGCCTGGCTCCAACGGTCATCAGACCGTTGACGCCTGCTCCAGAAGTGCAACCGGAAGTTCCGGTCAAAACAGACCGGAAGTTCCGGTGAATTTCCGAGCAAGTTCCGATCAAGTTCCGGCAAATAGCATGTTTCAAAACAGAAACTTTCTAAGCCTTCACCGGAACTTGGGGCGGAACAGGGGCGGAACTTTTGGGTCGCGAAGCGAGCCAGACCGGAAGTTCCGGCCTTAAGGCGGAAGTTCCGCTCAAGCACTTTTGCCAGGGAAAAGTTCCGAGCAAGTTCCGGTCAAGTTCCGGCAAATAGCACCCTTCAACACAGAAGGTTACTGAACTGCCACCGGAACTTGGGCGGAACTAGCGTCGGAACAAACTGCAGAACAGCTCGCAGAAAAAGGTTTGAGCGGAACTTCCGGTCTATGACCGGAAGTTCCGGTGAGACTCAAAAGGCCCCAACAGAACATGAAAAACTCTCTCTCTCACAGAATAATGGGATGGCTGTGGTGGTGCATATAGGTTTGTGCAAAAACAAGTGATTTCCCACAGCCCTCCAACATGGATCCCCTCTTAATAGTACGGTGACCTAAAACAACAACCAGAAAGAAACTAGGAGAAGACTAAAAAGGGCCACCGTCTTCAACAGATCACAAGAGAGCATCCATCACAATACAATGAGACAACAACGACGTTTCCCCTGAAACTCAAGAGCACAGTTAAAAACAAGGTTGGGATTGTCATTTAGCACCAAAAAAAAACATCATGAGAAGATATAGTCCTTTCACTTCTCTTACTTGATCCTCTAGAGTAAACTTGACTTCTAACATATCTTCCTTCTCAGCAAGACTCATGTT
Organism: Avena sativa; assembly: GCA_916181665.1. Taxonomy (NCBI): domain Eukaryota; kingdom Viridiplantae; phylum Streptophyta; class Magnoliopsida; order Poales; family Poaceae; genus Avena; species Avena sativa. The sequence goes on from OV702282.1 coordinate 375,304,730, forward strand.
CAAGTTTAATTTTCTGAATTCCTCATACAGTTTTGGTTGAGCTTCCTGAATCATAAGATTATTGCAGTAAACCTTTCTGCTCAATGCATCAGCTACGACATTGGCTTTACCAGGGTGATAATTAACGCCAATGTTGTAGTCCTTAATTAATTCCATCCATCTCCTTTGTCTAAGATTCAAATCTGGTTGGGTGAAAATATACTTCAGTCTCTTATGATCTGTATATATCTCACATCGATTACCAATAAGATAGTGTCTCCAGAACTTCAAAGAATGTACTACGACAGCCAATTCCAAATCATGTGTGGGATAGTTCACTTTATGTGGACGTAGTTGTCTTGATGCATAAGCTACAAGATTTCGTTGTTGCATGAGAACACAACCCAACCCCTGTTTGGAAGCATCACAATAAACTTCGAAATCCTTTCGAATATCTGGCAAAATTAGCACTGGGGCAGAAGTTAGTCTCCTCTTGAGTTCTTGGAAACTGGTCTCACACGCTGGTGTCCACTCAAATTTGTTCTCCTTCTTGATCAACTGTGTCATTGGTCTTGCGATTCTTGAGAAATCTTCTATAAAGCGGTGGTAATATCCCGCAAGTCCGAGGAAGCTGCGTATCTCTGACACATTCTTGGGTTGTTTCCAACTAAGTATTGCTTCCACTTTAGCTGGATCCACTGCTACCCCTTCGGCTGAAATGACATGACCAAGAAAATCAACTTGTTTCAACCAAAACTCGCACTTGCTAAACTTGGCATAGAGTTGATATTCTCTAAGCCTTTCTAGAACAATCCGTAGGTGTTTATCGTGCTATTCCTCATTACGGGAGTAGATCAACACATCATCAATGAATACCACGATGAACTTATCCAAGCAATCCATGAAAACTTTATTCATGAGATTCATGAAGTAAGCTGGTGCATTCATGAGTCCAAATGACATCACTAGAAACTCATACAGGCCATAACTAGTGACAAAAGCTGTTTTGGGTATATCTTCCGGTCGAATCTTTAACTGATTGTATCCTGACCTGAGATCTATCTTTGAGAAAACAGAATCTCCTTTCAACTGATCAAACAAATCATCAATCCTCGGCAAAGGGTATTTGTTTTTTATGGTTACTTCATTCAGAGCACGGTAGTCCACACACATACGCATGGAACCATCCTTCTTCTTTACAAACAACACCGGTGCCCCCCCCAAGGCGAGGTGCTCGGTCTAATGTATCCCTTCTCGATAAGTTCCTGGATTTGCCTCTTCATCTCAGCTAGCTCATTTGCTAGCATCCTATATGGTATCTTTGCAATAGGGGCAGTTCTTGGCACTAACTCAATGGCAAACTCTATCTCACGATCTGGTGGAAGACCAGGTAATTCCTCTGGGAACACATTCGGGTATTCCTTAACAACCCTAACATCGGACACAACCATCTCCTTCAAGCTATTCAACAAAATGGTTACTGTAGTTTCTGATGTTACCTCGGGCTTGTAATTCACCACAATTCCTTCAGTACTGGTTAATGATATGGCTCTCAGGCCACAATCTATCATAGCTTTGTGTTTCCCTAACCAGTTCATGCCAAGAATGACATCTAACCCTTTAGAGTCTAACACTATGAGGTTTGCTAGAAACTCTACTCCCTCGATCTTTATGATCACTTTAGGGCATTTCAAACCTGACATAAGGATTCCCCCAGGTGATTGTACTGCCTTTGACTGACCCATACCCTCAGTTTTCAAATGGTGTTTTTCAGCAAATTGCTTGGAAACAAATGAATGAGAAGCTCCAGAATCAAAAAGTGCTGAACCATAACATGAGTTGATTGGGAACATACCAAGAACAACATCTGAGGCTTCATTGGCTTGTTCAGCTATGATATGGTTGACTTGACCATGACCCGGCTGTCCTGAGGCATTAGATGCGCCTCCTGGTGTAGGCAGTATGCTCACCCACGTCCCACTGTTGGTGTCTTGGCAGCAGACCCCAAATTGAACTTCACTGGTGTCGGCCCAGTGGTCTTCTTGTTTGGGCATGCAGCAGAAAAGTGTCCCTCTATGCCACAGTTGTAGCACGCCTATCCAGCAGTGTTGGCATGATTTCCTCTGACTTCAGCTCTCGGAGTACGGTAGGCATTGTGCTGAAAGTTATGACTAGGCTTTGCTGACTTGGCAGCTGCTCCACGATAACCAGAGTGGTTATTATTCTTCTGGCGTGAGCTTCCAGCTCCATGCTGACCCTGTGGTGCTTTGCGCTTTCGGTGTTCCTCTAACTCTCTCTTTGAGTTCTCTTGCAGAATAGCCTTGTTTACCAAACTCTGGAAAATTGGAAAATCATGGGATACCAACCTATCCTTCAAACCTGGGTTTAATCCCCTAAAAAATCGAGCAGTCTTGTCGGCCTCAATTGGAATATATGCTTTCCCATAGCGTGATAACTGAGTGAACCGGTCCCAATACTCAGAGACTGACATCTTTCCTTGAACAAGAGCTCGAAATTCATCCCTCTTTAGCTCCATGAGACCAGCAGGAATGTGTGTAGTGTGAAAAGCTTCTGAAAATTCATTCCATGTGATTGCCTCAGCATCATCATGTGCATCATAAAAACTCTCCCACCAATCTGCAGCTACACCCTGGAGTTGGTGCGCCGCAAACTTCACACGGTCTTGTGCATCAACATTGACCAAATTGAGTTTTCTGCGAATGTCCTTCAGCCAATCATCAACTTCAATAGGGTTCGCTGATCCTGCGAAAGTAGGTGGCTTTGTCCTCATGAACTCTGCTAGCTTGGACTATGGTGGAGGATGATGACCTTGATTCTGATTCGGGTTTTGGTTCTGATTCGCCATGTTGGCAGCCATCTGTTGCAGTAACTGTGTTTGCATCAACATTATTTGTTCCATGTTGAGCGGCGGCGGAGGTGGTGGTGGATGATGTCCCTCATCCTCCGTATCGGTATCAGTGTCATGGACTTCACCCTCAGCGAAGTTCTCCTCGAATGCCGGTCCGCGACCGCGTCCACGTCCGCGTCCACCACGACCACGACCTCGGTTGGTGTTCATCCTGTTGTCGCTCAAGATTAGAATAGACAAGAGGGAAATAAACTACCCCAAAACCAAACTTGCACGGACAAACAATTGGAACATCAAAGAAATCCAAACGAGAACCAAATTTGTCTTAAAATCTCACATAGAGAAAGGTTCAAGATAGAGTAGTAGCTATACCACATATAGATCGGTATAGTCTACTCAACACATGCAAATATTTAAAATAACCAACGTCTCACATATTATTAAATAAAGTCTCTCTCATGGTTTAGTGTAGCCTACTCGTCCACGTATCCATGTGATCCTGCATTCGGCTCTTCAGGTGCGAAGCTAGACTCCGCTTCATCCGATCTTGTTGGAATCCTTTCTTCACGCTCTGTTTCTTCTCCCTTAGACTGATCAACAAGCTCCTGCTGTACTGGTGGTGGCGCCGGAAGTGCGAGCATCGGTGTAATGGCCTAGAGAGAAATACGTCGCTTCGCTGCACGCTGACACTTCTTCTTCCTTGTGACCCATACACGCGCATGGTACCGGATGTCGCCCGCATTGTCATAAAATGTCATGCGACGTTGTGCATTGGGTGCAGGTTGCGGTATCTCCAATCCCTGTCCTTCACCACCATCATTGACTGCCAGCGCGGTCTTCGTAGCGACCTCGGCCATATGCACCGTGGAGATGGCATCTTCTGCAGTAGCTTCAGCAGCTTCACGTGTAGCATTGACGGCATCTAAGGTTATGTTAGCTTACACCAATCTCTCCTCCAAAGTCTGTGCTCGATCCTGGTAGTGATGGATAAGGTGGCGTGCGTCCTCCAGCATACCGGTGACTGCGACCAAGCGATTCTCTAGTCCGAAGATGAGTGATGCCATGCGAGTGAGTGTGGGATCATCCTCATTCTGGTACCTCATGTTCTGACGGAGCACACCTCCCTCATCTCGGTAGGAAAAGTAACGGAAATGTGTGTTGCGTAACTCATCTTGGTACATACCGGCCATCCTCTGCATTGCCTGGTGAATGGTATGGATGGTGGCATCCACAAAGTCCTCTCCATCATAAGTGAATTGGTGCCCTCTTGTTCCTGTGCGGTTTCCACGCGGTGATAAGTTTGGAAACACCACCAAGGTAACTCTCACAATCTCCTCGTCCCAGATATTCCGAAAGGTGTATCCAGTCGCTTTAGGGTCACGGTTGTAACCCAACCTTGTCAGCATGTCACGAAACTCCCGACCAAGGTTCCCAAACTCCTCGATCCAGCGGGTCGCATGTACGGCCATTTACGCACATTTGAATAAGATAAGAATATCAGTAACAAAATTTTGTAAAATCTAAATGAATAGACGAGCAACAATAAGGAATCCTATTATTTTGTAACATATGTTTTATATATACGCATACTAAAGGGATTCCATTCTATCTAAGGCCACACGACTAGATCAACGTCGGCTCTGATACCACTTATGTGAGGACCGGAACTTAATTTCCAGACCCCCTGTGTTTATTCATCAATCCCAAGATCAACGTTGACGACACAGCGAAATGTATATCATTGCAGACGTACAAAATAGTAATTTATTACAAAATCTGAATAACAACATAGTGAAATGTCTAGTGACATTTATTACATTCAGAAAACACAGCGGAAATATAAAATGCATAGCAACTCCATCTCAGCCACAAGCAGTCGATGTAGTCCACGAGGCCTCACTCATCGGCGTCATCATAATAGTCATAGTCATCTCCTTCTCCATAGTACTCTGAAGTATGAACAGAAGTATTGCCATGAGTACATGACGTACTCAACATACCCCTTATGCAAAACCTATAATATCTACATGTGGCTTCAAGGAAGGTTATATGGTTCTTTTGCATAAAGCCAATTTTATTTGTAATATGGTAAAAGTTTTGATGAAAGCAGTTTTTGACAAAAACATGTTTATCATCAATGTGGTAATTCTCAATAGTGTTATTATCCACGACAACTCACACAGTTCACAGATTCCGGGATAAGGATAGGGGCAAAGAGGAAAGTAGCAAGACATGTTCCCGTATGTTAAGAAAGATTCATGTGTCGTCCATGACCGTAGACACGGCTATTCGAATAGATTTACACTCTGCAGAGGTTGTACACTTTTCCCACACGACACAATCCCGTCTTGTTGCCCACCAGTGGCTGCTGGTTTAGTACACACCTGTTGGTGTACCGGCAGAGGGATCGTGACGAGGCCTTTTAGCTAGATCCCCCAAATATATGACATGCCTACCGGGTATGGCGCACGCAACTGAGAGTATGTCCCAAACTGGTCCCCCATCTATGCTGAAGGTTCCCCCGCAGGCAGACACCTCATCAGCGGTACAACGACATCAACACCTAAGGCTGACTAACTTACTTGACCAAGCCAGTGCCCATTATAGCATGTGGTTGTACGGTTGGTCACAATCTTCAAATCCAAACCTTATTAGGACCTCATATGGCACGGACGACGGATTGCCCCTTCATCTAGTGAAGGGTGGCCAATCGCTCCTTCCTTTGATCCAGCTGTCGCCCGCGCCAGTATTTAGACGGTAAGTTTCACCCAGAGTAGAATAGAGTAGTGGAAACAACAACGGCTAGCTCAGCGAGCTCATCAAGTTTCAAAAGGGTATATGTGACCCGTGGGTTATCCAATTCCTCTGAAGAGGGGAGATCAAGGATCCTACTTATTATTGAGCATGGCTAGGCAATTTTACTCTAATAAGACTACTATATAGTATCTACTCGGGGTATTGTATAGCGACAGGTGTATCAAGACATGTGTGTAACCAAAATAGCATATATTTGTAAAACAATAAAATATAATGCACTTTATAAAGCTTGGATAAGACATGGTAAGGGGCATTGCCTTCGTTGTCGTGAAAGTGTTCTTCCCCAAAATCTTGATCCTGCTCGAACCCGTCACTCCCTACGCGTCATAACGATAAACCACCGATAAATACACATTTCAAATAACCACAAATAAGATCCAAATATAAAGATCCAATAAAAAACCAAATAGGCTTGCGGGATTTGGACGGTTCGGTATAATAAGGGTCGTTCTATCGTTCTTGGCTAATAGCACGTTTTTGACTAATAAGAATATTTTAGTAAATTAATATGTTTTTTTTTAAAATATTCATGTCATACAAATAAAATACTTATGCACGAATAGACTACACGCTAGCTAGTTATGTAGTAAGCATATACGTCTGTACAAATCATGCAAAACAAAAGAAAAGAAAAACCCTTTTATAACGTACGCATGCTATAGAATAATCTAGCATTTGGAAACAAGTATGTACATGCAATAGTACCGAACACTTCTAAGATGCATGTAGTAGCATGGTATTAAGAAATAATTGACACGGTTAAATAAACTAAGAACTACAAATCAAAAGAACAACCGGCCTGATACGCAACATGTTAACAACGAAAAAAAACTCATACGATCCTAGTCTACATGCATGGGAAGCAAATGATATTTTCAGGTGATCATAACCATACTAGATAGTTCACATAGAAGAAAAGGTACTCCTGATATAGTAATTAAACCTTAAAAATGTAGCAATTAGTCAATTAACTAAATACCGTGTAATTAACAAGGAACAATTGCTAAAAAACAAAATATAAAAAGCACTAGTAAAAACCAATCGGTCTTAGACATGCATGACAGTTTAAACTAGGACGCCTCATGAATAAGGCGACCTTAACCTTGTGGATGATCTGATGAAGATCTAGGACGCCTCATGAATAAGGCGACCTTTTAGAAAGGAAAACTGAAGGGGGTGGGTAAGGATCTCCATGACGGGGGCAATCCTAGTCACACAGACTTTTGCAAAGATCCACTAAATGACATTAATCATTATAATTGGCCTAAATTGGAGGATATTCATGGACCCGTGACCTTGGGGATCAAGGTAATCACACCAAAGATCAGTCGGGACATCACCAGAGTTCCAGTGTAGAACTCCTGGAACATAGGCATAATCACCGACTAAAGATGGTCCCAGAACTCCTAGAAAAAGACCACAGGGAAACCATATGGCCCTGGGACCAAGTTGGTCTTCGTGTTCTTAATCGCTATAGCTACCTCTCCCGGAAAGAACGGGAGCGTAAGCTCCGCATTCTCGATGGCGGTAACCATCGACCCAGGCTGCCACAAGTCGACAACAAGGGAGATTCTAGACTGCAACATGGCAGTGAATAATTCCTTATAAAAGGAGTAAATATGGGAAGATATATCCTTTGGGTCTTCCAAAATGGTATCATCTTCCGAGATGCAGGTAACCGAGCATTTCCTATGCCGACCATTGGCAAGCAAGGAAATAGTTCGTGTTTGATTCCCCTGGAGAGTCCAGTTCCGGGGACTCCACTAGATCTAGAAAGCCTCTTCTCCATATAAATCTCCATAAGGGAGGTTTATAAGGAGTATCTATGGGACCAGTCCTCGGCAGAGAGCCCCACAAGATCAGACTCATGGTCCAAGGCCTGGATCTCATGGAGGATCGCCCCTATTGTAGTCTCAAGGCAGACCTGGGGTTTTCCCGCCAGCCCCTCATGAATTGGCGAACAAGCTTGGCATAGTGGTGCTAAACATCTACCACATTGTATACACGAGGGAGTGAGGAAGCGACACCCATACACTTAGCCCGAACTGCCTCCATAAAATCTGGTTATTGAAGCTAGAAACCCGAACTGCCTCCATGAAATCTGGTCGTTGAAGCCAGAAAATCTCAAAATGGAAGCGATTGAGTTTAGGTCTTATTTGCAGGAATATATTCTTCATAGAACTTAAATAAACATTTATCTTTACTACTGATAGACCTTACCGCTAGAAATTTATACTAACTCTTGGAATCACCTCCTAGATAAAAAGGAAACAACTTCAAAAAGTAACAACTGAATTTTCAAGTTTAGTAATACTCCCAGCAAGAAATTATTCTTATTTTCCATAATACTTAATTTTCTCAACCACTTCAATGTAATGATCAATAGAGAATTCTAAGCTTTATCTTTAATGAATATAGCAGATTCATGGATATTACTGGTAGTAGGAAACATTTCTGCCAGAGTTGCACTATAACAAGCATCAAAACTTTCATGATCATTTGGATCAAATTCTATAAAGGTCTTAGTAAGAGAAATATCTTTAGGTGATGATGAAGTCCCGGAGCTATGACTAATTGAACCAGTTTCATTTTTGTTTTTCAGTATACTTCTCAATGGTATTATATAAATTTATCTAACTCAAGCAACCCATCTTTAACCAAACCACTATCTAATAATTCATTTTAAATAGTAGTAGTAGATACAAAATAAAATGGTGAGCTAGGAAAAACAGTAGCTATATTTTTAGAAGCAACAATGTTAACAACATGAGGGAAAAAGTGTGTCCTAGTTGTCAAAGTATTTCCTCTCCTCTAGTAATAGAAGGCAAAACAATATCTTTTTTAGAACTCTTATTATTTCCCATGATGAGAAACAAATTAGTACAATAAGTAAGGAACACAAGTGGTATTACCAATAATGCTAGGCTCTCCGATAACGGTGCCATAAAATATCTTGATACCCACAAGTGTAGGGAATCACTGAAATCTTCGTTGGATAGTATTTACTCAAATTTATAGTTGAACATGATGGGAGCACAAGAATACCAAAAAGACGTTAGCAATTGAGACGTCACTCTCTACCACATCTGTGTATTGGACGGGATGATCTAGCATCTTCCTCCTGGCATGACTCCAACAACCAGCACAAGGCCGATACAAAAAAACTCATACAACTACTATGCACATGAACTTCAGCGTCGCCTCCTAGTCATCTCTAGCTAACCATGTAGGCAGGGAAGGCATCAGGTCGACCTGGTTCTCCTCTATCGACTCCCAAGGAGCGGTCGGTGGAAGAGAGGAGGAGAAAGGAAAAGATCCCATGTCTACCGACTTTAACAGTACAAACCTTGATGAATTATACATTCTACTTTATTGAAACATTTGATGATTATTTTTTGAGAGAAACCACATATTTCATTAATCGAAAATCAAGTTACATGAAGCAGCACATGTCGATACTAAAAGACAGACCAAGATAAAATGATTATCCTGAAAATATGCAGATAAAATTCTAAGAGATTGAGAAATAGAAAATGACCCCTAGGGTTTCCTGCAACCATCGATGCCGGTGACCGCCGCCCAACTCCATTGCCGATGAGACGCATGCGGGAAGAGACGTCAAACCTCCACCATTGCAAGATACAAAAACACCATCTCCAATAAAGCTTTGTGAGTCGATGAACAGGCATGCTACACGCAACAAGGCACGTGTCAATGTGGCATGTTGACTAGGGGACGTCCTCGTGTTGTCTAGGACCAAGATCCGCCGCCTCTCATCGACGAAGTCGGAGAAGGACGATAGATCCACGAAATTCTGACCAACATCCTCGCTCTAGCGAAACCATCTCGCCCCGGCTACCAGCACCGTCGCGGATAAAATGACGGACGCCAACAACACACAGAGAAACCGATCTCTCCCAATCTGAAGAACGACGAGAAGACAAAGTTGTCGATCTGAAGGACCGACCAACACACATTGCCATCAACTCTGAGGCGCCGCCAAGAAAGTCACCGTTGGTGTGGGATTAGAGTTGAGGCATATTTAATTGCCCGGGTGCTGCTTCCACCATCCCAATGATGTCACCCGGACCATAACTACTAGGCAGAGAAACGAGGTTCCCCCTCCTGCCGGGAGAGATAGGGAAGAATACTAATATTTTTATAAAAACTCCCTAAGGAAAAATGCTGATTGATATCATTAATATACACATGTTCATATGCAAAAACTAATAAATCATTTGTTAAAATCAGCAATCAATTGACAAGAATCAAACCAGCTCGTTCTTGATTTGTTGGTTAATTGCGGGAACATGCCGCAGGTTACGTTGGCGGCTTGACTCGGCTCGGTAATACCACTGATCTTACCCATAGGCGTTTTGACTTAACCTCTCCTGTAACTATTTCATTGAGTTGCGTAAGTTGTTCTATTTTGTCCAAAGTGATTTTCCTATTATTATAGTTGTCATACTTATCATACTCCCTCCTTCACGGTTTACAGGGCGCTCTACAAAAATTTCACGAACCTAGGTGTGAACGTATTGGCTAAAAATTAGGCCTATTAGTGAGCGGTTAAGGCTAGTCATAGTGGGAGTAACTTAGGTAGTAATATGCATGAACATGCAATGCCAACTAGGCAAATTGGTGACATGGCATGACAATTAATGAAGAAAGAGAGGGAGGTAGTAACTTAGCTAGTTATCATAACATCACACATACGAAGATCATATGAGTCTACAACCTAATTAATTAGCTCTTGCATGATACCATATATAGTTATCACCCACTATGAAGGTAGTAACATCAACTAGTAACATGTGCAAGTTACTAGTCTTAGTTACTTAGCACTATGACCAGCCTAAGGCGCATGCATTGGTAGGAGACTGTTGCATGCATAGGAAGTTGGGAGAAAAGGTGTCTCATTAATTAACAATTAATTCTTATGCGCCCAAAAAACATTGTAGTTTTGAAAAAACCCAAATTTGATTAGACGCCCTACAAACCGTGAAGGAGATAGTAATTGTTTTTGTATTGAACGTTCTATAGATGAATGTGAAATTGTGAACTTTTTTATACTAATGATCTATCCAATGGGTACCCGGTGGATAAGTGTACCCGCCATGTAAATGTCTAATACCCATGAACAAGGCTATATGAAAAAAAAATGTATCCACGAGTTATATGGGTACGGAAATGATATTGTTCTACCCTACTTGTATCATATCCATTTTCATCCTTATACACCACCTGTCACAACGCACAACACGTATGCTATTCTTCTAGGCACGGTATATGCCTTTGGAGCACGCGACATGATACAAAAAAATTGCCTGATAATCTCCAAGGTACTTTGGACATCTCCATCGTGCCGACGCATCCTATCAAAGCGTGTCCAAACTTATCCGCATGACGCACGAGGAGTGCGCGGCGTCCCAGCGGGCCGACCCATCCAAACAAACGCGTCCAGCTTGATCCATCTGTGCATCTAATCTAGGCAACGGTTGCGTCGGCCTAGATGCGCGGAGACAGCTCAGGTGACCTGTCTGTTGGTGCCGCTGGCCCACCCGTCAGCTACTGCGGCTTTGATTCAGACGCGCGCAGCGGCACCGATTCAGACGCAACCGTGGCAGCGATTCGAGGCGTTGTGCGGAAGGCTGACCGGCGGCAGCCTGCGCCATCAATGGCGACGAGACGGCACACTGACTCGCAGGACACTTTAATGCCGTCTCTTCGGCCTCCGCGCCGACATCCGATGCCGGTCCTTTTTAACTGGCCGTCTGCGGCCATCTTCTCCCCACAGAACACCATCCTCTCCTCCTTCTCCTTTTCGTTCTCCACTACCGGTAGCTAGACATGGCCGGCGGCGCTGGATGGAGGGGAGGGAGCGGGGGCCATGGACGTCGAGGGAGGCATGGAGGACGCAACCAAATCACCACGCCACCATGCTCCCCCTCACCACCGTCGTCGCCCCGAAGATTTCGACCCAGGCACCCAGTTCGTCGTGGGCATCCACCTTGGCATGCCGCACGACAGGCTGCTCCTCCCCCGCAGGTTCGTGACACTGATCGGCGACGAGCCGCCTCCGCTTGTCATACTGCGGGCGAACGACTTCAGGACCACCAGGTACCCAATCGATATGCAGTCCGACCACCTCGGCCAGATGTACCTCGGCAACGGTTGGGAGTGCTTCGTCCGCTCGCACCAGATCGAGGCGGGCAACATCCTCGTCTTCAAGTACGACGGCGAAGAAAAGTTCAGCGTCAGCGTCTTCGACCACACCATGTGCTGCCGCTGCTACCACTCCAACTCCTCCGACTCCGGTGAGTAGGCTAGGTTGTGTGCGCACATGTATAATCTATCAATGTAGGCTTTGGCCATTTGAAATGAAAATCTTTATTCGGCCGGCAAATGTTACAAACAAGAGTACAACGGATAGCCTACGGGTCGACCCGCATTGGCCATTCTAGATAGACGCCGCCTACGGGTCGGTAAGGCCCCATTCTACACTGAGAGAGCGGTAGATTGCTTCTTGTGTCTGCAGCTCTTCTTCGGCTTGGGGAGGCGGGCACGTAGGTATGCGTCGTCGGGATTGGCCCACAATGCTTGGCGGAGCTCGTCACGCACTTCCATGAGCGCTAGACGTTGGCGGTGCTCCGGCAGAAAGACGCGGTTCATCACCTCGAACGAGAAACGCTCGTCGGTGGTCCTATTGTAGTTGTAGTGAGAGCGTTGTGACAACGGCGGGTTCGGCAACCACCACGGCCGCTCGGGCCCCTCTACTCAGCCGGCATCGGGGTTGGCACGGAGCTCATCGGGTCGACGCCGGCGGCCATGCATGGTGGATTTTTGTGCTGTCGGTGGTGCGGGTCTGGTCGTAGATAGCTCGGCGACCTCCTATATTTATGGCTGCGTCTGGACAAGACGGGAAACGCCCAGAACTCGCGGAAAGCGGCGGAAGACGACGTGGTGGCGGGAAGCCACTAGAAATACGCCGGCGTTGACGATGCCCAGGAGCGGACAAATGGATCGCATCGCCGAGCGCGGTCGACCGGATAGGTCGGACCTCGTCCCCATATCGACCGCGGACCGATCCAAATGGACATAAACGGATCGTTTGGGTCGATTGGATGGGTTGACCCGGTGGAGATGCCCTTGGCAGCACTATATCCTTTTGGTGATGTTGGAAACTTACAAACAGTTGGTAACATAAAGGCCGAAGTGTCACTTTCCCTAAAGAGAAAAAAGATCAAAGAGTCGCTTAGCGTGAAAGCTTTCCATCAAATCTTATCACATGTGTCATATTGACACATGGACCGACCGCAGCATGAGTAGGGCGTCACGCTATAGTGTAAGAGCATCTCCAGCAGCGGCGCTAAATATGGCGCATGCCCAAAAAACCTTTTTTTAGCGCGCGTCGCCTTGTTTTCGGCGCTCCAGCAGCGGCGCAAAAATATCGCGCGCCCAAAATAAATTTTCAGCGTGCCTTATTTGCGCTATCTCGAGCGCTAGATCTACAGCTCCTGTTGACGCGCGCTGGAAACGCGAGCGACGCGCGCGAAGTCGCAACCGCAGCGCTGAAGAATCCCGCGCGCCCCTGTCCCTCCCGCCTCGCGCCGGAGCCGGCGATGGACGGCTACTCCGGCACCCGACCGACGCCGCCGTACACCTTCGCGCCCGCCGGAAGCAGCGCCGGATCGATGCGGCCACCTCTCGTGCCTTCTTCCGCCGCCGCCGCCACCGGGAACCCTAGCGGTCCGCTCGCGCGCGGGCTTTTCACGACGCCGAGGACCGCCGACGCGCAGCCCAACTTCGCCACCGGCGCGATTCCGCCGCAGCGCCAGAAGAAGGCGGCCAACAAGCGCCTCGTCGTCGCCGCCGCCGCCGCGCAGCAAAAGAAGGGGAGGAAGGCCATCGCGCCACCCAAAGTCCCGTGCGCTCCGCTGCACCAAGCGCCGGCGGCCCAGTTCAACTTCCCGGCGCCGCAGTCGGCGCTCCCCCAAGCCAATTCCGCCGCGCCCGAAGCCGCGCACGAGGTGTTCGATGAAACGACCGCAAGGTAAAAACTCATCTTTTTCCTCGTCTTTGTGTCTTTGATGTTGAATGGTGTGTTTGATGTGATCAATCACAATGTAGTGTGGACAATGAGACATTCATGGACACAATGAATGTCTCATCCAACAACTATGTGGAGGAAGAAGAAGAGGAGGAAGAGCCATTTGATGATGAGGGAGAGGGGTTGATTGATCCATACAAGGGAAGATCGGCGAACTACACCGTCGCCGAGGATGTTTTGCTTTGCAAAACATGGTGCAATGTGAGCATGGATGCGACCGTTGGCGCGGACCAAAATAGAGATACCTATTGGGCTCGCATGAAGGAGTACTTTGACAAGCGCAAAGTGGCATTGAAAGGACCGATCGTTCTCTTCGATCAAGGTGGTCGTCAATTAGCACCGATTGTCAAAAGTGGGCGGGATGCGTGGCGAGCTATGAAAGGGCCGAGGAAAGTGGCGGAGACGAACATACAAAGGTAAAATTGAGCTCATCCTCTCGTCATATGTACTCTTGTCACATGTATTTGCCTCACATGAAATTGATCTCATCTCTACTCTCTTTCTTGCGTGTAGTTGACCTCCATTATGAACATGTATCGAGGAGAAGGGAAGCTAGGCAAGAGAGGCAATGTGATCAAAGGGAAGGCATTCACCTTGTTCCATTGCTATCGCGAGCTTGAGAACGAGGAGAAGTGGAAGAACCGTGATGTCTTTTTTGTGCCAAATCAAGCTATAAAGGAAACATATGAGGCTCAAAAGGTGGATGAGGAGGACGCCACAAGTGGAGACGGCAAGAGAAGCGCCACTCCATGCTCCATTCCCAAAGGCAAGCGCCCCATTGGAAGAAAGCAAGCCAAGGAAGCAAAAAAGAAGGCGGGAGGAGAGGACGATTTGACAAAGGCGGTTATGTCTATTGCGGATGCAAGAAGGGAAACGGCGGAGGAGCGCAAGAAGGAGAGGTCCATGTACTTGGCGACCGAGGCGCGCAAGGCGGCGGTTGAAGAGAGGCGACTTGCTTTGGAGGAGAAGAAGGTCGCCATGGAAGAGCAACAATGTCTCATGGACAAAGAGAAGAAGTTCATGTTCATGGACACCTCCAACCTCGATGCAAGGCAAGTGGAGTACATCAACATGATGCCTGACCAAATCTTGGCTCAAAAGAGGATGTCTATGGGTGGCATGGGTGGCATGGGTGGCATGGGAGGCATGGGAAGCATGGGAGGCTTTGGTGGCATGGGTGGAATGGGAGGCTATGGTGGCATGGGAGGCTATGGTGCACCACCGACTTCAAGTGACTACGGAGGCATGGGTGGCATGAATGTCGCTCCCGGGGGTTTCATGGCAACTATGATGAACATGGGTGGCATGGGTGGCATGGGTGGCATGGGCGTCACGGGAGATGCTCAAGCTCATGTTGATGAACATGCTCAAGGAAAAGTTGATGAAGGCAAAGAGGATGGCGAAGAGAAGGAGATGGATGATGAGGAGGATGAAGCATGATTGATGTTTCATATGGCTATGTGAGCTTTTGGTGGCGATGTGTTTGTGAACATCGATGAACATGTTTATTTTGCATGCTTTTGAACTTTGTGCTTGCTTGTTTGATGAACTATGTGGATTGATCATCTATCTTTGTGCTTTGATCATATTTGTGTTCATTTTTCTAGCGCCATATGTGCGCGCGCGGTGCATTTTACAGCGCCTGTCTTTGCGCTTATTTTTTGCGTGCGCGCTAAACCCTGTTTTTACAGCGTCTGTCTTTTGCCGAACCAAGTCGCGCGCGGCAAACATGATAGAGCGCGCGGCAAAGTGGTTTTACAGCGCCAAAGTTTTGCACTGCTGCTGGAGATGCTCTAAGTAGGAGGGATTTTCAGAACTCAGCCATGGCTGAACCTGAATCCACAGCCAATAGGAAGAGAGAAGGGAGGGTCTGTCAGAAAAAGTAGGGAAACTCCGGCTTTACAACGCTACTTCTAAGTTTCAAAAGAATTCGAAAAGAACATACACGTAGATATTGGATACAAATATGTGAGTGCAAATTTAAAACTTAAATATTTCCATCTGCGACCTGTATAAAAATAACAAATATACATCGATTGGGTATTAAATTTCAAATAAGTAACTTAACCAAGAGCTTAACCCGGAACGAGCGGGCAAAGACGCGGGGAACCGCAATGGGTGTGTGTGACCGATGATTAGAGCAGGAGACCGTGGCAGAGTTGTTGGGCCACGCAGAGATAAAACAAAAACTCTTCCTCTAACGCGGTGATCCCAAGATCTAGCTGAGGTAGAAGGCCACGAGGTTTACCACTAGGCGCGCAGTTGCAGATTACTGATGAAGCGCGTCAGTTGATGCAGTGCAGTCCTCACGATCCGATCGTCCTGGTGCTGATCGCACATCACCTCTACCGGTATCCACACGTACAAGGAGGAGCACCGGCGGCAAACTGCTAGGTTCGTTACGGCGGCAGGACTGCTGTGGAGCTAGGGTTTCCAACACATGGAATGACCTAACCGAACAACGATTAACCCTTCTGGGTTAAGGTGCTCCACTATATATAGGGAGTGAATGTGGGCTCTGCTACGCACGACCCATTCACTAAAGCCCATATAACACTAGTCAGCGTGAGTCCAACTCACTAACTCAGCCCTAATCTGGTTTAGGTCCAACCCAACCAGATTACAGTTTCAGATCCAATCCGAACTTGCTCCCGCTCTTAAGTATGTGACCCCGCAGGCTCATGGCTACTTGGACACGATTGGAGTCCGACTCTCAATCGATCAGTCGATAGCGGCTCCTAGCAGAACGTGCTGACTCCCAAGTACCAAAGAGTCATGACGACTTGCCTTTCTAATGCGACTTACGTCCGAGTCCCTTTTGCCTCACGATATACCTTGTCAGACTATAGGCGAATATTTGTCATCCCTTAAATAGTCCGACTCTCTTCTCGATCCGAGATAAGTGATTCACCCGACTAACTCTTAGTCGATCGTCTCGGTTAACACTTAACTGAGTCGTGCATGGCCATGCTTTCCGAATCATATCTCACGAGAGGGCCCAGAGAATATCTCTCCGAGTGGAGGGGCAAAATCCCATCTTGGTTATTCACATCACGCAGCTTGATTCTCAGTCGACCTGAACCCTGCCTTTATAACTGCCCAGTTACGGATCAGCGTTTGACAGAACCTAAGTCGGTGATCCTCAACTCGGACTATGCAACAACCTCAGGTCTAAGGATTACATTGATTGAGATATACAAATGACAACTTGTTCGTTGTACCTCAATATGGGTCAATCCGACTCGCTAAACTCTTTAGCCTAGTCTGTGTAAGTTGGAATAGCATCTCCATGCCCATGACAAGTGGAACCGAGTCATCAAGCCAACTTTCACATTGGTCTAAGTTGTGTGTCCAACACAACCTCAATGACCAAGGATATTTAGTACAAACAACATGAATGCATAGTTCCACAACCAAATCACATATTCAATAATACACATCAGATGTTTATACAAGGACTACTTAATATCTTTATGAATACAATGGGAAATCTCATCATACATGATTGCCTCTAGGGCATATTCCCAACAGTCTCCCACTTGCACTAGAGTCAATCTTTCGACATCACATGTCTAAGCATATAATGCCCATGGCTCTCAGGTGCGCCTCATGCTTCGGCTGGGGTAACGGATTTGTCAACGGATCCGCAATATTTGCATCCGTGTGTACCTTGCATAACTTGATATCACCCTGATCCACGAACTGGCGAATCAGGTGGTACCGCATGAGTATGTGCTTGTTCTTCTGGTGCTGTCTAGGTTCCTTGGCTTGTGCAATAGCACCATTGTTGTCACAATACACGTCCAACGGATTGGACGAGCCCTGAACCACACCAAGATCCATGAGAAAATTCCTCATCCAAACAGCTTCCTTCGCTGCCTCCGAGGCGGCAATATACTCAGCCTCTGTTGTAGACGCAGACACAGTCTCTTGCTTGGAACTCTTCCAGCTCACAGCACCTCTGTTTATAATAAACACGTATCCGGATTGCGAACGAGAATCATCAGAGTCGGTAAGATAACTCGCATCCGTGTAACCCTTTACACTGAGTTCATCTTCACCACCATAAACCAAGAACATATCCTTAGTCCTTCTCAAGTAATTCAGGATATTTTTAGCCGCTGTCCAGTGGATCTCTCCAGGATCAGTGTTAGACCCATCCTTTATAAAGGAAAGGATTCCTGTGATTGCAATGCTAGTCCCTGGATCAATAGCTAGCATACACAGTTAAGATGTAATATCAAGAAACAAAGGTCATAATATAACTTTATAACCAGGAAGAACATAATTTTATTACATCTTACATAGCTCATTTGGCTATTACATTACATTGCAGTGGAATAACAATAATCATGGGGTCCTTCATCTTCAAAGTGCCACAGGCAGATGTTGGTTGTAGACTTTGTAATCCTAAACAATCAATCTTCACTAAAATCAATCAAACCTGCAACATACAAGTTACAGCCACAAAGGGTCAATACATTTGAATTGTATTGGCAAGTGATACTATGGTAGTATAGTGGAATCTATCATCTATATGCATTTGGCTAAGTGGAGTTGAGGCTTGCATTGCTCAAAATATATTTTCCTTAACATTTTGAAAATACTAAGTTTTTGCTTGACAAAATCATTTTTCTCAATCAAATATTTCAAGATCCTTGTACCAAGCCATCTCTCCATCAATGATTGAAGAATTCAAACAACCCTTGTTCAAACCACAAGTTTTAATTTAGAAATTTGAATGATGAGATTCTTGATTGCTTCCATGTCTTGATGCTCAAATTGTCCTTTACCAGGGACATGGCTAAGTACTTAGGTTTTACACTCTTCAGAGGTGGTGCACTTTCCCCACAAGACTTGGTTTCCCAAGACAAAATCTTTCAGAAGCCTTCCCTTAGACCAAAATGGACGCGTTCCAACCTATCAAACACTACCACCCACTGTCCATATGGCTAAGTTCTTGCAACCTATATGATCATGGCAGAGCCCATATTGCCAAGTGGTTGCACTTGAAGCTTCTCAACATTTGACATCTCAAATCTCTTTGTTTCCTGGGTGGCCATCCACAAGTGAGATACACAATCCAAGTCTATGGCATTGTGAACCACTCAACCATTCTCCACCAAGCAAGCCCATTCCACCCAGGTGATTCATTAACTTAGTTGTTTTATTAAACAAAACTTAAGTCCTCAGACTTAGAATATTTTTCCATAGTGTGAATATATATTCCACCCATGTTTTCTATTAGCTAGGCTAAGCTTGGTAGTAGTAGGAATCTCTAACTTAGGAAAATCCTGCTAAGGATTCATCTACTAGGTTTCCCTATAGCAAGATCTATACTTAGCAAAATCCATGCAAGTTTACTTAGCAAAATCACTAATGCATAATAAAAGTATTGGGATAGAAAGTATGAAGCATCACTTGCCCTTTTGGTAGAGTATAGGTTCACTTCTTGATCTTTGCAACAATCACACTCTTCAAGTCACTACAAATCAATCAAGCAAGGCACAAACTCAATCTACCAATCAAGCAAAACAACACACATAAATAACAAAGTCAAAGAAATGCATGCAAGCATGCCAAGCTTTGTTTTGTTTGAAAAAGTGGTTCCTAGTGGGTCATAGTCATTTGGGTACATCTAATGGTCATTTCCTAAAGTGGCCAAGTCATTTGCAAAAGGTTTCACTTTAAAACCATTTTCAAAACAAAGTGTTATTTTATGTGGTGTAGAATTATTTTTTTACTAAGGCATTAGCCTATAGGGTTCACCAAATGATTTGCCATTGCAAAACTTGGTGTTTTAGTCATTAGGTTTGGTCCAAACCATTTACTCAAAGTTTTCTTCCCATAAACATTTCCATAATAAAATCAATTCTTTTTATTTGGCTAGAAAATGAGTAAGTCAAGTAATCTAACCTAAATCTTACTAAAATCATTTCTAACACCAAGGGTTGGTTCCTAGGGTCAGTAAGGTCACAACAATCCAATTTGCAAAGGTTTTATCCTTAAATTCAATTTTAAACAATTTTTATACTCTAAACAAGCTCACAAAAGTTTCTGCAAATTCAAACAAGCTAACAGATACTATTTGCTAAACTAAGGCCATGGTTGGCTAGGGTTTGTTCTCCTGAATCCATTGATATAAAATTTGCCAAATTTGGACGTGTGGTTTGAAAGTTATAGGGTTTTCAAATTGCTACTTAAATCTGTTTTTCAAATTCTGTTTTAAAACAGATCCTGCCACGCGTCGCTATCTCACTGGCTGATACCGGTTCAGTGAGGATCACGTTGCGAACCGTTGGATTTAAGTTGGGTCGTGCGGCACAGATTGCTCAATACCCCTTCGGTTAAGTGAATCTATCGTGACGCTGCGATCTAGATCGGACGGTGCTAGCGTGCTCGACCATAGTCGGGCGGCGCTGCGACGGCTGCTGGCGGCGACGACTCTGTTTCACGGCGGCGCCGGCGATACAGGAAGCGAAGCAGAGGGGGAGTGTGCTCACCGGGTTAGTGGAGCGACGCTGATGCTCAACGTGGGACTGGTCCGTCGAGGGGCGCACGGGGACGGGCAGAATTCCTCACCGGAGTTAGGGCCGGCGCCAGGAGTTTCTGTTTGTCGACGGGGACAGGGCTGTAGTCCACCAGAAAGCGAGAGAGTGGTAGGGTTAGATGTGGGCGAGGGTACTGATCACAGGCGTATCATTGGAAGGGCAAGGGGTGGCCAATTACTACCTGGAAGCTTCGTCGGAGGAAGAGGCAGACGGCGGTGCTGCAGGTCGTCGTCGAAGTCGAGGTTACAGGGCACCCGCGGATGAATGATTGGCACGGTAAGATGCGCTAGGATGCGGTGAGCGTGCTCGTGTGTTCGGGGAGGCAGGAGGTGGTGTGGCTCGGCCGAATTCGTCAGTGGAAGCTCGTCGGAGACGAAGCTGTTCGAGGGGAAATTGAGATGGCCTGGAGGCGTGCTCGGGGAAGGAGGCAGAGGGGAAACGGAGAGGGGAGGGAGACGATTAAATGTGCGTGATCACTGCAGGCTTAACTCGCGGCATTAAGGTGAATTAAGCTGGAGGATTCAATGGCAGAACGGGGAAGAACGGTCACAGAGGGTGAGGACGAAGAACAGTTGGGGGTGGGGTCCGCTGGCAGTGAGAAAAGTAGAGGGAGGATGGGTCCACCGGTCATTGACTCTATGGGCTGTTTCGGCGGTGAGAAAAGTAACGCTTCGGGGGAGGGAGAGCTGGGCTAGGTGGGCTTCCTGGGCTTGATGGGCTGGCTTGTCTTTTCCTATTTTTTTCTGTCTCTGCATTCTTTTCTTTTTCTATTTTCCTGTTTTGAATTTCAAACAAACAAACAATATTCACATCAATTCAAACAACTCCCAAACTTTGTAAGTTTGATTTGGTTCTGTTCAGTAGCCTGAACCTAATTCTAAAATCCATAATTTCTAAATACTTAAGTCCATTATTAATTAAATAAATGCCCATTGCTAATTAATCAAATTAGGATTTGATTTATTTCAAACTCAATTTAAATCCATATATTTTCCAAAACCAAAATAGTGGGTTGTATTTGAAATAAGGTATATTTAGAAAGCTTGTTTTAGAATAAATAACAATTTTGTTAAAGGTTCCATTTATAGAAATAAAATGGACCATGGTTTATTAATCAAATAGGGTTTGGTTTATTTAATAAAATCTTCATTTGAAACTTAAATATTTTCAAAATCAAATTAGTAGGTTTAATTTGAGAAGTACATAATATTTGGAAATTTGTTTTAAAAAAAATAACATTTTATTTTAGAGTCCACTATTAATTAAATATAATAGACCTTCATTATTAAATCAAATAGGATTTGTTTTATTTAGATATTTATTTTGAAACCTAAAATAAAGCCAAAACACTTCAATAGGTTTTAATTAAGAAAATAAAATACTTGGAAAACTTATTTAAAATAATTTAATAAGCCTTGATGTTTTAATTAAAATGGTAAAACCTTTTATTAAATAAAGTTGGATATTAAATCCTTATTATTTTATTTAAACAATCCTTTATTATTTTTAATTGAACCTTTGCTATTTTATTTAAAATAAAATGTTTTAATTCAAAAGCTTGGCCAAGGTTTAATTGGCTTTATAAAATAATCCTTATTTGTAAAACTTCTATTTCATTTGAAAACAAATCTTTTCATTTTAATTGTTTCAAAATAATATTTCCAAATGTTTTTTTTTCCTTTCATTAAATGTTTATCTTTTTAAATCCCTTTAGGTTTTTTTTATTTAATTCAAATTGGTTTGAAGTTCCAATTGCATTCAAAAAGTTTCTTCTGGCTCTGAAAGTCAAACAAAGTTTTATTTTATTCTTTTATTTTCACATTACAAGATTTGGAAAATCTTGGGATGTGACAGGCTACCACCCTTAAAATAAATCTCGTCCCGAGATTTGGGGAGGCTAGGGTTACAAGCAAGTTCAAAACAACTAGGGTACTACCACCCTTAAAAAATTTCAAACAAAAATTACATAATGTCCTTCTTGGGTCCTGGAAAAACTTCTCTAAGCAAACTTTTGCTTTATTTCTACACTTGACTCATGGGCCAAGGTTGAGTTTCTCCATAGGCTTGTTCAACTTGTTTTTCATCCTTTCTGGACAGTTGCTTGATAATGTCCTGGATTCTTGCAGTTGAAACAATGAATGTCCTTGAGTTCTTTGCGTTGCTCTTGTGGGCAAGTTGCTACATAGTGGCCTGGTTCTTTGCAGTTGTTGCACCACACTTGGTCAATCTCTTTATTCTTCTTGTTTTCTGGGCACTCATTGGCATAGTGTCCTATCTCTTTGCAATTGTAACATTGCAACTGGCTTATGTCTTTCTTCTTCTTTTTGGGTCTCTCCAAAGCTAAGAGTTCTTCCAGTTCATATTCTTCATAGGTGGGAGATCTTTCTCTCTTCTTGGGGCATTGATCTTCATGTTCCTTGGATGCATGATTCTTGTCTCTAAAAATATTGCTATCTTGGGTTCCTTCTAGATTAGCATCCTTGTCATCCTTGTTGTCATTAGCTCTTTGGAGAAAGTTTTCTCTCATGTTGATCATTTGAGTAATGAGCCCTTGCAACAATTGGGATTGAAGTTTCAAAATTCTTTGTATGGCTGGGTCTAGTCCATTGTTGTTGGCTGAAAGCTGAGTTGTCTCTTGGCTCAACTGGTTTTGGGTTACTATAAGTTCTCTCATGTTGTTTCTTGGTTGGTGTTGGTGTCTCTTGGAGTAGTCATCTGTTTGGGTTTTGATGGGAGATTAGAATAGGCAAGATATTTCTAAGGAATTATTTCTAATCACACACATCACAATTCACACAAACAGTGTTCAAGCAATCACAAACAAACATTTCACTCAAACAAGGTTCAATCACATACTTAGGCAACAAAATATTTTTGTTACACCACATAAGTTGGTAGTTTTGTCTTAGCTAAAATATGGTGGTCCATCTATATGGTTCACTTGTGATCCTTCCTTTATGATTCTTCTTGTATGAGATCATGGTTCCTTGGGATAACTCTTGGTTGCAATACTTCAAAGTTGTTGATGGTTTCTTCTTATTTTGCATTCCCTTAGTCTCTAAATCTTGAGTAGGATTTCCTTGTTTCACTTGTAGTCCTTAGTGGTTTCCAAGTTGGAAGTCCTTGGTGAACATGCTGAAGATGTTGAAGTCATTAGAGTTGAAGAAGTTGAAGAAGTCCTTTGCACATGGTGAAGTCTTTGGCCATGGGGTAGGCTTTTCCATCAAGTTGAAATAGAAGAGAAGTAGAGTTGAAACCAAAATGGTTGAGGAAAGAGTTTACAAGTTTGTTTTGTAACTAAGTTTTGGAACAAAACAACTCCTATTTTTCTAAGGGTTTTTGTCCAATCCTAGGTTTACAAATCCTACAGGCAACACAATGCTCTGATACCATCTGTTAGACCCATCCTTTATAAAGGAAAGTATCCCTGTGATTGCAATGCTAGTCCCTGGATCAATAGCTAGCATCCACAGTTAAGATGTAATATCAAGAAACAAAGGTCATAATATAACTTTATAACCAGGAAGAACATAATTTTATTACATCTTACATAGCTCATTTGGCTATTACATTACATTGCAGCGGAATAACAATAATCATGGGGTCCTTCATCTTCAAAGTGCCACAGGCAGATGTTGGTTGTAGACTTTGTAATCCTAAACAATCAATCTTCACTAAAATCAATCAAACCTGCAACATACAAGTTACAGCCACAAAGGGTCAATACATTTGAATTGTATTGGCAAGTGATACTATGGTAGTATAGTGGAATCTATCATCTATATGCATTTGGCTAAGTGGAGTTGAGGCTTGCATTGCTCAAAATATATTTTCCTTAACATTTTGAAAATACTAAGTTTTTGCTTGACAAAATCATTTTTCTCAATCAAATATTTCAAGATCCTTGTACCAAGCCATCTCTCCATCAATGATTGAAGAATTCAAACAACCCTTGTTCAAACCACAAGTTTTAATTTAGAAATTTGAATGATGAGATTCTTGATTGCTTCCATGTCTTGATGCTCAAATTGTCCTTTACCAGGGACATGGCTAAGTACTTAGGTTTTACACTCTGCAGAGGTGGTGCACTTTCCCCACAAGACTTGGTTTCCCAAGACAAAATCTTTCAGAAGCCTTCCCTTAGACCAAAATGGACGCGTTCCAACCTATCAAACACTACCACCCACTGTCCATATGGCTAAGTTCTTGCAACCTATATGATCATGGCAGAGCCCATATTGCCAAGTGGTTGCACTTGAAGCTTCTCAACATTTGACATCTCAAATCTCTTTGTTTCCTGGGTGGCCATCCACAAGTGAGATACACAATCCAAGTCTATGGCATTGTGAACCACTCAACCATTCTCCACCAAGCAAGCCCATTCCACCCAGGTGATTCATTAACTTAGTTGTTTTATTAAACAAAACTTAAGTCCTCAGACTTAGAATATTTTTCCATAGTGTGAATATATATATTCCACCCATGTTTTCTATTAGCTAGGCTAAGCTTGGTAGTAGTAGGAATCTCTAACTTAGGAAAATCCTGCTAAGGATTCATCTACTAGGTTTCCCTATAGCAAGATCTATACTTAGCAAAATCCATGCAAGTTTACTTAGCAAAATCACTAATGCATAATAAAAGTATTGGGATAGAAAGTATGAAGCATCACTTGCCTTTTTGGTAGAGTATAGGTTCACTTCTTGATCTTTGCAACAATCACACTCTTCAAGTCACTACAAATCAATCAAGCAAGGCACAAACTCAATCTACCAATCAAGCAAAACAACACACATAAATAACAAAGTCAAAGAAATGCATGCAAGCATGCCAAGCTTTGTTTTGTTTGAAAAAGTGGTTCCTAGTGGGTCATAGTCATTTGGGTACATCTAATGGTCATTTCCTAAAGTGGCCAAGTCATTTGCAAAAGGTTTCACTTTAAAACCATTTTCAAAACAAAGTGTTACTTTATGTGGTGTAGAATTATTTTTTTACTAAGGCATTAGCCTATAGGGTTCACCAAATGAGTTGCCATTGCAAAACTTGGTGTTTTAGTCATTAGGTTTGGTCCAAACCATTTACTCAAAGTTTTCTTCCCATAAACATTTCCATAATAAAATCAATTCTTTTTATTTGGCTAGAAAATGACTAAGTCAAGTAATCTAACCTAAATCTTACTAAAATCATTTCTAACACCAAGGTTTGGTTCCTAGGGTCAGTAAGGTCACAACAATCCAATTTGCAAAGGTTTTATCCTTAAATTCAATTTTAAACAATTTTTATACTCTAAACAAGCTCACAAAAGTTTCTGCAAATTCAAACAAGCTAACAGATACTATTTGCTAAACTAAGGCCATGGTTGGCTAGGGTTTGTTCTCCTGAATCCATTGATATAAAATTTGCCAAATTTGGACGTGTGGTTTGAAAGTTATAGGGTTTTCAAATTGCTACTTAAATCTGTTTTTCAAATTCTGTTTTAAAACAGATCCTGCCACGCGTCGCTATCTCACTGGCTGATACCGGTTCAGTGAGGATCACGTTGCGAACCGTTGGATTTAAGTTGGGTCGTGCGGCACAGATTGCTCGATACCCCTTCGGTTAAGTGAATCTATCGTGACGCTGCGATCTAGATCGGACGGTGCTAGCGTGCTCGACCATAGTCGGGCGGCGCTGCGACGGCTGCTGGCGGCGGCGACTCTGTTTCACGGCGGCGCCGGCGATACAGGAAGCGAAGCAGAGGGGGAGTGTGCTCACCGGGTTAGTGGAGCGACGCTGATGCTCAACGTGGGACTGGTCCGTCGAGGGGCGCACGGGGACGGGCAGAATTCCTCACCGGAGTTAGGGCCGGCGCCAGGAGTTTCTGTTTGTCGACGGGGACGGGGCTGTAGTCCACCAGAAAGCGAGAGAGTGGTAGGGTTAGATGCGGGCGAGGGTACTGATCACAGGCGTATCATTGGAAGGGCAAGGGGTGGCCAATTACTACCTGGAAGCTTTGTCGGAGGAAGAGGCAGACGGCGGTGCTGCAGGTCGTCGTCGAAGTCGAGGTTACAGGGCACCCGCGGATGAATGATTGGCACGGTAAGATGCGCTAGGATGCGGTGAGCGTGCTCGTGTGTTCGGGGAGGCAGGAGGTGGTGTGGCTCGGCCGAATTCGTCAGTGGAAGCTCGTCGGAGACGAAGCTGTTCGAGGGGAAATTGAGATGGCCTGGAGGCGTGCTCGGGGAAGGAGGCAGAGGGGAAACGGAGAGGGGAGGGAGACGATTAAATGTGCGTGATCACTGCAGGCTTAACTCGCGGCATTAAGGTGAATTAAGCTGGAGGATTCAATGGCAGAACGGGGAAGAACGGTCACAGAGGGTGAGGACGAAGAACAGTTGGGGGTGGGGTCCGCTGGCAGTGAGAAAAGGAGAGGGAGGATGGGTCCACCGGTCATTGACTCTATGGGCTGTTTTGGCGGTGAGAAAAGTAACGCTTCGGGGGAGGGAGAGCTGGGCTAGGTGGGCTTCCTGGGCTTGATGGGCTGGCTTGTCTTTTCCTATTTTTTCTGTCTCTGCATTCTTTTCTTTTTCTATTTTCCTGTTTTGAATTTCAAACAAACAAACAATATTCACATCAATTCAAACAACTCCCAAACTTTGTAAGTTTGATTTGGTTCTGTTCAGTAGCCTGAACCTAATTCTAAAATCCATAATTTCTAAATACTTAAGTCCATTATTAATTAAATAAATGCCCATTGCTAATTAATCAAATTAGGATTTGATTTATTTCAAACTCAATTTAAATCCATATATTTTCCAAAACCAAAATAGTGGGTTGTATTTGAAATAAGGTATATTTAGAAAGCTTGTTTTAGAATAAATAACAATTTTGTTAAAGGTTCCATTTATAGAAATAAAATGGACCATGGTTTATTAATCAAATAGGGTTTAGTTTATTTAATAAAATCTTCATTTGAAACTTAAATATTTTCAAAATCAAATTAGTAGGTTTAATTTGAGAAGTACATAATATTTGGAAATTTGTTTTAAAAAAAAATAACATTTTATTTTAGAGTCCACTATTAATTAAATATAATAGACCTTCATTATTAAATCAAATAGGATTTGTTTTATTTAGATATTTATTTTGAAACCTAAAATAAAGCCAAAACACTTCAATAGGTTTTAATTAAGAAAATAAAATACTTGGAAAACTTATTTAAAATAATTTAATAAGCCTTGATGTTTTAATTAAAATGGTAAAACCTTTTATTAAATAAAGTTGGATATTAAATCCTTATTATTTTATTTAAACAATCCTTTATTATTTTTAATTAAACCTTTGCTATTTTATTTAAAATAAAATGTTTTAATTCAAAAGCTTGGCCAAGGTTTAATTGGCTTTATAAAATAATCCTTATTTGTAAAACTTCTATTTCATTTGAAAACAAATCTTTTCATTTTAATTGTTTCAAAATAATATTTCCAAATGTTTTTTTCCTTTCATTAAATGTTTATCTTTTTAAATCCCTTTAGGTTTTTTTTATTTAATTCAAATTGGTTTGAAGTTCCAATTGCATTCAAAAAGTTTCTTCTGGCTCTGAAAGTCAAACAAAGTTTTATTTTATTCTTTTATTTTCACATTACAAGATTTGGAAAATCTTGGGATGTGACAGGCTACCACCCTTAAAATAAATCTCGTCCCGAGATTTGGGGAGGCTAGGGTTACAAGCAAGTTCAAAACAACTAGGGTACTACCACCCTTAAAAAATTTCAAACAAAAATTACATAATGTCCTTCTTGGGTCCTGGAAAAACTTCTCTAAGCAAACTTTTGCTTTATTTCTACACTTGACTCATGGGCCAAGGTTGAGTTTCTCCATAGGCTTGTTCAACTTGTTTTTCATCCTTTCTGGACAGTTGCTTGATAATGTCCTGGATTCTTGCAGTTGAAACAATGAATGTCCTTGAGTTCTTTGCGTTGCTCTTGTGGGCAAGTTGCTACATAGTGGCCTGGTTCTTTGCAGTTGTTGCACCACACTTGGTCAATCTCTTTATTCTTCTTGTTTTCTGGGCACTCATTGGCATAGTGTCCTATCTCTTTGCAATTGTAACATTGCAACTGGCTTATGTCTTTCTTCTTCTTTTTGGGTCTCTCCAAAGCTAAGAGTTCTTCCAGTTCATATTCTTCATAGGTGGGAGATCTTTCTCTCTTCTTGGGGCATTGATCTTCATGTTCCTTGGATGCATGATTCTTGTCTCTAAAAATATTGCTATCTTGGGTTCCTTCTAGATTAGCATCCTTGTCATCCTTGTTGTCATTAGCTCTTTGGAGAAAGTTTTCTCTCATGTTGATCATTTGAGTAATGAGCCCTTGCAACAATTGGGATTGAAGTTTCAAAATTCTTTGTATGGCTGGGTCTAGTCCATTGTTGTTGGCTGAAAGCTGAGTTGTCTCTTGGCTCAACTGGTTTTGGGTTACTATAAGTTCTCTCATGTTGTTTCTTGGTTGGTGTTGGTGTCTCTTGGAGTAGTCATCTGTTTGGGTTTTGATGGGAGATTAGAATAGGCAAGATATTTCTAAGGAATTATTTCTAATCACACACATCACAATTCACACAAACAGTGTTCAAGCAATCACAAACAAACATTTCACTCAAACAAGGTTCAATCACATACTTAGGCAACAAAATATTTTTGTTACACCACATAAGTTGGTAGTTTTGTCTTAGCTAAAATATGGTGGTCCATCTATATGGTTCACTTGTGATCCTTCCTTTATGATTCTTCTTGTATGAGATCATGGTTCCTTGGGATAACTCTTGGTTGCAATACTTCAAAGTTGTTGATGGTTTCTTCTTATTTTGCATTCCCTTAGTCTCTAAATCTTGAGTAGGATTTCCTTGTTTCACTTGTAGTCCTTAGTGGTTTCCAAGTTGGAAGTCCTTGGTGAACATGCTGAAGATGTTGAAGTCATTAGAGTTGAAGAAGTTGAAGAAGTCCTTTGCACATGGTGAAGTCTTTGGCCATGGGGTAGGCTTTTCCATCAAGTTGAAATAGAAGAGAAGTAGAGTTGAAACCAAAATGGTTGAGGAAAGAGTTTACAAGTTTGTTTTGTAACTAAGTTTTGGAACAAAACAACTCCTATTTTTCTAAGGGTTTTTGTCCAATCCTAGGTTTACAAATCCTACAGGCAACACAATGCTCTGATACCATCTGTTAGACCCATCCTTTATAAAGGAAAGTATCCCTGTGATTGCAATGCTAGTCCCTGGATCAATAGCTAGCATCCACAGTTAAGATGTAATATCAAGAAACAAAGGTCATAATATAACTTTATAACCAGGAAGAACATAATTTTATTACATCTTACATAGCTCATTTGGCTATTACATTACATTGCAGCGGAATAACAATAATCATGGGGTCCTTCATCTTCAAAGTGCCACAGGCAGATGTTGGTTGTAGACTTTGTAATCCTAAACAATCAATCTTCACTAAAATCAATCAAACCTGCAACATACAAGTTACAGCCACAAAGGGTCAATACATTTGAATTGTATTGGCAAGTGATACTATGGTAGTATAGTGGAATCTATCATCTATATGCATTTGGCTAAGTGGAGTTGAGGCTTGCATTGCTCAAAATATATTTTCCTTAACATTTTGAAAATACTAAGTTTTTGCTTGACAAAATCATTTTTCTCAATCAAATATTTCAAGATCCTTGTACCAAGCCATCTCTCCATCAATGATTGAAGAATTCAAACAACCCTTGTTCAAACCACAAGTTTTAATTTAGAAATTTGAATGATGAGATTCTTGATTGCTTCCATGTCTTGATGCTCAAATTGTCCTTTACCAGGGACATGGCTAAGTACTTAGGTTTTACACTCTGCAGAGGTGGTGCACTTTCCCCACAAGACTTGGTTTCCCAAGACAAAATCTTTCAGAAGCCTTCCCTTAGACCAAAATGGACGCGTTCCAACCTATCAAACACTACCACCCACTGTCCATATGGCTAAGTTCTTGCAACCTATATGATCATGGCAGAGCCCATATTGCCAAGTGGTTGCACTTGAAGCTTCTCAACATTTGACATCTCAAATCTCTTTGTTTCCTGGGTGGCCATCCACAAGTGAGATACACAATCCAAGTCTATGGCATTGTGAACCACTCAACCATTCTCCACCAAGCAAGCCCATTCCACCCAGGTGATTCATTAACTTAGTTGTTTTATTAAACAAAACTTAAGTCCTCAGACTTAGAATATTTTTCCATAGTGTGAATATATATTCCACCCATGTTTTCTATTATCTAGGCTAAGCTTGGTAGTAGTAGGAATCTCTAACTTAGGAAAATCCTGCTAAGGATTCATCTACTAGGTTTCCCTATAGCAAGATCTATACTTAGCAAAATCCATGCAAGTTTACTTAGCAAAATCACTAATGCATAATAAAAGTATTGGGATAGAAAGTATGAAGCATCACTTGCCTTTTTGGTAGAGTATAGGTTCACTTCTTGATCTTTGCAACAATCACACTCTTCAAGTCACTACAAATCAATCAAGCAAGGCACAAACTCAATCTACCAATCAAGCAAAACAACACACATAAATAACAAAGTCAAAGAAATGCATGCAAGCATGCCAAGCTTTGTTTTGTTTGAAAAAGTGGTTCCTAGTGGGTCATAGTCATTTGGGTACATCTAATGGTCATTTCCTAAAGTGGCCAAGTCATTTGCAAAAGGTTTCACTTTAAAACCATTTTCAAAACAAAGTGTTATTTTATGTGGTGTAGAATTATTTTTTTACTAAGGCATTAGCCTATAGGGTTCACCAAATGAGTTGCCATTGCAAAACTTGGTGTTTTAGTCATTAGGTTTGGTCCAAACCATTTACTCAAAGTTTTCTTCCCATAAACATTTCCATAATAAAATCAATTCTTTTTATTTGGCTAGAAAATGACTAAGTCAAGTAATCTAACCTAAATCTTACTAAAATCATTTCTAACACCAAGGTTTGGTTCCTAGGGTCATTAAGGTCACAACAATCCAATTTGCAAAGGTTTTATCCTTAAATTCAATTTTAAACAATTTTTATACTCTAAACAAGCTCACAAAAGTTTCTGCAAATTCAAACAAGCTAACAGATACTATTTGCTAAACTAAGGCCATGGTTGGCTAGGGTTTGTTCTCCTGAATCCATTGATATAAAATTTTCCAAATTTGGACGTGTGGTTTGAAAGTTATAGGGTTTTGAAATTGCTACTTAAATCTGTTTTTCAAATTCTGTTTTAAAACAGATCCTGCCACGCGTCGCTATCTCACTGGCTGATACCGGTTCAGTGAGGATCACGTTGCGAACCGTTGGATTTAAGTTGGGTCGTGCGGCACAGATTGCTCGATACCCCTTCGGTTAAGTGAATCTATCGTGACGCTGCGATCTAGATCGGACGGTGCTAGCGTGCTCGACCATAGTCGGGCGGCGCTGCGACGGCTGCTGGCGGCGGCGACTCTGTTTCACGGCGGCGCCGGCGATACAGGAAGCGAAGCAGAGGGGGAGTGTGCTCACCGGGTTAGTGGAGCGACGCTGATGCTCAACGTGGGACTGGTCCGTCGAGGGGCGCACGGGGACGGGCAGAATTCCTCACCGGAGTTAGGGCCGGCGCCAGGAGTTTCTGTTTGTCGACGGGGACGGGGCTGTAGTCCACCAGAAAGCGAGAGAGTGGTAGGGTTAGATGCGGGCGAGGGTACTGATCACAGGCGTATCATTGGAAGGGCAAGGGGTGGCCAATTACTACCTGGAAGCTTTGTCGGAGGAAGAGGCAGACGGCGGTGCTGCAGGTCGTCGTCGAAGTCGAGGTTACAGGGCACCCGCGGATGAATGATTGGCACGGTAAGATGCGCTAGGATGCGGTGAGCGTGCTCGTGTGTTCGGGGAGGCAGGAGGTGGTGTGGCTCGGCCGAATTCGTCAGTGGAAGCTCGTCGGAGACGAAGCTGTTCGAGGGGAAATTGAGATGGCCTGGAGGCGTGCTCGGGGAAGGAGGCAGAGGGGAAACGGAGAGGGGAGGGAGACGATTAAATGTGCGTGATCACTGCAGGCTTAACTCGCGGCATTAAGGTGAATTAAGCTGGAGGATTCAATGGCAGAACGGGGAAGAACGGTCACAGAGGGTGAGGACGAAGAACAGTTGGGGGTGGGGTCCGCTGGCAGTGAGAAAAGGAGAGGGAGGATGGGTCCACCGGTCATTGACTCTATGGGCTGTTTCGGCGGTGAGAAAAGTAACGCTTCGGGGGAGGGAGAGCTGGGCTAGGTGGGCTTCCTGGGCTTGATGGGCTGGCTTGTCTTTTCCTATTTTTTTCTGTCTCTGCATTCTTTTCTTTTTCTATTTTCCTGTTTTGAATTTCAAACAAACAAACAATATTCACATCAATTCAAACAACTCCCAAACTTTGTAAGTTTGATTTGGTTCTGTTCAGTAGCCTGAACCTAATTCTAAAATCCATAATTTCTAAATACTTAAGTCCATTATTAATTAAATAAATGCCCATTGCTAATTAATCAAATTAGGATTTGATTTATTTCAAACTCAATTTAAATCCATATATTTTCCAAAACCAAAATAGTGGGTTGTATTTGAAATAAGGTATATTTAGAAAGCTTGTTTTAGAATAAATAACAATTTTGTTAAAGGTTCCATTTATAGAAATAAAATGGACCATGGTTTATTAATCAAATAGGGTTTGGTTTATTTAATAAAATCTTCATTTGAAACTTAAATATTTTCAAAATCAAATTAGTAGGTTTAATTTGAGAAGTACATAATATTTGGAAATTTGTTTTAAAAAAAATAACATTTTATTTTAGAGTCCACTATTAATTAAATATAATAGACCTTCATTATTAAATCAAATAGGATTTGTTTTATTTAGATATTTATTTTGAAACCTAAAATAAAGCCAAAACACTTCAATAGGTTTTAATTAAGAAAATAAAATACTTGGAAAACTTATTTAAAATAATTTAATAAGCCTTGATGTTTTAATTAAAATGGTAAAACCTTTTATTAAATAAAGTTGGATATTAAATCCTTATTATTTTATTTAAACAATCCTTTATTATTTTTAATTGAACCTTTGCTATTTTATTTAAAATAAAATGTTTTAATTCAAAAGCTTGGCCAAGGTTTAATTGGCTTTATAAAATAATCCTTATTTGTAAAACTTCTATTTCATTTGAAAACAAATCTTTTCATTTTAATTGTTTCAAAATAATATTTCCAAATGTTTTTTTTTCCTTTCATTAAATGTTTATCTTTTTAAATCCCTTTAGGTTTTTTTATTTAATTCAAATTGGTTTGAAGTTCCAATTGCATTCAAAAAGTTTCTTCTGGCTCTGAAAGTCAAACAAAGTTTTATTTTATTCTTTTATTTTCACATTACAAGATTTGGAAAATCTTGGGATGTGACAGGCTACCACCCTTAAATTAAATCTCGTCCCGAGATTTGGGGAGGCTAGGGTTACAAGCAAGTTCAAAACAACTAGGGTACTACCACCCTTAAAAATTTTCAAACAAAAATTACATAATGTCCTTCTTGGGTCCTGGAAAAACTTCTCTAAGCAAACTTTTGCTTTATTTCTACACTTGACTCATGGGCCAAGGTTGAGTTTCTCCATAGGCTTGTTCAACTTGTTTTTCATCCTTTCTGGACAGTTGCTTGATAATGTCCTGGATTCTTGCAGTTGAAACAATGAATGTCCTTGAGTTCTTTGCGTTGCTCTTGTGGGCAAGTTGCTACATAGTGGCCTGGTTCTTTGCAGTTGTTGCACCACACTTGGTCAATCTCTTTATTCTTCTTGTTTTCTGGGCACTCATTGGCATAGTGTCCCATCTCTTTGCAATTGTAACATTGCAACTGGCTTATGTCTTTCTTCTTCTTTTTGGGTCTCTCCAAAGCTAAGAGTTCTTCCAGTTCATATTCTTCATAGGTGGGAGATCTTTCTCTCTTCTTGGGGCATTGATCTTCATGTTCCTTGGATGCATGATTCTTGTCTCTAAAAATATTGCTATCTTGGGTTCCTTCTAGATTAGCATCCTTGTCATCCTTGTTGTCATTAGCTCTTTGGAGAAAGTTTTCTCTCATGTTGATCATTTGAGTAATGAGCCCTTGCAACAATTGGGATTGAAGTTTCAAAATTCTTTGTATGGCTGGGTCTAGTCCATTGTTGTTGGCTGAAAGCTGAGTTGTCTCTTGGCTCAACTGGTTTTGGGTTACTATAAGTTCTCTCATGTTGTTTCTTGGTTGGTGTTGGTGTCTCTTGGAGTAGTCATCTGTTTGGGTTTTGATGGGAGATTAGAATAGGCAAGATATTTCTAAGGAATTATTTCTAATCACACACATCACAATTCACACAAACAGTGTTCAAGCAATCACAAACAAACATTTCACTCAAACAAGGTTCAATCACATACTTAGGCAACAAAATATTTTTGTTACACCACATAAGTTGGTAGTTTTGTCTTAGCTAAAATATGGTGGTCCATCTATATGGTTCACTTGTGATCCTTCCTTTATGATTCTTCTTGTATGAGATCATGGTTCCTTGGGATAACTCTTGGTTGCAATACTTCAAAGTTGTTGATGGTTTCTTCTTATTTTGCATTCCCTTAGTCTCTAAATCTTGAGTAGGATTTCCTTGTTTCACTTGTAGTCCTTAGTGGTTTCCAAGTTGGAAGTCCTTGGTGAACATGCTGAAGATGTTGAAGTCATTAGAGTTGAAGAAGTTGAAGAAGTCCTTTGCACATGGTGAAGTCTTTGGCCATGGGGTAGGCTTTTCCATCAAGTTGAAATAGAAGAGAAGTAGAGTTGAAACCAAAATGGTTGAGGAAAGAGTTTACAAGTTTGTTTTGTAACTAAGTTTTGGAACAAAACAACTCCTATTTTTCTAAGGGTTTTTGTCCAATCCTAGGTTTACAAATCCTACAGGCAACACAATGCTCTGATACCATCTGTTAGACCCATCCTTTATAAAGGAAAGTATCCCTGTGATTGCAATGCTAGTCCCTGGATCAATAGCTAGCATCCACAGTTAAGATGTAATATCAAGAAACAAAGGTCATAATATAACTTTATAACCAGGAAGAACATAATTTTATTACATCTTACATAGCTCATTTGGCTATTACATTACATTGCAGCGGAATAACAATAATCATGGGGTCCTTCATCTTCAAAGTGCCACAGGCAGATGTTGGTTGTAGACTTTGTAATCCTAAACAATCAATCTTCACTAAAATCAATCAAACCTGCAACATACAAGTTACAGCCACAAAGGGTCAATACATTTGAATTGTATTGGCAAGTGATACTATGGTAGTATAGTGGAATCTATCATCTATATGCATTTGGCTAAGTGGAGTTGAGGCTTGCATTGCTCAAAATATATTTTCCTTAACATTTTGAAAATACTAAGTTTTTGCTTGACAAAATCATTTTTCTCAATCAAAGATTTCAAGATCCTTGTACCAAGCCATCTCTCCATCAATGATTGAAGAATTCAAACAACCCTTGTTCAAACCACAAGTTTTAATTTAGAAATTTGAATGATGAGATTCTTGATTGCTTCCATGTCTTGATGCTCAAATTGTCCTTTACCAGGGACATGGCTAAGTACTTAGGTTTTACACTCTGCAGAGGTGGTGCACTTTCCCCACAAGACTTGGTTTCCCAAGACAAAATCTTTCAGAAGCCTTCCCTTAGACCAAAATGGACGCGTTCCAACCTATCAAACACTACCACCCACTGTCCATATGGCTAAGTTCTTGCAACCTATATGATCATGGCAGAGCCCATATTGCCAAGTGGTTGCACTTGAAGCTTCTCAACATTTGACATCTCAAATCTCTTTGTTTCCTGGGTGGCCATCCACAAGTGAGATACACAATCCAAGTCTATGGCATTGTGAACCACTCAACCATTCTCCACCAAGCAAGCCCATTCCACCCAGGTGATTCATTAACTTAGTTGTTTTATTAAACAAAACTTAAGTCCTCAGACTTAGAATATTTTTCCATAGTGTGAATATATATTCCACCCATGTTTTCTATTATCTAGGCTAAGCTTGGTAGTAGTAGGAATCTCTAACTTAGGAAAATCCTGCTAAGGATTCATCTACTAGGTTTCCCTATAGCAAGATCTATACTTAGCAAAATCCATGCAAGTTTACTTAGCAAAATCACTAATGCATAATAAAAGTATTGGGATAGAAAGTATGAAGCATCACTTGCCTTTTTGGTAGAGTATAGGTTCACTTCTTGATCTTTGCAACAATCACACTCTTCAAGTCACTACAAATCAATCAAGCAAGGCACAAACTCAATCTACCAATCAAGCAAAACAACACACATAAATAACAAAGTCAAAGAAATGCATGCAAGCATGCCAAGCTTTGTTTTGTTTGAAAAAGTGGTTCCTAGTGGGTCATAGTCATTTGGGTACATCTAATGGTCATTTCCTAAAGTGGCCAAGTCATTTGCAAAAGGTTTCACTTTAAAACCATTTTCAAAACAAAGTGTTATTTTATGTGGTGTAGAATTATTTTTTTACTAAGGCATTAGCCTATAGGGTTCACCAAATGAGTTGCCATTGCAAAACTTGGTGTTTTAGTCATTAGGTTTGGTCCAAACCATTTACTCAAAGTTTTCTTCCCATAAACATTTCCATAATAAAATCAATTCTTTTTATTTGGCTAGAAAATGACTAAGTCAAGTAATCTAACCTAAATCTTACTAAAATCATTTCTAACACCAAGGTTTGGTTCCTAGGGTCATTAAGGTCACAACAATCCAATTTGCAAAGGTTTTATCCTTAAATTAAATTTTAAACAATTTTTATACTCTAAACAAGCTCACAAAAGTTTCTGCAAATTCAAACAAGCTAACAGATACTATTTGCTAAACTAAGGCCATGGTTGGCTAGGGTTTGTTCTCCTGAATCCATTGATATAAAATTTGCCAAATTTGGACGTGTGGTTTGAAAGTTATAGGGTTTTCAAATTGCTACTTAAATCTGTTTTTCAAATTCTGTTTTAAAACAGATCCTGCCACGCGTCGCTATCTCACTGGCTGATACCGGTTCAGTGAGGATCACGTTGCGAACCGTTGGATTTAAGTTGGGTCGTGCGGCACAGATTGCTCGATACCCCTTCGGTTAAGTGAATCTATCGTGACGCTGCGATCTAGATCGGACGGTGCTAGCGTGCTCGACCATAGTCGGGCGGCGCTGCGACGGCTGCTGGCGGCGGCGACTCTGTTTCACGGCGGCGCCGGCGATACAGGAAGCGAAGCAGAGGGGGAGTGTGCTCACCGGGTTAGTGGAGCGACGCTGATGCTCAACGTGGGACTGGTCCGTCGAGGGGCGCACGGGGACGGGCAGAATTCCTCACCGGAGTTAGGGCCGGCGCCAGGAGTTTCTGTTTGTCGACGGGGACGGGGCTGTAGTCCACCAGAAAGCGAGAGAGTGGTAGGGTTAGATGCGGGCGAGGGTACTGATCACAGGCGTATCATTGGAAGGGCAAGGGGTGGCCAATTACTACCTGGAAGCTTCGTCGGAGGAAGAGGCAGACGGCGGTGCTGCAGGTCGTCGTCGAAGTCGAGGTTACAGGGCACCCGCGGATGAATGATTGGCACGGTAAGATGCGCTAGGATGCGGTGAGCGTGCTCGTGTGTTCGGGGAGGCAGGAGGTGGTGTGGCTCGGCCGAATTCGTCAGTGGAAGCTCGTCGGAGACGAAGCTGTTCGAGGGGAAATTGAGATGGCCTGGAGGCGTGCTCGGGGAAGGAGGCAGAGGGGAAACGGAGAGGGGAGGGAGACGATTAAATGTGCGTGATCACTGCAGGCTTAACTCGCGGCATTAAGGTGAATTAAGCTGGAGGATTCAATGGCAGAACGGGGAAGAACGGTCACAGAGGGTGAGGACGAAGAACAGTTGGGGGTGGGGTCCGCTGGCAGTGAGAAAGGGAGAGGGAGGATGGGTCCACCGGTCATTGACTCTATGGGCTGTTTCGGCGGTGAGAAAAGTAACGCTTCGGGGGAGGGAGAGCTGGGCTAGGTGGGCTTCCTGGGCTTGATGGGCTAGCTTGTCTTTTCCTATTTTTTTCTGTCTCTACATTCTTTTCTTTTTCTATTTTCCTGTTTTGAATTTCAAACAAACAAACAATATTCACATCAATTCAAACAACTCCCAAAATTTGTAAGTTTGATTTGGTTCTGTTCAGTAGCCTGAACCTAATTCTAAAATCCATAATTTCTAAATACTTAAGTCCATTATTAATTAAATAAATGCCCATTGCTAATTAATCAAATTAGGATTTGATTTATTTCAAACTCAATTTAAATCCATATATTTTCCAAAACCAAAATAGTGGGTTGTATTTGAAATAAGGTATATTTAGAAAGCTTGTTTTAGAATAAATAACAATTTTGTTAAAGGTTCCATTTATAGAAATAAAAGGGACCATGGTTTATTAATCAAATAGGGTTTGGTTTATTTAATAAAATCTTCATTTGAAACTTAAATATTTTCAAAATCAAATTAGTAGGTTTAATTTGAGAAGTACATAATATTTGGAAATTTGTTTTAAAAAAAATAACATTTTATTTTAGAGTCCATTATTAATTAAATATAATAGACCTTCATTATTAAATCAAATAGGATTTGTTTTATTTAGATATTTATTTTGAAACCTAAAATAAAGCCAAAACACTTCAATAGGTTTTAATTAAGAAAATAAAATACTTGGAAAACTTATTTAAAATAATTTAATAAGCCTTGATGTTTTAATTAAAATGGTAAAACCTTTTATTAAATAAAGTTGGATATTAAATCCTTATTATTTTATTTAAAAAATCCTTTATTATTTTTAATTAAACCTTTGCTATTTTATTTAAAATAAAATGTTTTAATTCAAAAGCTTGGCCAAGGTTTAATTGGCTTTATAAAATAATCCTTATTTGTAAAACTTCTATTTCATTTGAAAACAAATCTTTTCATTTTAATTGTTTCAAAATAATATTTCCAAATGTTTTTTTTTATTTTTCCTTTCATTAAATGTTTATCTTTTTAAATCCCTTTAGGGTTTTTTTTATTTAATTCAAATTGGTTTGAAGTTCCAATTGCATTCAAAAAGTTTCTTCTGGCTCTGAAAGTCAAACAAAGTTTTATTTTATTCTTTTATTTTCACATTACAAGATTTGGAAAATCTTGGGATGTGACAATCAGCCTGGTATCTTCTCACAACACTTAGAGCATAGGAAACATTCGGCCTAGTACAAATCATGGCGTACATGATGGATCCGACTGCAGAAGCATATGGAATCGCACTCATCCGACTTCGCTCATCAGTTGTCGAAGGACACTGAGTCTTGCTAAGTTTTACACCATGGGACATCGGTAAGAACCCCTTCTTAGACGATTCCATGTTGAACTTCTTCAACACTTTGTCCAAATAAGTACTCTGACTCAATCCAATGAGCCTCCTTGATCTATCTCTATAGATCTGAATTCCGAGGATGTATGTTGCCTCACCCAAGTCTTTCATTGAGAAACTCCTTTCCAATGATTCCTTGGTTTCTTGCAACATCTGGACATCATTTCCAATCAGTAATATGTCATCCACATATAAGATTAGAAAATTTACTTTGTTCCCACTAAACTTCTTGTACAAACAAGAATCATGATCACTCTTGATGAAGCCAAACGATTTGACTACCTCATCAAAGCGAATATTCCAACTCTGAGATGCTTGCTTCAACCCATAAATGGATTTCTGAAGTTTGCACACCTTGTCAGCATTAGCCGGATCGACAAAACCCTCGGGCTGTATCATATACACGTCCTCGGTTAAATTTACGTTAAGGAAAGCCGTTTTGACATCCATCTGCCATATCTCATAGTCTAAATAGGCCGCTATAGCTAACATGATCCGAACTGATTTAAGCATCACTACGGGCAAGAAAGTCTCGTCGTAATCAACTCCTTGAACTTGTCGGAACCCCTTCGCGACAAGGCGTGCTTTATAGATGGAAACATTCCCATCCATATCAGTTTTCTTCTTAAAGACCCATTTGCACTCGACGGGTCTTGCACCGTC
The DNA here is from genome assembly GCA_916181665.1 of Avena sativa. Taxonomy (NCBI): domain Eukaryota; kingdom Viridiplantae; phylum Streptophyta; class Magnoliopsida; order Poales; family Poaceae; genus Avena; species Avena sativa. Next base: position 375,345,182 of record OV702282.1, read on the forward strand.
TGGCAGATCAACCAAGTTCCAAACTTGATTTTCATCCATGGACTTTATCTCGGATCTCATGGCTCCAAGCCATGACTCGGAATCAGATCCCACCATCGCTTCCAAATAATTTGCCGGCTCATCACTGTCTAACAGTAACACATCACGAACACTTCGTAATCTTGCCGATCTTCGTAGTACAGGTGCTGCTGCCGGCTCAGCTGCCACGACCGGCTCAACCTCCAAGGTTTTTTCCGACTCGCTACTAGCCGGTTCATCTCGAATTTCTTCGAGCTGCACCGTGCTCCCACTTACTCCCCGACTGAGAAACTCTTTCTCAAGGAAGACACCGTTCCGAGCGACAAACACTTTGCCCTCTTCTCGGTTGTAGAAGTAGTAACCCAAGGTTTCCCTTGGATACCCGACGAAAATACATTTATCCGACTTGGCCGTAAGCTTGTCCGACTGAAGTCGCTTGACAAATGCTTCACAACCCCAAATCTTAAGAAAATACAAACTCGGCTTTTTTCCTGTCCACATCTCATGCGGTGTCTTCTCTACCGATTTTGATGGTACTCTGTTTAGTGTGAACGCTGCTGTTTCTAGACAATAACCCCAAAATGATAAAGGCAGATCTGTTCGACTCATCATTGATCGTACCATGTCTAACAAGGTCCGATTCCGCCTTTCCGAAACACCGTTCCTTTGCGGCGTTCCTGGCGGAGTAAGTTGAGGAACTATTCCACAACTTTTCAGATGGTCATCAAACTCATGGCTCATGTACTCGCCTCCTTGGTCCGACCGAAGAAACTTTATTTTCTTGCCGAGTTGATTATGTGCTTCATTCTGGAATTCTTTGAACTTTTCAAAGGCTTCCGACTTATGTTTCATCAAGTAGATATATCCATACCTACTCAAATCATCAGTGAAGGTAATGAAGTACTCATAACCACCCCTGGCTGTCGTGCTCATTGGTCCACACACATCACTATGTACTAGTCCCAACAAGTCGGACGCCCTTTCGCAACTCTTTGCAAAAGGTGTCTTGGTCATTTTGCCGAGTAGGCAAGATTCGCATGTCTCGAACGACTCCAAGTCGAACGAAGTTAGGAGTCCATCATCATGGAGCCTTTTCATGCGTTTCCAACTTATATGACCAAGCCGACAGTGCCAAAAGTAAGTCATATTCAGATCATTTGGTTTCAACCTTTTAACATTTATGTTATAAACCGACTCACCATCAAGATTCAAAATAAATAACCCCTCCTGGACGGGTGCAAAGCCGTGAAACATATCATTCAAATACAAAGAACAACCATTATTCTTGATATTCGACTCATAGCCTTGCCTCATCAAACATGAAGCAGAAATAATGTTTCGACTGAGCACTGGAACATAATAACAATTATTCAGTTCCATAATGAATCCGGAAGGTAAATGAAGTTGCATCGTGCCGACTTCCAATGCAGCAACTCTTGCTTTGTTGCCGACTCGAATATCAACCTCGCCTGTTGCTACGCTCCTAGTTCTTACCAGTCCCTGCAACGAGTTGCAGATGTGAATAACTGATCCGGTATCATATACCCAAGAACTATTAGGTGCATCAGCAAGATATATGTCTATAACATTGCAAACAAGTGTACCTGAGTCGGAAGTCATACCTCCACTCTTGGCTTTGTCGGCCAAGTACTTGCTGCAGTTCCTCTTCCAGTGGCCATCCGCCTTGCAGTAGAAGCAAGTGGATCCGGCTGAAGGAGATGGCTTAGTCCCTGAGGAAGCGCTTGGGACCGGGTCCGGAGCCTGCTTTCCTCCTGACTTAGCCTTCTTCTTAGTCCAAGAACTCTTCTTGAACTTAGCCTTATTCTGCACCATCAACACTTGACTGGTGCCCTTCTTGAGATCCGCCTCTGCCTGCTTGAGCATCCCATGCAATTCAGTGAGCTTCTTATCCATACCATGCATGTGGTAGTTCGAAATGAACTGCCCATATGCACTAGGAAGAGAGTTCAGAATTATATCCGTAGCGAACTCTTCGCTAATGGGGTAGCCAAGCCTCTCCAGAGACTGCACGTAACCAACCATTTTGATCACATGCGGACTCAGTGGATCACCATCCTTAAGCTTGCAACTCAGCAAAGCCTGAGAGACTTGATACCTCTCAGTCTTCGCCTGAGCCTGGAACATACTTTTGAGGCTTTCGATCATATCGTAGGCCTCAACATGCTCGAACTGCTTTTGCAAGTCCGGTTCCATGTGAGCAAGCATAAGACAGCTAATATCCGTGGACTCATCCTTAGCCCGACGGTAGACATTGGTGGCTGCGACAGTCGCATTCTCATTCGGCTCATCTGGAAGTGGGTTGTCTAGGACATGGTCCTTCTTTTCTTGTTTGAGAACAATTCTCAGATTTCGATACCAGTTGGTAAAATTAGTGTCGTTCAGTTTATCTTTCTCAAGGATAGTTCTCAACACAAAACCGGATATCTGAGAGTGACTGCTACTTGGTGCCATGATCTACAACAGAAAATATGCAAAACACTTAAGACATGTATTCATAAAAGAGCAAGCATGTTAAACATTTTAATATTTTATGCTCCCACTAGAACCAACACCCCTCCGATGGTTGCTTAGTGATTCAGGATCCTAAATAAGCAAGTCGGCTAGTGAGCTTTAGCATCACCGCTAACCGCCAAGTGATCTAGGTAGACAACTCCTTGTCAATCGCATCTCATGCAACTTCTGTTGGACGGGTGGCATCACATGCCCCGGCTCCCATCCGACTTTTCCCCGAGTCCCACAACCGTTGTTATAGACCCATCTAGCTTATCGAGTGTTTCTGCAGTAAGAGTCCGACTCGAACCCACCTAGTCGGAAAGAATTGGCAGCACCTCAATTTTATGAGCCCACTACCAAAAATCTCCGACTTGTGATGGTTCAAACACTGGCGGGAAAACCGACTAGACCTTCTTTGAGGGATTAAATTTTACCGACTATCTAATAGAGGTAAAACAGAGACATAACAATAACACAAAATAAAGCAATTATAATGTGAAATGGTATGACTCTCTTCATGGCGATCTCCATCTCCACAAAGCCTGTAATCCGACCCGTGCCAACTCTTGTCACTTGCCGTCTTACTCCATGTCGCCGACATGTACAACGCCTTGCATGCCTTCCGGGTTCTCCAAACAGCTACACTAGCTTAGTAAAGTAAATTACATAGAGAATCCGACACGCAGGTCGTTATACAATAAAATGACAGCACCTAGGCTCCAGCCGGCTGGCAAAAACCATGATTCGCAGATCATGTATGGATTACACACATATATCACATGCACATGAACCATACCATTCACAACTTCCTGCAAAAACAAGTTATGCATAGATACAATATCTACCGGTATTGTGAAACTCGCAACGGCATCTAAGGCGCTACGACAGGGCGAAGCCGGATAGCGGGCGGGGATCGAAGGGGCAGCGCCCGACGATTTTTCTGAAAACTTAGATCTCATCTATGATCCGAACATGGATTCCGACCATCATTCCGATTCGATCAAACTCTTTGATCTTCGATCACCGCTTCTGGATTTACGTGTCACAGTCTACCCCGATGGCGGAAGCCGACCGGTAGGGGTATGTCGTTTCACGACCTCAGCAGTATGATCACGGAAATCAGATCTACCATTCCCCGAGTATAGTTGATCCAATCAACCTCGTACAAAACCGATTTATATCATAGATCGACCACCAAACATCACATAGATCTCATCTACATCCTACCGCATATCACATATGCGAGATCTTGAGCCTAAAACCAAAATCTATCCTTCTGATACCACTGTTGGGCCATGCAGAGATAAAACAAAAACTTTTCCTCTAACGCGGTGATCCCAAGATCTAGCTGAGGTAGAAGGCCACGAGGTTTACCACTAGGCGCGCACTTGCGGATTACTGATGAAGCGCGTCAGTTGATGCAGTGCAGTCCTCACGATCCGATCGTCCTGGTTCTGATCGCACATCACCTCTGCTGGTATCCACATGTACAAGAAGGAGCACCGGCGGCAAACTGCTAGGTTCGTTACGGCGGCAGGACTGCTGTGGAGCTAGGGTTTCCAACACATGGAATGACCTAACCGAACAACGATTAACCCTTCTGGGTTAAGGTGCTCCACTATATATAGGGAGTGAATGTGGGCTCTGCTACGCGCGACCCATTCACTAAAGCCCATATAACACTAGTCAGGATGAGTCCAACTCACTAACTCAGCCCTAATCTGGTTTAGGTCCAACCCAACCAGATTACAGGTTCAGATCCAATCCGAACTTGCTCCCGCTCTTAAGTATGTGACCCCGCAGGCTCATGGCTACTTGGACACGATTGGAGTCCGACTCTCAATCGATCAGTCGATAGCGGCTCCTAGCAGAACGTGCCAACTCCCAAGTACCAAAGAGTCATGACGACTTGCCTTTCTAATACGACTTACGTCCGAGTCCCTTTGCCTCACGATATACCTTGTCAGACTATAGGCGAATATTTGTCATCCCTTAAATAGTCCGACTCTCTTCTCGATCCGAGATAAGTGATTCACCCGACTAACTCTTAGTCGATCGTCTCGGTTAACACTTAACCGAGTCGTGCATGGCCATGCTTTCCGAATCATATCTCACGAGAGGGCCCAGAGAATATCTCTCCGAGTGGAGGGGCAAAATCCCATCTTGGTTATTCACATCACGCAGCTTGATTCTCAGTCGACCTGAACCCTGCCTTTATAACTGCCCAGTTACGGATCAGCGTTTGATAGAACCTAAGTCGGTGATCCTCAACTCGGACTATGCAACAACCTCAGGTCTAAGGATTACACTGATTGAGATATACAAATGACAACTTGTTCGTTGTACCTCAATATGGGTCAATCCGACTCGCTAAACTCTTTAGCCTAGTCTGTGTAAGTTGGAATAGCATCTCCATGCCCATGAAAAGTGGAACCGAGTCATCAAGCCAACTTTCACATTGGTCTAAGTTATGTGTCCAACACGACCTCAATGACCAAGGATATTTAGTACAAACAATATGAATGCATAGTTCCACAACCGAATCACATATTCAATAATACACATCATATGTTTATACAAGGACTACTTAATATCTTTATGAATACAATGGGAAATCTCATCATACATGATTGCCTCTAGGGCATATTCCCAACAAGAGTCCTGATCGAGCAGAAGAGGTGATGCAGACGGAATCGATCCGGAGGACCGATCGGTCCAGCAGCAGACGGCTGGAGACCGCGGCAACCGGCGGCGTCGACGTCGAAAAACGATGACGACAGGGACGGTGACGGCGGTGACGATATTGTGAAAAAAAAACTGTCTAACCTAGCTCTGATACCATGTTAGGAATATGCAACATGTATTCCTCTGGAGGCCAAAGACCATAATATATAATATATGTACAGGTGTGAATATGCAGAAAGCCCCCTAACATATGGGAAAACTATAATACAAATATATACATCTAACAGTCAGAACTAGTGGAAGCGAGTAGAAACAGAGGAGGCCAGCTAGAAAAGGTAGAAAAGGGCCAGTTTTTTTTACGACACAATAAAATCGTATCCGGTCCTATTAACGCCCTCAATTTTATCTAAATTCACATGTATCTGGTTAAATATTTAGACTAGATGTATCTGTATTTAGCCAAATTTGAGACCATTAATTTAAATAAGAGAAAGTATAAAAAATTCACAAAAAGATCACGTGTGTAGATATTAGATATATGTATGTGTGCAAGAAGTTTAAAACTTAAATATTTTCATTTGTGATTTGTGTAAGACGGAAAAAATATGCAAATTAGGCACTATAATGGTATTTTCAGTGGGCCGACGCAAACTAGATACCAAAACAGTTCGTTTTGGTTTGTTTGGATCAAAGAGCGGATGATTTAGTTGGCCTGTTCGGACTGTCCAAACAGAGGCCATAGCGGGTCGACCCATTTAGTCCTTCAGAGACGGACAGCTAAGACACGCGTTGTTTTCTCGGCTGACCATTTTGTGACCTAAATTTGGTGGACGGATGAGTCATTCAACCTGGATCGGTCCGGATAAGTCGTGCCGCCGGAGGTTGGTTGTTTTACCAGTCCGGCGGGACAAAATCTGACCGGGTGGACCGTTTGGGTCCCCTAGTGAAGATGTCCTAAGTTTTGTATTTTCTAACTTAACTAAAATTCGGATCTTTAACAAGAAAATGAATAGGCAAGATGTGGAGAACAACGGTGGGTGCGATCGGATGATTCTTTTAGAACTTAGGCACTGTTAGACTCAAATTGGCATCCAATATGAAGATAGGAGCGAGGGTTTGTCGGTGAAAGTAGAAAAATTCTAGGTTTTACGACCTATTTGTATGTCTAAGTGGCGAGGGTTCGACTTGTCAATGCCTATTGTTATGGATTTGGATTTTGAAGAAGGACGAAACGCTGGAGATTGCGGAACGGCTAACACACAAACAACACGGGACAAAGGATTTACCCAGGTTCAGACCCCTGGAGGGAAAACTCTACTCCTGCTTGTCTGCTCTCGATTGATGGCGAAGCCGAAGATTACAGGGTGCATAGATTGGATCTGGCGGTGTGTATGCTAGGTTTGTCGGTGTCCTCCTCGCCGTGACTCCTGGCCTTTATATAGATAGGCCAGGTCCCAGGATAGGCCGAGTCGGTTATAGGTTTAGGGTTTTTCCCTTTAAGTTTCTATCTAAAGAAAACGTGTCCTCCAAGGAGTCAAATCCTTCTTGGGCTTGGGCGACCCGAAATTCTTCTGGGCTTCACCATTAGGGGTATGTTATCTCACGGGCTTCTGCTGGGCCGGATCGGGTAGGCCAACATTAGGCCCCCGTAGGGCATACATGTGTTAGTAGCCCTCTTAAGTCTTCGAGTGCTTTCATCCGAATATGTTTCGGGTCATTATACTGGTTCATAGGGATAGTTGACATGCGTGCCCGACTCTCCCGATGGATTAGGGCCAGTTAACTGTCGTTGGGCAAAACAACGCTATCTACTCAGACTCGAGTCCCCGGACTCGAACTCGGAAAATTGTTATGTAATTTAACTCAGGCCGCAGAGGTCTTACAGGAGTCAAATTCCAGTGTTTTAAGTTATGTACCCAACTTGTCCGTCAGAATTTTTCATCATGCCTGCTGACATGGGTTATTACTAGCAGAGCGCATTCGAGTGTGTTACCAGGCCATCAGATTGCATCTGTAGGTCTTACCTTTGCGTCGCAGACACAACATCCGAAAGTTTATCGTCACGGAGGTGTTTCTGGTGACTAAGGAGATGTTACCTCTCTTAGCATTATTTTTGGGCGAAGTCGCCAATTGTTTTGTAGTTTGTGTTTGCTATAGCTGTAAAGGATCACATCCAATTAAATCATAGGGTGCACGACCAGTGCTCCCTATGGGAGTATCCCCCGAGTGTCTGTTCGAGTCGTAGACTCGAGCGGAGATTTTAACCTTGCGAATGCCTTCAACAAACTGATGTAATAGATGCTCCCTATGGGAGTAGCCCCGAGTCCATAGTCGAGTCGTGGATTCGAAGGACTCGAAGCATAAAAAATGATGCTAAAAAGGTCTTTTCAAGTTTTCTTCGAGTGCATTAGGGACTTGGCCAATTCTTTAGGTGTGAGACCAGCGCTCCTGATAGGAGTAGCTCCCGAGTATTTGGTCGAGTCGCAGACTCGGGTAAGTACTTTGTCTTGATTCAAAAGTTTAGAGCCGTTGCAGGCCTTTGCTTTTTCAATTGGTTGCTGACTCCCGGTGATCACAACCGTCTGCGGCGACAAAGTTGATGGGACGAGACGGTCATGGGTCCCATATTCTGACTGGGTTTTGACCAGTCGCGTAGTTTACGCGGAATTTACTACATCGCCTCGATTTCCGCCCGTAATGCAGGGCATTCTCGCGACGGTTCGGGCGGCAGCCGCCACGTGTGCAACGGGATGTTTGACATGTGTTAGGTTTAGTAGATCAACGGTTGTGCATCATTGTGTTCCTCCTTTTATATCGCTGAGGGCCACTATAAAATTTTGCCCTTCGTCGCTTGCTGTTTTCACTTCATCTCTTTTTCTTTGCCTCTGCCATTTTCTAGAGTCCTTTGCTTCTTCCTGCCCTGGAAATTCTTCATGTATTTCCTTCCTCTTTCCTTCGTGCACATCACGCTATGCACCGCACCAAGAAGATGGGCAAACTGAAGAAGGTTGCGGGAGCGGGAACCAGCGCCACTGGCGCTGCCAAGAAAACCACCACCGGCCGCGTCACCAACGACGGTTGGCGGAGGTCGACGATGAAGGAGCTGGACCTGCGCTGCCTACGCGAAGCCCATCTGATCCCTCAGGATAAGGTCGATGCCAAGATTCCCGATTCCGAGGTAATTCTTGACCCACCTGAAAGTTTTCGGGTGACGTTCTATGCTTTCGTCCTTTGGGGCCTCTCTGTTCCTGCCCACAACTTTCTTCATGGGCTTCTTTTTCTCTATGGGCTTCAACTGCACTAGTTGACACCCAATTCCCTTCTGCACATTGCGTGCTTTATCACACCGTGCGAGTGTTGGCTCGGAATCGAGCCACACTTTGGCCTCTTCAAGAAGCTCTATGCCTTGACGAGGTAGTCCGGCTCCAGCAACGCAGTATACGAGCTGGGCAGGTGAGGAATATATATCCACCCCAATCAACAATACTTCTCTTTCCATCTCTGTGAGTCCGCCCAAGGATGGAGGAACAAGTGGCTCTACATCTGCAACATGAAGTTAGGCGACCAGCACTATGGTCTTCCTCCCTTTGATGCCAACACGGTGATCTCCGGGAAGCGTGCTTGGTAGAAGGACGTTCCTTCGGGTGAGAACGAGATTGTCGATGCGCTATACAAGTGGGTGGAGGCTCCGCAGTTTGTGCAGGGCAAGGAGGTTGCCGACATCGACATCATCCGCACCTTCCTCAGGCGTCGGGTGTAGCCCCTCCAGGCAAGGGCGTACCTGATGTTCTTGTATGCTGGCCTCAATGACCCGACGAGGGTGTCAGTCGAAGAGCTCTCCTCGACGGACCTCTACAGGGCCATTAGGCCGCTCCTGTGTTTCAAGTATGACGAGGCTCTACTGGCGGAGTCATCGACTGAGCCCTTCAGCACCCTCAAAAAAGTTCCTCAGGTGAGTCATTCATTTGCATGTAATGCGGTTTGGTCTTTGTTAATATTCATTATGTTTTAATCTGACAAGAGTTCTTGATGTTGTGTAGGATCAGAAGGTGGAGGACATGTTGCCTCCCCTTCCTGAGGTATACTTGAAACCACTAGACGGTGAGGATGTAGACGAGTCGGAGTCTATCGTCCCCGCTTCCCATTCACCAGTGGAGGAGGAAGCCCCTGAGTCTAGCAACGACAACTCCTGCAAGTGGAGCCGAAGCGAGGCTTTGGATGCCTCAATGCTGCCGGCCCCGAAGGGGCCTGTGTTCTTGCAGCAGCACGCCCCTGATGGAGGCGTTTCTTATTTGATTCCGACGGTGCCAATTCATGTCGTGGATCCTCAACTGCCGGCTAAGAAGCAGAAACATACACTGGTCTTTGACCTCTCCGACATCCCTTCATGAGTGCTTTAACGCTTTGACCTCTTGACTATGCTATTTTTGTGTTATGAGTGACACTTGTATGTTTTTTGCTCTTTGTGTTGTATTAGAGGGTCTTCTGCGGGTGAGTCTGTGAAGGACGAGACCGAGGAGATGGTCATGGAGTCGAAGGCGGCGAGCGCTGATGCTACAACGCCTTCCCCGAAGACGGTGGCCAACTCCGGCAATGACTCATTGAGTTCCTCCAAGCCGAGGACTCGTGAAGTTATTATCCAGAAGGCACAAGATAAACCTCCAGAGTCTTTGGGTGGGCACGTATGTATCATTGGTTTACTATTAAAGAACCCCCGAGTCTCTTGCCCATCTGACTAAAGTTTTTTTGGTGCAGCCCTTCATTCATGACCTGCAGCACCTTATCTTGGAGGCAGATTTTTAACAGCTTCAGGGTAAGTATCTTATTGTCCATGTTCTTCCTGTGCGTGTTTGGAAATTTGTACTTGAACTTCTTTCTCTTGTTTTTTGTAGAGGAGATCAACGAGGCTCTCCGCAAGCTGGACTCACTCGGGAAGAGTCGCAGTCAGGCGGAAACCAAGGATAAGGATGTTGTGGAAGCCTCGAGCACTTCAAGCGGGAAGCGAAGGAGCACGAGGAGAAGCTTGCAGCCGATGCTGTCGTGCGGGAGAAGGCGATGGAAAAGCAGCTATTGACTGTCGCCCAGGCGTTATCTGGTAAATTATTCGAATCTTCCTAGCTGCTGCTCTCCCAACTTTGGTGTTTTTCCTATTTGTGAATTAGACTTGTTCTTGCGCATTTACAGATGCCACTAGTGTTGCCTTTGACCGCCATGTCTTGGACCATGGGGACCTTATCTCCAATGCGGTTGCTGCGGTCGAAGACCTCTACAGCTCCACTCTCGACACCTTGGCCAAGGCCAAGGAGGTTCTAAGACGCTTCTATCGGGATATCTCTCCGAAGGGCGTGGCCCTTGATGACATTGACCCCTTGGGCGGCGGCTCTGGAAGGGGATGCACCTATTGAGTACAAGAAGGCACAAAAAGGCGCATATGCCACCCTTGGATTGGCTATGGCGCTAGCGTCCAATGCGCAGCTGTACCTGAGCAGGGAACATCCAAGATGCCAGTTGCGGTCGACGACACTGAGGTAGCATTCACTCCGTTTGCCTCGCGCTTCAAACGCTATGGCCTGCGCCTCATCGAGCTGCTGTCCAATTATGCGACTAAACAAAAATAGCTGGCCACGGCGCAAGCCACGGAGGCTAGGACTGCTTTGGATGCGGCGAATCCTTAGGGACCTTCTGCTACCTAGCTTCCCACCTAGATTTACTTTTTTTTATTGTAGTGGCATGCAATGACTTTGTATTAAAAGATGTTTGGACTGTTATGCAATAGCTTGAGTTGTAAATATATGTTTCCTTTGGTTTGCCCAATTCTTCTAGTCCTTATTGCTTGTTTCTTTGCACCTCATAGGGCCCTTCGAGTATTGCTCCAGTGGCTTCGCCAATTCCTTTGGTTGCTGCCCAGTCGAAGGCAGATGAGGTGTCGCAGTTGTCACTGCTACGTGACCGCATCAGGATCCTGGAAAAAACTATAACTATTATCGATGGTCACGCCAATTTGTGGAAGTCGAAAATTGAAAAGGTTGTCTAAAGGGAGAAGTATCTCCTTGAAGAATTATGGCAGCTTGGCGATCGGTTAGCTCAGACTTGAAGTGGATTGGAGGAGATTAAAGTGGATTAAATCCCATACAATTCAAAATCCCTCCAAATCCACTCCAATACTCTCCAATACCTTTGGGGTAGGGATTAACCGAACAAATCATTAGTAGGTTTTTACATTGGGTACCTTAGAACTTTATGTTATGGTTAGAATTTATGTCTTAATGAATCCTTTGTTTGCTCGTGAAAATGGCCTTAGAAGCAATCATAAGGGGTGCACATGCTCATGTATATTTCTGCATCTATTTTAGGCTCCATCCAAAAAGAATAAAACTTGACAAGATACGTACATTGTTGTTGTATAAATCTTTATGCTAAGTAAATCCATGTCTCCCTCCTAAATGTTTGTCGTGTATAATAATATACACTTGATCTTTTCCTCTTGTTGCATACAGGATTGAGCTTTCTCTAAACAGACCATTTACTTGCAATTTACTTTTTTACAAACTATAAACCCTAAAACACCAAACCTTTGTATCTTTTATTGTTTTACTTGTCAGACTTACTAACCAATACCTTCATCTCCTCGTGGGTTCGACAACCTTTTCTTACCAAAGGGTACTACAATAGATCTTCTGCACTTGGGAGACATCAGTAGCTGACACCTCGCCTTTGTTATCTAACGCCTCGGTTTGGGATAGTGCACGATTGCTCTAGGGAGGTGCCCATAGATGGATGGGAGGGGGCTGCAGGCCTTGGGGATGTGGCTACTGGATTTGGGGAGGTGTCAAGTCGCCTTGGAGAGGTGCAAGTGAAGGATATATGCCCTAGAGGCCAATAATAAAGATGTTTTATTGACATATCCCATTAGTTCATAATAGTTTCTATCATGCTATAATTGTATTAAGTGGAAACATTAATACAAGTGTGGTATATAAATAAACCAAGTCCCTAATATCCTCTAGACTAGTTCGTTAGGCAGCTAATGATCGAGGTTTCCCGATCATGGACTTTAACACGTCAACTGACAATGAGGTCACTTCATTAGATGAATGATGTGATGGACAACACCTAACCCTAGTATTGCAATGTGATCCAGTCACAAGTTCAACATTACGATATATAGCAAAGCATAGTGATCCAGTCCTTCGACGATGAGATCATATTAATCACTGTCTCCCAAGGTCGTTTTGATCACATCAACCGTCATGCATGACCGTAACTAGGTGACTACAAAGGTGTGTATTGGGTATTCTTGATGAACTTTTGAGGGCTATGTATCAAGACCAGAATTTTCCCATCCGAGTGACATATAGATATCCTAGGCCCACTTGGTGAGATTACATATACAAGTTTGCAAAAAATGTTACTAGGTCATGGGGATCTAATACCACAGGAACGATTAAATGTTTTTGTGGGTAACAAGGTTGAACTAGGTATGTCAATATCGAATATCAGATCTTGGACAAACCAGATATCATAGAGCAAAGGGAATGAGACTCGACGTTCAAGGTTCAAGCAATCAAATTATTCGTGGAATGCATGGGGCCATCATGTGTTTCAGATACCGTTGTTGGTCATCAATCAGAGAGGTGTCTCGATGATGTCTATGTATTCCCGAGCCATAGGGTCTCATACTTAAGGGTAGATAACACTTAGGGATTGATCCAAGATTGTATGAGAAGAGAGAGAGAGACAGACAGAGAGAGAGAGAGAACTCTGGAATTGTTCCGGGGAGATACCGAGAGTGTTTTGGGGATATCCGATGATGATCGGCGGGGTCCAAAAGGTGTTTCAGAATGATAGGTATTAAATAATATGTATTTAATATTAATTAAATAAAATAATATTAAAAATATTATTTAAAATGGATATATGGGACATCCCACCTAATTAGGCCTAACCGGAGGAGCCCTAAGAGGGGGCGCGCCCTAGGGATGGCCAAGGGAGGTCATCGACCCTAATGGCCCCTTCCTACCACGTGGGGCCCATTTGGGGACTGGCCTCCGCCTCGTCCCACCTCCTCCCTCAAGTTTAGTCCCATCCTGGGACTTTGAGGGAGGTGGTGTCTCCCTTCCACCTATGACGAGGTTCGATCTCGTCAATGACCATTGTTATGGACTTGGGTTTTAGAGAAGATGGGGATGCTGGAGATCACGGAACAGTTAACAGACAAGCAACACGGGGACACGAGGTTTACCCAGGTCCAGGCCCCCGGAGGGAAAACCCTATTCCTGCTTGTCTGCTCTTGATTACGGTGAAACCGAAGGTTACAGGGGTGCGCAGATGCAATCTGGCGTGAGGTGCGTATGAGGTGAGTTGAGATCCTACTCTTCGTGCCCTTCTAGCCTTTATATAGATAGGTAGGTCCTGGGCGCAGGTCGATTCGGTTACATATTAGGGTTTGCCCCTTTGAAATTCGATCTACTGTAGTCTTGTTCTCCAAGGATCCGAAGACATCATGGGCTTGGGCCACCCAAAATCTTCCACAGGTTGCGTATATTGCCGTGGGCCTTCCCTTGGTCTGGATCATGTATGCTAACGTTGTGTACCCGTAGGGTATAACCATGTTAGTAGCCCCTGAGTGCTTAGTCGAATCGTAGATTCGGCTGAGGACTCTTCAATCCTTCGGGTGCAGTTGAGCCTGTTATTTTAAAAGAGAGAATGACTTTAGTTCATATGGATTGTTGATGCGTGTGCCTGACTCTCCCGACAGATCAGGGTCAGTTAACTTTCATAGGAAAAAACAACACAATCTTCATCAAACTCGAGTCCCTAGACTCGAATTCGGAACGAATGCTGGTGTAATTCGACTCAGTCCGTTGAGGTCTTATAGGGGTCGAATCCCAGTGGCTTTCAAGTGATATACCCAACGTGTTCGTCAGGATTTTCCTCGTGCCTGTTAACACGGAAGTTTACTAGCAGGGCGCAGCCATGTGCGTTACTAGGCCATTAGATGATATATGTAGGGCTTCTCTTTGCGTTGTATACACAACATCTGAAATATTATCACCATGGAGGTGTTTTGGGTGGCCAAGGAGATCGTTTCTCACTTAGCGTTGGTTTGGGGAAAAGTTGCCAAAAAATATTTGGTCATATTTGATCCGAAGGATCATAGTCGAAGAATTCATAGGGTGCGCTGCCAGCGCTCCCTATGGAAGTAGCCCCCGAGTGTCTGTTCGAGTCGTAGACTCGAGCAGAGACTTTAGTTCTATCATTTTCAGCTTTGGTCCGAAGGACACAATTTTTCGGATGCTCAACCAATGCTCCCTATGGGAGTAGCCCTCGAGTCCGTAGTGGAGTCGCAGACTCGACGTAGGACTCAAAGATAAGTGCAATGTGTAATTACCTTAGTCATTTCTCAGGTGTGCGGCTAGTGCTCCTGGTAGGAGTAGCCCCCGAGTAGTATCTCGAATAGTAGATTCGAGTAAGTACTTTTTTGATCAACCGAAAATTTCCAGCCATTGCGAGATTTAGCCTTGATGACGTTAGTGCTGACGACTGGTGATCTCAACCGTCTACGGCGGCAAAGTTGATGCGACGGAACGACTGTGGGTCCCACTGTCTGACTTGAAGTCGACTAGTCACGCATAGACGTGGCGAAAATTACGGCGTCTCCTCGGTTTCCGTGCGTAGTGGACGGCTGGTGACGGTTCGTTGCTATGCTGACACGTGTAGGGTTGGATCTTGGGTGCGTGCTAGGGATTTTGGATCAACGACTCGTGTGCATCGTCTTTTCTCCTTTTATACCATAAGTAAACAGTAGTTTTCTTTTACCCTTCGTCATTTGTTCATCGCCATTGCCTTCATTTTCGCGAGCTTTGCTTCTCTCCTTGCACACTGGAAGTTCTTCGCTCATTTCTTTCTTCTTTTCTCCACGTGCACCGCCACTCTTGACGTCGTGCGATGGGCAAGTCAAAGAAGAACACCGCCGGAGCGGGTTCGAGCGCCGCCGCCGCCGGCAAGAAGGCCGCCGCGACCACCCGCATAACGGACGGTGGGTGGAGGCGCACAGAGGTGCGTGACGTGGATCTGCGCAAGTTGCACAATGCTGGGTTAATCCCCCAGAACAAGGAGGACGTCAGGATTCCTGGCGATGAGGTAATCCCCCGCCCACCCGTAGGGTTTCGTGTGATGTTTGTTGCCTTTATCCTTCGTGGCCTTTCGCTTCCTGTCCACGATTTTCTCCATGGACTCCTTTTCTTCTATGGGATTCATATACATCATATGTCTCCCAATTCTCTTCTCCATGTCGCCTGCTTCATAACCCTTTGTGAGTGCTGGCTCGGTATCGAGCCACACTTTGGCCTCTTTCGGAAGCTCTGTTCCATGAAGAGACAGTCCAGCACGAGCGGAGTCTATCCGCTTGGCGGCTGCATCATTTTTGTCTGCCCTTTCGTCCAATTCTTCTCCTTTTATATCTGCGATTCTGTCCTGCAATGACGCCGTAAGTGGTTCTAGATCTGTGATGCTAAGCTGGACGGTCAGCAATATGGGCTTGCCCCCTTCGACTCCGAGCAGAAGATCGTCCCGAAGAGATCATGGAAGAACCACATCTTGGAGGGTGAAACTGCGGAGGTGGAGAGACTCTACCAGCGGGTAGAGGCCCTTCAGCTGGTGCCAGGTAAAGAGGTCAATGGTGTCAACATCATCCGCACCTTCCTCAAGCGCCGGGTGCAACCGCTTTAGTCTAGGGCGCACCTGATGTTCCTCTACGCCGGCCCTAGCGATCCAACAAGGTTTTCATCCGAAGTGTTGTCTTTGGGTGACCTCGATAGGGCCCTTCGTCCCCTGCTGAAGGCCAAGGCCGAGAGGACCTTCCGAGGAAATCGTTGACCCCCCCTCTTAGTTCCACTAAAGGGGTTTCTCAGGTGATGCTTGTTCGCGCGCGTAGCGCTTTTTCGGGTGTTTGTTGTTCGCTGTTGTTACTTATCCTGTATCTCTTTTTCTTTTTTTCTTGCAGCGCCTCCAGGTTACGGGGTCTATGCCTCCTCTGCCTGAAAAGTTTAGGGAGGCGCCATATAATGGGGAGGTGGACTTCGAGTCTGAGCTTCCTCCGGCGCGGTCACCTACTACAGATGCTCCTGAAGCGAGTGAAGGGCAGACCCGAAAGTGTTCCCGGAGCGAGTCTTTAGATGCATCTACTTTGCCAACTCCAAGGGGTCCGTCTTTCCTCGAACGCCATGGCGAGGATGATGGTGCTTCTTCCGCACCTTTTCCTATCGTGCCTCTTCGGGCGGTAGCTCCGGAGTTGCCATCCAAGAAGAAGAAGCAGAAGGTGACGTCCGTCTTTAACTTATTTGGACATTGATTCATAAGTAACTTCACTTGAATTGTTTACCATCACCTATCTGTGTAATGTAGGTTGTTGTCTGATCAAACTTTTTTCTTGCAGCCATTCTTTGGAGGAGCCTCTTAGCGAGGGCACTCAAGAGGTTGTAGGGGAGTCGAAGCTGACAGCACCTCCCCCTCAGGTGGTGGCCGACTCTGGGGATGACGGCCTAAACTCCTCCAAATGAGAGACTCGGGCAGTCGTAACTCAGAAGATTGCACGCAGAACTTCGGAGTCCACGCCTGAACACGTAAGTACTTTCTGTTTGTTTCTTTGAGAGGAGCCCCCGAGCCCTTTCGGGTGACTTGTTGGTCGTTTTTTGCTCTTGCGAGGCGTAGCCCCCCGAGCCCTTTTTGATGTTTTCTTGGTCCTTTGCTTCTGTTTCTCTTTGCAGCCCTTTGTGCATAGCGCGAACCTCCTTATCCAGCAGCATCTGGTGCTGGAGGCTAGCATGCAGCAGCTTCGAGGTACATGGTTTGCTTCACCCTCTTGTAGTTCGTCTGTCCCATGGATTTTTCTTGTGTTGATCATGTGGTCCTTGATGTTTGTAGATGAAAACAATGAGGCCCTTCGATGGCTGGACGCTCTCGAAAAGAGCCTTGGTCGGGCGGATAAGAAAGTTGCAGATGTTGTGGAGGCAAAGGAGCGTATGCAAAAGGAGGCTGCTGATGCTGTTGAGGCCAAGGAGCTCCTGCGGAAGGAGGCTGTGGATCGCGAGGGGCAGCTCGCTGCTGCGGCGGCTGCTCGTGAAAAGGAGATGGCAGATAGGCTTACGGCTGCAGCCAAAGCCTTCTCTGGTGAGTTTTCCTTGACTCTTTGGGTCTCTTGTTCTTTGACTGAGTCTTGCCTTGTTCTTATTCGAGTACTTTTTCTTCTTTGGTTCAGATGCTTCGGGCATCACGTTTGATCGTGGTGTGCTGGAGCATGGAGATGCGCTTGCTGATGCCACCGCGGTGGTCGAAGATCGCTGCAGCACTACTGCTGGCTCCTTGGCGAAGGCCAAAGAAGTGCTCGGGCGCTTCTACAAGGAGGTCGTCCCCAAGGGCGTTGCCCTTGAGGATGTTGATGCGCTCGTGGATGCTCTGTCGGAGGAAGATCCGGTGGCGTATAAGCATAAGCAGAAGGGCATCGGTGCCTCTATGGGGTTGGCGATGGCGTTTGGATCGGAGCTGGACCTGCCGCACATAACCTCTCAGATGCCGATGGCTGCAGATGGCTCAGAGGTAGCATTCGCCCTCTTTGCCTCTCGCTGTAAGCGCTATGGGCTGAAACTTATTGATCTTCTAGCGGAGTATGCGGCGAAGCAGCGGGAGGAGGCCAAGAGCAGGCAGTTTGGCTTCGAGGCCACTCCGGATGCGGGTGCTTAGGTCCATGTGTTGTAGTTAGGATAGTTTATCCTTTTGCTTTCCTAATGTAACCTTTTGCTGACGAACAGGCCCAACTTATGCCACGAGGTGGCCTTAATGTATATAAATTTATGTTTCGAGCTGTTGCCGGAGACACTTGTGATGTTCATGTCTTGATTTGCTTGCCTCTAGGGTCCTTTGGGTGAGGTTCCTATTGTCACTCTGAATGCTCCCGAGCCACGACCATCACTTGATGATGCGTCGTAGCTGGTTTTTCTTCGCGACCGTGTCCGCAGCTTGGAGAAGGACATCCTTGGCATTCGAGGCCACGCAGATGTGTGGAAGTTGAAGGCTGAGCGAGCCACTGCCAGGGAGGAGTTCTTAATGGGGGAGTTGCGGCAGATGAGCGAGCAACTTCAATGTGAGTCTTTGCAAACTGATGTTCTTTCAGGTGAAGCTCTGCATGTTTGCTCATTTTGTGTGTTCTGCAGTGCGAATCTCGTTCCGAAGGAAGAGAAAGAGCACGTCGTTGTTCGGGTGAATTGCCTGACGCAACAAGACCTGGAGGCTGGTGGATTCTTCTGGATGGACCGCGACCGGGCTATCGTCCTTGCGACGGTGCAATATCGCGTACACTAGGTTTCTCGGGTGCTAAAGCAGGCGAGGATTTCTCTAGCATCCACTTGGGCCATCATGTTCCCCTTGGATGAGGCGCCTTCCACCCTTTGGGGCCTTCTGGCGAAATTTCGGAACGTGGGACACGTCAAGGAGTTGGTGCGGCATCAGCTGATCGCTGAGGTGAAAGCTGCATTGTCCCTTGTTCGGCTGCATCGTCGTGATGTCAACCTTGCGGAGGTGGTGACTAGGACACCCCTTCGGCCTGATGGCACCCTTTGGGATATGCGCCCGCATTACGCAGATGTGGTGCAACATGCTGAGGAGATAGTAGATCTGTTCGAGCAGCAGGCGAATGTGATTCTCCAGAATAGGTAGGTCCTGTAAGAAAAGTTGATGTACAATTTGTATTTTCTCGAGTGGGCTCGTAGTGCCCTTTGTAAAGTTTTGTATATAGTAGCACGTGGTGCTTTGTTATGTTCATGTCCTTTTCATTAGCCTGACATTGTCAGCTACTCAGGTTGTATGTGTTGTTCTCAGTCAACGAGGTCGTGAGGGGAGGCGCAGCCCCCGAGCGTGTTATAGCGAAAAGTAATGTAAAGAAAAGAAATTTCGGCCAAGGGATTTAGATTTTATTCATAGCGTAACGAGTAGGTACATTGTTTGGCTGAATAGCCTTGGCTGAGTAGCCTTATTGAAAGTAAATAGGTAGCTAGGGGTAGAAGCGTTGCAAGCGTGCAACATTCCAGGGGTTGGAGTATTCGAATCCTGATGCGATGTCCATGAGGTGGTAGGCGCCACCTGGGATGACTTCTGTGACGATGTAAGGTCCTTCCCAGGGTGACTCGAGCTTCTTCGGCCGCTCTTGTTTGAGTCGTAGGACGAGGTCTCCTTCGACGAAGGACCTTGGGCGTAGCCGACGGCTGTGGTAATTGCGAGGCTCTGTTGGTAGACTGCTGAGCAATCCGTGGCAATGTCACGTGCCTCGTCAAGTGTGTCGATGGCCTCTTCGAGTGCGGCCATTGATTTGGCTTCGCTGTAGGCGACGACCCGTGGGTCCTTGTGGCGTACCTCGGCAGGGAGTACGGCTTCGGCTCCATGCACCATGAAGAAAGGTGTGAAGCCAGTTGAGCTATTCGGTGTTGTACACAGGCTCCAGAGGACGGAGGGTAACTCTTCTGCCCAGGCTCCCGCAAGCCGTTCGAGTGGGCATAGCAGGCGTTTCTTGATGCTATTGCCTATGAGGTTGTTGGCCTTTTTGACCTGCCCGTTGGTTGGTGGGTTTATGATCAATAGCTGGGTTTAAACACACTCATTGGACCACATACATCAGAATGTATGATCTCCAACAAATCTATCGCCCGTTCCATTGAACCAAAAAACGGCATTCTAGTCATCTTGCCCATAAGGCATGGCTCACATGTATCAAATGATTCAAAATCAAGTGATTCCAAAAGTCCATCCGAATGGAGCTTCTTCATGTGTTTAACGCCAATATGACCTAGACGGCACTGCCACATATATGTGGATATATCATCATTAAGTTTAATCCTTTTAGCATCAACATTATGAATATGTGTAACACTATTATCGAGATCCAACAGAAATAAACCATTCATCATCGGTGCATGACCATAAAAGATTTCATTCATATAAATAGAACAACCATTGTTCTCGGATTTAAATGAATAACCACTTCGCATCAAACATGATCCAGATACAATGTTAATGTTCAGTGCTGGCACCAGATAACAATTATTCAAGTTTATTACTAATCCCGACGGTAAGTGGAGAGGTAACGTTCTGATGGCGATCACATAAACACTTGATCCATTGCTGAGACGCATCTTGACCTCACCCCTTGCTAGCGGTCGCTTATTCCGCAGCCCCTGATTCGAGTTACAAATATTAGCAACTGAACCGGTATCAAATACTCAGGTGCTACTGCGAGTACTAGTCAAGTACACATCAATAACATGTATATCATATATACCTTTATTTGCCTTGCCGGCCTTCTTGTCTGCCAAATACTTGGGGCAGGTGTGCTTCCAGTCGCCAGTCCCCTTACAATAATAGCACTCGGTATCAGACTTAGGGCCAACTCGTGGTTTCTTTTCAGGCATGGCAACCGGCTTGCCGCCCTTACTTCCCTTCCATTTCCCTTCTTGTCTTTCTTGAAACCAATGTTCTTATTGATCATCAACACTTGATGTTCCTTCTTGATCTCCACTTCTGCAGTTTTAAGCATTGACAGAAGCTCAGGGAGATATTTCTTCATGCCTTGCATATTATAGTTCATCACAAAGCTCTTATAGATAGGTGGTAGAGACTGCAGAACACGATGGATGCCTAAGTCAATGGGAATCATTATTCCCAAGGACACAAGCTTATCGCCGTAACCCGAAATCTTGAGTACATGCTCACTTACGGAGCTATTCTCTTCCATCATGCAGCTAAAGAACTTTTCTGAAGCATTGTAGCTCTCTACAGTAGCATGTGTGTCGAAAATCATTTTCAAATCACCCATTGTATCAAATGCATTGCCGTTTTCAAAACGCTTTCGAAGTTCTGGCTCTAGCCCATACAATATGCCGCGATGAACTAAGTTGTGGTCCTCCTGACGAGTCTGATTGACATTCTTATCTTTGTCAGGGGCATCATCAAACGGTGGGGGGCCTAGCGGTGATTATAGCACATATTGCTTTTGTGCAGCAGAGAGGAGAATCCTAAAATTCATGGCCCATTCGGTAAAGTTGCTACAGTTCGTTGCAAGTTTCTCTTTCTCCATGAACACATTGAAATTAAAAGCAGGTGGTGCCATCTACAACAGAATTTGTAAAGTTTAGACTAAATTTATCATAGATTGAGTTCAACTAATTCAAATTAAGAATTAACTCCCACTCAAAAACGACATCCCTCGTGCCTTTTTGGTGATTACATGAACCAAATCCACTACACCAAGTCCGATCATCACGTGAGTCGGTGTAGCTTCAAAGGCGAGCATCAAATGGGCATCATATCAACCATATGACTCATGCTTTAACCTTTCGGTCCGTGTTCCAAGGCCATGTCTGTACATGCTAGTCTCGCCAAGTAAGAACCTTAGTATTCGTGCGTGTAACTATCTTACACCCGAAATATGATCGTGGATCCAAGAACACCCGATCATCACGTGATGTCTTGGAACGACGAAATATAATCGGTGCATACTTAAGGAAGAACACATTCTTATCTTGATATTTAAATGAGGGACCATCTTATTATGCTAATAAAACGCCAAACAAGCAATATAAGATGCAATCAAACATCACATGTTTGTAAGTGGAATGATATGGTTCTTGCACTCAATCTCCATCATGTGCATCATGGTATGATTAGTATCATACCTCTATGTGTAAGGCCAAGGTCTATGGAACTTACACGCTATGTGTGTTGTAAGAGTATAACCTCATACATCTACTTACAACATCACCATATCATGACACTAGCCCAGCAACAATCTAAACTAGACGCCTCTAATTTATCCATTGCAAGTTTTACGTGGCTTAGGGATTTCGAAGATAGAACCGTTCATACCTACGAGCATGAAACAAAATGAGGATAACCAAATTTTTGACAACTCGTTGCAAAATAGATATTGACTATAGTAGGAGAGACAGACACCGCTAGACACTTATGCAAAACTAGTTGCATGTCAAGCGTGGAACAGGTCTCCTGTGTGAGGACATGTAAAGTTTGTTCGGGCCGCTTCATCCCACTATGCCACCAATATCCAAAGTACAACAAAGGAGAAATAACATGATCATCATCACCCACATACTCATATGTGTACTACCCATGCAAAGCATCTACGCATAGATCCGGCTCTGATACCACTGTAGGGTTCGCAGCATAGAAAACAAAAAAATTCCTACGATGGGAACAACTGTGTACCAAGAGCTATCTACTAGATACAATCAACGGGCAGATATACATCCGTAGAGAACATACCCTTGAAGACCGACAAAGCTTAACGAGTCCGAACTTGTGGTTGATGTAGCCGATCTCTTGCCGATCTCAAGATTGAGAGGAAGTCCTAGCACCACAAATCAGCGGCGCATCCATGCTCGCACACACGTCCGAGGCACCGAGCAACCTCCGCCTGTAACATCCCTAAAATCATGTTTCAAAACTCATGCATATCATCCATGCATCCATGATCATTTAGGGTTCCATTTCAAAACCATTTCAAAAACAGGAGCATTTGTTGCTCATTATTTTATGTAAGTAAGCTCAAGCCTTAGTGCTACCTTCTTTTGAGAAAGGTACTTATTGTATTCATTAATGTTTAGAATTCAAACTTAAGTGCTTCCAAAAGATTGAGAAAAGTTTCAAAACAATGTATGAAATAAAACCAAATTTATGCCTATTATTATATCTCATAAAGGCTTGGTTTTATTTTTATTTTTCAAATGACCCAAGTATGTTTGAGTAAACAGAAGTGTCTGACACTTATTTGAGTACAAAGTTCACTGTACAAAAATCTAGAGAAGGTTTGAAATCAAACTGATTTGAAATGGAGTTTGAAAACCATTTCTAGAAAATCAAACAGAAAAAGAAAAGGAGTAAAGAGGAAAAAAATAAGCAAACAGCCAATCTGGCCCAACCCAGCCCAACTCGACCCAGCTAGCCCAGCAACTCTCTCCCGCGAATGTTTTTTCTTTACTCGCACCCACACCCACAGAGTCGCTGACTGTCTGGACCCACCCCCTCTCCTTTTCTCTCGCTGACAACCATGGCCCACATGACTGTCTTCGTCTCCATCCCTAGCGACTGGTTCATCCCCAAATCACGCCGAGAGTTTCCTGTTTAATTCGCGGCTTAAATTCCCGTTCAATGCCTGAGAAATTCACGCCCCCGTCCTCGCCTACTTAAGCACCATGCCGCCCTCCTCCTTTTTCCCCAAACCACACCTCACCGGAGCCACCAGGCTGCTCGAATTTCTCTCTGGACGCCCTCTGCTCCGACGAGTTCATCATCGAATTCCGGTGAGCACCGCACTCCCCTCTGCCTATGGTTCATACTGGCTTGTTCTACATCTCTGTGCGCACCTACTGACACTCTCCGTTTGCTCGCGCATGATCTGTAGCCTCGGCAGCGTCAACGACTAAGCTCCGCCACCCTCTGCTCGAACTCTGGCGACCGTTCCACGTAAGTCCCAGCTTCCCCTCTTCCTCTGTTTGATACACATGAGATCCCCAGTGTCCTGTGCATCTAACGGCACCCTTCTCTCGTCTTAGCGTGGCCCAGAACGTCGACTCCATCGCCAACAGAGAACACCGTCGCTAGGGACTTCTCCGACGAGCAATCCGCGACGACTCCAAGCGCCCCTTCGCCAACCGAGCACACGTCGAGCTTCTCTTCGTCACGGCGATTCTGGTGAGCATCCTCACACCTCCCTGGGCGACCTAGCTCGCCGGCAAGCTTGCAGCCAGAGCGCGCCCCGCCTGTCGCCGCCGCCAGCGCCGCCACTTGTTGGCCAGTCACTGAGAGCCGTTCGATTTAGATCTAGTGGACGCGATAGAACATAGCCGAAGGGGTAAGTAGAGATCTGAGCCGCACGTTTTAGTTAGATCTAATGGTGCGCAAGCACGATCCGGTGCGAAGCGGTACCAGCCAACCAGAGACTGCCGCGTGGCATGTTCTTTGTTTTAAATTTCTGAATTAGATCTATTAGATGTTTGAATTTGTTTAATTCATAACTTTTGAATGCCACGTCCAAATTTGACAAATTTTATATCAATGGATTTAGGAGAGAAAATCCTTTCCATCTATGCAATGTGTTTAATGTTTCGCCTCTGTTAAAATGGTTGTTTTTACAGAAACATGTGTAGGCCTATTTTGTGTATAATAATTATTTGGGCAATGTTTTAATGTTCAAATAAAGTTTGTTTGGCAAGTTTTGTACTTGTTTATGTTTCAGTACTGTGCACTTGTTTTGTTTGGTGTAGAAAATCATCACATAGCATTTTTCATGCATTCATGTATTTTTTCTTGTATATATTGTGTATGTGATTTTGTGCCATCATTTTATGTGTAGATTTTGGTGCAAATAGTGATTGTGATTGTGAGGATTGTAGCTACTCTCCAAACTATCAAGGCAAGTGGTGCTTCATGATTTTATTCCTAAGTTTCTCAACTTTACATTAGAAATATTTTGCTAGTCTTGCATGGTTATTTTTGATCTATATGGTATGCTTGGGAAATCCTAGTAGTTGTAGAATTGCTAGAAATATTTCTAAGTCTTATCAATGCCATGCTTAGCCTAGCTAGTAGCAACCAAGGGTGGTATTATATTCATGCTGTGAATAAATATTGCTAAGTCTTTGGACTATGTTTTGCTTAATAAAATAACTAAGTGAATGAAACACCTGGGTGGAATGGAAAGAATGGTTTGTGTTGAGTGGTTACACAAGGCCCATTTCTATGGTTTACCTTGTGTATCTCACTTGTGGAAAGCCACCCAGGAACAAAGGGATTTGAGATGCCATATGTTAAGAAGCTTCTAGTGCAGCCACTTGGCAATATGGGCTCTGCCTGGATCATATAGGTTGCAATAACTAAGCCATTTGGATAGTTGGTGGTAGTGGGATGATAGGTTGGAGCGCGTCCATTTGGTCTAAGGGAAGGCTTCTAAAAGGTCCTGTCTTGGTGAAAATCAAGTCTAGTGGGGAAAGTGCATAACCTCTGCAGATGGAAGAATCTAAGTACTTAGCCATGTCCCTGGTATTGGACAACTTGAGCATCAAGACATGGAAGCTATCAAGAATCTCCTCATCCTAATTTCTAAGTAAAAACTTGTGGTTGAACAAGGGTGAAGGTTCACCAATGTCTATTGGTGGTTCCTTGGGAAAAATTATCAAGGAAAAAAACTTAGTGTTTTCAACTAATAGGCAAAACCTATTTTGAGCAAAGCAAGCCTAAGCTACACTTAGCCAAAATGCATATAGTATCTAGATACCAATATTATTCTAAGGTATCACTTGCCAATACTATTCCAATGTATTGACCCACTGTGGCTGTAACTTGTGATGTTGCAGGTTATTCTGATGGTGATTAGGGGTTATGAGTCTACACTCAACATGCTTGCCTGTGGCACATGAAGATGAAGACTTATTTATCTTATTACTTATTTAAAATCTTGTACTAGGCATGTGGCCATGGAGTTTGTAAAAGACTATGTTTGTCTCTGGAATGACTGTAATAATGACCTTTGTTTCTGTGTACTTCATCTTAAACTGTGGATGCTAGCATTGATCCAGGGACTAGCATTACAATCACAGGGATCCTTTTTTTCTTTATAGAGGAGGGATCTTACAGATGGTATCAGAGCACTGTGTTTCCTGTAGGATTATGACCCTAGGATTGGAAACCACTAAGGAAAAAAAATTCAACAACTTCCACACTTGTCTTTTCTTCTCGTAAACTTTTCTAATCTTCTTTCTCGTCTCTATTTGTAGATGAACTCCATCAATGAAGCCGTGAGGAAGGGAGCACTCATGACTATGACTTTGGAATGTGAGATAGAATTTCCCAAGGCTCTCAAGGACCTCATGGTTGCCATGGGAACACATGGTGCAGCTGTGTACAAAGGTTTTCCTATGATGGATGAAGGATTTGAGTACTGGTGGGTGCAAGTTCACTTGTATAAAAACAAGGAAGACAACCACAAGGAGTCAGGATTCTGCATGGTCACCAATTCAGTGGTGCACACTACATTCTTTGATTCAGCAAAGGATGCAGCTTGGAAGGCCATCAAAGAACTTGGTGATAGAATCAAGTGCAGAATGCTCAACACTCAGAATGATCTTAAGGAAGAAAAGAAACATACCCAAGAGTTAGAGGCTACCAACCAAAGCTTAAGGGAGGACATTATAGACTTAGTAATGGAGTCATGTGCTCTAGATAGACAGATTGCTTCTAGAGATGCCCTGTTAACCAACTTGGCAAGTGAGATGGGATTGTAACGTACTTCGTTAGTTGGACCACCACTTATCATTTTATTTTCCAAATGTTGTTTGAAATAAGTTGAACCTTGGATGTTTGTAATGGTTTCATGTACGCCATTACTTGTGTGATTTGATTTCCAAAGTTATGCATGTGATGCTTTGTTTGGGATTCATATCTACGTATGTTGATTCTAACTTTTTCTATCTTATAAATAGATGTCTAATGTTATTATCAACACGGTTGAAGAGTTCAAGGGAACTCGCTTTGGCACTCGTCTCATTGAGCTTACTAGTTTGCTCAATCTCCCACTTCCTTCCATCATGATGCTTCCCCTCACCAAGTTTGAGAGGAAAGACCTTTGGGGCTTCAAGGTTATTCAGCCAGGACGCTAGACTGAGCCAGCCACAGAGGCCATCACCTTCAAGCTCATGCATGATGACAAGGAGAGAGGCCTAGAGGTAGTCATGCATGATTTGCTTGGACGCTTAGTAGGGAGACACTCTCGAGAGGTTAGAGGTACTCACTTACACGCCTTCGGCAGACGTGACGAGGATGGTGAGGCCTTGACTTCGAGGATACTGCTAGAGAGATAGAAGAGCCGATTCGTCTGTACCTCCAAGACTTAGAGGTTCTTCTTACGCACCTAGACACTGATAGGACCAACGTCATGCTTAGAAATGACGAACTCCAGGTGCAGCTTCGTGAGAAGGACAAGCTCTTCGTGGAGCAAGATGAGATAGTCAAGGAGATGGAGACCAAGTTTGAGACTCAAGATAAAAAGTTCAAGAGTCAAGAGAAGCGAGTCCAAGATAGGAACAAGAGGATTCGAGACATGACTGCAAAATTAGAGACCAAGGACTTAGAGCTCGAGCATCAACAAGGTGTGATTGAGAGACTTCGTGCACAGAAGAGGGCTCTCAAAGCCAAAGTAGAGGCCTTGACCACCAATGTCGAGGAATACAAGACCGCGATGGAGAATGCCGGTCTTACACTTGTTGATGAGGAGGTTGATGCAGAGGAGTAGTGATGACTACTCATTTATCATTTATTTATCATGCTTTTGATTATTGAGTCACAATGATCATCCAACATGTGGATGGCTTGCTATCGGTGTGTTTACTTTTCCAAAAACTTGTTGTCTGTGTTGTTGAACCTTTACCATTATGATGCATGATTGTGATTTGTTATGTGATGTATTGTGCATGTTAGCATCTATGGTTATCTCATTCTTATCCTTATTGAAAACCACAGATGCCTCCCCGACGTGTCAATCCCAACCCCAACAACAACAACATCACCCCTGAGATGCAACAAATGATGATAGCTCGGACTCAGCTGATGCAAATGATGACTACTTTCATCCAGAATCAGAACAACAACAAAAATAATAATAATAATAATAACAACAATCAGAACAACCCACCGGGTTTTGACATGCTTACCAGGTTCTTAAGACTGAGGCCAGCAAAGTTCTCAGGAACTACTGATCCTATGGTGGCCAATGATTGGCTACGCTCTGTGAACAAGGACTTGGTAACTGTTGGTTTTACTGATGAAGAGAAAGTCAGATTTGTAGCACACTTGTTGGAAGGACCAGCAGCCACTTGGTGGGATAACTTCCAGATCACCACTCCCATTGCGGATGTGACATGGGCTATCTCCGAAGATGGTTTCCGTACTGCTCACATCTCATCCGGAGTGATGAGTCTGAAGAAGAAAGAGTTTCATAATCTGAAGCAGTGTCATCGCAGTGTGGCAGAGTATATTGAGGAGTTCAACAATCTGGCGCGTTGTGCACCGGATGAAGTTGACACTGATGCAAAAAGAAGAGAGAAGTTTCTCGAAGGCCTGAATGATGAACTGAACCTGCAGCTATCAGTGGCCTATGTTCCCACTTATCATTCTCTTTGTGACAAGGCTGCTATTTTGGAGAGCAAGATGAAACAAGTTGAAAGCAGAAAGAGAAAGCACTCTGACAAGCACAGCTCGGGATCGTCTCACAAGCGTTCCCATTATGATGATAGTGGGAGTTCTGGATCCCACACGCATGGGAAGTTCAACAAGCACCACAACCACAACCGTTATCATGACAACAAGCATCACTATAGTCATGACAATGACAAGTACAAGAATCACAAGGGTGGATATAAGAGCCACCACAGTGGTAGTGGAAGTGGCAGTGGAAACCAGCCTGTCAAGAAGGATCTTAGTCAGGTTGAATGTTTCAAGTGCAAGAAGATGGGGCATTATGCAAATGAATGCCCAGAAAAGAAAGTTGAAGGACCCAATAAGCCCAACCCTTTTCAGAAGGGACAAGTGAACCACATCAATGTGGAAGAAATCTATGTGGAGTCCGATGCTGTGGCTGGTAAGCTCAAACTCAATTCTATTCCAGCACTTGTTCTTTTTGATACTGGTGCATCACATTCATTCATATCAAAAGCATTTGTTGATAGAAATGGGTTTCCAACTGAAAACATTGGGTGTCCAATAAAATTAAGTTCTCCTGGTGGAGACATGATAGTAAGTCTTGGATGCCGGGATCTAGTGATAGAATTTGGAAAGCATAAGTTTCCAGTGAGTCTGATAAACCTGGATTCCCAAGGACTGGATGTAATTTTGGGAATGGATTGGATGACCAAGTATGAAGGAGTACTAGATTGTGCCAATCGTACTATTTCACTCACAACCCCGGAAAAGAAACAGATTAGATTCAAGTCTAATTTTGAATCCAAAGGGAGTAAGCTAAATTCTCTTAAAGGGGTTAGCATGGACAGTGTGCCCATTGTGAGTGAATATCCGGATGTGTTTCCGGAAGAATTACCGGGAATGCCACCAGATAGAGATGTGGAATTTCTTATTGATTTGCTACCAGGATCTGGACCGATAGCAAAGAGACCATACAAGATGTCAGTTGATGAACTGAAAGAACTCAAGAAACAACTTGGAGAACAGTTGCAGAAAGGATTTATCCAACCAAGTTCCTCATCTTGGGGAGCACCAGTTTTGTTTGTGGAAAAGAAAGATAGAAGTCAAAGGTTATGCATAGATTACCGTTCACTCAATGAGGTGACTATCAAGAACAAGTATCCTTTGCCTAGAATCAATGACTTGTTTGATCAGCTAGAAGGAGCCTATGTGTTCTAAAAGATTGATCTCCGGTCAGGTTATTTCTAGCTCAAGATAAGGGAACAAGACATACCTAAGACAGCTTTCACCACAAGGTATGGATTGTATGAGTATACCGTGATGCCATTTGGTTTGACCAATGCACCAGCATACTTTATGAATATGATGAACAAGGTGTTCATGGATTTCCTTGATAAGTTTGTTGTCGTTTTCATCGATGACATTTTGATCTACTCCAAGAGCAAAGAAGAGCATGAAGGACATCTACGTTTGATACTTGAGAAGCTTAGAGAGCATAAACTATATGCCAAATTTAGCAAGTGTGAATTTTGGTTAAGTGAAGTTGGTTTTCTTGGACACGTTGTGTCAAGAGATGGTGTAGTAGTTGATCCTGCTAAAGTTTTAGCTGTAACTGAATGGGAATCTCCTAAGTAAGTGAAAGAGGTTCGTAGTTTCCTTGGCTTGGCAGGATACTACAGAAGATTTATCAAGAATTTCTCCAAGGTAGCTAAGCCTATGACAGAATTACTAAAGAAAGACAAGAAATTTGCTTGGTCTGTAGGCTGTGAACTTAGTTTCCAAGAATTGAAGAAGAGACTAGTGACAGCACCAGTCTTATGTTTGCCAGATTTGGAGAAAGATTTCCAAGTTTATTGTGATGCATCTCATCATGGATTAGGTGCAGTACTTGTGCAAGAAGGGAAAGTTGTGGCTTATGCCTCGAGACAACTCAAAACTCATGAAGTAAACTACCCTACTCATGATTTAGAGTTAGCCTCTGTTGTCCATGCACTCAAAACATGGAGACATTATCTTTTGGGAAAGCGTTGTGAAGTGTTCACCAATCACAAGAGTTTGAAGTATATTTTCACCTAGAAAGAAATAAACATAAGACAAAGAATATGGCTAGAACTCATCAAGGACTATGACTTGAGTTTGCAATACCACCCCGGTAAAGCAAATGTTGTAGCGGATGCTCTAAGCCATAAAGTTTTTGTGAATGGCCTTACTAAGGGAGAATTGCTAGATGATCTGTGTACCCAATTCAGAAATCTCAGATTGGAGATTGTGCCTGAGGGACATCTCATGTCTTTGGATGTTCAACCCACTTTGTTGGACAAGATCAAAGAAGCCCAAAAGGTGGACAAATAAATTGAAGAGATTAAGGAAAATATTGGCAAGGGAAAAGCCAAAGGATTCCATGAAGATGAACAGGGTACTTTATGGTATGGAAAACGTATCTGTGTTCCACAAGATCCGGAGCTTCGGAAACTGATTTTACAAGAAGCCCACAACTCACCATATTCCATTCATCCAGGTAACACCAAAATGTACATGGATATGAAGGAAATATTTTGGTGGAATAATCTCAAGAAGGACATCGCCGAACATATTGCTTTGTGTGATGTATGTAGTAGAGTGAAAGCGGAACACCAGAAACCAGCAGGATTGCTTCAACCACTACCTATTCCTGATTGGAAGTGGGACAAGATTGGTATGGATTTCATTACCGGATTGCCAAGGACCCAGTCAGGATATGATTCTATTTGGGTAGTAGTGGATCGCCTAACTAAAGTGGCTCATTTCATACCCGTGAAGACAACCTATACAAGTGCTAAGTTAGCCAAGATCTATATGAGTAGAATTGTATGTCTGCACGGAGTTCCCAAAAGTATTGTGTATGATAGGGGAACACAATTCACTTCTCATTTTTGGAGGCAACTACATGAGTCATTGGGAACGAGGCTGGAATTCAGCACTGCTTTTCATCCTCAGACTGATGGACAAACAGAAAGGACTAATCAGATTCTTGAAGATA
Source organism: Avena sativa (assembly GCA_916181665.1). NCBI lineage: Eukaryota > Viridiplantae > Streptophyta > Magnoliopsida > Poales > Poaceae > Avena > Avena sativa. Next base: position 375,376,671 of record OV702282.1, read on the forward strand.
TGTTGAGGGCATGTGCCCTAGACTATGGAGCCAGTTGGGATGAAAGTCTGCCTTACGCAGAATTCTCTTATAATAACAGCTATCAAGCCAGTATTGAGATGGCACCATTTGAGTTTCTCTATGGGAGAAAGTGTACCACCCCATTGCTATGGAATGGTGTGGGACAAAGAAGTTTGTTCGGACCAGAACTAATCAAAGAGGCTGAAGAGAAAGTCAAGCTGGTTAAGGATAGATTGAAGATATCACAATCCCGACAGAAGAGCTACGCAGATCCTAAGCGTAGAGAATTCACCTATGAAGTTGGTGATAGAGCTTATCTTAGAGTGTCACCACTTCGTGGAGTGAAGAGGTTTGGTGTCAAAGGTAAATTGGCCCCAAGGTATGTTGGACCATTCAAGATTCTGAGTCGTAAAGGAGAAGTAGCTTATGAGATTGAATTGCCAGAGTCTTTGTCTGCTATTCACAATGTGTTTCATGTGAGTCAACTTAAGAAATGCCATCCGGAAATGGAAGAGACTTCTTTGAAGGATACTATACCTTTGGAAGAGGTCCAATTGGAAAGTGATCTCATCTATGAAGAGAAACCTATCAAGATTCTTGAGACTGCATAAAGAGTTACTCGGACTAAGACTATCAAGTTCTGCAAAGTTCAGTGGAACCATCATTCCGAAGAAGAAGCAACATGGGAAAGAGAAGATGATCTTCGGAAAGACCACCCTCACCTATTTGCTAGCCAACCCGAATCTCGAGGGCGAGATTCACCTTAAGGGGGTTAGATTTGTAACATCCCTAAAATCATGTTTCAAAACTCATGCATATCATCCATGCATCCATGATCATTTAGGGTTCCATTTCAAAACCATTTCAAAAACAGGAGCATTTGTTGCTCATTATTTTATGTAAGTAAGCTCAAGCCTTAGTGCTACCTTCTTTTGAGAAAGGTACTTATTGTATTCAGTAATGTTCAGAATTAAAACTTAAGTGCTTCCAAAAGCTTGAGCAAAGTTTCAAAACAAAGTATGAAATAAAACCAAATTTATGCCTATTATTATATCTCATAAAGGCTTGGTTTTATTTTTATTTTTCAAATGACCCAAGTATGTTTGAGTAAATAGAAGTGTTTGACACTTATTTGAGTACAAAGTTCACTGTACAAAAATCTAGAGAAGGTTTGAAATCAAACTGATTTGAAATGGAGTTTGAAAACCATTTCTAGAAAATCAAACAGAAAAATAAAAGGAGTAAAGAGGAAAAAAATAAGCAAACAGCCAATCTGGCCCAACCCAGCCCAACTCGACCCAGCTAGCCCAGCAACTCTCTCCCGTGAATCGTTTTTCTTTACTCGCACCCACACCCACAGAGTCGCTGACTGTCTGGACCCACCCCCTCTCCTTTTCTCTCGCTGACAACCACGGCCCACACGACTGTCTTCGTCTCCACCCCCAGCGACTGGTTCATCCCCAAATCACGCCGAGCGTTTCCTATTTAATTCGCGGCTTCAATTCCCGTTCAATGCCTGAGTAATTCACGCCCCGTACTCCCCTACTTAAGCACCATGCCACCCTCCTCCTTTTTCCCCAAACCACACCTCACCGGAGCCACCAGGCTGCTCGAATTTCTCTCGGACGCCCTCTGCTCCGATGAGTTCGTTGTCGAATTCCGGTGAGCACCGCACTCCCCTCTGCCTATGGTTCATACTGGCTTGTTCTACATCTCCGTGCGCACCTACTGACACTCTCCGTTTGCTCGCGCTTGATCTGTAGCCTCGGCAGCGTCAACGACTGAGCTCCGCCACCCTCTTCTCGAACTCCGGCGACCGTTCCCCGTAAGTCCCAGCTTCCCCTCTTCCTCTGTTTGATACACATGAGATCCCCAGTGTCCTGAGCATCTAACGGCACCCTTCTCTCGTCTTAGCGTGGCCCAGAACATCGACTCCATCGCCAACAGAGAACACCGTCGCCAGGGACTTCTCCGACGAGCAATCCGCGACGACTCTGAGCGCCCCTTCGCAAACCGAGCACACGTCGAGCTTCTCCTCGTCACGGCGATTCTGGTGAGCATCCTCACACCTCCCCGGGCGACCTAGCTCGCCGACAAGCTTGCAGCCAGAGCGCGCCGCCGCCTGTCGCCGCCGCCAGCGCCGCCACTTGTTGGTCAGTCGCTGACAACCGTTCGATTTAGATCTAGTGGACACGATAGAACATAGCCGAAGGGGTAAGTAGAGATCTGAGACGCGCGTTTTAGTTAGATCTAATGGTGCGCAGGCACGATCCGGTGCGAAGCGGTACCAGCCAACCAGAGACTACCGCGTGGCATGTTCTTTGTTTTAAATTTCTGAATTAGATCTATTAGATGTTTGAATTTGTTTAATTCATAACTTTTGAATGCCACATCTAAATTTGACAAATTTTATATCAATGGATTTAGGAGAGAAAATCCTTTCCATCTATGCAATGTGTTTAATGTTTCGCCTCTGTTAAAATGGTTATTTTTACAGAAACATGTGTAGGCCTATTTTGTGTATAATAATTATTTGGGAAATGTTTTAATGTTCAAATAAAGTTTGTTTGGCAAGTTTTGTACTTGTTTATGTTTCAGTATTGTGAACTTGTTTTGTTTTGTGTAGAAAATCATCACATAGCATTTTGCATGCATTCATGTATTTTTGCTTGTATATATTGTGTATGTGATTTTGTGCCATCATTTTATGTGTAGATTTTGGTGCAAATAGTGATTCTGATTGTGAGGATTGTAGCTACTCTCCAAACTATCATGGCAAGTGGTGCTTCATGATTTTATTCCTAAGTTTTTAAACTTTGCATTAGAAATATTTTGCTAGTCTTGCATGGTTATTTTTTATCTATATGCTATGCTTGGGAAATCCTAGTAGTTGTAGAATTGCTAGAAATATTTCTAAGTCTTATCAATGCCATGCTTAGGCTAGCTAGTAGCAACCAAGGGTGGTATTATATTCATGCTGTGAATAAATATTTCCAAGTCTTTGGACTATGTTTTGCTTAATAAAACAACTAAGTGAATGAAACACCTGGGTGGAATGGAAAGAATGGTTTGTGTTGAGTGGTTACATAAGGCCCATTTCTATGGTTTACCTTGTGTATCTCACTTGTGGAAAGCCACCCAGGAACAAAGGGATTTGAGATGCCATATGTTAAGAAGCTTCTAGTGCAGCCACTTGGCAATATGGGCTCTGCCTGGATCATATAGGTTGCAATAACTAAGCCATTTGGACAGTTGGTGGTAGTGGGATGATAGGTTGGAGCGCGTCCATTTGGTCTAAGGGAAGGCTTCTGAAAGGTCCTGTCTTGGTGAAAATCAAGTCTAGTGGGGAAAGTGCACAACCTCTGCAGATGGAAGAATCTAAGTACTTAGCCATGTCCCTGGTATTGGACAACTTGAGCATCAAGACATGGAAGCTATCAAGAATCTCCTCGTCCCAATTTCTAAGTACAAACTTGTGTTTGAACAAGGGTGAAGGTTCACCAATGTCTATTGGTGGTTCCTTGGGAAAAAAATTATCAAGGAAAAAAACTTAGTGTTTTCAACTAATAGGCAAAACCTATTTTGAGCAAAGCAAGCCTAAGCTACACTTAGCCAAAATGCATATAGTATCTAGCTACCAATATTATTCTAAGGTATCACTTGCCAATACTATTCCAATGTATTGACCCACTGTGGCTGTAACTTGTGATGTTGCAGGTTATTCTGATGGTGATTAGGGCTTATGAGTCTACACTCAACATGCTTGCCTATGGCACATGAAGATGAAGACTTATTTATCTTATTACTTATTTAAACTCTTGTACTAGGCTTGTGGCCATGGAGTTTGTAAAAGACTATGTTTGTCTCTGGAATGACTGCAATAATGACCTTTGTTTCTGTGTACTTCATCTTAAACTATGGATGCTAGCATTGATCCAGGGACTAGCATTGCAATAACAAGGATCCTTTTTCCTTTATAAAGGAGGGATCTTACACCGCCTCTTCGCTCAAGCGATGCAGCGGAAGCACAACTCTTTCTTGCCGAATAGCCACCGGGAACATGTATCTCGCTAGTCTGAGACCATGGGGATAAATACTAGAGGGGGGGAGAGATCCTTCACGAGGAGGTGTGAGTGAGAAGTGAGGAGGGGGGCTCCTTTTATAGGAGAGGGGGGAACCCCTAGGGGGTGGCCGGCGCATGGGGGCTGTCCCTTGCCCTCCCCTCATTCATGTGGGTGGACACTCCACTCACTCAAATGCCTTTCAATTCCCTCCACTCAAAAACCCACTCAAATTCCCATTAAATTTCCACCAAATTTAATGCAAACTCTCATTAAATAAAACTCCTTTTATTTATTCAGAATTTTTTCAATTACTTTAATGACAAACATTCACATATAACCCCTTGCTAGTATTTCATTTCACATGCAAAAACACTTTCTACAATTTCACCCGAAAACCTGTTTCGATATCTAGTGAAATAAATTCTTGCGCTTGTTATTCTTTCTGGCATGAAACTTTTGCTCCAGATGGATGTCGGTGTCTCTTAAGTGTGTCACCCTATGGTTCGTGAATAATGCGGACATGATCGTGAACCCTCTCAGATCAATAATCAGAAGCGGGGCCTGGAGGTCCATACTGACTCCCACACATTCAGCAATGACTTTCTTGTGATCGCGAGAACCTTTTACGCTAGTATCTTAATCCCTTTGTTTCGCGATATATTACATGTCCGATATTCGATCATCAGTATCTCCATACCTATTTTGATCTCGTTACTGACATGTACTCTTTTCTTGTTCCCATGATATAACATTCTAGTGATCAAATCACTTGCTTGCAAGCTAACCAATGTGATATCACCGAGAGGGCCCAGAGCATATCTATCCGTCATCGTTATGAATAAATTCCACTCTTGATTCATGGGCCTCAACATAACACTTTAGTAGTGCTGAACCCATCTTTATAATCACCTTGTTATGGTGTGACATTTTATGTTATCAAGATACTCTTCCGATGTTAGTGATTGACATGATCTCATGGTCTAAGGATTAGGATCACTTCATATGATGTTATAGCAATATAAACTCAATGACATTGATCGTAATGTTATACTTCGGATGAATGTTCATCACACCATTACACTAATGTTGTGACCTTGTTATTAACAACATCCAATGTCCATGATCAGGAAATCTTGATCATCTTGTTAATCAACGAGCTAGTTTATGAGAGAGGCATAACTAGGAATTTTCTGTTTGTTTATTAAACACACATGTATTAATGTTTTCATATGAATAAAATTATAGCATGCAAAATAAAAATCTATCATATACTTGGAATATACATAATAAACACTTTATTATTGCCTCTCGGGGCATATTCCCTTCAGGACCAGCGTAGGATGTATGAGCGAATGGATTCGTCGGTACGTTGGGTGCAGGCGCGCAGCTCCTCGATCGAGGCTGGCCTCTTGCTGGTGCCTTTGAAGTTGCGGATGAAGCTGTATGCCAGCTCCTCCCAGCTTCGGATGGAGCCGGAGGATAGGCTGCTGAGCCAGATCCGAGCTTCGCCTGTCAGCTGCTGCTGAAGGCATTGTAACGCAATGTTTCTGTTACCACCGTGCAACTTGACAGATGAGAGGTGGTCGCTGAGCCAGGCCTTTGGGTCCTGCGTGCCATCGAACTTCAGAGTGTCTGAAGGGAGTTTGAAATTTCTCGGCATCCGCGTTCGCCGAACGGATCTGCTGAAGCATCTGGCTCCGCACAGCTCTCCGTCGTCGTCCTCGTTGGATTCGGTTGAGCACGCACGTTTAGCACGTGCCTTGTGATCGTGCGTTGGGTGAGATTGTTTCAAGCGTCGTAGTCGCTGCTACGGGGCCGTGGTGATTTTGCAACATCGAGGAAGATCGTGCTCGTCCTCATCGGATGAGGGTGTAGGGCTGCGGGTGAACTTGACCGCATCTTTTTCTTCGGCTCCGCAGGAGCCTCGTCGTGGAGCACAGCTCCGATGAGTCCGAGACTGGCTAGCGCGGATTTGTGCATGGCGATCTTTGAGTCACCCACCGGAGGTGGATGGTATGCGAGGTATGTAGTGGCCACCATGATCGTAGCCTGCGGTGTTTTCAGCATGACGTTGCCGTTCACGTCCATCATCATGAAGGACACGTTGAGGGCCCTGGTGGCCTCGCGGCGTGCGGCAGGGTCCATGTGCTCCACGCAGGAGCGATGCTTGTTGGCGTTGTTGTTGTGTGATCTAGAGCCGCCAGCGGCGGAGAGCACAGCTCGCTGCGCGCTAGACTCTGAAGCCGCCTGCTTGCGTTTGTCGAGCTCCTCTTGCAGTTTTACCTGTCGGTTATGCTCGCTGATGTGGAGGAGGTGTTAGGCCATCAATAGATCTCATGAAGCATTCACAGGTAGGATGACATTATCTGCCACGGCTTCACGTTCTTGGCGCCATCCCTCCTTGTTGAGGTTGATCTTCTGGTAGGCGTCGCCTTCGTTGGGCCTGAGCGATGGAGCTCCCCCGTTTCCTCCGTTCCCATCTTGCGGGTTGAGAGGTGGGTTAGGCGCACTCTAACCTGGAGGCGGATCTTCTTCGCTCTGGATGACCACGACACATAGATAACGTCCGCGGATTGGATCGTTGCTGCCGCAGCTTTCGGATCCGGAACCGTAGGTTCCTTCGTCTGAGGGAGGGTCGTACATATCTGAGTTGCAGTTGCTGCTGTCATATGACTCATTCTGTCAGCGTCGACGTGCGTAACACACTGATGGGTGGGACCCATGAAGCGGGTCTGATGGACGTTGGCGGCACCCGCTCTAGGAGGCGGAGAGTGCCGGTCTGCCCTACCTAGAAGCAGAATCTCCCGAACAACATCTCGAGCTCGTTGCCGACAGACTCGAAATCCCTCAGGGTGGCCGGTGAGTGGGCAGTGAAGTCGAAGGTGCCAAAGAGGAGGTGATTCTGCATCGCCGACGAGTTGTAGATCGCTCGGGATAGGACAGTCATGATCGCACAATTAGCGTCTCTAGTTCCCACAGACGACGCCAATTGACGAGGTTCGATCTCGTCAATGCCCATTGTTATGGACTTGGGTTTTGGAGAATATGGAGATGTTGGAGATCGCGGAACGGTTAACAGACAAGCAACACGGGGACACGAGGTTTACCCAGGTTCAGGCCCCCGGAGGGAAAACCCTACTCCTGCTTGTCTGCTATTGATTACGGCGGAACCGAAGGTTACAGGGGTGCGCAGATGCAATCTGGCATGAGGTGCGTATGAGGTGAGTTGAGATCCTCCTCGTCGTGCCCTCCTAGCCTTTATATAGATAGGAAGGTCCCGGGCGCAGGTCGAGTCGATTACATATTGGTGTTTGCCCCTTTGAAATTCTATCTACTCTAGTCTTGTTCTCCAAGGATCCGAAGACATCATGAGCTTGGGCCACCCGAAATCTTCCACAGGCCGCGTATCTTGTCGTGGGCCTTCCCTTGGGCTGGAGCAGGTATGCTAATGTTGTGTACCCCTCTCCCCAAATCCATCCCATATAAAGAGGGGCACCCCTCTCCCCAAATCCATCCCATCAATTGGGTTTGCCTATTTTCTCTCCCTCATGTGTGGTTCCCAAGTTTGGAACTGCGTACGGGGATAGGGGTTTCTGCATTATACACACGCTGTCGTGATGTTGGACTCTGTCCGAATCAATCTTCTTCTGCTGCTTTGCTAGACCGGAGCCCGGGAGACGTCTCTACATCATATGTGTGTAAGGCCATGAGGCACCGCCACTTGTGGTGTTTTTGCTTGGATCTTGGAGCTTGGACGTTGACACGACCATGAGGTCGTCTACGTCGTACAAGAACTATGGGTGACTTTTGAGGAGCTTCATGGCTTTGTGGTCGGGTGAGTATGACTATGTTATCCACATTCTTCGCCGTACGTTAACCGTTTACGGTCTTCAAAGGTATGAACACCAAATCCCTGCTCATTACCTTACATAACATAGATAGATTTTGGCTAGGTGTGTTCACTGTAGGAAAATTTTGTTTTCTTCCATGGAACCCCTTCGGCAAGGTCTCCTTTGGGAGGTGCCCGAAGAATGCTGGGAGAGGGTTGCATGCCTTAGGGATGTGGCTGCTGGCTTTGGTGAGGTGACAGGTTGCCTTCGTAACCAACCATTTTGATACGTGTTCATTGACCGAGCTTCCTTCAGCCATCCTAGATTCTAGGAGAGGTTTAGTTATATCATAATATTTAGCCCTGGCTTGTTTCTCATAAATAGCCTTCAGTGTTCTAATCATATGAAACATGCTAATGTTTTCAAAACGCTGCTTGAAGACTAGGATCCATGCAAGTAAGCATGATACACTCCATTGCACTCCTGTCCTCCACCCTTGTGGCATGGACGTTTTTTTCCTCCACCGAAGCATCCTATGTCGGTGCAGGTAGAAGGGATGCATCGATAACACTTACTTTCATTTTTAGTTAACTTTTTTCTCAAGCATAGGGGCCAAGTTAACGCTGGTGTTATGGGCCATCTTTCTACAAGTCAAAACAAAATTTACTTAGAGAATGTTCAAAATTAAAATGTACTAGTTGATTAAATAATTTTAAATCCTAAATATGTGCCCACTAAAATCAGTATCCTTCATAATTTATTCATAGTGATTCAAGATCCATGAGAAAATTATTTCCATTGATGTGGACATCACCGATGACAAAATTTCAACCGCTAGGCCACCTTGCCAATTACATCTCCATGTAATCTTGTTCATATTTTGATGGGTGTGCTCTGATATCATGACGATCATCAAGACAACCAAATTCTCTCACAACAGAAGCTCTAATTTGCCCCGCCTCACATCCGATAAGTCTATCGTACCCGAGAGATCCCAATGCACCTTGAAATAACACATGTTCTAGATGGTGCTACATTTGGGAGAGCACTAATAACTTAAATATTTTATGTGAAGGATCATCCTATTAAAAAGACTATCGCCAAAACAGAGTGCATACAAGGATTAACTCATCACAAGTAATTCAAAATAATTTGTGACATGGTATAATCCTTTTCTTTGCACTAAACTCCTTCAACACGTTCACATGGAACTCCTTCATGAGGGGATAACAACGAGGTTCACCGATGCTCGACCATCATCATCATGTGTAACACCCCGACCTCTCTGAATTGGCGGCTATCATCCCTGGCAGCTTTACTAAGATATCTAGATTGGCCTCACCGACCAACACTATTCTTTTCTACGCACTTTATCCTCACTCGTGCGTACCCAGGAACAACTTCCTGGTTGGTCACCCATCCTGAGATTGCTCCAGGCCAATCACGTTTAACCTGGAGTTCCTTTGAAGATGAGACCCAGAAAAGAAGTTGCAACTTGTTGGTATGAGTAGCATATCAATCATATTAAGCTATGCGCTAGGATCTGACATACACCCACTCTTAGAAGATCGACGCCCTTGTCGATCAACCACAAGCCAGAATGTCCCCTCTTGGCACACGTCTATGTGTTCAGTATCGACGCATGTGTCATGTCGTGTACACTCTGGTCCACATGTGTCATACATCACATGTCCGCTCCCCTGACCCGCACACGCCCATGTAACCATGAGGATCGGCTTTGATACCACTTGTAACACCCTGGCCTCTACGGATAGGTGACTGTCAACCTGACATCTTTACTATGATCTCTAGAATGGTCTCACAGACAAATACTAGTCTTTTGTGCACTTTGTCCTCACTCGTGCGTACCCGAGAATAGCTTTTCGGTCTATCATCCATCCTTGGATTGTTCCAAGCCAAGCATGCTTAACCTGGAGTTTCTTTTAAGACGAGCCCTAGAAAATAAGTTGCAACTTGTTGGTATGAGTAGCATATCAATCCTATTAAGCCATGCACCAGGATCTCACATACACCCACCCTTAGAAGATCGACGGTCTCGTAGATCAACCACAAGCCAAGAACATCCCCTCTTGGCACACGTCTGTGTGTCCAGTGTCTGCACATGTGACATGTCGTGTCCACTCTGTGCTACACATGTCATACATCACATGTCCACGCCCGTAACCTGCACACACCCGTGTAACCACGAGGATCAACTTTGATACCACTTATAACACCCCGGCCTCTCCGAACTGGCTGTTTTCACCCCTGACAGCTTTACTAGGATATCTAGAGTAGCCTCACAGACCAACACTAGTATTTTCAACACACTTTGTCCTCACGCATGCGCACCCGATGACAACTTCCCGGTTGATTACTCATCCTTAAATTGCTCCAAGCCAAGCATGCTTAACCTGGAGTTCCTTTGGAGATGAGTCCCGGACGGATGTCGCCTGGAGGGGGTGAATAGGTGATTTAAAACTTTTCCAAGAGTGGCTCAACAAAGGTGGAATTAAACTAACATTTACTTTGGCAATCACAAAACTAGAGCAACTAGGGTTCACCTATGTGCACCAACAACTTATGCTAAGCAAGACAAACAATTATGTGATAGCAAGATATATACTTCAAGCACGAAGGCTATCACAAAGTAAGGTGCATAAGTAAGAGCTCGGGTATAGAGATAACCGAGGCACGCAGAGACGATGATATTTTACCGAGTTCCTCCCAACATGGAGTACGTATCGTTTTGAGAGGGGGTGGTATCAAACCACCAATGCTACAAAAGGCCTCCCTTGTTCTCCTGTGAATCTTGGCCCAACGAGATCAATCCACACATCCACTATCGATGCACTTGTCAGTGGAAATCCGGAACCTCTCACAAGGTTGGGGAACTTCTCCACAACTTAATTGGAGGCTCCCAACAAACAAGCTTGGGGAAAGCTCCACAACTTAATTGGAGGCCCCAAGTAATCCACAAACCTGCAAAACAACTAAACCCTCTAGGATTCCAAGAACCCAAGAGTAAAAAGATTCTCAATTTTAACCCAATCAAATTCTCACCGAGAACTCAAATCGATGCACCAAATGCAATGACAAGAACACAAGAAGTGCTCAAGTCCTTCTCTCCCAAATTCCACAAAGGCTACAAAAGCTTATGGGGGAATAAGAGAGGAATAACAATGGAGGAAATCCACAAAAGACTCCAAGATCTAGATCCCAATATGTTCCCCTCACTTAGAGGAGAGATTGATTGGTGGGGTTTTAGATCTAGATCTCCTCTTTCAAAAACCTCAAGTATATGCAAGAATCATAGGAGGGATTGAGAGGGAAACAAGCTTAAGAGGTCAACAATGGTGGATCAGCTTTAGGGTTCTTGAGGTTGGGGAACTAGCAACAACCAAAGGTAGAAGAAGGGGCCCTTTTATAGATCCCCTGGAAATGTAGCCGTTGGAGATCACTTAACTCGGACAGTCTGGCAAGAATGGCCCGGACAGTCCGGCCTCGCCGGACACTCCGGCCTGGCAAAGTTTCTGGCCAGTGTCCGGGTAGTGTCCGAAGAGGGCCTCTGTATGACTCAGGCGCCTCGACAAATTTCAGGGGAGGATACTTTGGCGCAAACCGGCTGGACATTCCGGCCAGGCCAGATGCTTTGGCTGAAATCGGTCGCACATTCCGCCCAAGGCAAAACTGATAGAAATAGAAAAACTGAAATGACCATAACTTTTGCATCCGGACTCTGATTGACCCGAAACCAATTTTGTTGGAAAGAGGACAACACGAGCTACCCAAAAAATGGATGTCACTAAGTGAGAATATATAATGTATTATTATCTCCCTTGGTGAGTAACCGGAAAACCTCAAAGATAAAAAACATAATTAAATATAAAAGGGAAATCCATTTTTGATGAACTAGAGCTTGTTATGAATATTACCACAAGCACTAGAACCTCACATGGATAAGATCAAAATAACAACCAAGAAAGGATGATGATAAGTATGCAAGGGTTTGAGCTCTCTTTGAAAGATATGATCGAGTTACTCACTTGAGAGCCCCTCTTGATAGAACGGTTATCTATCCTATAAATCGGTCTCCCCAACTAACACCATGAGACCGGTAAGAAGGAAACTGTATCAAGATCATACCTTTTCCTTGCGCATATTCCACTTGATCTTGATATAGACGATCTTGTCCTTCTCAAGATGGAACACCTTTCTTGATTGATCTTGCACGCACTTGCTTGATGAAGACTTGTAAGTTGCTCCCCCATACAACATGGGGAAACCTTTACTTTGACCTTGTCTTCATCGATCCATGATCACCAGGGATGGCAAGCTTCAAGAATGAGATCTTCTAGATATGGCACGTCTTTAGCTTGCACAACATTTCTTCTAACTCCATTTGGATGATGTCTTGAAGATACGCATGAGGAACTCTATCTTCTTCTTCAAGACACCCTTAATATTCTTTTCTTTATTCTTCTCCTTCATTTCTTCTTTCTTTATTATGTTGGTGTCTTGATGGTACACAATAGGTATCACTCCATATATTCTTCAAGACACACTTGCTATAGGATCAACTCTCACATGATCAATATTTGGATCACTCCTTGAACACCTTGGTCATCACTTGATCTTATTCACTTTCTTATTATCCCAACCAACATATGATTCAAGCATTGCCTATGGACAATTCCTACAAGTACAACTTGATACAAGCATTAGTCCATAGAGATTGTCATTAATTACCAAAACCACACATGGGGGACCACATCCACATTCACTTGTTGGTACGAGTAGCATATCAATCCTATTAAGCCATGCGTCATGATCTCACATCATGTGCATGCAAAATAAAACTATTTCCATGTCCATAACTAATAAAATAAAAGGCATTACAAGATGTTGACACATAGGTCATCAAAATGATAACCATATGGCTCCAACCATCATGGCCTACCGTCATATATGGATAATGTAATTAGATTACAAATGAATATCATTTGATCTAAACTCATTGAAATGATCAAGACTATACCACATCACATACATCCCCTACAAAAATGAATTAGACGTCTATATTTGTTCTTTGAATATTTTATATGGTTGCTAGGGTTTTCAAGATAGATTGAAAAACTACCTATGCCATCATCAAGTATTGCTCCAAGCCAAGCGTTCTTAACTTGGAGTTCCTTTAAAGATGAGTCCCGAAAACTAAGTTGCAACTTGTTGGTATGAATAGCATATTAATCCTATTAAGCCATGCATCATGATCTCACATCATGTACATGCAAAATAAAACTATTTCTATGTCTATAACTTATAAAATAAAATGCATTACAATATGTTGACATGTAGGTCATAAAAATGACAACCATATGGCTCCAGCCATCATGGCCTACCGTGATATGTGGATCATGTAATTAGATTACAAATGTATATCATCTGACCTAAACTCATTGAAATGATGAAGACTATACCACATCACATGCATTCCTGCAAAAACAAGTTAGACATCTCTATTCGTTCTTTGTATATTTTATGTGGTTGCTATGGTTTTCGAGATAGTCGAAAAACTACATATGCCATCATCAAGTATGATCTATCATGTGATAGATTAACTTGCGGGGTGATAGAAACATGAGACTTCATGAGAAATATTGTGCCCCTATCCAGACTTATTAATAATTATGACCACAATGTAGATTATATCTACATTTACCTTTCGGTTGCAAGTAATATCTTTCAGTGCTACAGAGAGACCCAATGAACTGTTAGTTTATGTTGACCCAACAAACATATAAGGATCACGAAACCCAAAACGTTGTACCATTCACATGGACTATCTCCCTAAACACTATTCATAGATAATCTAGACACCAAAAGTGTGGGGCATAAGGGTGCCCACCCATATTTTGGATCCACACAAGGAATCACAACGTCACGTTAAGGTCGTCTTGCCTCCATACAAGAGGAAAAGGATACAGCTGACTTCTCTGTCCCATTCCAAATATCATGGTTAACGCGTAATATACGGCGCTAGAATCACTGATGTCATTGGTTATTAATCCCTAATTGTTCATAATTATTGCAATTAGAACCCTAAGTTCTATTGCTCCATCATACCATCACGTAGGATGATATCTAAGTGTAGAGGTCCCAACCTGATAAGGTAGAGATCCCTGTGTTTACAATGCTAGTCCCTGGATCAATAGCTAGCATCCACAGTTTAAGATGTAATATCAAGAAACAAAGGTCATAATACAACTTTATAACCAGGAATAAAATAATTCATTACATCTTACATAGCTCATTTGGATATCTCATTACAATGCAGCAGAAATAACTATATAGCATGGAGTCCTTCATCTTCAAAGTGCCACAGGCAATCATGTTGGTTGTAGACTTGTAATCCTATTTAACACACTTCACTAACATCAAACAAACCTGCAACATAATAAGTTACAGCCACAAGGGTCAATACATTTGAATTGTATTGGCAAGTTTCACTACTATGTGGAAATAAGTTGGATCCTATCAATATATGCATATTTGGCTAAGTAGAGTTTAGGATCATTTGCAGAAAGCAATATGGTTTTATCCTATCTTTTCAAAATAGTTTTGATCTTTCAATCAATCTTTCTGAACTCCTTGGTAAACTCCAAGTGCTTCTAATCCCTTGTTGACACCATCAAGTTTTACTTTGAGAAATTGGAATGTCGAAATCTTCCATAGCTTCAGGCCTTAGTTGCTCAGAGTTGTCCGTAACCGGGGACATGGCTAAGTACTTAGAATTTGATCTTCTGCAGAAGTTGTACACTTTACCCACATGACACAGTCTCGTCTTGATGCCACCAGTGGCCGCTGGATAAGTACACACCAAATGGAGTACCGGCAGATCGAGAATGTGATAAAGTCTTTCCATAGAAGTCATCCCAATACACAATGATATCTTGTCTACCAGGCACCAATGTAAGGATATAATTCCAATACACAATTCTAGTTAACCTGAAGATTCCAATGCAAGGGTCTTCCACTATGTAGTTGACTAAGCCAGAGCCCATTTAGCATGTGGCTGTACACGGAATCCCCTGTACGAGAAACATGTTCAATCTCTAAGTCCCTGGGTGGTTTTCTTCTAGTGCACATACAAAAAGATAGCCATCTAAACATGGTTCCCTTTTTTTCCACCTTGTCCAAAATTTAGTATCCTCATTCCACCCAGGTGGTTCATTGAGTACTTGTTTTATTATATAAAACATATATATATATATATATTTCAAAACTTCATATAATCATATCATGTATTCCATCTCAAGTCTATAGAAGGGCTAAGCATACTACAACTATGATGTTTTCACTAAGGAAGGTATAAAGGATTTCCTAATAGGACTTAGCATAGCATAGTAATATAGTAGCCATATCAGGGATACTACAAAAATTCCACTAAGTGTAATGAAAATAGTAGGACATGGATGATAGTGCCACTTGCCTTAGTAGTTGGTGGTGTTGGTACACTCTTTGCAATAACACACTTGACAATCAACACAATCTATCAAGCAAAACAACCAAGACAAAACATGCACAAGATCAACACTAATGGCAACACAAAAATCATGCAAAGTATGCAAACATGAAAGATGGCAATTTTTATTGTACAAATTTTTATAAAAAGGTTCTGAACATTACTAAGTGATTTATGAACATTTTATATTTTCAAGATTACAAATGCAACCATTTGTGCAATTATAGCAATTAGCAACATTTTCTAACAGTTGGAAAGTACGTTCTCACTAAATAATTGCCATGGTCTTATTTATACTAGAATAAAATTATATTTTGGTCTTACTGTACATAGGGTTCAATTTACAACCATTTGCAAAAGGATTTACTTAAAAATAATTTATACAACAATTTTTATACTCAAAATACTCCACAAATAGTTCTGTATAAAACACGATTTTAATAGACTCAAAAAATACCGAATTATGGGTCCACTATGTTCTACTCGTTTTTGTGAATCCATATACATATTATTTGCTAAATTTGGATATACAGAACTAAAGATATAATTTTTATGGTGAAAATGACCAATTAAACCATTTAATTTATAAATAAAATTTTTGTACAGAGAATAAGTAATATTATTGCATAAATGGATTCTACAGAATCTCAGCTTTTCAGGGATACCAAATTTATAATTTTTGTACTTCTAAATCTTTTTCTATGAATTATACGAGTTCGTACTAAAATCTGGAAAAGTCAAACTCGAGAATTGACTGAAATTGACTTTGACTGATCTGACTGAGTTAACTGTTGACTACGCCGATGTCCTGATGATGTCATATTTGACTACAGAAAAAGTTGCTCGGATGGAAAACTTTCTACATGAAAGTTGTAGGTAACAACTAGATCTATCTACTATTCAAAGGAAATTAAATTTGGAGCAACGAGGTGGGCGTAAAATGGATTATACCTTCTAAGATCTGAATCTTTGACCGTGTTTTTCTCTCTGCTCGATGAACGAAACAAGGTGAAACCAGCGGGAATGGAACCGTCTTGACGACGGGAACAACTTCCGTCTTCAAGCCACCGCGATCCGAGGTCGTCTTGAAGGTCTATTTGGGTGGAGAAGATTGGGGAGAATTTTGACGAAAATGGGGCTAAGATGAGTTGAAAACTTGTGAACTTTCCTCGAGTGGGGTTTATATAGGAGGGGGGTGGGGGTTGGATTAAAGGAAATTAAAGAGGGAGAGGAATTAGGGGACATTTTGTGCAATTTAGAGGGCAATTGAGAGTCATTTAGGAGCATTAGATAGGAGGAAGACCAAGTGCTCCCTCGTACTGGTACATGTACGTACCCTCCTGGCCTCATGATGGATCGGCCTGGTTGGGCCGGCCCATTTTGGCTGGCCTGGCCGGCCATTTTTTTTCGTTTTATATTTTTTCCCATTTCTTAATTCTTTTATAACTTTTGATTTAGAGCTCCAAATTTATTGATTCAAATTTCTATGGTTTCGTAAATTCATGGACAATATTTTAGGACATAAATTTTATATATTTAGAAATATTTAATTTTCTCAATTATTAATTAGTTAATTATTGTACGATTGCATGTGTGCGATATTGGCCTAGTTGCAGGGCAATATATTTGGAATGACTTGGATTCTTTCCTTATTTGAACTTGATTCGATTTAGTTCCACTTTACATGGATAACCATGAATTAAAGTTTGAAAATATGAGAGGATAATTTTATAAAATCTTAAAATATCACACATAAGCTATGGTGCTTATTTTAAAATGAGACTCTTTGCTTTTTTTTTGGTTCAAAACAAAACATAGGTTGTTTGAAAAATGTAAATGAAGTAGTTGAGATGTATAGATGGTTTTTGGTTGAGAACATTCCTTAAGATTAAAAATAGATTTTCAAATACAGGAAGTTTGTGAAAAAGATTTTGAAGGGGAACCTTGCAAATTAGAATTTTGAAGTAGCGAAGATATATGGATAATCTTGATGTTTTGATCTTAGGGTTTTTGTTAAATGCTATTTTTATTTTAAGGAGTACCTTTATTTGGGGGAAAACTTTTGTAATAGTTTAAAAGGTTTTAATATTTCCAATTAGAAGCAAAAAGTTTCTTTTCCCCATAAATTTCAACAATTGTTTCTTTTGTTTATTTATTTTTCACATTTCAAAATTTGGAAAATTTTGGGTTGTGACACTAAGATTTAGTAGCTTGAGAAAATAGTGTTTTCTTTTTTCTATAGTATAGATGATAACACACAATTTGCAAATACTTTTATAAAGACTCTTTAAAGTACATGAGCAAGTGATGAACTTGCCTTGTGATTGCAAGGTAGTGAAGTCTGATACTTGCACTGGACCTTGAGCTTCTATGTCTACAAAAACATCATTATTGTCCGGTAAGGACAATATTTAAAGAAGCAAAATGATTATGCAAAGTAATGTAATGCATCATTCAACTTGATATGCATTCTCCCCATTATTAATAAAATTCTTTTTAATAATAAAGGATTTATAAATATTAATTTTTAATATTTATAATAGAATATTGTATTCTTTTATTTTATTTTCCTTTTATTGATTTAATAATTCTTTTAAGAATTATCACTTAAATATCAAAAATTGTTATTAAATATTTGTTTAGTATTTTTCTAAAATACTACAATATTAATATATAATGAAAGTGATTTTTATTTATTTTTATGATCTTTCAATAATTTTGTAAAATTCCATAAGGAATATATAAATTACAAAATTCTTAATAAAATTTATATGTCTAAAATTTTATTTATTAATTTATTTGGATAGTTTGGATTATTGTGAATCAAAAAATATTTTATTTATAATTTTTGGACTTTTATTTTATTTTCTAGAATTTAATTAAATTCAGGGGCATTTTGGTCTTTTCCTATTTATTAAAACAGATTCTAAATGAATTGGGCTGGCCTTTTGGGTTTATTGGGCCCTTGTGGCCCAATAGGGCATGGTTAAAACAACCACCCCGAAGGGTTTTCGGCCCACCCAGCCCACTCACTCGATGTCTCCTCTCTCGAGCTCACTCCTCTCCTTCTCCTTCCCTGACCCTGTGGTTAGTGGTGTCGCCGCCGGCGATTCTCGCCGTCGTGGACCGCCCTGGCCGCCGCCATGGTGCAGGAAGAGGTTGTCGACTCTGCTCTTTCCTCCTGTCCAAATGGATTTGTACATGGAGCTCTCCTACGACAGATCGATGCCATCCCAAACCCTAGGATTTTGGGGTTGGCGTGGATCCTCACGCCGCCGCTACTGTCGTGCACCGTGGTGATGCTCCTCGCCTCCAAACGTGGCTATGGTCATCACTGTGGCGTTGTATGGGTCGCAGCACCCCCCCTGGGGGTTCTCCCCGTGCCGCCATGGTCGTTGGCTACCTCTGCTTCCTCTTCTAGTCTCCAGCGAGGACCTTTGGTGAGTTCTTCCTCTCCTCTTGAGCTCACTATGCTAGGTCATCCTATGCTTGTTGTTGGTAGTGACCTTTCTGGTTACTGTCTTGTCCTGATTAAGATGATTTGTTCCATTTAGGGTTCATATCCTGTTGTGGATTAGATACTGATGAATGAGATCATGTGTTGATGGTCTCTAAGCATGCTAAATGATTGTTAGTTGTGGTTTGCTGCTTAAGATGAACTGTGGTGGTGCTAGTGTCTTATCAGATGATTCTATGGATTAATTTTGATGTGGTCAGATGATCAAGTGGCTTTAGAAGCAATACTTGGGAATCGTGTGGTTTACTGTTTCACCACTGTCATTACTTGGTTAATGAAAGTGAGTGTTGTGTGATGAAATCACTGTATTAACACTTGTTGGCTTAAGAATTCAGATGTAGTTTGAGATCAAATGGTTTCAAATAGTGAAGATATACATAGGGCTTTTCTTAATTATGATTCCTATGGTGATAGGAAAATGATTTGTAGTTGATTGGTTGAATCTGTGAATATTGAATGCTTAACCTGATTAGTGTAGAACTGTTCTTGTGACACCATCTTTGTATGGCACAAGATTAGATTCCATTTTCTTGATTTGGTTTGGTGCAAGCTTAAGATGAGTTTGGCATTAAAGATAAATAGAAATGTTTCTTTCTTAAATCCCTAAGACCAATGGTGTTGGTCTGAGGTTTAGGAATTAAGCTTTATGTAGTTGATTCGTATGGATGGTTCTTGTAGTGGTACCAGCTACTGTTTCTTGAATCAAAGCTTGGAAAAAATGATGGTAGGCTTGATCATTTGTATAGATCCAAAATATTAAATTCTAAGGTGCTACTCTTATCTTAGAGATGTGCCTAGAAGTTAAATCTTAGCTATATTCATTCTTGAATTGAAATATAGCTCGATAGCTAAATCAATGATGTTGTTCTAAGATTTAGTTGGATCCTTGTACTTTGTTGTTTGCTTTTAAAGTTTAAAACCTCAATGATGGATTCACCCCACTTGGGTGCTTTCTGAGAGTTTAAATAAGTGTCAGATCATATATGTTTGTCTAATCTTAGACAGATAGATCATTTGATGGTCTATTTACTCACCACTGTTACTTGATGTTGTGGTTGCTAGTGGTTGCCCTTGTGGTAGCTTGATCTGGTGATCCCCTGGTATTTCCAGTTCCTGGCTTGTCCTTGATCTAGCCCATCATCTCCTGATCCTGATGGCTTGATCTTGTTCTTGCTATCCACCTGATCTTCCCCCTCCTTATGTCACCATCCTAGTGATGTGATCCTGGGCTTTGGTTGGTTTGATCTAGCTTGGCTTGGTTTAGCTGCTGGCTGCTGTGCTTGGTTTAGCTGCTGGCTGTTGTGCTTGGTGTGTAAGAGCAAAGGAATTATGTGGGGATTGGTTTACCATGGCTGTGTTGACAGTTTTGTTTGGTTGTGCTACTGCTATGGTGTTGACAGCACACACCATGCAGTTTGGTGTGTGTGCTGCTTGTGTGCCTACTGCACAGATGTGGATATGTTCAGAATTTTGGAAGTTACTTTCATCTGGTGATGGGGATATGCCTACTGGGGTATACCCAGCAGGACGTTTCCGACTGGCCCGTGAGCTGGCGAGTGGGCCTGCAGAACGGCGAGTGGATCGAAGCCCAGCAAGGTACCGAGCGACTTGAAGCTGAAGGCCCAGGCGAGTGGATAGGCCCAGTCGGACTAGGTTAAACGACTACTGAAGCTGTAGCCGAATCGGTTGAGATTTGTAAACCCTAGGGGAGGTGAGCCTATATAAACCTCCCTATAGGGTGAGTAGAGACACGTTCCCTCATACACCCAAGCGACTCGCCGCCTAGCCGCCGAGCTCGCCCATTGTAAACACCTCCATAATACAATCTAGCAGGAGTAGGTCTTTACCCTCCGGGGGGCCGAACCTGGGTAAAACCCTGTGTCTTTTGCCCTCATCTCGCACCGCAGATGGCTGGCCGCCCTTGCCCCTCGTTCTACTACTCACTGCCGATTGCAGCATCTGCCGTGACCATTCCCACGACAGTGGCGCCCACCGTGGGGCCTGGCCGGTCTAGCCGGTGTTCTGCGGCGAGATCCAATCTGCCCATCAACGAGACGGTCGCCACCGGCCGCATGATAGCGATCGGCGAGATGCTCTAGATCTTGCCGAGCAGCTACGTCCCGGCGGCGTGACCCGTCATGCACAGCGTGATCCTGCCTATCGGCACGATCAGCCTCTTCGTCGGCCTCACCGACGTCATCGCCTCGGAGGACTCGGCTCGCATCCGCGAGTCGCCGCCACGCGATCGGCTCTCCGAGAGCCAGATCCGCACGATCCACCGCCTCGCCTCCGAGTACAACTCGGCCCACAGCAACGTGGCCGGGAATTCAGCGGCCGCAGAGGATGCGGCCCTCACCGACGACGCCGACTCGGTGACCCCGGCGTCACTCGCCGGATCCATCACCGCGGCCTCGTCCGCGGGCTCCATCGCCCAGGTCTCCAACGCGGGAGACTTCGAGGACCCCTACATCCTCGGGATCTTCGAATTCGACTCCGGGTCAGAGAACTCCGCCGACCTCCGCGACGGAACCGGTTGCCACGCCGCGGCCTACATGGCCACCGGCGCCGATCCGCCGGAGGATCCTTTCTCCACCCCAATCCCTCCTAACGCCACGGCAACGGAGGTCGAGGAACTCCGCCTGAAACTGGCGGAGGCGGTGCGCAAGGAGCAAGCCGAGCGCGAAAAATTTCGCCTCGAGCAGGTGACGGCGCAGGAGCTGTCATGCTACCACCAGCAGCGGATCAGGTCACGTCTGAACCGCACCGTTCAAGGGCGTGCCCTGAACTTCGACGACGAAAACGACCCGGCCCGCGTAGCCGAGCGCGCAATCTGCGAGAACGCGCCACCAGGAGGAAGCGCCCGGCCCCCGCCAGGATCAACGGCGATGGGTGCCCCACCTCCACCCAACCGCACCCCTCCCAGGGACCAGCCGCGGATAGTAGTCTCCTCACGGGAGCGAGACGCAAACGGCCTCCCACTGTTCTCCACCCCGATGGACAACCTCGTGGCAGGCCGAGCAGCAGCCGACAGCATCACGGCCACCGGCGACGGCGCCCTACAGATCCAATACGTCAGGGCCCTGCTCGCGAAGGCCGTCGAGCAGCAAAAAGCGGGCGCCGACTCGCAAGGTCGAGTATACTCGCGTTCCTCGGAAGCAGAGCGGCCTCCAGCGGCCGCCCAGCGGCGGCAAACACCCTCAACTGCCCGCCACCAGAGCCACTGCAGCTCCAACACCGACCCGCGAACGCGGCACTCTCCACCAACGACCCCAGGCCGGCGACCAACTTCGTCGCCGCCAACGGGCAACCCATCGACGCCCGCACCCACATCATCAACAACCAAAGCTGGCACGCACGCCAGCCCGACGACTTGCGGCACACCCTAACTAATCGCCGCGACGGCGAGCCTATGGGGTCGCTCAGTCGACTCGTACCCAAGTGCTTCGGACCAATGATCCGAGGCGAGAAGTACCCGCCAAACTTCAAGGCGCCAAAAGAGATAGAAAAGTACGACTCCTCGTACGACCCCGCCGTCTGGCTAGACACATACCTCATGGCGATGGGGATCGCGGGTCACACTGACCTGCTCGCTGCCCGTTACCTCCCCCTGATGATGGAGGGGACGTGCAGGCAGTGGATCAACACCCTCCCCCAGGACAGTATCGACTCCTGGGAGGAAATGCGCGACGCCTTCGTCAGGCACTTCGAGTGCTCCTACACCCGCGCCACCACTATTGAGGACCTGGAACGGTGCGTCCAGGGACCCCGCGAGTCGACCCGCAACTGGGTCCAACGGTGGCAAGAGCTTTGGTACAACGCGGTCGGTATCCACCCGGACACCGCGATCCATTGCTTCAAGACCTCGTGCCGCTACGAGCCCCTAGTCGCCAAGCTCAAGCGACACTCCCGCACACTCGACAACATCCCCGACCTCCTCGAGATCGCCAAACGGTACGCCGAGGAAGACCCAAACCAGGAAACCGACGACGAGTCAGGAGGTCAACGCCGCGGAGGCGGCAACGACGGCGGACGCCGAACCGACCTACGCTACAGCGGCACTCGCCTCACTGGCAAGCGCCGCAGTGACGGGCGAGTCGACTTCGTCGCCAATGCCGGGCACGTGCAGCGCGAGCCCAAGATCTTTCGCCGCGACGGAGGGCAACGCCGCGACGGCGGCAACTACAAAAACAAGCCAAGGTTCGACCCCGCGGCCCTCCTTAACCAACCATGTGCGTTCCATAGCAGGGAAGGGAAGCCCGCAACGCACACCACCGCCGACTGCCACACCCTCAGGGAAATCGAGAAGGCACGACACGCGCGGGAGGACCCCGACAACGACCCGCCAAACGGCGGAAAATTCGGCAAAGTAGCCGGCTCGCTCCACACCTTCACGGGCTTCAACATGAAGCGCGAGAAGAAGGTCATCGCCCGCGCCGTCGCCGTCAATGCGGTGGCCCAAATAGACGTCCCCCAGTTCCTGAACTGGTCGGAGCAGCCTATCACCTGGAGCCGCCAAGACCACTCGCCGCGCGTCGAGTACCCAGGACGAGTCGCCTTGGTGGTCAAGCCCAAGGTTGGCGACTACTGGCTCCCCAAGACGCTGATGTACGGCGGTAGCTCCATCAACATCCTCTACCTCGACACCTTCAGGCGGCTGCGGCTCCCGCAGTCGATGATCGAGACGACCCACACCACGTTCCACGGCATCGTCCCTGGTCGGAAGGCGTACCCGATCGGCAAGGTCACACTGCCAGTCACCTTCGGCACACCGGCAAACTTCCGCACCGAGCGGATCGTCTTTGAGCTGGTGCTCTTCGACAGCCCCTACCACTGCGTCCTGGGGCGCCAGGCGTTCGCTAAATTCATGGCAGCGCCCCACTACGCGTACAACACGATGAAGCTCCCCGAGCCGTGCGGCGTCATCACCATCAACGGCGACCCCGACATGACCGCCGAGTGCGAGGCCAAAGGCGCCGAGCTCGCCGACGCCGTCATCGCGGCGGAGACTAATCACGCTGATGAGCTCGCCAAGTACGTGAGCGGGGTCAACAATGACGACCCCACAATACTCAAGAAGCCCAACTCAGAGGGCACAAACACCTCAACCTTTGAGGCCACGACGCACACTCGCACCGTCGAGCTGGTCCCAGGCGACTCCAGCCAGACGGTGACGATCGGGACAGGCATGAGCCCAGCATAGGAAGGCGCGCTCATCGAGTTCCTCCGTGAGAACAGGGACATCTTCGCATGGAAACCCTCTGACATGCCCGGTGTCCCTAGGGAGCTCGCTGAGCACAAGCTGAACGCCGACCCCAAAGTGCGACTTGTCAAGCAGTCGCTACGGCCCTTCAATGAAGAACGCCGTCGAGCAATCGCCGAGGAAGTGCAGCGTCTACTCGCTGCCGGCTTCATCCGGCCAATCAAGTACTCCAAGTGGCTGGCAAACCCAGTCCTGGTCGAGAAGAAAAACGGGACCTGGAGAATGTGTATCGACTACACAAACCTGAACAGCGCCTGCCCAAA
Organism: Avena sativa; assembly: GCA_916181665.1. Lineage (NCBI taxonomy): Eukaryota > Viridiplantae > Streptophyta > Magnoliopsida > Poales > Poaceae > Avena > Avena sativa. The sequence goes on from OV702282.1 coordinate 375,401,130, forward strand.
GGAGCAGTTCGTCCTCCCGCGGATCGACCAGATAATCGATTCAACCGCGGGCTCGGAGTCGCTATGTTTCCTCGACGCCTACTCTGGGTATAACCAGATCAAAATGGCTGTCGAAGATGAGGAGAAGACAGCGTTCATCACGCCATTCGGAGCCTTCTGCTACACCGCCATGACCTTCGGCCTCAAGAACGCCGGGGCGACCTACTAGCGGTGCATGCAAGAATGCCTCGTGAGCCAAATTGGCCGCAACATCCACGTCTACATCGACGACGTGGTCATGAAGTCCGCTCGCCAAGGCGACCTACTCGGCGACCTGGCGGAAACTTTCGCCAACCTGCGAAGATACAAGATAAAGCTCAACCCAGGCAAGTGCACCTTCGGTGTACCCGCCGGACAACTACCGGGGTACGTCGTCTCCGAACGAGGGATCGAGGTGAACCCCACAAAGATCGACACGATCGCCCGGCTCGGCAAACCCGAGTGCCTGCGCGACGTCTAGAAGCTGGCCGGGCGAGTAGCGGCTCTCAGTCGCTTCATCCCCCGCCTGGGGCGAAAAGGCGATGCCCCTATACCGCCTGATGCGCAAGAACCCCACCTTCCAGTGGGACAAGGAGGCGGACGACGCGCTCCGCGACCTCAAAAAGGTGCTACTCGCCGCACCACTACTCGCCGCCCCCGCCGACAAAGAACCCATGCTGGTTTACGTCGCGGCGTCCGAGCGCGTCGTCAGCGCCGTGATGGTCGTCGAACGACCAGAGGAAAGAAAGGAGCGCCCGGTTCAGCGGCCGGTGTACTACATCAGCGAGGTCCTCACCGAGTCGCGCCAGCGGTACCCACAGTACCAAAAGCTAGTATACGCGGTCTTCAGGGCTCAGCGGCGCCTGCCGCACTACTTCCAGGAGAACCCGATCACGGTCGTCTCCTCAGCACCACTGCAAGACATCATCCGCAATCGCGAGGCGACCGGGCGGGTCGCCAAGTGGGCCGTCGAGATCGGCGTCCACAACATCAAATACGAGCCATGAAAGGCGATCAAGTCGCAGGCACTGGCAGACTTCATCGCCGACTGGGAGGAGGCCCAGCAGCCAGAGAAGCTGCCGTACCTCCACTACTGGAGCCTACACTTCGACGGCTCCAAGAACGCGGACGGTGCAGGCGCAGGGATAGTGTTGACTTCACCAAAGGGCGACAAGCTCCGCTACATCCTCTGCCTCGACTTCACGCCCTGCACCAACAACATGGCTGAATACGAGGCCCTACTCCACGGCATGCGAGCCGCCAAGGAGATGAACGTCAATCGCCTCCGCTGCTACGGAGATTCCGACCTTGTCGCGGGGCAAGTCGCCGGCACCTGCGACGCCGTCTCCCCTACCATGGCGGCGTACCGCCAAGCGGTGGACAAATTGGGCGGCCACTTCACCGGCTACTCTGTCGAGTGGATCGACAGGCGGAAAAACGAGGAGGCAGACGCCCTCTCTCGCATCGGGTCGGCTCGACTCGCACCACCCGCTGGAGTTTTCCTCGACACGATCTCCAAGCCATCAGTCTCCCCCCCGAGGGAGATCGACATCGGAGTCCCACTCCAACCAGAGGCAGCCTTGGTCGCACTCGTCACCGAGCCAGACGACTGGACCAAGCCCTACATCGCCTACCTGGAAGCCGGCACCCTGCCAGCAGACGAGACCGACGCTCGAATGATCGCTCGTCGATTCTTACACCATCATCGACGGCGAGCTCCACAAGCGCAGCGTCACCAGCGTGTTCCAACGCTGCGTCCAACCAGCTGAAGGACGCAAAATCCTCCACGACATTCACTCAGGTGACTGCGGCCACCACGCCGCCGCTCGCTCCCTGGTCACCAAGGCTATGCGACACGGCTTCTACTGGCCCACCGCACACGCCGACGCTGTCGACATCGTCCAGCGATGCGCCGGGTGCCAGAAGTACGCCAATCAGACGCACGTACCGAGCTCGGCGCTCAAAACAATCCCCATCACCTGGCCATTCGCTGTGTGGGGCATGGACATGGTAGGCCCCTTCAAGAAGGCCCCTTCCGGCTACACCCACCTGCTAGTCGTCGTCGACAAATTCACGAAGTGGGTGGAGGCCAAGCCAGTCCGGAAATGCGACGGGAAGACCGCCACTAAATTCCTACGCGAGCTCATATATCGCTACGGGTTCCCAAACAGCATCATCACGGACAACGGCACCAACTTCGCCAAGGGAGCCATGGCCGAATTCTGCGAAGAGCACCACATCCGGCTCGACCTCGCGTCAGTCGCCCACCCGGAATCCAACGACCAGGCGGAACGGGCCAACCAAAGCATCCTCCACGGCTTGAAGCCGCGACTCCAAGTACCACTCGAGCGCACCGCCGGGTGCTGGGTCGAGGAGTTGCCCTCCGTCATCTGGGGGATCCGCACCTCAGTCAACAGATTGACGGGATTCACTCCCTTCTTCATGGTCTACGGTGCCGAAGCAGTCATGCCCACCGACCTCGAACACGACTCGCCGCGAGTCGTCCACTATACGGAGGCTGCAAACGAGCTGGCCCGCCAGGATGGGGTCAACCAGCTCGACGAAGCACGCGACCTCGCTATGAGCACGCACCGCCATCTACCAGCAAGGACTCCACCGCTACCACAGCCGGCGGGTGAAAGCTCGCACCTTCCAGGAAGGCAACCTGGTGTTACGCCTCATCCAGGACAAGAAGGGCATGCACAAGCTCTCCCCTCCATGGGAAGGCCCATTCGCTATCGGGCGCGTACTCGGCAACGACGCCTACTACCTCATCGACGTACGCGGGGACGGCGAACTCGACGTCAAGCGACCATGGAATGTAAACCTCCTCCGGAAGTTCTACTCCTAGAACCCCACACATGTACTCTCCAGTCGCTATGAAATAAAAGAAACGGTTACCGCAAATCGCGCCTACTCTCCATGACTTGTGCCACTCGCACTCGTAAAAACAGCGTTACGCTAAATGCAGAAGTCAACCTTTGGTACTGCGATCGGCACGGCCAAGTAGTGCGGTGTAAGAGCACTGAATCACTTCAGGAGTTGCATCGTCCACGAATAACACCAACCCGGAGCCCCATTGGAGTCGCCTAGCTCGACTGGTTCTATGAGCCAAGACAACTGCCCTCGCTTCTCACAGCGACCTTGGTCCTCTGCATCCTCGGCCTAGCGACTCGAACGGCTAAGTACCACGCTCGGGGACTGAAGACCAGTTCGTCGCGAGCGGTCAGGAAAAACGCCAAGTAAGAGAGCATGCCAAGGACTCGCCACGCGGCTGACCCCACGGGCCAGGCAGGAGTGACGCGCTCACACCAACGCGCTAAGTCCTCAACCACCCTCGAGTCGCGCCTAGAAGTACCAAGTACCACGCTCGGGGACTCGGCCACCCGACCTCGTTCGCGCACGGGAAAACGGTAAAGTATAGAGCACTCAAGGGAGTCGCCTAGCGACTGGCTCTTTGAGCTCGGGCGAGTCGACTAAAACATCAAAACACATAACGACAACACATATATCATACACGAGGTAAACCCCACAAAAGGGCGGACGCGCTCGGGGACTCGTTCAACATCAATCAAAAGCACATAAACAAATAACAAAATAGACACGACGTCTCATTCAATTTCATGTTGCATTGTTTCGCGTTACAAAATATGCCTGCGTGGCAGAACTGCTGCTAACGCCACAAGGCAAACTACTCTACTCTGCAGGCTTCGTCGACGACTCGCCAACATCCCGACGATTGCGGATGAACGCCGTGTACGGGTTTGATGGATACGTCGTCAGTTCACCCGCCATCGCCGCGCGAAAAGGCTGCTCGACCTTGAAGTCACGATGCGGCGGCTCGGGGTCGTTCGGCGCGACGACCGTCTCCTGGTATGGAAGGAGGTCGCCCATTGCCTAGACACGTTCCGAGTACGTGGCGGCACGCTCTTGCAACTTGAGGACCTCGGACAGCTCCACCGCGCCAGTTGACAATGGGTACCCACTCGTCACATCGTCGATGTCGAAGTCTTCGGGGAAGTGGGCGAGTCCAAGGCTCAGGGCCGTCGATGCTCCACGCCGAAACGCCGATCGAGTCATGAACTCAACGACCGCGGGTGACTTCTCCAAGTACTTCCACACCTCAACGAGGTCGCTGGGAATCACCTCTGTGGGTCATATTTCTTGGAGGTAGGCGCGGACGCAGGTCGCCGACAGCGTCGCCGAGTCGACGAGTATGCTTAAGCACTGCCTTGCGTCGAGCGAGCTCGCCTCTTCTTCGCTATCAATGATGCGACCTGCGAAGAAGAAGACAATGATGAGTATGACGGACACCACAATAACCACAACTATAAGAAAGGGAGGATGCACTCACCAAGCAGCGGGCGGGCGAGTCCCGTGATGAAGCACTGAAGCGACGTGTGGTCGTCCTGAAGCCCAGCAATAAGGACTTCCGACACCTTGCGATCCTCCTCTGCGGCCGCAATGGCGGCCTTAGCTCGCCCGTCCGCCAAGCTCGCTTCTTCTCTCGCCTCCCGCAGTTCGCGCTCGAGGTCGGCGACCCGTTGTTCAGCGGCACCCAGAGCAGATCGCGCCGCCACCAACTCACCAGCGGGGACAAGCCCCTGGCGAGCTTCCTTTGCCTTCGCAGCAACAGCCTGAAGCCCTTTGTTCGCCTCCTGGACGATGGCCAGCTCCTTCTCCGCGCGCTGTTTCGCGGCCAATCGGTCTGCCGACTCAAGCTGCAGACCCTACACATCACCAAAAAAGTTAGTTAAAACGAAATTCCTAAGTGCCCACCCGCTGAAATTCAGCGAGTACGCACTCGGGGACTGGCGATCAAGAAATTCCTATGTGCCCACCCACTAAAATTTAGCGCGTGCGCACTCGGGGCCTGGATACGAAAATAAAAGACGAGAAATTACAAGAATCACGCCGCTGCAAAGCACCGACCTGATCCTCGGGGACTGGATGTACCTGGATGGCTGCGCCAAGCATGCCATGGAGTTGGATCCCGTCCACGGACGCGAGTAACGCTGGCGTGTGCCCACGACGCTGGTCGACTTCAGCATCGGCGCTCCCTGGAGCGTGGCTCGAGGGCGCAGCCCCACTCGCCGTGGCCGCCTTGGTCACGAAGCGGGGGAAGGTAGCGATAGAGGCACCCGCTCCAAGGGAAGTCGCCTCCGCCGTTCCAGGCAAGGAAGCGCCTTCCTTCGTAGACGCGGCTGCCTCCACCGTGGGCTCGGCCGGCGCGGCCGCCGTGTCGTTAGAGATAGTGACGATGTCGTCGCCCTTGGCCTTCTTACTGCCATCCGCTGAGGCGACAACCTCGTCCGCCTTCCTCTTGCGGGAAGGATCCTCCTCGCTAGCGGCGGAGGGTACCTTGGCCACGGTCGGATGGCCCATCCTTTTCACTCCGGTCCTGCGCATTAATCGAATCAACAAAGGCAATTGAAATAGTTATGGAAAATAAGGAGGGGTGAGCGCACTCACTTGGCGACTGGGATGAAACGTAGCCCCGTACGAAGGCCGTCCGGTTTTTCCAGTTTAGGGCCCAGTCGGCGACTGAGCCCCAGTTCCAGGACGTCGCGTGCCCAAGACACGGACGGCTTCTTCGTCGTTGAGGCTGCAGCTGGCGCCTCAGGGACATCCTCGGCGGGAGCTTCCTCGCGAGTTGGAGCCGCTACAGCCGGAGCCTCCTTGCGGGGCGAAGCCGCCGCGGCCGGAGCCTCCTTGCGAGGCGAGGTCGCCGTAGCCGGAGCCTCCCCCAGCCCAGAGACTGGGGCGAATGGCGGGGGCATTGAGGCTAGCGGCACTTCCATGGTCGCCGTGTCCAGCGCGGTTGTCGCTGGTGGCGCGCCGTCACCAGCTGGGCTGGGAGCATCGGAGCTGCTCGCCGAGTGCGGCGGTGAGGCCGTCCTCGATGGCTTCGTTTTCTTCTTCAGGGGGGCCCTCGCCTCCCTCTCCTTCTTCTTCTTCTTCGACGGAGTGGCTTGATGGCGCGAGGTGGTTTCTGGGAGCTCGTCGTCGTCATGACGCTCGAGGCTTCTGCTCGCCTCGATCTCACGCTGACGTTGCCCGTGGGTCTTTCGGACCAGCGGGGCGACCTCCTCTTCGGACTCGTCCTCGTCGTCTTCGTCGCCCCTCGCGGGTGGCGATTCGCCTATGTCCTGAGCGGATGGGCCCGGGCTCTCATCATCCGAAGGTGGGAGCCACCCTTCCACCACCTGGAATAGCTGCGATGAATACAAAACAGAATCAGAATTACCGCGACTGCATACACTGCGACTGCGAACAATGTAAAGAAATTACCGTTGGAGCTGGACGCTTCGCGGTGTAGGGGGCGATCCCGGCCTGCGCATCCAGGTACACCGCCTGGGTAATTTTCTTCAACGCCGGGAGGTAATCTTCCAGCCTCCACTCGTCAAGGCAGGCCTTCGTCCAGTCCCCCGGCCCGTGTATTGGTACATGTAGTGGTCGCGCTGGGCGAGTGGAACGAGCCGCCGCCCAAGCCAGCAATTGTACAAATTTATCGTTTGGAGGCCCTTCTTCTTCAGACCGCGGATGGTCTGGAGCATCTCGTCAACGACCATCCGCTGGTCGTCGGGGAGCTTGCCGACTTGGAGATGGCGCGGCTCGGAACGACTAGCGGATTACCGCGGGATCGCCGCCTCGCCCTCCGGGGTCGCCTCGGTCACGTAGAACCACGACTTCTTCCAGTCGCTCGCTGCCTTGGCGGGTAGCATCAAATCAAAGAAAGAGGCTTTGGACTTGAGCTGGAACGTCAAGCCGCCCGCGGCTATCATTGGGCCGCCTGCCTCCTCGCGGCTGATCCGTCCGTGGAACAGATCTTGCCACAAGGGGAAGTAGGGCCGGCAGCCCAAGTAGCATTCGCAGAACGCCACGAAGATGGCGCGCTGCTCGATGCTGTGGGGACCCAGATCTGAAGGCTAGATCCCGTAGTAGGCGCAAAAGCGCCGGAAGAACAAGGACATGGGAAACCCTAGCCCTCGCTCGAGATGACTGGTGAAACAGACGAATTCCCTCTCTCACGGGTTTGGGGTCATTTCTCCGGCTGCGGGGATACGCCAACAGCCGGCTCGCAGGATCCCGGCCTCCTCGAAAGAGGCCAGCTGCACCCTCGTGCACTTGGATCTACCCCACGGTTCGGTGGAAAGGGCCATGGCCGAGAGGTTGGTTGGAGATCGGAGGATTTCGGGTCGACTGGATCGCGGAGCAAAGGAAGGAAAATGCACGCACTCGGAAGAAGTGGTGAGCAGTTGACTCTACGGTTGCCTGCCATTCCTCTTATATAGCGGGAGTTACCCGCCAATTCAGGAGGCCGTTACCGCGTGATGATTACGCCAAAAGTTACCGTTGGGTTACCCCAACGGCTAGTTTGACCGCGCCTGATGGTCCAACTCCAGCCACTCGGCTCGCCAAGTCAATCACTATGACCACGTCTCGTCGACTCGACTCGCCGAAGCCGCGACTCGGTTTGCCGGATTTCCTCCTTTATACAGGAGCCCGCCGACGATTCGACTAGATGCCTACTCTGAAGCCGTATACTCCGACTGCCAGCAGCCACTTACGCCCAATCGACGACGGCCTCCGGGACTACTGATGGGGATATGCCTACTGGGGTATACCCAGTAGGACGTTTCCGACTAGCCCGTGAGCTGGCGAGTGGGCCTGCAGAACGGCGAGTGGATCGAAGCCCAGCAAGGTACCGAGCGACTGGAAGCTGAAGGCCCAGGCGAGTGGATAGGCCCAGTCGGACTAGGTTAAACGACTACTGAAGCTATAACCGAATCGGTTGAGATTTGTAAACCCTAGGGGAGGTGAGCCTATATAAACCTCCCTATAGGGTGAGTAGAGACATGTTCCCTCATACACCCAAGCGACTCGCCGCCTAGCCGCCGAGCTCGCCCATTGTAAACACCTCCATAATACAATCTAGCAGGAGTAGGTTTTACCCTCCGGGGGGTCGAACCTGGGTAAAACCCTGTGTCTTTGCCCTCATCTCGCACCGCAGATGGCTGGCCGCCCTTGCCCCTCGTTCTACTACTCGCTGCCGATTGCAGCATCTGCCGTGACCATTCCCACGACATCTGGTTACTTCTACTTGGCTGGTGAAACTTTCCCCTCCTTGTTGTTATTTGACTTATGGCTTCAAATTATGAAAGATACATTCTTTCATATTGGTGAAACTTGCCCCTTCTTGTAAAATTACTCAATGATGAACCTTGATCAGTGCACTTCACTGACAAGTCTGAGAGTGATATAATTTTAACCTTAAGTTTCTTTATTTTTGTTTGTGTTTGTTTTGCAGGTACCGGACTTGGGAATTCAAGATTTCAGTTTAGGTTTTATTCTTTATTTGTAGAATAGTCATATGTAATATTCTTTATTCTTTTGTAATTTTAGTTCTACCCTTTTGTAATCTTTATTTTATTAATTTGTAATAAAGATTGTACTATTATCAATAAATAAATATTATTCTTTATTTATTTGCTATTGTAAAACATTGTGGATGATTCTCATAAGTTACATTTTTGTAACTTGTTTATTGAATGAAAATATAAAATGGATATTCTTATTCTTAATTATCTTTTTTATATAAAGTTTGAGTTATTATTGGTTAACTCTTAATTAGATCAAATACTCAAACATCATTCTTTTGAATTATAATTCAAACACTCAAGTTTTAAATTCAAATTTCATTTCCCAAAATACATAAATCCACAAAGATCATATCAAAGTCTATAGCAATCATCCTTCAAGACTAAACCTATTCTCAAAGTATGAAAGAAACCTTGATCACTTTAGGTTTTTATTTGGCGAAAAATTTACCCACATTTTCACAGATGAATTCATGCAACATTTCAAATTCCTAAATCTACCCTTCGTTAGTTCCTAAATGCTGGGATGTTACAAACTTCCCCCCTTACATTAAACTTCGTCCAGAAGTTTGTTGAGATATACCTGAATAGTTCTGGATAGGCTTTTCTTAAATCCTCTTCTTTCTCCCACGTGGCTTCCCTTTCAGGGTGATGTTCCCATTGTACTTTGCAATATTTGATTGCTCTATTCCTTAACCTTTTCCAGTTTTCTTCCAAAATTTTACAGGGCTTTTCAACATAGGTCAAGTCTGCTTGTAGTTCTATCTCCTGATGTGTGATTGCATCATCCAGAACTTTCAAACATTTGCAAAGTTGTGACACATGGAAAACATTGTGCACTAGAGCCAATCTTGATGGTAACTCTAAAGCATAAGCTATAGTTCTGTTCTGACTCAATATCTTGAATGGTCCGATGTATCTTGGACTCAATTTTCCTTTAACTCCGAACCTTTTCACCCCTTTCATTGGACTTACTTTCAAGTATACCATATCTCCCATTTCTGGATGCCATGATCTTCGACTTTGATCGGCATAACTTTTCTGCCTACCTTGGGCTATTTTCAGTCGATCCCTGATCTTATCGATATCTTGTATTTCCTTGATATAGTCTGGCGCAAATTCTTTGCTGCTACGAGGCTCATACAAACATATTGGTGATCTACACTTCCTTCAATACAGAACTTGGTATGGAGCTGCCTTCAGACTACTCTGATAGCTATTATTGTAGTAAAATTCTGCCAATGGTAGATGATCTTCCCATGTACCTCCAAAATCTAATGCACAAGCTCTTAACATGTCTTCTAGTATTTGATTTGTTCTTTAAGTTTGACCTCCTGTCTCAGGATGATATGCTGTGCTAAAATCTAACTTTGAACCAAGTGCTTCATTCAATTGCTTCCAAAATGCTGAAGTAAACACCCGTTGATCTCCAATTCTTTTCCATACAATAATCAACAACTGGGTTTAAACACCCGTATTGACTGATGACCCACAAGTATAGGGGATCACAACAGTCTTCGAGGGTAGTAAAGCCTAATTTATTGATTCGACACAAGGGGAGCCAAAGAATATTTAAGCCTTAACAACTGAGTTGTCAATTCAGCTGCACCTGGAAATAGTCTTGCTCACAGAAGTTTATCAGTATTAATAGTTTTGTAGTAGCAATAGAAAAGTAACAGCAACGATAAAATAAAGGCAGTAGTAACAATAGTAGCAAACAATAGGATTTGAGTGCGGTACGCACAGGGATGGATGGACGGGCGTTGCATGGACAAGACTATTCATGTAATATCAAGATCTAGGGAATTTGTAGATAAATAAGATAAAGCATCCAAGTACTAAGTAAACATAGGCATGTCTTCCATATATAGTCATACGTGATCACAATGAGAACTGGAACAACATCTTTAGTCCTGCCAGCCCGTTGCAGCGGGGCCTCAAGGGAATCTACTGACAATTAAGGTACTCCTTTTAATAGAGTACCAGAGCAAAGCATTAACACTCCATGAACACACGTTATCCTCACATCACATCCATCCCCTCCGGTTATCCCGATTTTTGTCACTTCGGGGCCTTTGGTTCCGGACAATAATATGTGTAAACAACTTGCAGGTAAGATCATAAACAATACTATCATCATGAATCAATAACATGTTCAGATCTGAGATCATGGCACTCGGGCCCTAGTGACAAGCATTAAGCATAACAAGTTGTAACAATGTCAAAAAGCACTAACAATATATACTAGGCACCAAGCCCTAACAATCTTATTCAATTACATGATAGATCTCATCGAATCCCTACCATCCCCATAGGCTACATCAGGGGATTACTCACTCATGGATGCGGGAAACATGGATGGTTGATGGAGAGGCATCGGTGATGATGATGGAGATGATCTCCTCCAATTCCCCGTCCCGGCAGGGTGCCAGAACGGAGTTTCTGGTTCCGAATCACGGTTTATGGTGGTGACGGCGCATTGGAACTCTATCTGGAAAAACCTCTACCCCATGTGTTTTAAGGTTAGAGGGCTTATGTAGGCGGAAGGAGAGGTCGAGGGGGTGCCCGAGGTGGCCACACCACCCACTGGCACGGCCAGGCCTGGCCCGCGCCACCAGGTGGTGTGGGCCCCTCGTGGCCCTTCTTCGTCTCGTATTCTGGCTTCGTGGGTCTTCTGGTAAAATAGGAGTTTTGCGATATTTTATGGGATTTTTCCTGAAAGTTGATTTCCTGCACAAAAACGAGACACCAAAGCAATTCTACTGAAAATAGCGCCAGTCTGTGTTAGTTGTATCCAAATCACACAAATTAGAGGAGAAACAATAGCAAAAGTGTTCGGGAAAGTAGATACGTTTTGGACGTATCATTGACTCCCACACATACACGAAATAATCGAGTGAACCTATTGATATCGTGCACTATCCTTTTCCAGCATGATACAATAGCAACACTTGAGGAAAGATGATTAGGTATCCATGTAAATTAACACTTTGATTACTATACCAAGTTATCCTCGTTACCGATTTGTTCTCCTTTCCTCATTTACATAATGCGGTATCTAGTGATCCATATCACCATATGTCTGGCCAAACAATCAATGATGCTGTAATATCGAGAGGCCCTGGAGCATATTTTTCCATCGTTGGAGGTGCAAATCCCACGCTTGAACTATCGTGTGCCTGGATATACATCTCCGATGTATCCAAAAGATCACCATTATTGCCACCCCACCAAAGTTCAGGTTTGATGACAATCAAAACATATCTTCCGGGATGAAGACATCTGATATTCTCGTATGGTCTAATGACAAAGTTTATACAAAAACAATTACGATATACCAACAACTATATGACGATGTTATCTTTTAGTAAATAGTAGAATTTGAGTCTGTTCAACATCCTTGTTCATCCAATAGTATGCTCTCATTGTCATAGGTATCCTTGTTATCATCACAATAACATGACCATGAAACTTGATCATCAAACGACCCATGAGAAAGTCATTTAGAGGAGACTAGGAACACTTAGTGTTTATCTCTCTACATGTGTTGATGAGTTTACCTCTGATTCTCATAATCAAGACATAAAGCAATTATAGCATAGAGTGCTAAAATATAATAACGAATAATTGCAATAAACAATAATCATTCATTATTGCCTTTAGGGCATATTTCCAACATAAACTTGTGCTATGTGGTGAGTTGCAATCCTTCTCCTGGGTGTTGGCCTATTTATAACATCTCAGGTGCTCTCTATGAGAGACGCCTATGCATTTCTCCATATCGTGTAAGCTGCTTAGGAATTTGAACCATGTAAGATGCTTGACTTTATACCCAGGTTCATGGGTTCGATGGTCATGTTGGTTAGTTTATAGTCAGTTTGTCATTTTCCTATTTGCATGTCAGTTTGAAATTGTACGGTTGTCATGATGCTTAGTTTAATAATGCTAAGTGGATTATGTGATTGCCTTCTTGTCCTTTAGCTACAGATTTGTCTATGAGCTTAATTTAGCTTAAATATGATTGGCTATGATCCTAATAACCATTTATCTCAATTAAGATACATTTAAATTGAATATTTTTTATAAATGGATCCAACTAAGATTGAGCGATCATTTGCTTATTGTTGCCTAGTGATGTCTTTATTAAATCAGTTGCCTCTGTTGTCTTTTGTTGCTTACTATTGCCTAAACTACTTAATGATCTAGATTAATGCACTTATATGGTTGCCTCCCTATCTCTTACATGCATCGACTAATATTTGTTAAGATCCAATTATTGCTTTTTAAAGATCTTCACTCAATATGACTATGTGTTCTAGGAGTTCCTCCTAGAATGCATATCTTTTTTGATGCAAAATACGGTGGGGAATACTCCCACCACATCATTTTTCATTTATAAATCAGCAGTTACAAGGGGTGGATATATACAAAAGGGTTATAAGAGAGAGAAAGAGAGAGATTACATCGGGTCTAACCAGTCCTGCATCCTTTTGTTGAATGCTAGCTTTAACTCTACGCCTAATCTCCTAGATAGATAGTTTGAAGAAGTTATAACTTTGCTCAATGTCTCTCTGCCCATTGTCAAATGTCTCTCTGCCCATAGTCAAATATAATTTTGTTCTTGTGATTCCATAGCCTCCAGCATCTTGCAATCATTTCTTCTTAAAAAGGGTTGGTGGACCTATTCTTGGTATCAATCATCATATCTATGATAGGTAAATATGTATTCCATTCCTCTCCAAGTTTCCACTTGAAGTTCTGACTAAAGTCACATGCAAAGAAAAGATGTGCCATGGTTTCATCTGTCCTTTCATCATAGAGAACACAATTTGTAGTGTCGACATGACTTTTTTCTTTTCATATGATCTCTTTTATTCAGTTTGTCTTGAATCATGAACCAAAATAAAAATTATGTTTGGGTAGGCAAGGGGTTTTCCAAATCCACTTGTAAGGTAGTGGTGCATCAGGAGATTTAATCAACTCATTGTACACTTTCTTAGTTGAATATTTGTCTCCTCCCCAAGTAAATGAACAGATATCTCTTTCCATTGAGTGGTTAGATTGATTGAGGATTGCTATTATATCATTGAGTTGTTCTGTGTAGTGGACATAGGTAAATAAAATTTATCATAAATATCCTTATGGTTAGCATACCTTATTTCCTCAACTGTAATCATTTTGTTTTTTGCAAATGAGAAAAGTTCAGGATATTGATCCGATGCCACTTATCCTTCCATAATAGAATATTTTTGTCTCTAAGTAACTTAACTATAGTAATATCTTTGAAAATATTGAGAAGTGACAAACAACTTTTCCACCAAAAAGATTCTTTGTTTGCATTCATAGTTGGGACTGTACCATTTTGGTAGCATGCTTTCCATAGTAATTCTACTCATGGTAATCCCTAATAATTATATAACTTAAAGAGTTTATTTATCAAAAGTGTGTTGTTTTGTGTTATCTCAAATTAATGATACCAAACCTACCTACTCGCTTCGATTGACATACTTTATCCCATAGGACAAGTTTTTCCCCTTTTCAATATCTTTTCCATGCCATAAGAGAGTTCTGACTGATTTATCTACATGATCAACATGTGTGTAGTGAAGTTTCATGTCACACATGATATAATTGGGCATAGCTGAGATGATATACTTTATTACAACAACTCTAGAATAATGTGATACAAAGTTAGATATTCTAGCCAACCTTTTGTCAATCTTGCTAATAATAGGAGAGAGATCTTCAATTCTTGGCTTGGTGGTATCCATTGGTAATCCAAGATATATGAAAGGCATAGATTCAACTTTGCATCCGAACACATCATCTAACTCATGACATCTCTGATTTGAGATATTGATAGGCACCATGGATGATTTATGAAAATTGATTCCAAACCAGTAGCCTTTGGGTAATCATGAAGGATCATATTCAAATTAATAAGTTGATGAGGATCAGCCGGAAGGATCAATAAGGTATCATCTGCATACCAGAGGATAGGGAAACTCGATCCATAAGAATCATTGACTAGGAAGGAGAGAATGTTGTTCTACCAAGCATGATTAATAATGATCTGTAATAACTTAGCAGTAGCAACAAAAAGAAGGGGGAGAGAGTCCCCCTATCAAGCACCTCTTTTATAGGTTATGTTTTTTCTAGGTACTCCATTGTGAATTACTGATGTTGAGGCCAAGTATAAAATATTTCTATCAAAGTAATAAATTGAAGGGAATATGCCCGAGAGGCAATAATAAAAGTGGTTATTATCGTATTCCTTATTTATGATAAATGTTTATTTTGCATGCTATAATTGTATTAATACGGAAATTTTAATACATGTGTGTTTAATAAACAAATAGAAAGTTCCTAGTTATTCCTCTCTTATAAACTTGCTCGTTGATTAACAAGATGATCAAAGGTTTCCTGATCATGGACATTGGACGTTGTTAATAAGGAGGTCACAACAGTATTGGAATGGTGTGATGAACATTCATCTGAAGTATAGCATTACGATCAAGGTCATTGTGTTTATATTTCTATAACATCATGCGAAGTAATCTTAGTCCTTATACCATGAGATCTTGTCAATCACTAACACCAGAAGAGTATCTTGATAACATCAAACGTCACACCATAACAGGGTGACTATAAAGATGGGTTCAATGCTACGAAGGTGTTATGTTGAGGCTCATGGATCAATATTGGAATTTTTCCATCCCGATGATGAAGAGATATACTCTGGGCCCTCTCGGTGATATCACATTAGTTAGCTTGCAGGCAAGTGATTTGATCACTAGAATGTTATATCATGGGAACAAGAAAAGAGTGCATGTCGGTAACAAGATTAAACTAGGTATGGAGATACCGATGATCGAATCTCGGACATGTAATATATCACGATACAAAGGGATTGATTTACATGCGTACAAGGTTCACACGATCACAAAAGTCATCGTTGAATGTGTGGGAGTCAATACGGATCTCTAGGTCCCGCTTCTTATTATTGATCTGAGAGGGGTCTCGATCATGTCTGCATTATCCGCGAACCGTAGGGTGACACACTTAAGGGATACCGACACCATTTGGAGCAAATAATATGCCAGAGAAAGAATTACAAAGCGCAGGAATTATTTCACTAGACACCAGAACTGTTTCGGTTGAAATTGTTGAAACTGGTTCTGCATGTGAAATTGAAATGTTGTAAGGGGTTTTATGTGAATGTTTGTTAATTAGAGTAATTAACAAAATTCTGAATAAATAAATAAAATAGTTTTATTTAATGAGAGATTGCATTAAATTTGGTGGAAATTTAATGGGATTTGAGTGGGATTTTGAGTGGAGGAAATGGAGGGGCATTTGTGTGAGTGGGAGCTGCACTCACGTGAATGGAGGAAGAGGTGGGGGCACCACCTTGGCCGCCGTCCATGGCTAGTGGGCTGCCCCCTCCTCTCACTTATCATACACACCTCCTCGTGAAGGATCTCTCTCTCTCCCTTTAGAATTTCCCATGGTCTTGGATCAGCAAGATACATGTTCCCGGTGGATTTTTTCTGGAAGGATTTGTTGTTTCCACTGCTTCACTGGAGTGAGGGCGTGGAGGTTGTCGGGGTACCCGGACGTGTGTGCAATCACGGATGCACCACTGCTTTGCGGTGCTGGACTTGATGGCGCTGGACCGGCTGGACCAGATGGGCTTCATCACGATCTTGAGATCGACAAGCGGTCGAGTACATCATCAACGAGTACAACCTCGTTAACACTATTCGGTCTTCGAGGGTATGTATTCTATGGATGTATATCCACACGTTGCTTGTATCTAGTAGATAGATCTTGGTACTTAGTTGTTCCCATCATAGGAAATTTTTTGTTTTCTATGTTGCGAACCCTTCAGTGGTATCAAAGCCGTATCTATGCGTAGATGCTTTGCATGAGTAGTACACATACGAATATATGGGCAATGATGATCATGTTATTGCTTCTTAGTTGTACTTTGGATATTGGTAGCATAGTGGGATGAAGCTGCCTGGACAGACTTTACATGTCCTCGCACATGAGACATGTTCCACGCTTGACATGCAACTAGTTTTGCATAAGTGGCTAGCGGGTGTCTGTCTCTCCTACTATAGTCAATATCTTATTTACAACGAGTTGTCACTAATTTGGATATCCTCGTTGTGGTTCCATATTCGTAGGTAAGAACGGTTCTATCTTCGAAATCCCTAAGCCACGTAAAACTTTCAATGGATAAATTAGAAGCGTCTAGTTTAGATTGTTGCTAGGCTAGTGTCATGATATGGTGATGTTGTAAGTAAAAGTATAAGTCGATACTCTTACAACACACATAACGTGTAAGTTCCATAGACCTTGGCCTTACACATAAAGGAATGATGGAGATCATACCACGATGCACATGATAACGATCAAGTGCAAGGACCATATCATTTCATTTTTCACATGTGATGTTTGTTGCATCTTATATTGCTTGTTTGGCGTTTTATTAGCATAATAATATGATCCCTCATTTAGATATGAAGATAAAAATGTGTTCTTCCTTAAGTATGCACCGACAATGTTTTGCCACTTCAAGACATCACGTGATGATCGGGTGTACTTGAATCCACGAGCATATCTCGGGTGTAAGACAGTTTTACACACGCGAATACTAAGGTTCTTACTTGGCGAGCCTAGCATGTGCAGAAATGGCCTCGGAACACGGACCAAAAGGTTAAGCATGAGTCATATGTTTTGATATGATGACCATATGGATGCTCGCCTTTGAAGCTACACCGACTCACGTGATGATCAGACTTGGTGTAGTGGATTTGGTTCATGTAATCACCAAAAGGACACGAGGGATGTCGTTTTTGAGTGGGAGTTCATTTCTAATTTGGATTAGTAGAACTCAATTTATCATAAATTAAATCAAAGTGAATATGCATAATTTGTTGTAGTCATTGGCATTCGTTCACCACCTTATGCTTAGTTGTAATTGAGATAATAGAACTATAGAATTCTGGATATTTACTTTACGAACTGGTATCGTATTGTGTTTAGTGTCAATCTAAAGTTTAAAGTCCTATTGCAAACTTTCAGCAAACTCTATTTACTCCATGAAATTTGATAATTAGTATTGAATCAAGAGTAACAATTCTAGTGTTAGTATCTTAAGTATCATGTTTTGCCTCCATGATTCTTAATTTAAATATCGAGATTATCTAGGAGCTGAAAGAATTGTTTCAGAAACCATCATGTGTGGCAGATATAATGATATCTAAAACATTGTTTTGGTTGCAATATGATAGAGTATAATATATGTTCTCATATTGGATGAGAATTTGCAAAGGTTGGAGATGCTAGACATCCTAATCATCCAAAAGGGTTTTGGAAAGTAACTTTATACTCACGATTCGCCTTTATAAGCTACATTAGCTTAATCATGAAAGTCGCCATGATAAGGATGAACAGAAGATGTATGTAAAGTGTTTACTTCACTAAAAGATTACTAAAGAATGGATTTTGAAAGAACGCCATTCATTTAATGATGGTGATCTACTTCAAAGTGCAAGTCCAAAGGTATTAGTATTTAAATATACACGCTTTGGACTATGTGTCATGTATATGGCGCCACTTTCGATGTTGGTAGATTCTTTTAAAAGGAAATTCTGAAAGAGAATCTATAAAATATATTTGGCAGAAACAAAAAGATTGGAAATATCCAGTTTAGGTATATAGATGATATACATGTTATGGCTATATTCTTTGCTTGTTAAACAATGTGGTTCTTGGGTATTGAATACCGAATTGGTTGGTATGAAATTTCATACAGAACGACACAATTCATGAACCACAATGGCCTAAGTAACTAGCAAGAGAATATGTGATGATGTTCATCGAAAACAAACAAACCGTTGTTTATATTTCTTGTTGACATCAAAGCTTGCCTTCAAGATTTGTTTTAATAATACTTATTTAAATCAGGTAGTATGAGAACAAAGATTGTTCAAATAATTACCGTATTCCATATAATATGGATGATTTACAAATCTAGTTGGAGAAATCGCATCCATAAAACTAATGTTAAAATGCCGCAAGACAAATGATTGGAAGATCACTTATGAAGTGACATCGCCGTTTAAATTATATTGGAAAGAAAACATGAAGAAACTCCATATTTATGGATCTTTGGAGTCTTTGATTTGATCAAATGACGCTTGTGAGACTTTCCTCGGGATAATTAAAACTTCGTTCAAAGGCCAAAAAAGAATGATTGACTAAATTATTGGAATTTATACATATCGATGTATGTAGTCCATTATGTGTAGTCGTAAGCGATGGACTTTAACTTCATATGCTTTCTCCGAAAATTTGAGTGAATATTCACTTAATGAGAAAGAAGTATGAAATATTTGAAAATGTTCAAATATTTTCAAGATGAAGTGGAAAATCATTGTAACAAGAAAATAAATAATTTATGATTTTATCATAAAGGAATTTATTTGAGTTGCAAGTTTAGCAAAACAGCTAGATTTGCATCTCCTGAAACACCATAGGAATATGGAGTGTTTTTAGATTTGTAATGAAACCTTGTTTGACATGGTTGGATCAAAGGTGTTATTTATAAAACTACCATTATGTTTTAAAATATTAAAGCTTTAGAAACTACCACTTTTACACTGAAAATAGCTCCATCTTGATCTGTTGAAATGACACCATGTAAGTTATGGTTTGGGGTAAAACCCAAGTTGTCTTTTATTAAATTTTGGTATGCTAAGCTTAAGTAAGATGTTTACAACCAAAGTCGGATGCGCATGTCTTTGTAGGTTATTTCGAATAACAATTGGGTATTCCTCCATAACACCAAGGACAAAAGGGTTTGTCGCTTGAAACGTGAAGTTTATTGAAAAAGGAATTTTTCACAAAATTTAAGTGGGAGGACAATAGAACTTTGATAAGGTTAATGAACCTTAGCTATATGTACTGAGTTGCGCAGTGTCGGAAAACATTCCGGAGGCAGCCACAATGCTCATCGCTCACGTGACTCAAAGGTTGTGGTCACGGAGGTCTAAGTTTGTAACATCCCAGCATTAGAGCTTAGAAATAAGCTGAACACAGATGTGTGCATTGCATTAATGCATAGAAAATCTGAATAATTTTCGCGCTTTTAAATAAAAACTTGTCAAAGTGATTGAAGCTTCTCTTAACCTGATGGAATTGAAGTAGATCATCAAGTTGACTGCGATAAGTTTCAATATGACCTTTGCTAAAACCCTATTTTGGGTAAACGTGAGTTGATCTAAGGGTAGATCAAATATAATAAATTAAACCCTAATATATTACTTAGTGATTTATACTTGATCCTTAGGTGATCATATCATAGTATTCATTATAATCACTCATGAATACCAAGATATAATATAACTTAAAGAATGCAACAAGTAATTCTTGATCTACCTTAATCTCATCTACTTATACCATGAGTATCATGGAAATACCTAACTTTAACTCTAGTGAGATTGAGTAGGAAAGAAACCAAAGTCAAGATCATTCACCATATATCTTTCTTTCCATATCAATCTTTATCATCTCTATTGAATCCTATCCTTATATTTGTTGTTCATCAATATTGAGAAATCAACTATTGATTCACCAATACTTACCTATCAATCCTTGACCTATCAACTCTTATTATTATTATAGCATTCACTTAAGGCTTGTAAAGAAAGAAGTAAGAAGAGGTAAATAGTGATGCTAGTTCTAGATGTCCTCTATAGGATGGGAGTGATTGGAGGAAATCAAATCAATATGGTAACAAAGAAGATTACGAGGATGAAGTCTGAAGATAGTTACCAGGAGTAGTCCTATTGGATCAAGTAGGTATAGTCAATGAATTATATCTCTTAATCCAATAGAGCTAAACAGAAGATAATTATAATACAATTGTAATGTTGTATGGATGGAAGCCTTGTTTAGCCAACTGGAAACCTGAACCATAAAGGATCAAAGGATTATAATGATCATGCCTTATTCACCAACATTGAATGCTTATACCATGTATAAGTGACATTGGTGGATAAAACATGATTGAACCATATTATAGATATATTATACTAGATTAGTCATTACAAGTCACATTAATATAATATGAGGTTGGAATGTTAGATATTGGATTCAAGTAGAGACAAGATAGTATGATTAAAATGATGTTAGAGAAACATTGGATTAAAGAAGTAGTATTTTCCTATTTGGAAATACTAAGCACTTGATGTGAAGTAGGATTTGATGTATACATCTATTGAAGTGATATACCTAGGTGTAGATATGAAAAGATTAGGAGATGCTTTGGAATCAAGCTCATTGGAATTACAAGAGGAGTTAGAAGAATAAAAGGTGGATAAGAATATTCTTGTGAGATAAAGCTCATCATGTTAACACATGATGATGGATTGGAAGAAGTAGTATATCTAGGAAATGAATTCTTTAGTTAGAAGTCTAGGATTGTGAATTATGGAATATAGAAATTCTTGGTAAACACTAAAACTTAATTATATAACCAAACCTATTATCCATTTCATCTGATTGATCTATTATCTTATTTACACAAAGCTTCATAAAAATATTTACCATATCAAATCACTTGATCACATCTTTGTCATTTTCAACCATCATCATCATAGGTGCTTAGGAATCATCTTTATCAATTCTTTCTCATAAGATAGCCTAGAAAACAATCCCACTATTTTACTTCAAAGGGTGATAACATTAAAAATTATAAACATAAAGGCAATATATGTTAACCATTCACTTTCATTTATAACTATAAAAGGATATAAAAATATTGAAACTCCCATAATTCATGGTAGACATTTATAACCTCAAACCTTTAAACTTTTAAGTTAGTTATAATAAAATATATCTATTGCTATTTATTAAATTCATAGGAATAATTTCAAACCCTATTAGTACTTAGAACTTTATATATTAAGTAATTATGAAAGATCATTAAATATAAAAGTTGCCTTAATATTATATATTAATGAGAATAAAATCTCATTAGTTAGTAGTAATACATTCTATAATAAGTTTATGAATTTTTGTCAAATTAAATTCATATTAAGGGCCCTCACAAATTATAAAAGAAAAAGTATATATATAAAGGAAATAAAGAAAATATCACAATATATAATAAAAGTTCACAAATTGATTCTTAATAACTTCATTGTTGCTGCAAATGTTCACCAGATAAAATTCCATAGAGATAAGTCAAAGTCATTGCTTAAATTCAAAGATAAAAACCAAACAGAAAATGGAAAAGGAATCGAACTAGGAAAAAACAAAGGAAACATCAAATCTGGCCCACGACCCACATTCTCACGGAACTAACCGTCGCTCGCGTGCAGCAGCAGCCACGAGCCGCTCACTCCGCTGTAGCCCACCAAGGCCCAGTCCCAACTTACCTTTTCGTCCAATCTATCCTCTTCGTCCACCTTCGGCCGAGTCGGAAGCAGCTCGCTGGCGGCACCACGACGCTCGCCAGCATGGAGATGCACGCTGTCGCCCCTAGTGCCCTTAAGTGCGTCGTGCCACCTCTTGACAACCCTAGCTTCGCCTTATCATCTTCCTCCCTCGTTTCCTCGTTCAACACCAAAACCGAGCTCTAGGTGCACCGGCATTCCTGACGTTGTCAGCCGTCATGAACCTCGTCGTGATGTCTAGGAGCTCCGCCTCGTTCATCTCCGTCGATTGCCCTAAAGCGTGCAAGCGGGAGAGGTCTCCACTGTCGCAATCGGACCCTCGTTCTGTTGGAGATATGCCCTAGAGGCAATAATAAATGTAGTTATTATTATATCTTTGTGTTTATGATAAATGTTTACATTCATGCTATAATAGTATTAACAAGGAAACCATTAATACTTGTGTGAATTGTAAACTTAAATTGAAGTCCCTAGTATAGCCTCTATACTTCACTAGCTTGTTGGTTGATTAAATGATTGTGGTTTCCATATCATGAACATTGAGATGTTATCAACAACAAGATTATATCATTAGGAGAATGATAGTGGACATACTCCTATTGATAAGCGTAGCATAAAGATCAAGTCATTTCAATAGTTCAATTGCTATATGCTTTCTGATACATAGTAACCTAATTCCTTCGACCATGAGATCATGCATATCACCTTTACCGGATGGATGCTTTGATGACATCAAACACCACACCGTAAACCCTGAGATCATGAGACCATGAGATCATCGCAAAGTAATCGTAGAAATATGTGGGAGCCATATGAATTTCCAGATTCCTCTATTGGTTATTGTTCGGAGAAGTGTCTCGATCATGTCCGCATAATTCACGAACCGTAGGGAGACACACTTAAGGATTCGACGTTGTTTGAGTAGTTATGGTATTATGAGAAAGAGACCGAATGTTGTTCGGAGTCTCGGATGGGATCCGGGATATCACGAGGTGATCCGGAATGATCCGGAGAATAAGATTCATATAAGGAAAGTCCCGTTTCGGAGTTCGGGAATGATTCCGGTGTTTTCATCGGGAATGTTCTAGAAGGTTCCGGATTGTCCGGCACTCCGGGGGGAGGGTACATGAGTGTGTCATTGAATGATTGCATCATGTACTAAGTGTTCTTGCTGTTCCAAAAACATGAAAGTCAAATTGCCAGTTTGAAAGTCAAACGGCTAAAACAGGAAACTGTGGGAAACAAGCAAGAGGAGTTGGAACCAACTTGGAGGAGGAGTCCCACTCCTCCAAGCCGGCGCCCAGCCCAAGGCCGACTTGGGGAGGGACTCCCCTCCCCTGGCCGCGCCTCCCCACCCATAAAAGGAGGGGCAGGGCTCCCCTCCTAGAACACACAAGTTCCTATCTTCTACCTCCTGTTTAGAGCCGTTTTGGTTTAGAGCTTCTAATTGCTTTAGCCAGCGGTTTAGAGCCTTCTAATTGGTTTAGAGCCTTCTAATTGGTGTGTCTAATTACTAGACCACTAATAGCCTCTCTCATAAGCTCCACCATACTCGCACCGGCTTAAGGCGAAGCCCTGCGGGATTTCCCCTCTACTTCCGGTACCACGCCGTTGTGCTGCCGGAATCGCGAGGAGAGTGCTACAACCTCCGCTGCCTGCTGGAACAAGGGAGAGGAAGGTCTTCGTCGAGTACCGAACGTGTGACCGACTGCGGGAGCGCTGCCGGAACGTGGCGCCGGAAGGATCGTCTACACGATCTTGAGATCGGAAAGAGTACGACTACATCACCCACGAGAATCCGCTCTCGTTAAACGCTTTGGAATCTTCGAGGGTAAGTTATACCATCGACTCGTTGCTACAATCTAGTAGATAGATCTTGGCTTGTTTGTTTGTATGCGATAGAAATTTTTTGTTTTCCATGCTACGAACCCCTACAGTGGTATCAGAGCCGTGTCTATATGTAGATCTGTTGCACGAGTAGAACACAATGGTCATTGTGGGCGTTGATGCTTTTATTGTCGATTACTTCTTGTGTACTTTGCATCTTGCGGTATGTTGGGATGAAGCGGCCCGGGCTAACTTTACATGACATCATTCATGAGACTTGCTCCACGCTTGACATGCAACTTGTATTGCATAAGTGGCTTTGCGGGTGCCTGTTTCTCCTAGCATAGTTAAGATCCAATTTACAACGGGTGATCAACAATGCTAGTATCAATGTTGTGGTTCTTGTTCGTAAGTTAGAACGACACTTATTGAAAGCCCCAAACCACGTAAAATATGCAAAGAAAGTAGAGGCGTCTAACTTTGTTTTGCAGGGGTGTGCAGTGATGTGATATGGCCATGATTGTGATTATATTTGATGTATGCAATGTTCCTTATTGTAAGTTGGCAACCGGCAGGAGCCATATGGTTGTCTTTAATTTATGTTAAGACCCGCGTGTCTATTCAAAGTAGTTGTAATAGTTGAAGCCAGTGGACGACAACCATGGAGAAGCGTCATTGACCTTGATGCAATGCCGGTGATGATGGAGATCATGTTCGTGCTTGAAGATGGAGATCGGAAGCACAAAGAAGAAAGGCCATATCATATCACATATATATTGAATTGCATGTGATGTTAATCCTTTATGCATCTTGTATTGCTTAGTAGACGACGGTAGCATTATAAGATGATCCCTCATGCACATCAATTTCAAATCATAAAGTGTTCACCCTTAGTTAGCACCGTTGCTAAAGCTTGTTGTTTCGAAGCACCACGTGATGATCGGGTGTGTTAGATTCTGCAAGTGTATACAACGTGAGCAAGCCAGATTTGCTCATGCAGAAACTAAGGTTTGATCTTGACGAGCCTAGCATGTACAGACATGGTCTCGGAACACGGATCACCGAAAGGTAAAGCATGAATCATATAGTAGATGTGATGAACATGTCGATTATTCGCCATTGAAACTATGTCAACTCTCGTGATGATCGGTGTTGATATGGTGGATTTGGTTCGTGTGATCACTAAAACAATGTGAGGGATATTGTTTTGAGTGGGAGTTCACCTAGTTTAATTTTATTATTAATTTGAACTCAATTTGTCATAAACTTAGTCTAAACTATTGCAAATATGTTGTAGATCAATGGCAGCCCCTACCATCAATTTTAATGCGTTCCTAGAGAAAGAAAAGTTGAAAAACAATGGAAGCAACTTCGCGGATTGGTTCCGCAATTTGAGGATTGTCCTCACAGCTGGTAATTTGACCTATGTGCTGGATGCACCGCTGGGTGACCCACCTGCAGCTAATGCTCCCGATGAAGTAAAGAATGTTTACCTCGCTCGAAAGAATCAGTACTCCATAGTTCAGTGTGCTATCTTGTATGGTTTGGAATCGGAGCTTCAGAAAAGGTTTGAGGATTCAGACCCATATGATATTGTCGAAGATCTCAAATTGATTTTTGAGACTCATGCGGCAATTGAAAGCTATGAGGCTTCTGAAAAGTTCTTTAACTGCAAGATGGAAGAGGGCAGCTCCGTCAGTGAGCATGTGCTTAAGATGTCTGGGCACGCAAACAAACTTCAAAGCTTGGGTATAGTGATTCCTAATGCTTTGGGGATTTACCGTGTCCTCCAATCACTACCACCAAGTTACAAGAACTTTGTGATGAACTACAACATGCAGAACATGAACAAGACGTTGCCAGAACTCTTTGCCATGTTGAAATCTGCAGAAGTGGAGATCAAGAAAGAGCACCAAGTGTTGTTGGTCAATAAGACCACCAAATTCAAGAAAGGCAAGTCTAAGCAAAAGGGACACTTCAAGAAGGGTGGTAAGAAAGCTACCACGCCGACGAAGAAGACCAGGGCTGGACCTAAGCCTGATACTGAGTGCTTTTACTGCAAGGGAGAAGGTCACTGGAAGCGGAATTGCCCAAAGTACTTGGCGGATTTGAAGAACGGCAACATCAAGAAGAAAGGTATATCTGATATACATGTTATTGATGTGTATCTCACTAGTACTCGTAGTAGTGCCTGGGTATTTGATACTGGTTCGGTTGCTCATATTTGTAACTCGAAACAGGTGCTGCAGAATAAACGGAAGCTAGCGAAGAACGAGGTGACGATGCGCGTGGGAAACGGATCAAAGGTTGATGTGATCGCGGTCGGCACGCTACCCCTTCATCTACCATCGGGATTAGTTTTATACTTAAATAATTGTTATTTGGTGCCTGCGTTGAGCATGAACATTATATCAGGATTTTGTTTATTGCGAGACGGTTACTTGTTTAAATCTGAGAATAATGGTTGTTCTATTTATATGAGTAATATGTTTTACGCACATGCACCTTTGATAGATGGTCTATTCTTATTGAATCTCGATAGTGGAAATACACATATCAACAACATTGAGGCTAAACGTTTGAAATCAAGCGATAATTCGACCTATATGTGGCACTGTCGTCTTGGTCACATCGGAGTGAAACGTATGAAGAAACTCCATTCCGATGGACTTCTTGAATCACTTGATTTTGAATCACTTGAAAGATGCGAAGCATGTCTGATGGGTAAAATGACTAAGACTCCATTTTCTGGTATGATGGAGCGAGCTACGGACTTATTGGAAATCATACATACCGATGTGTGTGGTCCAATGAGTGTAGCATCGCGCGGTGGTTATCGTTATGTTCTTACCTTCACGGATGACTTGAGTAGATATGGGTATATCTATTTCATGAAACATAAGTCCGAAACTTTCGAGAAGTTTAAGGAGTTTCAAAGTGAGGTAGAGAATCAACGTAACAAGAAGATTAAATTTCTACGTTCTGATCGTGGAGGTGAATATCTAAGTTACGAGTTTGGCGAGCATTTGAAGAAATGCGGAATACTTTCACAATTGACACCGCCGGGAACACCACAGCGTAATGGTGTGTCCGAACGTCGTAATCGAACTCTCTTAGATATGGTTCGTTCTATGATGTCACTTACAGATTTACCGCTATCATTTTGGGGTTATGCATTAGAAACAGCCGCATTCACTTTAAATAGGGCACCGTCTAAATCCGTTGAAACGACACCGTATGAATTATGGTTTGGGAAGAAACCTAAATTGTCGTTCCTTAAAGTTTGGGGATGCGAAGCCTATGTAAAGAAGTTACAGCCGGACAAGCTTGAACCCAAAGCGGAAAAATGCGTCTTCATAGGATACCCGAAGGAAACTATTGGGTATACCTTCTATCATAGATCCGAAGGCAAAACATTCGTTGCCAAGAATGGATCCTTTCTAGAGAAGGAATTTCTCTCGAAAGAATTGACTGGAAGGAAAGTAGAACTCGACGAGGTTGTCGAACCTTCTCTCGAAATTGCGAGTAGCGCAGCACCGGAAGAAGTTCCTGTGGTGCCTGCACCAATAAGAGAGGAAGCTAATGATGGTAATCATGAAACTTCGGTTGAAGTTGCTACAGAGCCTCGGAGGTCAACGAGAACTCGTACCACTCCAGATTGGTATGATTCCGTTATGAATGTCATGGTGGTGGACAACACCGATGACCCCGAGACATATGAGGAAGCGATGATGAGCCCAGATTCCAATAAATGGCAAGAAGCCATGAAATCCGAGATTGGATCCATGTACGAAAACCAAGTATGGAATTTGGTGGACTTACCGGATGGCCGGAAGGCTGTCGAGAACAAATGGATTTTCAAGAAGAAAACAGATGCTGATGGCAATGTTACTGTCTATAAAGCTCGACTTGTCGCAAAAGGGTTTCGATAAATTCAAGGAGTTGACTACGATGAGACTTTCTCACCGGTAGCGAAGCTAAAGTCTGTGAGGATTATATTAGCAATCACTGCATATTATGATTATGAGATATGGCAGATGGATGTCAAAACAGCATTCCTCAATGGAGACATTGATGAAGAGTTGTATATGATGCAACCCAAAGGTTTTGTCGATCCTAAACATGCTAACAAGGTATGCAAACTTCAACGGTCCATCTATGGATTGAAGCAAGCATCCCGAAGTTGGAATCAACGTTTTGATAAGGTAATCAAAAGTTTTGGTTTTATACAAACTTATGGAGAAGCTTGTATTTACAAGAAAGTGAGTGGGAGCTCTGTAGCATTCTTTATACTATATGTGGATGACATATTGTTGATTGGGAATGATGTAGACCTTCTTAATAGTGTCAAGGAATATTTGAATAATAGTTTTTCAATGAAGGATCTTGGCGAAGCAGCTTACATATTAGGCATAAAGATTTATAGAGATAGATCGAAACGCCAAATATCATTGTCACAGAGTACATATTTGGACAAAGTTCTAAAGAGGTTTGGAATGGAAGAAAGCAAGAAAGGGTTCTTGCCCATGTTGCCCAATACGACCTTGAGTAAAACTCAAAGTCCGACATCGGCAGAAGATAGAGAAAGGATGAGTAAGACTCCCTATGCATCAGCCATAGGATCTCTAATGTATGCCATGCTATGTACTAGACCCGACATCGCATATGCTGTTAGTCTAACTAGCAGATATCAAAGTGATCCAGGAGTGGATCATTGGACAGCGGTCAAAAACATCCTTAAGTACTTGAGAAGAACTAAGGATATGGTTCTTTCTTATGGAGGTGATGAACAGCTCGTTGTTAATGGTTACACCGATGCTAGTTGGAACACCGATCCGGATGATTCTAAATCACAATCTGGATACGTATTTATTTTGAATGGTGCAGCAGTTAGCTGGAGGAGTGCAAAGCGTTGTGGCGAGATCTTCAACTGAATCGGAATACATGGCTGCTTCGGAGGCTTCACAAGAAGCGATATGGATGAAAGAGTTCATTACAGAGCTGGGTGTGGTTCCTAGTGCGCTGGACCCAATGTCTATCTACTGTGATAACATGGGCGCCATAGCCAATGCGCAAGAACCAAGGTCACACAAGAAGCTGAAGCATATCAAGCTACGTTTTCATGCTATTCGAGAACATATCCAGGATGGGGATATAAAGATTTGCAAAGTACACACAGATCTGAATGTGGCGGATCCGTTGACTAAACCTCTCCCGAGGGCAAAACATGACCAACACCAAACTGCCATGGGTGTTCGGTATATTACCATGTAATCTAGATTAGATGACTCTAGTGCAAGTGGGAGACTGTTGGAGATATGCCCTAGAGGCAATAATAAAATGTAGTTATTATTATATCTTTGTGTTTATGATAAATGTTTACATTCATGCTATAATAGTATTAACAAGGAAACCATTAATACTTGTGTGAATTGTAAACTTAAATTGAAGTCCCTAGTATAGCCTCTATACTTCACTAGCTTGTTGGTTGATTAAATGATTGTGGTTTCCATATCATGAACATTGAGATGTTATCAACAACAAGATTATATCATTAGGAGAATGATATAGTGGACATACTCCTATTGATAAGCGTAGCATAAAGATCAAGTCATTTCAATAGTTCAATTGCTATATGCTTTCTGATACATAGTAACCTAATTCCTTCGACCATGAGATCATGCATATCACCTTTACCGGATGGATGCTTTGATGACATCAAACACCACACCGTAACTGGGTGGTTATAAAGGTGGCATTGAGTGTTCGGAAAGTATTGGTTGAGACACATGGATCAAGAGTGGGATTTGTCCATCCACATGACGGATAGATATACTCTGGGCCCTCTCGGTGGAATGTCATCCAATTAGCTTGCAAGCATGTGACTTGGTCACAAGGGATCACATATCACGGGAACGAGAAAAGAGTACTTATCAGTAACGAGGTTGAACTAGGTATGCAGAGATACCGACGATCATAACCTCGGATAAGTAACATATCGTGAGACAAAGGGAAATTGGTATCGTATGTAAGTGGTTCATTCGATCGCAAAGTAATCGTAGAAATATGTGGGAGCCATATGAATTTCCAGATTCCTCTATTGGTTATTGTTCGGAGAAGTGTCTCGATCATGTCCGCATAATTCACGAACCGTAGGGAGACACACTTAAGGATTCGACGTTGTTTGAGTAGTTATGGTATTATGAGAAAGAGACCGAATGTTGTTCGGAGTCTCGGATGGGATCCGGGATATCACGAGGTGATCCGGAATGATCCGGAGAATAAGATTCATATAAGGAAAGTCCCGTTTCGGAGTTCGGGAATGATTCCGGTGTTTTCATCGGGAATGTTCTAGAAGGTTCCGGATTGTCCGGCACTCCGGGGGGGGGAGGGTACATGAGTGTGCCATTGAATGATTGCATCATGTACTAAGTGTTCTTGCTGTTCCAAAAACATGAAAGTCAAATTGCCAGTTTGAAAGTCAAACGGCTAAAACAGGAAACTGTGGGAAACAAGCAAGAGGAGTTGGAACCAACTTGGAGGAGGAGTCCCACTCCTCCAAGCCGGCGCCCAGCCCAAGGCCGACTTGGGGAGGGACTCCCCTCCCCTGGCCGCACCTCCCCACCCATAAAAGGAGGGGCAGGGCTCCCCTCCTAGAACACACAAGTTCCTATCTTCTACCTCCGGTTTAGAGCCGTTTTGGTTTAGAGCTTCTAATTGCTTTAGCCAGCGGTTTAGAGCCTTCTAATTGGTTTAGAGCCTTCTAATTGGTGTGTCTAATTACTAGACCACTAATAGCCTCTCTCATAAGCTCCACCATACTCGCACCGGCTTAAGGCGAAGCCCTGCGGGATTTCCCCTCTACTTCCGGTACCACGCCGTTGTGCTGCCAGAATCGCGAGGAGAGTGCTACAACCTCCGCTGCCTGCTGGAACAAGGGAGAGGAAGGTCTTCGTCGAGTACCGAACGTGTGACCGACTGCGGGAGCGCTGCCGGAACGTGGCGCCGGAAGGATCGTCTACACGATCTTGAGATCGGAAAGAGTACGACTACATCACCCACGAGAATCCGCTCTCGTTAAACGCTTTGGAATCTTCGAGGGTAAGTTATACCATCGACTCGTTGCTACAATCTAGTAGATAGATCTTGGCTTGTTTGTTTGTATGCGATAGAAAATTTTTGTTTTCCATGCTACGAACCCCTACACGTTCCTCGCCTCCGGCCGTCACGCTCGCCATCGATTCCGGCCACCTAGCTCCTCGACGACCCCTCTGCCCGCTTCGTGGTGAGCTCCTGGTCCTTAGGGACCTCCCCTTTTTCTCTCTCTCTCTTCCTACATCGCGCCTGCGTCGTGCACCTCTGTCCGCCGCCGCAGATGCTCGTCGGAGCTAGTGCTCCGATGACCAAATACGGGCGGCGCAGCCACCAATCGAATCGCCTTAGTCTCCCGCGTCCGAATCTCCAAACCCCGCAAGCGCGTGTGCGTCCTGTCGCCAGGTTCGAGCATCACCTGTGAGCATTGCCATTGGTGACGTCATCGCGACGACAGGGTGAGGTCGCCCTTGACCTGGTCAGCCTTCGAATGGTCTTTGCTGATGTGGCATATGACGTGGCCCTAAGGCCCACCTGTCTATGACTGGGGTAGATCTCGTCTAGGCGTAAAAAGGTTTAGTATCTATTTAGGAAATAATTAAAACAATATAAATTCAAATATCCATATTTCAGAAATAAAATAAAATGATTAAATCTTGTAAATTTGATATCTTTTGTTTTATAAATCATAAAAATACATATAATATATGAAAATGTTTAGAAAAATAAAATCTACAACTTAAAACTATTATACAATATTATTATGATGATTATTTGAATAAATAATGTTTAATAAAAGTTTTATAAGTAATAAAACTTTGATAATTCATATTTCAATATTGATAAATACTAAAAATATAAATAAAATACCAAAAATCTTAGAAAAATAAAAACAATACTTTAAAACTATAATCATACATTCTTACTACATTTAATTAAATATTTTTGTTATTAAGTGTTTAGAAAGTAATAAACCTTATTAAAATCATATCTTAATATTTATAAATCACAAAAATAAATGTAATATACCAAAATGATCACAAAAATAATAACTACATGATAAAAATGTGATATTCCACTTTTCAGTTAAATAAAAAGTTAAACAACTTTAATAACTTAAATATAAACTTATTTCCTTAATTGATAATTCACATTAGGGTAAATAAAAATTGCTAATATTTCCAAAAATTAGCTAATTAAGTCTAATAAATAGTATTAGTCTTATATATTGATAATATGAAATTAAAATGGTTCAAAATATTTTAAATACAATTTTATTAAATTATCTCTCAACCATTAATGTAGATTATTTTATAAAAGAATCCTTATCCATTATAAGATCTCCAAGAATAATTTTGTAGTGAAATAATACCTACTCCAATAATTCAACTACAAGTTATAAACAAACCAAAACAATATATTGAATCCATAAGTAGTTTAGTAATATTATTTACTTATTCACAAATATTAACCACACCCTTATAAGGAGATAAATCCCTTTATACCATTATAATATATAGAAACCACTACTCCAATAGAAGTAATGCCATTCTTAAGTAACTCTAAGGAAACAATATAAAGTGAACAAGATACAAGTATCATAAGTGATACACCCTAAGTCTATATCTACAATCTTAAAGTTACTTTTAATTTGCAAATCTTTAAGTATGGTGCTAAATACTTTATTATATGTTTTATAGTTAACTTTAGTCTGTTATAATTAAGTTATAAAGTATCTTAATACCAAACCAACCAACTTAAAAACCAATATAGATAAGTCTCAAATACTAATATTGTCATTATTTAAATGGAGTAATTATTTCTTACTTAAAGACTATAACTAAAAAGAACACATCATAAGGTTAACTTAAAAGCTTAAATGCTTTTGCTTAATTGAGTAAGATTTTCTTCAAATGTTATTCTTTTTGCCACTTCAAACATCAAATGACAATTAATAATAATCACATTATACTAAGCTTTACTTATATACCTAGGATTGTTAACACTTTAGTTCATTATACATGTTATAACTTGCAAGATAAAACTTGAAGATAAGATAATTCACATATAAGCAGTCCTTGAGTAGCACATCTCATTGGTATATTTTATTGTTGTATGCCATTATGTGTACATACTGTTTCACACATACTCACAATCCTTGATAAGAAGCACAAGTGTGAAACTTAATCTAAAAGGACAACACATTCCAAGGAAACCCTTTCCAGTATCCAAACCCTAGAACAACGTTATCCTCGGGATTCGCATTTATCAACTTGCATTACATTACCTATGCATAAAAGCATCTTGCTTCTTTAAACATTAGTCCTTACCGGACCAATGATATTGATTTCAGATATTGGATCTTATATTGTCTTGAAGACCGTGAGTGCATATTCTTGCAATCACAAAAGGCAAGTTCACACTTGCTCATGTCATTTGATTATTTTCTGTAAGGTATTTTACAAATCCAGTGTTGTCATAACCTGCATTTGAAAAAAGTCAGAAAACACTATTTTCATAATAATGTGATTATAGGTTATTTACCATGAGGTAATAACCTACTATAAGAGTTCTAGTGGTAAAGGAACATATTATCTAGGACTTAACAACCAATGTCGCCAGTGATTCTTGCGCCGTATATTACACGTTGACCATGAGATTTGGAATGGGACGGAGAAGTCAGCTGTATCTTTTCCCTCTCGCATGGAGCCGGATGTGTGGGTCGTGGCTATTATCACTCGTAGCGTGCATATTATATGGTAATTCATAGAGGATATGCTGTTGGAGATATGCCCTAGAGGCAATAATAAATATAGTTATTATTATATCTTTGTGTTTATGATAAATGTTTATATTCATGCTATAATAGTATTAACAAGGAAACATTAATACTTGTGTGAATTGTAAACTTAAATTGAAGTCCCTAGTATAGCCTCTATACTTCACTAGCTTGTTGGTTAATAGATGATTGTGGTTTCCCTATCATGAACATTGAGATGTTATTAACAACAAGATCATATCGTTAGGAGAATGATATGGTGGACATACTCCTATAGACAAGCGTAGCATAAAGATCAAGTCATTTCAATAGTTCAATTGCTATATGCTTTCTGATACATAGTAACCTAATTCCTTCGACCATGAGATCATGCATATCACCTTTGCTGGATGGATGCTTTGATGTCGTCAAACACCACACCGTAACAGGGTGGCTATAAAGGTGGCATTGAGTGTTCGGAAAGTATTGGTTGAAACACATGGATCAAGAGTGGGATTTGTCCATCCACATGACGGATAGATATTCTCTGGGCCCTCTCGGTGAAATGTCATCCAATTAGCTTGCAAGCATGTGACTGGGTCACAAGGGATCACATATCACGGGAACGAGAA
This sequence comes from Avena sativa, assembly GCA_916181665.1. NCBI lineage: Eukaryota > Viridiplantae > Streptophyta > Magnoliopsida > Poales > Poaceae > Avena > Avena sativa. The sequence goes on from OV702282.1 coordinate 375,435,310, forward strand.
AAGAGTACTTATCAGTAACGAGGTTGAACTAGGTATACAGAGATACCGACGATCATAACCTCGGATAAGTAACATATCGTGAGACAAAGGGAAATTGGTATCGTATGTAAGTGGTTCATTCGATCGCAAAGTAATCGTAGAAATATGTGGGAGCCATATGAATTTCCAGATTCCTCTATTGGTTATTGTTCGGAGAAGTGTCTCGATCATGTCCGCATAATTCACGAACCGTAGGGAGACACACTTAAGGATTCGACGTTGTTTGAGTAGTTATGGTATTATGAGAAAGAGACCGAATGTTGTTCGGAGTCTCGGATGGGATCCGGGATATCACGAGGTGATCCGGAATGGTCCGGAGAATAAGATTCATATAAGGAAAGTTCCGTTTCGGAGTTGGGGAATGGTTCCGGTGTTTTCATCGGGAACATTCTAGAAGGTCCCGGAATGTCCGGCACTCCGGGGGGGAAGGGGTACATGAATGTGTCATTGCATGTTGGAATGATTGCATCATGTACTAAGTGTTCTCGCTGTCCGAAATAAAGGGTTAATTCAAATCCTAATTGGAAAAGTCAAACTGCCAGTTTTCGGTCAAACTGCCAGTTTCGGAAAGTGGAGAAAGAGGAGGAGAGGTGGAGGCCGAGTTGGAGGAGGGTTCCTCCCCTAGGCCGGCGCACCTCCCTAGGCCGAGTTGGGGAGGAACTCCTCCCCATGGCGCCGGCCCTCCCACCTATAAAAGGAGGGGCAGGGCCTCCTCCTCTAGACACAACACAAGTTTCCTATCCTCTAAACTAAACCCTAGATCTAGACCCCGGTTTAGAGCTATTCGGTTTAGAGCCTTCTAATTGGTTTAGAGCCTTCTAATTGGTGTGTCTAATTACAAGACCACTAATAGCCTCTCTCATAAGCTCCACCATACTCGCACCGGCTTAAGGCGAAGCCCTGCGGGATTTCCCCTCTACTTCCGGTACCACGCCGTTGTGCTGCCGGAATCGCGAGGAGAGTGCTACAACCTCCGCTGCCTGCTGGAACAAGGGAGAGGAAGGTCTTCGTCGAGTACCGAACGTGTGACCGACTGCGGGAGCGCTGCGGGAACGCGGCGCCGGAAGGATCGTCTACGCGATCTTGAGATCGGAAAGAGTACGACTACATCACCCACGAGAATCTGCTCTCGTTAAACACTTTGGAATCTTCGAGGGTGAGTTATTCCATCGACTCGTTGCTACAATCTAGTAGATAGATCTTGGCTTGTTTGTTTGTATGCGATAGAAAATTTTTGTTTTCCATGCTACGAACCCCTACAGTGGTATCAGAGCCGTGTCTATATGTAGATCTGTTGCACGAGTAGAACACAATGGTCATTGTGGGCGTTGATGCTTTTATTGTAGATTGCTTTTTGTGTACTTTGCATCTTGCGGTATGTTGGGATGAAGCGGCCCGGGCTAACCTTACATGACATCGTTCATGAGACTTGCTCCACGCTTGACATGCAACTCGTTTTGCATAAGTGGCTTTGCGGGTGCCTGTTTCTCCTAGCATAGTAAAGATCCAATTTACAACGGGTGATCAACAATGCTAGTATCAATGTTGTGGTTCTTGTTCGTAAGTTAGAACGACACTTATGGAAAGCCCCAAACCACGTAAAATATGCAAAGAAAGTAGAAGCGTCTAACTTTGTTTTGCAGGGGTGTGCAGTGATGTGATATGGCCATGATTGTGATTATATTTGATGTATGCAATGTTCCTTATTGTAAGTTGGCAACCGGCAGGAGCCATATGGTTGTCTTTAATTTCTGTTAAGACCTGCGTGTCTATTCAAAATAGTTGTAATAGTTGAAGCTGGTGGACGACAACCATGGAGAAGCGTCATTGACCTTGATGCTATGCCGGTGATGATGGAGATCATGTTCGTGCTTGAAGATGGAGATCGGAAGCACAAAGAAGAAAGGCCATATCATATCACATATTATGAATTGCATGTGATGTTAATCCTTTATGCATCTTGTATTGCTTAGTAGACGACGGTAGCATTATAAGATGATCCCTCATGCACATAAATTTCAAGTCTAAAGTGTTCGCCCTTAGTTAGCACCGTTGCTAAAGCTTGTTGCTTCGAAGCACCACGTGATGATCGGGTGTCTTTGATTCCACGGGTGAATACAACGTAAGCAAGCCAGATTTGCTTATGCGGTAGCTAAGGTTTGATCTTGACGAGCCTAGCATGTACAGACATGGCCTCAGGAACACGGATCGCCGAAAGGTAAAGCATGAATCATATAGCAGATATGATGAACATGTCGATTGTTCGCCATTGAAAACTATATCAACTCTCGTGATGATCGGTGTTGATGTAGTGGATTTGGTTCATGTGATCACTAAAACAATGTGAGGGATGTTGTTTTGAGTGGGAGTTCACCTAGTTTAATTTCATTAATTAATTTGAACTCAATTTGTCATAAACTTAGTCTAAACTATTGCAAATATGTTGTAGATCAATGGCAGCCCCTACCATCAATTTTAATGCGTTCCTAGAGAAAGAAAAGTTGAAAAACAATGGAAGCAACTTCGCGGATTGGTTCCGCAATTTGAGGATTGTCCTCACAGCTGGTAATTTGACCTATGTGCTGGATGCACCGCTAGGTGACCCACCTGCAGCTGATGCTACCGATGAAGTAAAGAATGTTTACCTTGCTCGGAAGAATCAGTACTCCATAGTTCAGTGTGCTATCTTGTATGGTTTAGAATCGGAGCTTCAGAAAAGGTTTGAAGAGTCAGACCCATATGATATTGTCGAGGATCTCAAATTAATTTTTGAGACTCATGCGGCAATTGAAAGTTATGAAGCTTCTGAAAAGTTCTTTAACTGCAAGATGGAAGAGGGTAGCTCCGTCAGTGAGCATGTGCTTAAAATGTCTGGGCACGCAAACAAACTTCAAAGCTTGGGTATAGTGATTCCTAATACTTTGGGAGTTTACCGCATCCTCCAATCACTACCACCAAGTTACAAGAACTTTGTGATGAACTACAACATGCAGAACATGAACAAAGAGTTGCCAGAACTATTTGCTATGTTGAAGTCTGCAGAAGTGGAGATCAAGAAAGAGCACCAAGTGTTGATGGTCAATAAGACCACCAAATTCAAGAAAGGCAAGTCTAAGCAGAAGGGACACTTCAAGAAGGGTGGTAAGCAAGTTACCATGCCGACGAAGAGGACCAAGGCTGGACCTAAGCCTGATACTGAGTGCTTTTACTGCAAAGGGGAAGGTCACTGGAAACGGAATTGCCCAAAGTACTTGGCGGATTTGAAGAACGGCAACATCAAGAAGAAAGGTATATTTGATATACATATTATTGATGTGTATTTCACTAGTATTCGTAGTAGTGCCTGGGTATTTGATACTGGTTCGGTTGCTCATATTTGTAACTCGAAACAGGAGCTGCAGAATAAACGAAAGCTAGCGAAGAACGAGGTGACGATGCGCGTGGGAAACGGATCAAAGGTTGATGTGATCGCGGTCGGCACGCTACCTCTTCATCTACCATCGGGATTAGTTTTATACTTAAATAATTGTTATTTGGTGCCTGCGTTGAGCATGAACATTATATCTGGATCTTGTTTATTGCGAGACGGTTACTTATTTAAATCCGAGAATAATGGTTGTTCGATTTATATGAGTAATATGTTTTATGCACATGCACCTTTGATAGATGGTCTATTCATATTGAATCTCGATAGTGGAAATACACATATTAATAACATTGAAGCTAAACGTTTAAAATCAAGCGATAACTTGACCTATATGTGGCACTGTCGTCTTGGTCACATTGGAGTGAAGCGTATGAAGAAACTCCATTCCGATGGACTTCTTGAATCACTTGATTTTGAATCACTTGAAAGATGCGAAGCATGTCTGATGGGTAAAATGACTAAGACTCCATTTTCTGGTATGATGGAGCGAGCCACAGACTTATTGGAAATCATACATACCGATGTGTGTGGTCCAATGAGTGTAGCATCGCGCAGTGGTTATCGTTATGTTCTTACCTTCACAGATGACTTGAGTAGATATGGGTATATCTATTTCATGAAACATAAGTCCGAAACTTTCGAGAAGTTTAAGGAGTTTCAAAGTGAGGTAGAGAATCAACGTAACAAGAAGATTAAATTTCTACGTTCTGATCGTGGAGGTGAATATCTAAGTTACGAGTTTGGCGAGCATTTGAAGAAATGCGGAATACTTTCACAATTGACACCGCCGGGAACACCACAGCGTAATGGTGTGTCTGAACGTCGTAATCGAACCCTCTTAGATATGGTTCGTTCTATGATGTCACTTACAGATCTACCACTATCATTTTGGGGTTATGCATTAGAAACAGCCGCATTCACTTTAAATAGGGCACCATCTAAATCCGTTGAAACGACACCGTATGAATTATGGTTTGGGAAGAAACCTAAATTGTCGTTCCTTAAAGTTTGGGGATGCGAAGCCTATGTAAAGAAGTTACAGCCGGACAAGCTTGAACCCAAAGCGGAAAAATGCGTCTTCATAGGATACCCGAAGGAAACTATTGGGTATACCTTCTATCATAGATCCGAAGGCAAAATCTTCGTTGCTAAAAATGGATCCTTTCTAGAGAAGGAATTTCTCTCGAAAGAAGTGACTGGAAGGAAAGTAGAACTCGACGAGGTTGTCGAACCTTCTCTCGAAATTGCGAGTAGCGCAGCACCGGAAGAAGTTCCTGTGGTGCCTGCACCAATAAGAGAGGAAGCTAATGATGGTGATCATGAAACTTCGGTTGAAGTTACTACAGAGCCTCGAAGGTCAACGAGAACTCATACCACTCCAGATTGGTATGATTCCGTTATGAATGTCATGTTGGTGGACAACACCGATGACCCTGAGACATATGAGGAAGCGATGATGAGCCCAGATTCCAATAAATGGCAAGAAGCCATGAAATCCGAGATTGGATCCATGTACGAAAACCAAGTATGGACTTTGGTGGACTTACCGGATGGCCGGAAGGCTGTCGAGAACAAATGGATTTTCAAGAAGAAAACAGATGCTGATGGTAATGTTACTGTCTATAAAGCTCGACTTGTCGCAAAAGGGTTTCGACAAATTCAAGGAGTTGACTACGATGAGACTTTCTCACCGGTAGCGAAGCTAAAGTCTGTGAGGATTATGTTAGCAATCGCTGCATATTATGATTATGAGATATGGCAGATGGATGTCAAAACAGCATTCCTCAATGGAGACATTGATGAAGAGTTGTATATGATGCAACCCAAAGGTTTTGTCGATCCTAAAGATGCTAACAAGGTATGCAAACTTCAACGGTCCATCTATGGATTGAAGCAGGCATCCCGAAGTTGGAATCAACGTTTTGATAAGGTAATCAAAAGTTTTGGTTTTATACAAACTTATGGAGAAGCTTGTATTTACAAGAAAGTGAGTGGGAGCTCTGTAGCATTCTTAATACTGTATGTGGATGACATATTGTTGATTGGGAATGATGTAGACCTTCTTAATAGTGTCAAGGAATATTTGAATAATAGTTTTTCAATGAAGGATCTTGGCGAAGCAGCTTACATATTAGGCATAAAGATTTATAGAGATAGATCGAAACGCCAAATATCATTGTCACAAAGTACATATTTGGACAAAGTTCTAAAGAGGTTTGGAATGGAAGATAGCAAGAAAGGGTTCTTGCCCATGTTGCCCAATACGACCTTGAGTAAAACTCAAAGTCCGACATCGGCAGAAGATAGAGAAAGAATGAGTAAGACTCCCTATGCTTCAGCCATAGGATCTCTAATGTATGCCATGCTATGTACTAGACCCGACATTGCATATGCTGTTAGTTTAACTAGCAGATATCAAAGTGATCCAGGAGTGGATCATTGGACAGCGGTCAAAAACATCCTTAAGTACTTGAGAAGAACTAAGGATATGGTTCTTTCTTATGGAGGTGATGAACAGCTCGTTGTTAATGGTTACACCGATGCTAGTTGGAACACCGATCCGGATGATTCTAAATCACAATCTGGATACGTATTTATTTTGAATGGTGCAGCAGTTAGCTGGAGGAGTGCAAAGCAAAGCGTTGTGGCGAGATCTTCAACTGAATCGGAATACATGGCTGCTTCGGAGGCTTCACAAGAAGCGATATGGATGAAAGAGTTCATTATAGAGCTGGGTGTGGTTCCAAGTGCGCTGGACCCAATGTCTATCTACTGTGATAACATGGGCGCCATAGCCAATGCGCAAGAACCAAGGTCACACAAGAAGCTGAAGCATATCAAGCTGCGTTTTCACGCTATTCGAGAACATATCCAGGATGGGGATATAAAGATTTGCAAAGTACACACAGATCTGAATGTGGCGGATCCGTTGACTAAACCTCTCCCGAGGGCAAAACATGACCAACACCAAACTGCCATGGGTGTTCGGTATATTACCATGTAATCTAGATTAGATGACTCTAGTGCAAGTGGGAGACTGTTGGAGATATGCCCTAGAGGCAATAATAAATATAGTTATTATTATATCTTTGTGTTTATGATAAATGTTTATATTCATGCTATAATAGTATTAACAAGGAAACATTAATACTTGTGTGAATTGTAAACTTAAATTGAAGTCCCTAGTATAGCCTCTATACTTCACTAGCTTGTTGGTTAATAGATGATTGTGGTTTCCCTATCATGAACATTGAGATGTTATTAACAACAAGATCATATCGTTAGGAGAATGATATGGTGGACATACTCCTATAGACAAGCGTAGCATAAAGATCAAGTCATTTCAATAGTTCAATTGCTATATGCTTTCTGATACATAGTAACCTAATTCCTTCGACCATGAGATCATGCATATCACCTTTGCTGGATGGATGCTTTGATGTCGTCAAACACCACACCGTAACAGGGTGGCTATAAAGGTGGCATTGAGTGTTCGGAAAGTATTGGTTGAAACACATGGATCAAGAGTGGGATTTGTCCATCCACATGACGGATAGATATTCTCTGGGCCCTCTCGGTGAAATGTCATCCAATTAGCTTGCAAGCATGTGACTGGGTCACAAGGGATCACATATCACGGGAACGAGAAAAGAGTACTTATCAGTAACGAGGTTGAACTAGGTATACAGAGATACCGACGATCATAACCTCGGATAAGTAACATATCGTGAGACAAAGGGAAATTGGTATCGTATGTAAGTGGTTCATTCGATCGCAAAGTAATCGTAGAAATATGTGGGAGCCATATGAATTTCCAGATTCCTCTATTGGTTATTGTTCGGAGAAGTGTCTCGATCATGTCCGCATAATTCACGAACCGTAGGGAGACACACTTAAGGATTCGACGTTGTTTGAGTAGTTATGGTATTATGAGAAAGAGACCGAATGTTGTTCGGAGTCTCGGATGGGATCCGGGATATCACGAGGTGATCCGGAATGGTCCGGAGAATAAGATTCATATAAGGAAAGTTCCGTTTCGGAGTTGGGGAATGGTTCCGGTGTTTTCATCGGGAACATTCTAGAAGGTCCCGGAATGTCCGGCACTCCGGGGGGGAAGGGGTACATGAATGTGTCATTGCATGTTGGAATGATTGCATCATGTACTAAGTGTTCTCGCTGTCCGAAATAAAGGGTTAATTCAAATCCTAATTGGAAAAGTCAAACTGCCAGTTTTCGGTCAAACTGCCAGTTTCGGAAAGTGGAGAAAGAGGAGGAGAGGTGGAGGCCGAGTTGGAGGAGGGTTCCTCCCCTAGGCCGGCGCACCTCCCTAGGCCGAGTTGGGGAGGAACTCCTCCCCATGGCGCCGGCCCTCCCACCTATAAAAGGAGGGGCAGGGCCTCCTCCTCTAGACACAACACAAGTTTCCTATCCTCTAAACTAAACCCTAGATCTAGACCCCGGTTTAGAGCTATTCGGTTTAGAGCCTTCTAATTGGTTTAGAGCCTTCTAATTGGTGTGTCTAATTACAAGACCACTAATAGCCTCTCTCATAAGCTCCACCATACTCGCACCGGCTTAAGGCGAAGCCCTGCGGGATTTCCCCTCTACTTCCGGTACCACGCCGTTGTGCTGCCGGAATCGCGAGGAGAGTGCTACAACCTCCGCTGCCTGCTGGAACAAGGGAGAGGAAGGTCTTCGTCGAGTACCGAACGTGTGACCGACTGCGGGAGCGCTGCGGGAACGCGGCGCCGGAAGGATCGTCTACGCGATCTTGAGATCGGAAAGAGTACGACTACATCACCCACGAGAATCTGCTCTCGTTAAACACTTTGGAATCTTCGAGGGTGAGTTATTCCATCGACTCGTTGCTACAATCTAGTAGATAGATCTTGGCTTGTTTGTTTGTATGCGATAGAAAATTTTTGTTTTCCATGCTACGAACCCCTACATATGCAGCATATGGGTGGGAACCCTCAACGTCCCACGATAGTTCCGGCATCTGAACGGTCTGTACTGCCAATAGTCGTAATTCAATAGGTGGGCTGGCGTACACCAAGGAGACATGCGGGGTCGCAGAGAAGGCAGTGATTGGCTTGGATCTTAGTCTGGGCCTCACACCAAGGAAGTGTGAATGAACCTGCAATTCGGATGTACAACAAAGCTAAGATCTCTCATGGGTAAAGTAACGCACCTCTGTAGAGTGTAAGAACTGTAACTTGTTACTCCCTGTTCCGGGAAGGAGCTGCGAAGGCGACGGGGGGAACTCCATGAAAGTTCTGGCAAACCCATGAAGGCTGACGGACATAGCTTTTCAGAATAAAAGCAACCTTTGAAGAAATGTTTACGAAAACTTGCATTGCCTACGACCTACGGTCTATGGCTGTAGCTATAGTGCATCAAACACTCCTTTTCTAGTGAACTTGCTGAGTACGCTCGTACTCAAAGTATCTTCTTAACCCTTGCTAGGTTCTAAAGCCAGATTAGACGACGTCTACATCAAGTTATGTTCCAGGAATCATCATCAAAAGCTAAAGCTCTTCAATGAAGTCAAGGAAGTCAACATATATATCAACTCAAGTGAAGACGAAGTTGCTGATTAGATAAGAATAGGATTTCTAACCATAGAACCTACTTCTGTAGAATATTGCAATAACAGCAATGCAAGCCTAGTAATTCACCTATTAGTTTTATAAGTATGGTAGCTATGAGTTATTTATTCCTGATTCTTCCTTGTAAGAAGTTTCTTTCTCTCTCTCTTTAACCTAGAGTATTCTCTGGATCTTGTGTAAAGAGTTGAGTTGTAACCTATAGTCATGTCTTGGACCTGCTGTGTTTCTGTTGTACCACTCTGAGGGATGTAATACTAGTGAACGGTGTTTCATTGGTGTTATGTCAACGACTATAGTGTACTACATCATGCAGTGGTATGCTGGGTCACCGCAGTTGGTATCAGAGCATATGCTTTGACCTTAGGATTAAAACCCTTTTAGGAAAATCTGTAGGTTGGATAGTGACTATAGGAGCCATCTTATCTAAACCGAATATTCTTATGACTTGTGATGAGTATCCACTTGAGGATAACCTTGTCACACCTAAGTCATATGTTTAAGTCATTCTTTCTTAAGAGTAATTATTTTATGTTTTCTCAAGTATAGTGCTCTTTAGTGTCTTCCGAGGGAGACATAAACCACCAAGATGCTTTACGAAAGTTAATTGATCATAGTATATTAGGATCAAGTTTAAGACATCAATTGAAGCAGTTCTAATAGTATAGCTTAACCCTAGAATTTAAGTAAGAACAGTAAAATCTTAGTATCAGTTGATAACCGAAGGCAACATGATGAATATCATTAGGATCAATGTTGATGTAATGAGTAGTAATCATGTGGGATTCACTTGAGAATTCTACGTGATGAAGTGAAATTATGTTAGGATATAATGATGGAGTAATCTAAAACAAAGTCATCATGGTTAGATTAGATCTTGAAACATGCTAAATAGGTAAAACATAACAAGATCATGGTGAGATTAGCTCTGAAACCATGATATAGGTGTAAAAATGACAAGTACTTAGTGAATTAGCTTGAAGTAGAAGTAAAAAATAACATGGTAGAGCTATGATAGAAGTCATGGGTGCTAAAAATTTCTAAGTATCTTTGGTTTAAGTTAGCAAATAGAATCTGATTAGTCATTTTGAGTGATCATGTAAGGTTAGTTTACTAAATAATGATAGGTTGGTTATATTAGCCATTCCAAGAGTGAGACTAAAGGTTAGTCAAAACCAAATTGATACCACTTTGTTAAAGATTATCCTGTTGCAATTGAGCAATTAGGGTAAATATTGAGACAAGGCATAGTTTGACCACTTAAGTGCTAAGTATCACGATGGAAACCTATACGAGGAGGTGTCATATACTACACAAATAAGCCGGAATTCTAGAGATATTATACTCAACTACTATATTATGGGCTTAGAATATTGTGTGTTATATGTACCACATTTGGATTCATTTGTTTTTCTTGGATCTTCTTGATTGACTAGATCTGTACATGAAGTTTGACTTGATGTGCAAATGCATGTTGCAACCTCCAGTTACTACTTGATGTTATAGACCTAGATAGGAATGGGAATTCGTGTAAGGGAGTGACGAGTTTCGAAGACCAATATGAAGACTTACTTGAAGGTTAAAGCCAAATATAAGTAGTATGGACGCAATTTGAAGGATGGATCAAGCTCAGATCATTACTAATCAACAATAAGAAGGAAGATTAGTGTAGAAGATGTATGGAGCAACAAGAATTAATGAGCTTAAGGTTCAATCAAAGTAGGTAAGTTGCTAAGAAGTTAATAAAGTAAGTTGTACCAAGTTCATGGTAGTATCACGAATTAGTACAAAGAAGAATTTTTGGAATCCAAAAATGGTATTCAAGCTCTGACAATTCAGAGATAATGCTAGAAGTATGTCGGAAACCGTAGGGTAATACCTACAACCTAGGATGATCCGCAGCTGGTACTTGATCCACAGTTGGTATGTTGACTGTAGCCGGTGTTGGTTGACATAGTTAACCAGATCATCTTAAAAGTTGCATAAAGAGCATAGAACTTGGCCTAAGCTAATTAAGATCTAAAGGAGTATAAAATTTCATGCGATCGTCTTTCGAGACTCTTCACGAAAATTGACCTATCAAAGCAAAAATGTCCAAATAGTAAGTAAGACAAATAATACTGAAAGATTCACTTCGGAGATCCACAATTGTGTGGATACACCATACAATTTTTCATAAGACCCTGACTAGGAAGAGAATAAGCTAGTCAAAGCCCTACATTCTAGTTATAAAGCCAATGGTTACTCTATAGGCAGTTTAGAGACCATTAGTAAACCCTAAGGGGGAGAGTAAACAATTTGTGGAAGTATTGTTATCTGACTTTCCAAGTAAAGGTTGGAGAGGAAATACTAACATATGCCAACATTAAGCCTTAATTACATAAGGTTAAAAGAAAGTCATAATTATAGAAGTACTCAAGATAGTAACAAAAGATTGTCTGAAAGCCTGATAAGGTAAAAGCTTGAAGTAATAAAATGGAATAGTCTTAACAGACTAATTCAAAAAGAAACAACTCTTAAGTGATCCTTAAGAGGTAATAGAGCACATCCATTTGGGAATTTGTAGAGAACAAGAAATTTCAATGGGTATGGACTAAATGTGTTCAAATCCAATCTTTGGAAGGACTACCAATACAACTCATACAATGATAAATCAAAGATTAGTCTTTTGACTATAACTATTGGCTAATAGAAATTTAAAACCTTTTTAGTGAGACTTCCAAGACTTTGCATAATATAGTAAGGAAGCTCGATGATCAAGCAAATGAGTTGGAATAGAATACCTACTTAGGAAAATGAATTAAAGAAAAGATCGCTAATTAAGGAGTTTATAATAAATACATATCCCTACAGTAGAATAGTAGGAGAACTTTGGAGTATTGGAGACACCCAGTTAAAAATTGCCAAGTATAATGAGGATTCAAGGAAAAGATCTGGATATGGGATATTACAATTATTCCCATTGAGGTTAACATGGAGTTGAGACATAGCGTAATCATTGCAAGACAATTCCCTACTCCGAAGCATGAGAGTGCAAACTTCGAGGACGAAGTTTATTTTAAGGGGGAGAGTCTGTAACATCCCAGCATTAGAGCTTAGAAATAAGCTGAACACAGATGTGTGCATTGCATTCATGCATAGAAAATCTAAATAATTTTCGCGCTTTTAAATAAAAATTTGTCAAAGTGATTGAAGCTTCTCTTAACCTGATGGAATTGAAGTAGATCATCAAGTTGACTGTGATAAGTTTCAATATGACCTTTGCTAAAACCCTATTTTGGGTAAACGTGAGTTGATCTAAGGGTAGATCAAATATAATAAAATTAAACCCTAATACATTACTTAGTGACTTATACTTGATCCTTAGGTGATCATATCATAGTATTCATTATAATCACTCATGAATACCAAGGTATAATATAACTTAAAGAATGTAACAAGTAATTCTTGATTTACCTTAATATCATCTACTTATACCATGAGTATCATGGAAATAACTAACTTTAACTATCTAGTGAGATTGAGTAGGAAAGAAACCATAGTCAAGATCATTCACCATATATCTTTCTTTCCATATCAATATTTATCATCTCTATTGAATCCTATCCTTATATTTGTTGTTCATCAATATTGAGAAATCAACTATTGATTCACCAATACTTAACCTATCAATCCTTGACCTATCAACTCTTATTCTTATTATAGCATTCACTTAAGGCTTGTAAAGAAAGAAGTAAGAAGAGGTAAATAGTGATGCTAGTTCTAGATGTCATCTATAGGATGTGAGTGATTGGAGGAAATCAAATCAATATGGTAACAAAGAAGATTACGAGGATGAAGTCTGAAGATAGTTTCTAGGAGTAGTCCTATTGGATCAAGTAGGTATAGTCAATGAATTATATCTCTTAATCCAATAGAGCTAAACATAAGATAATTATAATACAATTGTAATGTTGTATGGATGGAAGCCTTGTTTAGCCAACTGGAAACCTGAACCATAAAGGATCAAAGGATTATAATGATCATGCCTTATTCACCAACATTGAATGCTTATACCATTTATAAGTGACATTGGTGGATAAAACATGATTGAACCATAGTATATATATTATCCTAGATTAGTCATTACAAGTCACATTAATATAATGTGAGGTTGGAATGTTAGATATTGGAGTCAAGTAGAGACAAGATAGTATGATTAAAATGATGTTAGAGAAACATTGGATTAAATAAGTAGTATTTTCCTCTTTGGAAATACTAAGCACTTGAGGTGAAGTATGATTTGATGTATACATCTATTGAAGTGATATACCGAGGTGTAGATATGAAAAGATTAGGAGATGCTTTGGAATCAAGCTCATTGGAATTACAAGAGGAGTTAGAAGAATAAAAGGTGGATAAGAATATTCTTGTGAGATAAAGCTCATCATGTTAACACATGATGATGGATAGGAAGAAGTAGTATATCTAGGAAATGAATTCTTTAGTTAGAAGTCTAGGATTGTGAATTATGGAATATAGAAATTCTTGGTAAACACTAAAACTTAATTCTATAACCAAACCTATTATCCATTTCATCTGATTGATCTATTATCTTATTTACACAAAGCTTCATAAAAATATTTACTATATCAAATCACTTGAGCACATCTTTGTCATTTTCAACCATCATCATCATAGGTGCTTAGGAACCATCTTTATCAATTCTTTCTCATAAGATAGCCTAGAAAACAATCCCACTATTTTACTTCAAAGGGTGATAACATTAAAAATTATAAACATAAAGGCAATATATGTTAACCATTCACTTTCATTTATAACTATAAAAGGATATAAAAATACTGAAACTCCCATAATTCATGGTAGACATTTATAACCTCAAACCTTTAAACTTTTAAGTTAGTTATAATAAAATATATCTATTGCTATTTATTAAATTCATAGGAATAATTTCAAACCCTATTAGTACTTAGAACTTTATATATTAAGTATTATGAAAGATCATTAAATATAAAAGTTGCCTTAATATTATATATTAATGAGAATAAAATCTCATTAGTTAGTAGTAATACATTCTATAATAAGTTTATGAATTTTTGTCAAATTAAATTCATATTAAGGGCCCTCACAAATTATAATAGAAAAAGTATATATATAAAGGAAATAAAAAAAATATCACAATATATAATAAAAGTTCACAAATTGATTCTTCATAACTTCATTGTTGCTGCAAATGTTTAGCAAATAAAATTCCTTAGAGATAAGTCAAAGTCATTGCTTAACTTCAAAGCTAAAAAAAACAGAAAATGGAAAAGAAATAGAACCGGGAAAAAAACAGAGGAAACATCAAATCTGGACCACGGCCCACATTCTCATGGAACTAACCGTCGCTCGCGTGCAGCAGCAGTCACGAGCCGCTCACTCCGCTGCAGCCCACCAAGGCCCAGGCCCAACTTACCTTTTCGTCTAATATATCCTCGTCGTCCACCTCCGGCTGCGTCGGAAGCAGCTCGCTGGCGGCACCGCGACGCTCTCCGGCGTGGAGATGCACACTGCCACCTCCTAGTGCCCTTAAGTGCGCCATGCCACCGCTTGACAACCCTAGCTTCGCCTTCTCCTCTTCCTCCCTTGTTTCCTTGTTCAACACCCAAACCAAGTTCTAGGTGCTCCGGCGTTCCCGACGTTGCCGGCCGTCATGAACCTCGCCATGATGTCTGGGAGCTCTGCCTCGTTCGTCTCCGTCGATTGCCTCGAAGCGTGCAAGCGGGCGAGGTCTCCACTGTCGCAATCGGACCCTCGTTCCTTGCCTCCGGCCATCGCGCTCGACATCAATTCCGGCCACCTAGCTCCTCGACGACCCCTCTGCCCGCTTCGTGGTGAGCTCCTGGTCCTTAGGGACCTCCCATTTTTTTCTCTCTCTCTTCCTCCATCACGCCTGCATCGTGCACCTCTGTCCGCCGCCGCAGATGCTCGTCGGAGCTAGTGCTCCGGTGACCAAATACGGGCGCCGCAGCCACCAATCGAATCGCCTTAGTCTCCCGCGTCCAAATCTCCAAACCCCGCAAGCACGTGTGCGTCCTGTCGCAGGATTCGAGCATCACCTATGAGCATTGCCATTGGTGACGTCATCACGATGACAGGGTGAGGTCACCCTTGACCTGGTCAGCCTTCGACTGGTCTTTGCTGATGTGGCATATGACGTGGCCCTAAGCCCCACCTGTCTATGACTGGGGTAGCTCCCGTCTGGGTGTAAAAAGGTTTAGTATCTGTTTAGGAAATAATTAAAACAATATAAATTCAAATACCAATATTTCAGAAATAAAATAAAATGATTAAATCTTGTAAATTTGATATCTTTTGTTTTATAATTTAGGAAAACACATATAATATATGAAAATGTTTAGAAAAATAAAATCTACAACTTAAAACTATTATACAATATTATTATGATGATTATTTAAATAAATAATGTTTAATAAAAGTTTTATAAGTAATAAAACTTTGATAATTCATATTTCAATATTGATAAATACTAAAAATATAAATAAAATACCAAAAATCTTAGAAAAATAAAAACAATACTTTAATACTATAATCATACATTCTTATTATGCTTAATTAAATATTTATTGTTATTAAGTGTTTATAAACTAATAAACCTTATTAAAATCATATCTTAATATTTATAAATCACAAAAATAAATGTAATATACCAAAATGATCACAAAAATAATAACTACATGATAAAAATGTGATATTCCACTTTTGAGTTAAATAAAAAGTTAAACAACTTTAATAACTTAAATAAAAACTTATTTCCTTAATTGATAATTCACATTAGGGTAAATAAAAATTGCTAATAATTCTAAAAATTATCTAATTAAGTCTAATAAATAGTATTTGTCTTAAATATTGATAATATGAAATTAAAAAGGTTCAAAACAATTTAATTAAATTATCTCTCAACCATTAATGTAGATTATTTTATAAAAGAATCCTTGTCCATTATAAGATCTCCAAGAATAATTTTGTAGTGAAATAAAACCTACTCCAATAATTCAACTACAAGTTATAAACAAACCAAAACACTATATTGAATCCATAAGTAGTTTAGTAATATTATTTACTTATTCACAAACATTAACCACACCCTTATAAGGAGACAAATCCCTTTATACCATTATAATGTAAAGAAACCACTACTCCAATAGAAGTAATGCCATTCTTAAGTAACTCTAAGGAAACAATATAAAGTGAACAAGATACAAGTATCATAAGTAATACACCCTAAGTCTATCTACATTCTTAAAGTTACTTTTAATTTGCAAAGCTTTAAGAATGGTGCTAAATACTTTATTATATGTTTTATAGTTAAATTTAGTCTGTTATAATTAAGTTATAAAGTATCTTAATACCAAACCAACCAAGTTAAAAACAAGATAGATAAGTCTCAAATACTAATATTGTCATTATTTAAATGGAGTAATTCTTTCTTACTTAAAGACTATAACTAAAAAGAACACCTCATAAGGTTAACTTAAAAGCTTAAATGCTTCTGCTTAGTTCAGTAAGATTTTCTTCAAATGTTATTCTTTTTTCCACTTCAAACATCAAATGACAATTAATAATAATCACATTATACTAAGCTTTACTTATATACCTAGGATTGTTAACACTTCATTTCATTATAAATGTTATCACTTGCAAGATAAAACTTGAAGATAAGATAATTCACATATAAGCAGTCCTTGAGTAGCACATCTCATTAGTATATTTTATTGTTGTATGCCATTATGTGTACATACTGTTTCACACATACTCACAATCCTTGATAAGAAGCACAAGTGTGAAACTTAATCTAAAAGGACAACACATTCCAAGGAAACCCTTTCCAGTATCCAAACCCTAGAACAACGTTATCCTCGGGATTCGCATTTATCAACTTGCATTACATTACCTATGCATAAAAGCATCTTGCTTATTTAAACATTAGTCCTTACCGGACCAATGATGTTGATTTCAGATATTGGATCTTATATTGTCTTGAAGACCGTGAGTGCATATTCTTGCAATCACAAAAGGCAAGTTCACACTTGCTCATGTCATTTGATTATTTTCTGTAAGGTATTTTACAAATCCAGTGTTGTCATAACCTGCATTTGAAAAAAGTCAGAAAACACTATTTTCATAATAATGTGATTATAGGTTATTTACCATGAGGTAATAATCTACTATAAGAGTTCCAGTGGTAAAGGAACATATTATCTAGGACTTAACAACCAATGTCGCCAGTGATTCTTGCGCCGTATATTACGCGTTGACCATGAGATTTGGAATGGGACGGAGAAGTCAGCTGTATCTTTTCCCTCTCGCATGGAGCCGGATGTGCGGGTCGTGGCTGTTATCACTCGTAGCATGCATATTATATGGTAATTCGTAGAGGATATGAAGCATATGGGTGGGAACCCTCAACGTCCCACGATAGTTCCGGCATCTGAACGGTCTGTACTGCCAATAGCCGTAATTCAATAGGTGGGCTGGCGCACACCAAGGAGACATGAGGGGTCACGGAGAAGGCAGTGATTGGCTTGGATCTTAGTCTGGGCCTCACACCAAGGAAGTGTGAATGAACCTGCAATTCGGATGTGCAACAAACCTAAGATCTCTCATGGGTAAAGTAACGCACCTCTGTAGAGTGTAAGAACTGTAACTTGTTACTCCCTGTTCCGGGAAGGAGCTGCGAACACAGCGGGAAAGGAACTCCATGAAAGTTCTGGTAAACCCGTGAAGGCTGACGGACATAGCTTTTCAGAATAAAAGTAACCTTTGAAGAAATGTTTATGAAAACTTGTATTGCCTATGACCTACGGTCTGAGGCTGTAGCTATAGTGCATCAAACTCTCATTTTCTAGTGAACTTGTTGAGTACGCTCGTACTCAAAGTATCTTCTTAACCCTTGCTAGGTTCTAAAGCCAGATTAGACGACGTCTACATCAATTTATGCTCCAGGAATCATCACCAAAAGCTAAAGCTCTGCAATGAAGTCAAGGAAGTCAACATATATATCAAATCAAGTGAAGACGAAGTTGCTGATTAGATAAGAATAGGATTTCTAACCATAGAACCTACTTCTGTAGAATATTGCAATAGCAGCAATGCAAGCCTAGTAGTTCAGCTATTAGTTTTATAAGTATGGTAGCTATGAGTTATTTATTCCCGATTCTTCTTTGTAAGAAGTTTCTTTCTCTCTCTTTAACCTAGAGTATTCTCTGGATCTTGTGTAAAGAGTTGAGTTGTAACCTATAGCCATGTCTTGGACCTGCTGTGTTTCTGTTGTACCACTCCGAGGGATGTAATACTAGTGAACGGTGTTTCATTGGTGTTATGTCAACGACTATAGTGTACTACATCATGCAGTGGTATGCTGGGTCACCGCAAATTTCCTATTGAACCAAGTACGTCGAATAAACAATCAAATGGTAAGATTTGAGAGTAAATCATTGTTGTTTGACTATGATGAACCGACTACATGCAAACAAGCGATGATGGGCCCTGACTCCATCAAATGGCTTGAAGCCATAAAATTCGTGATTGTTCCATACACGAGAAATCAAGTTTTTTGAACTTGGAAGACCCTCCGGAAAGGTGTAAAAACCTGTCGGACGTATTTGGATCTATAAAGAAATAGACATGGATGTTTCACATCTATGAAATAGTCGACATGTCATAAATTATTTTACGACAATGTTCAAGGAGTTGACTATTACAAGATTTGATCTTTCATAAGTGATATTTACTCCAGACGGATTAAAGTAGCAACCACTACATATAATTTGGTATATGGTAGATGAATAAACAAAACAAAGTTCTTCTAATAGAATGGTTACCTAGGACGTGTGCATGACACGATCCAAAGGGTTTTGCTAATTCAAAGGATGCTAAAAAGGGCATGCAAACTTCAATGGTTGAAGTAAGCATCGCGGAGTTGGAATCTTTGCCATGATGAAACTGTTAAAGGAGTTTTCATCAGGAGACGATGAAGATGCTTGCATTTGCAAGAAATTAAGTGGGAGCGCTGAGACATATTTCTAATACATTATATGGAGGACATCTTGTTGATTGGAAATGATGTATCTTTTATTGACAAAGGTTAAGAATTTCATTTCGATGAAAGACTTAGGCAAAACCCGAATATTTAGCATGAATGTCTACATGGATAGACTGTGACGCTAATATGGTTATGCCAAACGTACATATATGAGATATTGAAGGGGTTCAATATAGAAACGATGAGAAAAGGATCTTGTCACATGGAAAAGAATTGAATCAAGATTCAAGTGTATCGAGACTTGATAAGTGAAACAAGATTCAATTGCTTTGACACTTGATGAGTGAAATCACAAGAATGTTTTGATCAATCATACCATGATATGTACACATCCAGATATGTCCTATACTCTAAGTGTTATGAGCATATACCAGAATGAATCATAAAATGATCATTGGATGATAGTAAGGATATTCTTATAATCTTTTGGAAGAATTAAGAATATATTCTATTTGTATAAGAGACAAATAGTTCATTGAAAATGATACTAGTTTTGTCACAAGATACAAATTAAGTTTATCTCAATTTAAACTATGGGTGGCACAATGAAATGGAAAGAAAGTTTCCATGATGTATTTGGATGAATTCCAAAGTTAAGACATTGTGACGGATACTACAACAAAAGGCTAAGTATATGACTGCTATAGTAGCAACAAAGGGGGCATTTGTTTCAAGTAGTTTGTTATCAAACTAAGGTGTGGTTATCAATGGGCTAACACTAAAGATATATTGTATGACAATAGTATTGACATGATTTAACCCCAAGGAACTAAAGGTCTCACCAAAAGACCAAATTTATACAATGCCATCTAATTGGAGAATGAGTGATGAGTGAAGACGCAAAGACATGCAAATACACACGGACCTGAAAGCATCAGATCCGTAGATTATGTTAACCACTTGCAATCGCGTATATGGAACACCAGAAAGCAATAGGTGTTCAATACGCAAATTTTTCAAACTAGATTATTTTCTCTAGTGCAAGTGGGAGACTGAAGGGAATATGCCCGAGAGGCAATAATAAAAGTGGTTATTATCGTATTCCTTAATTATGATAAATGTTTATTTTGCATGCTATAATTGTATTAATACGGAAACGTTAATACATGTGTGTTTAATAAACAAATAGAAAGTTCCTAGTTATGCCTCTCTTATAAACTAGCTCGTTGATTAACAAGATGATCAAAGGTTTCCTGATCATGGACATTGGATGTTATTAATAACGAGGTCACACATTATTGGAATGGTGTGATGAACATTCATCCGAAGTATAGCATTACGATCAAGGTCATTGTGTTTATATTGCTATAACATCATACGAAGTAATCTTAGTCCTTAGACCATGAGATCTTGTCAATCACTAACATCGGAAGAGTATCTTGATAACATCAAACATCACACCGTAACAGGGTGACTATAAAGATGGGTTCAGTGCTACAAAGGTGTTATGTTGAGGCTCATGGATCAAGAGTGGAATTTGTCCATCCTGATGACGAAGAGATATACTCTGGGCCCTCTCGCTGATATCACATTAGTTAGCTTGCAAGCAAGTGATTTGATCACTAGAATGTTATATCACGGGAACGAGAAAAGAGTGCATGTCGGTAACAAGATCAAACTAGGTATGGAGATACCGATGATCGAATCTCGGACATGTAATATATCGTGATACAAAGGGATTGAGTTATATGCGTATAAGGTTCACACGATCACAAAAGTCATCGTTGAATGTGTGGGAGCCAGTACGGATCTCTAGGTCCCGCTTCTGATTATTGATCTGAGAGGGGTATCGATCATGTCTGCATTATTCGCGAACCGTAGGGTGACACACTTAAGGGATACCGACACCATTTGGAGCAAATAATATGCCAGAGAAAGAATTACAAAGCGCAGGAATTATTTCACTAGACACCGGAACTGTTTCGGTTGAAATTGCTGAAAGTGGTTCTGCATGTGAAATTGAAATGTTGTAAGGGGTTTTATGTGAATTTTTGTTAATTAGAGTAATTAAAAAAATTCTGAATAAATAAATAAAATAGTTTTATTTAATGAGAGATTGCATTAAATTTGGTGGAAATTTAATGGGATTTGAGTGGGATTTTGAGTGGAGGAAATGGAGGGGCATTTGTGTGAGTGGGAGCTGCACTCACATGAATGGAGGAAGAGGTGGGGGCACCAACTTGGCCGCCTGCCATGGCTAGTGGGATGCCCCCTCCTCCTATAAAAGGATCCCCTCCTCTCACTTCTCACACACACCTCCTCGTGAAGGATCTCTCTCCCCCTTTAGAATTTCCCCATGGTCTCGGATCAGCAATTTACAGGTTCTCGGTGGCTTTTTCTAGAAGGATTTGTTGCTTCCTTTGCTTCGTTGGAGCGAGGGCGTGGAGGTTGTCGGGGTACCCGGACGTGTGTGCGATCATGGATGCACCACTGCTTTATGGTGCTGGACTTGATGGTGCTGGACCGGCTGGACCAGATGGACTTCATCACGATCTTAAGATCGGCATCGACTACATCATCCACGAGTACAACCTCGTTAACGCTATTCGGTCTTTGAGGGTATGTATTCTATGGATGTATATCCACCCGTTGCTTGTATCTAGTAGATAGATCTTGGTACTTAGTTGTTCCCATCGTAGGAATTTTTTTGTTTTCTATGTTGCGAACCCTTCATAAATATGTCACCAAATCCCAAGTGTTTTAACATTGTAATGATCACACTATACTCAACCATGTCAAATGCCTTCTCAAAATCCAACTTTACAATAATGATCTCCTTTTTAGATTTATGACAAATCTTCAGATGCCCAAAATCTCTTGCAATGAAGTCTTGAATTGTTCTAGACTTTATAAACCCATATCGATTCTTGTGAAGGATTGGTATGTTAATATCCTAGACTCTATTCGATAAGAGTTAGTAATTAGTTTAAGTGCCATACTGACCAATGAAATAGGTCTAAAGTCAGCAGGAGTCATGGGGTTTGGGATTTTTGGAATCAAAGCAATCAAAGTTGTGTTAATGATCCGGAGATTAATGTTTCCATCATAGAAACTATTTCATAGATTATAGAACTCCTTAATAATGTGCCAATTTTTTATGAACAAACCATTGAATCCATCTGCTCTAAGGGATTTGTCATTAGGCATATGTTTGATAAAATTATCAATTTCTTAAGTGGTAAATGGCAATTCAAGTCCACCTAGATCATGTGGAGTAATCATATTATGTAATTCAAAGTTCATTTCAATGCCAACCGATTGATCCAATCGGTTTATGAATGAGGCCCATTATAAAGCAACTTGTGCCCATGTTCAGTGATCTCAATGCCTTGATCATAGCAATGTAGTCGTGTCTCAAGAATCCAAACATCATTTCCTCACTTATGGTGAAGGAAAACATTTTAATCGTAACTAAAATGTTATATTTGTCTTTATTTGTGTAGCAGGTATCAAGAAGAAGAAGAAGAAGATAAGAAAAATAGAAGTGTAGATAGGTTCCTAGTAGTTTTTTATAGGATTTTTCTTCTACCTTTGTGATTATTGTGGTATTTTCATTTTATTTTCTTGTACTTATTTATTTATATGAATTAGGAATATATATATTAGAATTCAAGTTTTCACATTGGGTTTGGATGCCCACCGGGAGGTTTTAGCACATAGCACCATGTGTTGGTGCTCTTTTTGCACAGAACCACAAGTAAAGCATTCCGTTGCAAGGAACACCAATATTTGAGTTAACTATTTGCACAGAACACAAACACCTATAATTAGGGCATCTCCATCGGGCCGAGGCATCTTGTCCGAGCGTGTGCAAAGTTATCCGCATGGACGCGCGGGACGTGCGCGGTGCCCTAGCGGCCCGACCCATCCGGACAAACGCGCCCGGCTCGACCCATCTCGCCAGTGGCACACTAGCCACTCACCTCCCCAAACCCTCACACTCCATATCCCTAATAGATATATGCCCAAGAGGCAATAATAAAGTGGTTATTATTATATATTTGTGTTTATGATAAATGTTTACATCCCATGCTATAATTGTATTAACCAGAAACATTAATACTTGTGTGTTTTGTAAACATAAAAGAGTCCCTAGTAAGCCTCTTGTTGAAACTAGCTTATTGATTAATAGATGATCATGGTTTCCTCATCATGGACATTGGATGTTATTAATAACAAGATCATATCATTAGGAGAATGATGTGATGGACACACACCCATAGTAAGCATAGCATAATACCAAGTCATTAAGTTCGTTTTGCTACAATCTTTCAGATACATAGTAACATAATCCTTCTACCATGAGATAATGTTAATCACCATCACCGGATGAATACTTTGATGAAATCAAACACCACTTCCATAACTGGGTGGTTATAAAGGTGGCATTAGGTATTCTGAAAGTATGTGTTGAAGCGCATGGATCAAGAGTGGGATTTGTCCATCCATATGATGAATAGATATACTCTGGGCCCTCTCGGTGGAATGTCATCCAATTGGCTTGCAAGCATGTGACTAGGTCACAAGGGATGTCATATCACGGAACGAGTAAAGAGTACTTATCGTAACAAGGTTGAACTAGGTATGGAGATACCGACGATCGAACCTCGGATAAGTAAAGTATCGTGTGACAAAGAGAATCAGTACCGTATGTGAATGGTTCATTCGATCATGAAGTTATGATTGAATATGTGGGAGCCATTATGAATCTCCATATCCTGCTATTGTTATTGACCAGAGAGGTGTCTCAATCATGTCTGCATAGCTCGCGAACCGTAGGATGACACACTTAAGGTTCAATGTTGTTTAAGTAGATATGGAATATGAGTTGGAGACCCAATGTTGTTCGGAGTGGATTGGATACAGGAAATCACGAGGAGATCCAGAATGGTCTGGAGAATAAGATTCATATAAGGAAAGTTGTTTTCCAGGGTTCGAAAAAGTTTCTGGTATTTTGACCGGAGCTTCTAGAATGTTCTAGAAGGACCACCAGTGGGTCCACCACCCCAGGAGAGGTCACTTGGGTTGTGGCATGCCATGGGGTCCTAGGGGCCAGCCGCACCAAGCCTAAAGGGTCCAACCGGCCAGCACTAGGAAAAAGGGTTAAACCCTAATTTGGTAAGGGGGGAAACTTAGAGGGCAAGTTCCCACCTCTCCCCCCTTGGACGCCGAGTTGGGGGTGTACTCGGACATGGGTGGGAACCCTGGACGCAGCCCCCCATCTATATAAGGAAGGGTGGGGGCGCCCCTTGCCCCCTCACCCTCAAACCTAGCCGTCGGCTTCCTCCCTCCTCCACCATACTGCTCCAGCTTAGGCGAAGCCCTGCAGAAATCTTCTCCTCCACCACCACCACCACCACCACCACGCCGTCGTGATACTAGGATTCCAAGGATATCTACTACCTCTGTTGCCTGCTGGAACAGGGAGAAGAAGGTACTCATCGACTCTGTACATGTGACCGAGTGCGGAAGCGCTGGCGGAACACAGCGCTGGAAGGATTGTCTACGCGATCTTGAGATCGGCAAGTGATCGACTACATCAACCACGAGATCTAATTTTGTTAACACTTCGGATCTATGAGGGTTAGTTATATACAATCTTGTTGCACCGATCTCGTATATTATATCTTGGATTTTCCATAGATTGGACCTTGGTTTTGTGTGTTCCTCCGATAGATTTTTTTTGTTTTCCATGCAACAAACCGTACAATACCGTGACTCGAGAAGGCGCAACATTTGTCGCCGCCACCGCTCGCTGCCGCCGATGCCCCCCCCCCCCCCCCCCCGCACGATATCAAGCACCATCGTAGGCCACGCACGTTGCTAGAGTTGTCTGGACGCGCCGTAGGCAATCCCACTGCCCCGGCCTTAGTCTGTGGACTGGATGCGTGACACCCTCTGCATGGTGCACAACCTGCTCGATCATTTACCCGAGGTACGTCCGCCGGTCCTTTCTTGTTTTATCCAGCCTGCTGTGGGAGTTGGCATTGCCATTGACGATCGCATACTTTGTAGATGGGCAGCAGCCGAAGGGCAATGAAGTTCTTCTATAAAAAAATTGTGGAGTCATCGTCCGAGGAGGATTCCAATGGTGAGACCGAGATTTTGCTGGCGGCTGTACAGATGGTGCACGACCACTACCTCCTGCCGTCGTGCAGAGGTGGCTCGTCCAAGCGGCGCAAAGCAAACCAGGAGCGCGACTGAGAAGAAGGCCACATACGCCTTTGCAAGGACTGCTTCCATCCAACTGATCTAGTCTTCAAAGAGAAGGCATTCCATCATCGCTATCGGATGTCGAGGGACCTGTTCTTGCAAATTCTCAATGGGGTGATGGAGTACGATAACTACTTCAAGGCCAAGTACGTTTGTACCGGTAAGATTGGCTTCTCCTCTTACCAAAAATGTTTTGCTGCCATTCGGCAGCTTGCATATGGAGTGCCTGGTGACCTCCTCGACGACTACATGCCATGAGCGAGTCCACATGCCATGAGACTATGTACCGGTTTTGCAGCACGGTTATTGCAGTGTTTGGCAAAGTTTACCTGAGAGAGCCAAATAGCAATGACATTGCCCGCCTTTTGTCCATCAACGAGAGAAGGGGGTTTCCTGGTATGCTTGGCAGCATCGACTGCATGCATTGGCAGTGGAAGAACTTTCCCTTTGGTTGGAAAGGGTAGTTAAAAGGACATGCAAAGGGGTGCACTATCATACTAGAGGTTGTTGCGTCACAGGATTTCTGGATTTGGCACTCCTTTTTGGCATGGCTGGATCAACAACGACATCAATGTACTATAGTGGTCTCCGGTGTTTGCTAGACTGGCAGAAGGCAATGCCACACAGATTTCTTCTCAGATCAATGGCAATCCATATGATATGGGTTACTATCTTGCTGACAGTATCTACCCCTCCTAGGACACCTTTATGAAGAAAATTCGCAATCCTAAAGATGAGAAGTGCAAGAGGTTTGCGAAAGAGCAAGAGTCCGCTATGAAGGATGTGGAGCGAGCATTTGGGGTGCTTCGGTCAAGGTGAGCTATTGTTCGGTACTCTTATAGAACCTGGATCACAGAGAGGATGTGGGATGATCATAGAGGACGAGCGTGATGACGACATCTTGGACCAAGGTTGGGATTTTCAAGGTCAGTTGGTTGAGCCAGAGCTAGGTCTAGTGTCTTGGGAAGATTTCATACAAGTGCATGGAAATTTGCATCACAGGCAAACCCATGAACAACTTCAACTGGATTTGGTTGAGCATATATG
The DNA here is from genome assembly GCA_916181665.1 of Avena sativa. NCBI lineage: Eukaryota > Viridiplantae > Streptophyta > Magnoliopsida > Poales > Poaceae > Avena > Avena sativa. The sequence goes on from OV702282.1 coordinate 375,461,750, forward strand.
GGCTCGTGCGGGAAATCTCAATGTTTAATCCTTTATTTGTTTCGTGTAATTTGAATGACGGTTTAGTTGTTTTCTATCGAACCATGTGAGCCTGAACTATTTATACGTAAGCACTATTTCAATTTGATTACCTAGTCTAGTTTATTTTCAACCCAAAAAATAATTATATGACAACATTTGCAAACATATGAAATTCCTGGTCAGCGCTGGCCAAGCACGGGCAAATGGGTCGTGCCGATGGGCGCGGCCGCCCAGACAGGCCAGACCCCCTTCCCATATCGACCGTAGCCTGACCCAAACGGATAGAAACAAACTGTTTGGGACGACCAGATGGGTCGACCCGATGGATATGCCCTTAGCTCCTTTGACAAATAATTAGCTAGTTTGGACCCACTATCGGGACAAACATGGCATCCTGCCCCGTCGCCCCCATCGTTCACCTCCAGCTCAGCCACGTACCGGCGTACTTCTGTGTCCTTACTCATGGTCAATTTCTCTGCCTGGCCGCCTGGGTCACCTGCATGGCTCCCGTGTCTCCACACACCTCCTGCTAGTCCCTAGCAATAGCCAGCCTCGGCTGCTCGCCGGCGTCTCCGCCGAAAAGCCTGAGCTACGCACCCAACCCAGCTACGACGCCAAGCCAAGCGATGCCAGGACTAGGTCTAGCTCTATTGCCCATCTGTCCCAGCCAGTCTCCTTCCCGCGTATCCTCCACGCAAACCTCCTCTGCCACCATGAGTCGCTGCACCGGCACACACAAGGCGCAATAAAACCACGCGGCGGTGAGCAGTTCCCACCGCCGCCACGCGAGATGCACAATGCTCCCGCCGTCCACCCACCGCCGCACGCGCCTCTTGCATGTCCGCTTTGTTGGAGTAGACCCGACAGCTCATGGTGTACTCCCGAGCAAACTAAAACCTCCCAAAGCTGGTTGATGCAAAGTCGGTAGAGGAAAAACAACACAAGGAAAAAGAAATCACCAGGAGTCGATTGATTGATACACACCATCGCAAGTGCACGCCATGGCCGCATCTTGCCCAATTTCTCTCCACCGTCTTGCAGTGACCTAGCATACCACTACATGTGTAGTACACTATAGTCATTGACATGACATCCATAGAACATCGTTCCGTAAATATCACATCCCTTAGAGTGGTACAGAAGAAACATTGCGGGTCCATATTACAAACATACACACATTATTATTATTACATACCAGAAGTTCGATACTTCAAGAGATTCAACTTACAAACCAAACTTAAACTGTTTCAGCGGAATATTCAAAGTTTCAAACTTAAACTCCGAACTAAGCTCAACAACTTATTATATAAAGTTTATGCTGCTCGGCTCAATTGTTTTATGAATAACTATGGAAACTACTCAGACTCGTTGCCTTCCACTCCATAGCGTATCTCATAATCCACTCCTTCAACTCCTCCGGACAGGTCTGGCTCCTTATAGTAGACATCCTCTTGGCCTTCAGCTGTGTACATCGGAGTGTCTTCTGGATCCTCAGAGTCTAAGCAGGGGATCAAAGTAAAGAGTGAGTAACAACGTTACCAGCAAGTTCATTAGATGCAAGGTGGGAAGTTTGATGCACTATCTACCACCTCGGACTATCAGTCCTTGGCACTATGCAGTTTTTGTAACCATTTCTTCAAATATTGATTTTATTATCAAAAACTATGCCCATCAGCCTTCACAGGTTGACCAGAACTTTCATGGAGTTCCTTTCCTGCCGCGTTCGTAGCTCCTTTCCGGAACAGGGAGTAACACATTACAGTTCTTACACTCTGCATATGTACGTTACTTTACCCATGAGAGATCAAATCCTTGTTGCACAATCGAGCGTACTTTCCCGTCCACAATTCCATGATGTGGGGCCCAGTAGATGATCCAAGCGAATCACTGCCCTCTCTGTGACCCCGTATGTCTGCATGATCCTTTGGGGCTGACTAAATCTCCATTAAGCCCCCTTTCGGGCAGGCTAAAACCCTGATGAGTTCCCAAAGACTCTATGAGTTGGTGATGCCCCTGACAAGTACCATATAGGTCCCGCTATACCTCCGGCAGCCACTCATAGATAATCAAGACACCAAAATCATGGGACGTAAGGGTGCCCACCCATATGTTGGATCCGCACAAGGAATCATAATGTCACGTTAAGGTCACATTGCCTACATACAAAAGGAAAAGGATACAGCTGACTTCTCTGTCCCATTCCAGATCTCATGGTTAACGCGTAATATACGGCGCTAGAATCACTAATGTCATTGGTTTTTTAAGTCCTATGTGATGACTCTTGTTGCAATTGGAACCTAAGTTCCATGGCTCACTTTATCTTTACCACCACTTAGGATGATACTAACATTTTGTTTATTATTGAAAATATTATTTTATTTCTCAGAGTATAGGTGATAACACACAATTTGCAATAACTTTGATAAAGAGTCCTCAAAGGACATGAGCAACTGATGAACTTGCCTTATGATTGCAGGGTAGTGAAGTCAGATGTTTGCACTTGACCTTGAGCTTCTATTTCTACAAAACATCATTATTGCCCGGTAAGGATAATCTTTAAGGAAGCAAAATGAATATGCGTAATAATGCAATGCATCATTTATTATTTATCTTCTTTGTGTGTTTTACCCATTATATAAATTTCTTGAATTTCTTTATGCAATGAAGAAAGTTGTTTAAAGAATAATCCTTAATATTTTGTAAATACTATATTAAATATTTTTTAATATAATATATTAGTAGAAGAGCTTAATATTGTTTTTTATTTATTTTTATCTCCTATGATTATTTTCTTAATATTCTTTTTAAGAATAAGTATTTTAATTTAGAAGATCTTATTTTGCTACCTTAAATAGCAATCTTGTATTTTTATAAAATACTACACTAATTAAGAATGATAAAAATAATTTTGATTTATTTTTAGGTATTTTATTTATTTTTATAAAATTCCATAAGGAATATATATTATAAAAATGTTTAACCTAAATTTATTCTATTAAAAAATAGAATTCTTAATTTTATTATGTAGCTTGTATTTTTATGAACTCATAGATATATTATTTGTATTTTTAGGATTTTTATTTATTTATTAGGACTTATCAAGTCTTTAGGGTATTTCGGTCTTTTACTAATTCATTTTAATTTTCCTTTTAGCTTTTGGGTCGAAACCATTGGGTTTACTAGGCCCAATCTGGCCCAATTGGTCTAGTCAAGTCCACCCACTGTAATGGTACTAGACCCTACCGACCGAGTACACTCCCATCTCTCTCTCTCGACTGCTGCGGTGTGGTGTCGCCGACACTGTTGCCGCTTCATTACCACTTACCTGGGCCTCCTCGGCCACCGTCGTGGTGTATGGCGAGGTAGTCAATGCTACTCCGCCATCTAGTCCTGTTCGATTTGCCTTTAGGCCCCTCTCCCGTCCAGGCTGACTCCACCCCGAACCCTAGGATTTGGTGGTTGTCGGCGATGTACCTCTGCGTCGCTCCTATGGTGTAGTGGTGTGTTCCTGGTGGCTCTGTGGTGCTGCTAGATCGCTGGTGTGGCTGTGGCCGCCGCCATGGCTTGGCGCGGGTTGCAGCACCCTCGGGTGCTCCTCGTGCCGTTGTGTGTGCTCATCGGCTCTTCTGCTTCCTCTTCTAATCATCAGCAAGGACCACAGGTAAGTGTTATTGTTTCTCCCCTCTTGTTCTCTATCCTCTGCCTCTCTTGATAGCCTTTATGTGCTTCTAGTGAGCAATCCCTAATTAGGGTTCATCGGTTTGATTAGGTTTCATCCCTCTATGTTGATTATTGAGGATAATGAATCATTTAGGAGTACCGATGGTGATGATACTATGCTAAGCTATTGTCTACTGATTCTAGTGGTGTGATTCTCACTACTGATTAATGTTCTTAGCACTGACAGTGGTACTGTTAGTAATTGTTTACTAAATCTTTATGCACTATCCTGTGTTAATACGTTTAGATTTGAGTTGATATGATACTCCTATGATTCTTTGATTATAATAGATTGTGCAAATGTGATTATGATTCCTGGTTATTCATACTAGAAAAATGATTGAGTATTTTACTTCAAGTCTACTTATGAAATCTATGTGTATGATTTTTTGGGTGTAGAATGTATACTTGTGACACCTTCTTTGGAATGGTACACAAGTGTCCATTCTAATACTGGGCTAAATTATACTTGTGTCCTAGGGTGGATTGGGCTAAAATAGATTGAAACCTTCTATTGGATTTATTATCCTAGGATGCTAATGATTTCCCTTTGGCCTGTGATGTTCGTCTAAGGCATAACTAGGTAGAAACTAAGTTTATACCTGCTGTCCCTCATATATGTGCTTTGATATCTAGTATCAACTAATGATTCTTCAATCCTATAAGAAAATGATTTGTCATCATCATTGTTTAATATAGATCCTTAAGATCTATTGATCTCTGAGGTGCTACTCTTTAAAAGATGTGCCCAGAAATCTTGATCTAAGGCTGCTGGTATATTTGGATGTATAAATATAAATTTATGCCCAAGATCAATGATGCACAGGCTGAGATCTTGGTGTTGTTTGTAAAGATTGGTCATGGGCTTTCATTTAAATTACTTTTGTGATGGACACACCCCACTTGGGTGTTTTTCTGAGAATATTCATATAAAAAACATGCTTGAATAATCTAGGATGATTTGATCATGTGATGGTTTTATTTGTACTCACCACACAACTTGGTTGTTGATGATGATGTTGTGGTGCTAATTGATCTTGCTAACTTGTTCTTGCTGGCTTGATCTGGCTTTGCACCTCCTGGTGTTGTTCCTGGTCCACCTAGCTCATGTGATCTTGTACTTGACCTTGCTATCCACTTACACCACCCCCTCCTTATGTCACCATCTTGTGGATGGTTGAATGATCTGTGATGTGTCAACACCCGGATTTTTAATCCCAGATGCTTGTTATGTCATACATCGCAATCCTAGGATTACCATTTTTGAGAGACATAATAAATTGGATATCACAGTACATCATCCATTACAAACCATACATAAGATCTTACACAAATAAAGGATCACATGATCAAGTCTTAATACAAAGCAAGCAGCAGAATAACGTAATAAGAACGGTAGCGTAGGCGAGGCTCCATCTTCATGGTCACGTGCAATGCTGACGATGCGAGATGATCCTAGTGGTCGTAACCTTCCTATTGTCCGTCCTCCTGATAGTCCTCTTCATAGTCTGGCCGCGGGAATAGCCAGGGACAAAGCCATGAGTACTCTTTAAGTACTCGCAAACTAATACTAACAAGTGAAGTGGTTTTGAGTAAGGATACTAAGCTCTAGGTTGTTTTACAAAAAGCCAGATTTACCTCTACTGAGTTCATAAGCAAAGAAAGCTAGTTGAAAGTTTTATAACACCTAAGTGGGAGCTTGAATTTCATATCACAACCCCGTGGTGGTCAAGTCAAGTCACAAATCATTTCATAAGTCATTTTGAAAACATCTGACAACGGAACAGTATGGCCACTCCAACTGTCCATAACCGCGGACACGGCTATTCGAATAGTTTGACACTCTGCAGAGGTGGTACACTTTCACCACAAAATTCGATACATCCGTCAGGAACAATCCTGAATTCACCATACTCAGTATGCGGATAATCAATCCTAACCTTTCAATTACACGCCCTAGTATAGGCACCTCTCCTGTCAGTTTGGCCTCCCAACCATGACCAACTGTCATCTTGGGTACTACATAGGTTGACAATCTTCACAAGATAGCCTCAACTCAACCTTGGCTACAAAGGAACCCATACTAAGGTATATAAGTTTCCAGTCAAGCCCTACCCAATTTTCGGGTATTGTGGTTGTACGGTAAAATTGGAATGGTATCGCATCCATACAACCATCAGTTTTATAAAGGCTAAGGCTCATGCCTTAACATTTTCATCATCAAAATCATCTGGTGTTCAAGAACACATGTCAAAACATTTCAGTAGAATGACTCAGCATTCTAAGGTTTTCATAATCTATTTCACCAAGTATTCCCATCTAAAATTGATCATGTTTTATGCTTTGCACTAGCATCTACAAGTGGGGGTAAATACTACTGAGGGGTGGTAAACAAGTGTATCTTATCTAAGTTCAATCTCATGCCTCAGGATGACATCAAGATTATCTAACTTATGCCAAGTTTTATGCTCTTTATGCTACCTTTGAATATCTATCTAAAATCTATAAGTCACTAAGTAAACTCTGATAGAAAGCTTTGATAAAAAATACTAAGCTTGCCATTAAAACTAGGATTGGGTATCAAGGGGTGTAATCAAGGCATGATTAATGCATTGCATAGATCATATAGTTTTCACAGTTGCAAGTGTTAGCTTGCTCAGTTAATAGCTTGCCTTGGGCAGAGTAGTGGTTGAAGTTTTCCTTGTCTTCTTCCTCGTAGTATTCTCCTTCCTCCTCGTATCCTTGGTCGGTACTAGCATCTATAAATAAATACGAGGTACACAATCACCAAACAATACTTAACTAGTTCTATTTATCACACCAAGGTTTTCACTAGATGATTTATTATCATCACAAACATTATCATCATCAAAGCACTTGTCTTATTTATATTATTTTGGAAAAGTAATTTCTACTCATTGGAAAACTACTTAAGATTTAATATTCTCCAACTAAAACATGGGATCATGTTGACACATGTCATCACCACATATTTTAGTACTTGGAAATGTGATTTAAAGTGGTGTCACAATTGAATAAGGTTTAACCTTTTTATTTTAATTAATTTAAGTGACTAGAATGGCCTATGAGGCATTCTTTTATTGCTTGTTCATTATTTCTGCAAGTAAACCTAGATATTTTTATATATTCAGAAAGGTCTAGTTAAATGTGATTTTTGAGAGTTGGAATCAACTCAAAAGCTTTTGTGGTTGAATTTTGAAAAATGTTTGAATGCAGAAAAGCTTCTCCCTTGTTATTTTTACTATAGGTGATCTACAATCCCATATGAATTAAATCAAATGGGCTTGGATTAAGCATTCCAGTACCTTTCTAACAAAATTGGTTTCATGCTATTTGGTTTAGTGAATCAACCTTGGTTGATTTTTGAATCTAGGTATAGAACTAGGTTTGAAACTAAATTGGAAAATATAAATTCAAACTAACTGGGTTGCGCGGGATGTTAACTGGGCTGGCCCACGGTGCACAGCGCACGCGCGGGTGGGTTTAAGTGAATGACCCCACCAGTCAGTAAGACAGGGGGTGCGAAGCGGTATGGGGTGATCTAGACCGTGCGATCCAACTCTAATCCAACGGCAACGACCTATCGTCTCCGTCGGGCAACGCTGGCGATACAGAACCCTAGCGCGGCCAGTGGGGGTCTACGAGGGCTCACCGGGGCTTAGGCGAGGGTCGACGATGGGGGCGAATGACGAAGTCGATGACGGTGAACCTCCTCGTACCAGCGGTTTCTCCTGGGGCGGCTCCAATCAACGGCTCGTTTCTTCCTCCTCCACGGCAGACTCCAGCCAAATTTCGGCGATGTGCTGCTCACCTTGCTATGGGGGTGAGGTGGGGTGCTTCTGAGAGAGAGGGGAGTGAGATGGTGTGAATAAATCGAGCGGGGGTGACCTCTATTTATAGTGTAGGGAGGGGATCGAAGGGCGCGAGTGGAGCTCGTCGTTTTCGTTGGCACAGCGAGCTACTGGCATGGGAAACGGTAGGGGCGGTGCTGTGCTCCTGGCGAAGCTCAACGGAATGGTTACGTCCCATGGGGCGGTGCGAGATGGTCGAAACGTCGCGGTTCGCTGGGCGGGTCTGGCGGGAATTTTAATGGTGCACAACATCTACGGTCCGCGCGGCGGCGAACATGCATGTTTAGGCGGTTCCCTGGGCGGTGGTGATCACGCTGACGGGCGGCGAAGGCGGGGCGTGGTCTGTGCTCGCGTGTCGCGTGCGGCGTTCTGACGCGCTCTTGGCACGCTCGCAGAGAGGCTGGGCACGCTCGGGCTAAGTGGTCCAGGGGTTGGCAATGCTCGAGGCTTGGACAGGGGATGGCGGTGGACGGTTGTTAGTGCTCCATACAAGGTTAGCGAGGCTAGAGAAGGTTCTAGCTTGCTGTCGACTGAGGGGTGGCAAGGTGAGCTCGGCATGGTCACCATTGATGGCTATGGCAAGCTCATAGTGGTGCTAGAGCTTGTTAATTGGGCTAGATGATCTACTAATAGCTTGTTGTGAACCATAGAGGGAACAAGGTTGGCTAAAATCACTGCTCCTAATAGTGTTTGATGTTTGTTGGTTTTGTGTTTGCAAGGTGTTTGATGAAATGGACGAAAGAGATTTAAATTTTAATTTTTTATTCAAACTTTGTGGGTGTACTAGTTACATACTAGGGAGTATCTGGTTAGTTGGAAAGGTCAAGGGGAATTGGTTTGGTTGGTTTTTGAAAAGGGGTGATCTTCACATATGTTAAAGATTCAATTTTGAATTATCATTTGAATCAAGTTGCCAAATGTTTATGTAAGTTTGAAAGGTGGGCTTGGGTTCACTTTTACTTGGTATAGCAAGGGGTGAAAAGAAATGGAAATGTTTCTGTTTGAAATCTTGGACTAGAAACACTCAAAGTGGCCTAGTGAGCAAGATTGGCAAAAATGACCATTTGCTTTATTTGGTTTGTTTTTTATTTTCTCTTGATTTTTTTCTGCTTGGAAATGTTTTACATGATGTTGTTTTCATATTTAAACCATTCCTTGCTATTTAGATCAAACACACAAGTCCATTCATGCATTCATACAATCATCACATACACACATGCATTCATTTGATTTTTATTTAACAAAAGTTTTTGTTAACCCTAATTTTGGTGATTGGAATTGGATAATCATGATCAATATTTTTGGGATGTTACAAACCTTCCCTCCTTAAACAAAATCTCGTCCCGAGATTTGAGAAAGAAGAAAAAAGAAAAGATACCTAGGATTTAAAGAGATCAGAAAACTCTGTCTTGATGTGATCTTCTCGTTCCCAGGTAGCTTCTTCAGTGTGGTTGCTCCACTGAATCTTGAGAAACTTGATGCTTCGGGTCCTGGTGGTTCTGAAAGCTTCTTCCAAAATATGGATGGGTACTTCGGGATACGTCAGGTCATCGTTGATCTCTATGGTGCGGTGATCAATGTTCTTGAAAACTTCAGTCTTCACCGGGACTTATAGGCATTTGCGAAGTAACGATATATGGAACACATTATGCACTGCTGACATCTCCTCTAGCAGTTCCAGTTGATACGATACTTCTCCTCGATGATTCAGAATCTTGAAAGGTCCTATATATCTGGGGGATAACTTTCCTTTGAGCTAGAAACGATGCATTCCTTTCAAAGGCGACACTTTGAGATACACAAAGTCTCCGATATTAAAAGCAAGGTCTCGACGTATCTTGTCAGCGTAACTCTTCTGTCTTGACTAGGTGGTCTTGAGCTGCTCACGGATCTTGTGAACTTTCTCTTCTGCTTCTCGTAGGATGTGGGGTCCAAAAATCTGACTCTCTCCTACTTCCGACCAATTCAAAGGGGTACGACACTTCCTTCCATACATGAATTCAAATGGGGCCATTTGCAAACTGGCTTGATAACTATTGTTGTACGAAAATTCTACGAAAGGCAGACGGTCTTCCCATTTAGATCCATACTCTAGCACACAGGCTCTCAACATATCTTCGAGTATTTGATTTCTCGCTCCTTTTATCCATCTGTTTGAGGGTGATAAGTTGTGCTGAAATCTAGTCTTGTACCCAATCCTCCTTGGACTTTCTTCCAAAATCTTGAGGTAAAATGAGTTCCTCGATCTGACACGATGTTCTTGGGGACTCCGTGCAAACTGACGATTCTAGCGATGTATAACTCCGCTAGCTTCTAACTCTGGTAAGTGGTCTTAACAGGTAAGAAATGGGCTACCTTGGACAATCTATCAACTATGACCCAAATAGAGTCATTCCCCTACTAGAAGTAGGAAATCCGGTGATAAAGTCCATTCCAACGGAATCCCATTTCCATTCCGGAATCTGTAATGGTTGCAACAGTCCTGCGGGTCTCTGATGTCCCGCCTTAACTCTCTGACAAATGTCACACTTGGCGATGTAGCTTCCGATTTCTCTCTTCATCTTATGCCACCAAAATTGCTCCTTTAGGTCCTGATACATCTTTGTTCCTTCGGGGTGGATAGAATAAAGAGTATCATGAGCCTCTTTCAAGATAACTTCCTTCAACTCTGAATCTACTGGTACACAGAGACGTCCTTTGTACCACAAAACTCCTTCTTCATCTTTGGTTCTGCTAAACTTGACCTTGGATCCATGGTTGTCCTGATTTCCATGGCCTTGATTGTTGTTGGCCATCTGAGCGATGTGCTGAAGGGTGGCTAAGTTGGCTTGACATTTAGATCTTTCAGCTTCACGGTCTGAAACCAACATTTGCAAGATCTGCAACATCGGGTCTAGGGATGAACTGCTTCCTCCACGAGGCATCTGAAGATTGAGATAGATCATGAGAAAAAGAGGGAAATTTCTAAGGTTCAGGGTTTTTGAAAAGTTTTCAAAGTTTGACTCAGATTTTTCTAGCAACTTGCTTTTCATTCATTCAGCACACACATACAACACACACCACAACAAAGGAAACAAATGGTTTTAAGAACCATTCTGGGAAACTACGATACAGTGGGACCGGATACAACTCACTAACGCTAGTGCTCCAGTGCTACTACTCCTCAGAGTCGGTGTCCTCATCATCCTCCTCCTCATCATCATCAATGAAGGCAAAGTCATCCTCATCGGTGAAGAAGTCCATGGCCTGATCCTCCACAAAGTCGTCATCATCACAGATATAGGAGTACGGGTCTCCATGGATATCCCCCCCTGCATTCTCCCTCTCCTCAAGCTACATATCCCTCTCGTGGATGGTCTACTCCAAGTCTGTGATCATGTGGCGGAGATGGGCAATGATGCGCTCCTTCTTATCGAGCTGGCGGTGATGAGACTGGCGATCCTTCACCAGCATGGCGATGGTCTAATCCTTCTGGGCGGCGATGGCGGACTTATGGTTGGCGTAGGAACGGGCATTGTCCAACTCCTTCTGCCAGTCATACATCATGAAGCTAAGGCGGTCCACTTGGTTCTTCAGCTTCGGGTGATATGGTGCCTCCAGTGGCTGTCCCATAGCATCACGCCTTGGGCAAAACTCAAAGCGGGTACCCTTAATCTGGTTGATACTCTGCCCACACAGACGGGCAAGAGCTCCCTGCATGGCCCTGGCAAGTCCATCGAGCCAGTTGTTCTCTCTGATGGTGAACTGAATTCCCTCTGAGGTGGGGGCTTCAATCTTTCCTCAAATACTTGAAACAATTAGCCATTACAACTCCTCTCCTTCCTGATCGTTGAGCTGAGCTCCGAAGAACTCGGGGTGCAGACGCTCTAGTAGTTCCGAAAGCTGGTCCAAGTCACGCTCAAAGATGAGGTCTCCTCCATTCCCCAACTGATAGAACTTGCTATACTTCATGTCCATCTATAAGAATATAGGATGAGTAAGTTAGTAGAGTGATCAAGTGTGTCAAATTTTTATGTAAATTTGCAAGAATTTTTTAGGAACATGAATTTTCTGAAAGAATCTACGTGGTAAGAATGAGGATAAGTTTTCATAAATACTCACCTCCTTGGTTTTGAAACTAAGTTTTTGATTCAAGTGTCCATTCTAAACTAGGGTCTCCTATGGTTAACCTGGCTCTGATACCAACTTGTGAACACCTGGATTTTTAATCCCAGATGCCTGTTATGCCATACATCGCAATCCCAGGATTACCATTTTTGTGAGACATAACAGATTGGATATCACATTACATCATCCATTACAAACCATACATAAGGTCTTACACAAATAAAGGATCACATGATCCAGTCTTAATATAAATCAAGTAGCGGAATAACGTAATAATAACGGTAGCGTAGGCCAGGCTCCATCTCCATGGTTACTGGCAATGCTGACGATGGGAGATGATCCTAGTGGTTGTAACCTTCCTGCCGTCCGTCTTCTTGATAGTCCTCTTCATAGTCTGGCCACGGGAATAGCCAGGGAAAAAGCCATGAGTACTCTTTAAGTACTCGCAAACTAATACTAACAAGTGAAGTGGTTTTGAGTAAGGATACTAAGCTCTAGGTTGTTTTGCAAAAAGCCAGATTTACCTCTACTGAGTTCAGAAGTAAGTAAAGCTAGTTGAAAGTTTTATAACACTTAAGTGGGAGCTTGAATTTCATATCACAACGGAATAGTATGGCCACTCCAACTGTCTATAACCGCGGACGCGGCTATTCGAATAGTTTGACACTCTGCAGAAGTGGTACACTTTCACCACAACGTTCGATACATCTGTCATGAACAATCCTGAATTCACCATACTCAGCATGCGGATAATCAATCCTAACCTTTCAATTACACGCCCTAGTATAGGCACCTCTCCTGTGAGTTTGGCCTCCCAACCATGACCAACTGTCATCTTGGGTATTGCAGAGGTGGACAATCTTCACAAGGTAGCCTCAGCTCAACCTTGGTCGCAAGGGAACCCATACTAAGGTATATAAGTTTCTAGTCATGCCCTACCCAATTTTCGGGTATTGTGGTTATACGGTAAAATTGGAATGGTATCGCATCCAGACAACCATCAGTTTTATAAAGGGATAAGGCTCATGCCTTAACATTTTCATCATCAAAATCATCTGGTGTTCAATAACACATGTCAAAACATTTCAGTAGAATGACTCATCATTCTAAGGTTTTCATAATCCATTTCACCAAGTATTCCCATCTAAAATTGATCAAGTTTTATGCTTAGCACTAGCATCTACAAGTGGGGGTAAATACTACTGAGGGGTGGTAAACAAGTGTATCTTATCTAAGTTCAATCTCATGCCTCAGGATGACATCAAGATTATCTAACTTATGCCAAGTTTTATGCTCTTTATGCTACCTTTGAATATCTATCTAAAATCTATAAGTCACTAAGTAAACTCTGATAGAAAGCTTTGATAAAGAAATAAAATACTAAGCTTGCAATTAAAACTAGGATTGGGTATCAAGGGGTGTAATCAAGGCATGAATAATTCATTGCATAGATCATATAGTTTTCATAGTTGCAAGTGTTAGCTTGCTCAGTTAATAGCTTGCCTTGTGCAAAGCAGTGGTTGAAGTTCTCCTCGGCTTCTTCCTCGTAGTATTCTCCTTCCTCCTCGTATCCTTGGTCGGCACTAGCGTCTATAAACAAGTACGAGGTACACAATCACCAAACAATACTTAACTAGTTTTATTTATCACACCAAGGTTTTCACTAGATGATTTAGTATCATCACAAACATTATCATCATCAAAGCACTTGTCTTATTTATTTTATTTTGGAAAAGGAATTTCTACTCATTGAAAAACTACTTAAGATTTAATATTCTCCAACTAAAACATGGGATCATGTTGACACATGTCATCACCACATATTTCAGTACTTGGGAATGTGATTTAAAGTGGTGTCACAATTTAATAAGGTTTACCCTTTTTATTTTAATTAATTTAAGTTACTAGAATGGCCTATGAGGCATTCTTTTATTGCTTGTTCATTATTCAAGTAAACCTAGATATTTTTATATATTCGGAAAGGTCTAGTTAAATGTGATTTTTGAGAGTTCGAATCAACTCAAAAGCTTTTGTGGTTGAATTTTGAAAAATGTTTGAATGCGGAAAAGCTTCTGCCTTGTTATTTTTACTATAGGTGATCTACAATCCCAAATGAATTGAATCAAATGGGCTTGGATTAAGCATTTGTCAACACCCGGATTTTTCAATCCTAGATGCCTGTTATGCCATACATCGCAATCCCAGGATTACCATTTTTGCGAGACATAACAGAATTGGATACCATAGTACTTCATCCATTACAAACGATACATAAGTTCTTACACAAATAGGGATCTCATGATCCAGTTCTTACTACAACATCAGGCAGCGGAATACGTAATAATAACGGTAGCGTAGGCGAAGCTCCATCTTCGGGGTCACAGGCAATGCTGACGATGGGAGATGATCCTAGTTGTCGTAACCTTCCTGGGGTCCATCTTCCAGGTACTCATCTTCATAGTCTGGCCATGGGAATAGCCAGGGACAAAGCCATGAGTACTCTTCAAGTACTCGCAAACTAATACTAACAGGTCAAGGGGTTTTTGTATAATAGGACACTAGGCTCTAGGGTTGTTTTGCAAAAGCCAGATTTATCTCTACTAGGTTCCAAAGCTAGTCACATTTTTATAATTCCTAAGTGGGAACCTGTAATTCAAGTCACAACTCTGTTGTGTTCAAGTCAAAGTCTCAATTCATTTCACAAGTCATTTTGAAAAGTCTGACGGGGGAACAGTATGGCCACTCCAACTGTCCATAACCGCGGGCGCGGCTATTCGAATAGTTTGACACTCTACAGAGATTGTACACTTTCACCACAACATTCGATACATCCGTTAGGAACAAATCCTGAATTCACCATACTTAATATGCGGATAATCAATCCTAACTTTTCAATTACACGCCCTAGTATAAGCACCTCTCCTGTGAGTTTGGCCTCCCAACCATGACCACTGTCATCTTGGGTACTGCACAGGTGGACAATCTTCACAAGGTAGCCTCAGCTCAGACCTTGGCCGGGAGGGAATTAATACTAAGGTATATAAGTTTCCGGTCAAGCCCTACCCAATATTCGGGTATTGTGGTTGTACGCTAAAATTGGAATGGTATCGCATCCAGACAACCATCTGTTTTATATAGGGCTAAGGCTCATGCCTCAACATTTTTATCACCAGAATCATCAAGTGTTTGGAAACACATGTCCAAAACATTTCAATAGAATGATCCATCATTCCAAGGTTTTCATAACCATTTTTCCACCAAGTATTCCCATCTAAAAGTTGATCAAGTTTTACGCTTAGCACTAGCATCTACAGGTGGAGGTAGTAATAATGAGGGGTGGTAACTAGTGGAGTTTCACTAAGTCCAACCTTATATCTTAGGCTAATATCAAGGTTTCTAGCTTAGGCCAAATTTGATGCTCTTTATGCAACCTTCAGCACAACTGTCTGGTATCTACCAAACTCTTAGGTAGACTATAAGTAAGCTTTGATAAAGAAATAAAGTAAGAAGCTTGCCATAAAACTAGGATTGGTTTAACCAGTAGGTAGGATCACAGGTATGGGTTTATGGCATCAGTAGGGTATCTTGCAAGGGTTAGCTTGCACAATATCAGTATAAGCTTGCATAGTTACTAGCTTGCACAGTGTCAATATCAGCTTGCCTTGTGCAAAGCAGTGGTTGAAGTTCTCCTCGGCTTCCTCTTCGTAGTTTCCTCCTTCCTCCTCGTAGTATCCTTGGTCGGTACTAGCGTCTATGAATAAATACGAGGTACACAATCACCAAACAATACTTAACTACTTGCAATCATCACACACAAGGGTCCTATAGATGATCTAGCATCATCTCTAACATTACAAGGTTAAGGCTTGGTTTAAAACTTTTTATTTTTAGAAAAGTAATTTCTACTCATTGAAAAACTACTTAAGATTTAATATTCTCCAAACTAAACATGGGATCATGTTGACACATGTAATCACCACATATTGTAGTCCATGGGAATGTGATTTAAAGTGGTGTCACAATTTAATAAGGTTTTACCCTTTTATTTTAATTAATTAAAGTGGCTAGAAATGCTTATGTAGCATTCTTTTATTCCTTGAACAATATTTCTGCAAGTAAACCTATATATTTTTATATATTCTGAAAGGTATGGTTAAATGTGATTTTTGATAGTTGGAATCAACTCAAAAGCTTTTATGGTTGAAATTTGAAAAAAAATTGAATGCAGAAAAGCTTCTACCTTGTTATTTTTACTATGGGTGATCTATAGATCCAAATGACTTGAATCCAACGGGCTTGGATTAAGCATTCACAGACCTTTCCAACAAAATTGGTTTCATCCAATTTGGTGCAATGAATCGATCTGGGTTGATTTTTGAAGTTGGGTGCTGAAGTGTGTTTGAAATGAAATAGAAAAGGTTTTAATTTGAATTGCTGGGCTGCGCGGGAAATTCTAACGGGCCGGCCTGCTAAGCGCAGTTCTCCCGCGGGCTGCTTAAGTGGGTGTCCCCACTCGTCAGTGACACGGAGCTGGGCGAAGCGGTATGGGGCAACGTGGATCGTTCGATCTAGTTCTAATCCAACGGCTGAGGGTCATCGTCGACGCGAGACAGCTCCGGCGAGAACAAAACCTAGCGCGACCAGTGAGGGTGATGGGGGCTCACCGGGGTACGGGCGAGGGTCGGCGAGGCGGGCGAACGACGAAGTCGACGACGGCGAACCTCCTGGTACCGGTGGCTTCTCCTGGGGCGGCTCCAATCGCTGGCTCCTTTCTTCTCCGGCAGCGGCAGGCTCAGGTGAAATTCCAGCGAGGTGGTGCTCGGCTTGCTCTAAGAACGGTGTGGCACGGTCAGTGAGGAGAGTGGAGTGAGATGGTGTGAAGAAATCGTGCAGGGTGGCCTCTATTTATAGTCGAGCGAGGGGACCGTCGGGGCGCATGGTGAGCTCGTCGGGGGCGACGTTACAGGCGGCTAATGGCATGGGCAAGGGTAGGGGACGGTGTTGTGTCTCCTGGCGATGCTCAACGACATGGTCGCGAGGCATGGGGCGGTGTGGTTTGGTCTGGAACGGCCGGTGCTCTGCGCGGCAGAGGCGGCGTCTTCGACGGCGGGCGGTGGCTGTATGGCACGGGGCGGCAAACGGGGATGTCTGGCGGTCTCCTAGGTCGGTGGTGATCGTGTGTGCACACGGTGAGGGCGGCGCGCGGTCTGTGGGTGATGGTCGAGGGTGGCGCTCTGGCGCATGCTCGGCATGGTCTGGGCGTGTCTTGTGCGCGTGGTCCAGGGCTTGGCAACGCTCGCGGCTGGGACAGGGAGTGGCGATGGACGGTGGGCTGCCTCCCAGACATGCTGGCTAGGCTTGCTACTGCTCCTAGCTTGCTATCCACAATGGGGTGGCATTGAGGTGCTCGGCTGTTCACCATTAATGGCAATGGCAAGCTCACAGGGGTGCTAGTGTTGGGCTAATCTTTCTAGATGATCTACTGAGTTGTGTGTGAGCTAACTAGGGAACAAGTTAGGCAAGAATCACTGCACACTATAGTGTTTGATGTTTTGTTTGATTTGTGTCTGCAACCTGTTTGATGAAATGGCCGCATGAAATCAAGTTCTGAATTTTGAAATGAATTTTGGTGGGTTTGCTAGATTGGTTCTGGTGAGTCTGCAGATGATTGGGTTTTGAAAGTTGAGCTTGTTTGAGTGGGTTTTGGAAAAGTGGGATCTTCCCATATGAAAAAGATTCAATTTTGAATGTCATTTAAACTATGCATTTGAAAGTTTCTGGATGATCACAAAGTGGGCCTTGATACCTTGTTATGAGTACATTCAAGGGGTGCAAAGATCCAGAAAAGTTTCTGATAGGTTTTGAAAGTTTGAGACAGCCAAAGTAGGCATGGGAGTTAAATTGGTCAAAATGACCATTCACTTCATATATTTGTTTTGATTTACTTGTCTTTAGGAAAAGTGTGGGAAATGTTTTAGATGATGTTCTTTTCACCTAAGAAACATTTTACAAGCAATGGATCACACAAACAAGGTGGTTTTTAAATAAATTCAAAATCCATGCATACACATATACATGCATTCATGGGTTTACTTAGAAAAGTTTTTGTTAACCCTAATCTTGATGATTGGTGTTTGTTGATCTAAGTTTGGTATTTTTGGGATGTTACAAACCTTCCCCCCTTAAACAAAATCTCGTCCCGAGATTTGAAAAAGGACGAAAAGATTACCTAGGATTTGAAGAGATCTGGAAACTCCGTCCTGATGTGATCTTCGCGTTCCCAGGTAGCTTCCTCTTCTGTGTGGTTGCTCCACTGAATCTTGAGAAACTTGATGCTTCGGGTTCTGGTAGTTCGAAAGGCTTCTTCCAATATACGGATGGGTACTTCGGGATAGGATAGGTCATCGTTGATCTCTATAGTCCGGTGATCGATATTTTTGAACACTTCGGTCTTCTCGGGGACTTCGAGACACTTGCGAAGTAACGAGATATGGAACACATTGTGCACAGCTGACATCTCTTCAGGTAGTTCCAATTGATATGATACTTCTCCTCGACGGTTCAGAATTTTGAAAGGTCCGATATATCTGGGGGCTAACTTTCCTTTGAGTTGGAAACGCTGCATTCCCTTCAATGGCGACACTTTCAGATAAACAAAATCTCCGATGTTGAAGGCGAGGTCTCGACGTCTCTTGTCGGCGTAACTCTTCTGCCGGGATTGGGCGGTCTTGAGGTGCTCACGAATCTTGTGAACCTTTTCTTCTGCTTCTCGTAGGATGTCGGGTCCGAAAGTCTGACTCTCTCCTACTTCCAACCAGTTCAAAGGGGTGCGGCACTTTCTTCCGTACATGAATTCAAATGGGGCCATTTGCAAACTGGCTTGGTAACTGTTGTTGTAGGAAAATTCTGCAAACGGCAGACAATCTTCCCACTTGGATCCATATTCTAGCACACATGCTCTAAGCATATCTTCGAGTATTTGGTTTACTCGCTCCGTTTGTCCATCGGTCTGAGGGTGATATGCGGTACTGAAATCTAGGCGGGTTCCTAAATCTTCTTGGACTTTCTTCCAGAATCTCGAGGTAAACTGAGTTCCTCGATCCGATACGATGTTCTTGGGGACTCCGTGCAAACTAACGATTCTAGCGATGTACAACTCTGCTAGCTTCGAACTCTGATAGGTGGTTTTAACGGGCAAGAAATGGGCTACTTTGGACAATCTGTCCACTATGACCCAAATAGAGTCATTTCCCCTACTAGAAGTAGGTAGTCCAGTATAAAGTCCATTCCTACAGAATCCCATTTCCATTCCGGAATTTGCAAAGGTTGCAACAATCCAGCGGGTCTTTGATGTCCTGCCTTGACTCGCTGACATATATCACACTTGGCGATATAGCTTCCGATTTCTCTCTTCATCTTATGCCACCAAAGTTGCTCTTTCAAATCTTGATACATCTTAGTTCCTCCGGGATGGATAGAATAAAGAGTATCGTGAGCCTCCTTCAAGATAACTTCTTTTAACTCAGAATCTGATGGTACACAAAGGCGTCCTTTGTACCACAAAATTCCTTCTTCGTACTCGGTGAATCCGGGTACTTTGCCTGTACCGATACGACGCTTGATTCCGTCGATACTAGCATTTCCTTTTTGCGCCTCTTTAATCTGACTGATCAAAGTGGGCTGAAGTTCTATGCTAGCCAAAAATCCTTCACTTACTAATTCCATTCGAAAATCTTCCATCTCTTTGTGCAAACTTGGTTGCTCCTTCAAAATCATGGAGTTCAAGCGGCACGGCAATCTGCTAAGGGCATCGGCTACCACGTTGGCTTTACCAGGGTGATAGTGAATGTCCAGGTCGTAATCCTTGATGAGCTCAATCCATCTTCTCTGCCTCATATTCAGCTCCTTCTGAGTGAATATATACTTTAGGCTCTTGTGATCCGAATAAATCTCACAACGATTTCCCATCAGGTAATGTCTCCATGTCTTCAGGGCTAGAACTACGGCTGCGAGTTCGAGGTCATGGGTTGGGTAATTTTGTTCATGTTGCTTCAATTGTCGCGATAGATAAGATATAACTTTGCCTTCTTGCATTAGCACACATCCGAGACCAATCTTGGATGCGTCACAATACACATCGAAGGGCTTTGTGATATCCGGCATGATTAAGATTGGGGCTGAGATCAATCTCCTTTTGAGTTCTTGAAAACTCGCTTCACATTTGTCGTTCCATTCAAACTTCTTGTCCTTCTTCAGCAATTGGGTCATGGGTCTGGCAATACTAGAGAATCCTTCTACAAATTTGCGGTAATATCCCGCCAATCCGAGAAAAGCACGAACTTGGGTTTGAGTGGTTGGGGCTTGCCAATCTTCTACATCTTTCACCTTGGCAGGGTCAACGGCAATTCCTTCGGCTGATACAATGTGACCGAGGAATCCTACTTCCTGTAACCAGAATTCACATTTGCTGAACTTGGCATACAACTGATGCTCTCTAAGGGTTCCAAGAATGGTCCTTAGGTGTAGCTCATGTTCTTCTTCTGATTTGGAATAAATCAGAATGTCATCGATGAAAACAACGACAAACTTATCCAGGAAGTCCATAAAAATCTTATTCATGAGATTCATGAAATAAGCGGGGGCATTGGTTAATCCAAAAGACATGACTGTATACTCATACAATCCATATCTGGTGGTAAAGGCAGTCTTTGGAATATCCTCTCCACAAATTTTGAGTTGATGATAGCCAGTTCTAAGATCAATCTTAGAAAACACCTGGGCACCGGTCAACTGATCAAACAAATCCTCTATCTTGGGCAAGGGGTACGTGACATCATTCAACTTTCGATAATCCGTACACAAATGGTTACCTCCATCCTTCTTGTCCACAAACAAGACAGGGGATCTCCATGGGGACGCACTTGGTTGAATCAATCCGATTTCCAACATGGAATCCAGTTGCTTCTTCAGTTCTTCTAGTTCTGACGGGTTCATACTATAGGGTCTCTGGGCTATGGGTCCTGTTCCGGGGATTAGTTCGATGATAAACTCGATATCCCGATCTGGGGGCATACCGGGCAAAACATCTGGAAATACATCGGGGTATTCGCAGACTATCCGAACTTGGTCAATGTTAGGTTGGGCTAGACTCTTGTTACACTTGAATTGACGAGGTAAGGTTTCAGATATATGCTCCACTGATATTCCGGTGGTACTGGTCATGGTGATGGCTTTCTTGGCACAATCAATCAATACTTTATGTTTGGACATCCAATCCATTCCTAGTACTACTTCCAAACCTTTAGTTCCGAGTACTATTAGGTTAGCATAAAAATCTATGCCATGGATTCGGATAGGGACGGCCTTGCAAATTTGCCTAGCCTTGGTGGTTGATCCGGGAATTTGTACAATCATCACATGCTTCAATTTGGTGGGTTGAATTTTACTAGTGCAGGCAAATTCTTCGGTGACAAATGAATGCGATGCACCAGAGTCAAACAACACTCTTGCAAGTACTGAATTAACAGAAAACATACCCAGCACGACGTCTGGCGCTTCCTGAGCTTCTTCAGCATGCATGAGAAAAAGACGGCCATTGCGGTTGAGTGAATTCCCTGGGGCAAATCTTCTCCCTGGCTGGACACGACGCTGCTGCTGAGCTAGGACATTGGCGTTGGGGGTTGTAGCATTCTTCTTTTTGGGGCATTCGTTGGAATAGTGGCCTTTATTTCCACAGTCATAACAGGTCACTTGTGACTTGTCCTTAGCTGCGACAGGCACAGCATTGCTTCCAGTCCTCGGGGCAATGTTGGGGTTGGCGGTAGCATTGTTGGTGTTGAACTTGGGTGGGGCACGGGTGAAATTGCTAGAGTTGCCGGGGTTGTTGTGATTTCCTACAGTTCTAGGGTTTCCACGGTTGGGATAGGTTGGACGGGTCATAGGGGGTCTGTTGGTTCTTGGGGCAAATCCTAGAGATGGGTTGGGGAGATACTTTGGGGTCTGATGGGTTCCTGGTTGATGCATCATGCGACACTTGCGGTTCTCATTGGCCTGGTTGATCTTTCCTTCCATCTGGATAGCGGAGTCGACAAGGGCTTCAATATCAACAAAGGGGATATTGACTAATACCGTCTGCATCTCGTCATGCAGACCATTCAGGAATCTTTCTTTATTCTTGGCTTCGGTGTCTATCTCGTCCGGGGCATACCTAGCTAATGACAAAAATTTGTCACGGTATTCTACTATAGTCATCCTTCCTTGCTTTAGCTCTCTGAACTCGTCTCTCATTCTCTTGATCAGACCTGGTGGCACATGGGTTCTGCTAAACTTGACTTTGAATTCCTCTCAGGTCATCATCTGGCCTCCGGTCATTGCACGAACACTGTTCCACCATGCCCTGGCATCTCCGGCTAGATAATGGGTGGCGAATAGGACTTTCTCGTTGGCTTCCACTCCGTCTACTTCTAAGTTATTTTCCATGGTTTGCAGCCAATCATCGGCGTCTAGGGGTTCTTCTGACTTGGTGAAAACGGGTGGGTTGGTATTCTGGAAATTCTTGAGCTTAGATCCGTGGTTGTCCTGATTTCCATGGCCTTGGTTGTTGTGGGCTAGCTGGGCTATCTGTTGCAGAGTGGCTAGGTTGGCTTGACGTTTCGCTCTTTCAGCTTCGCGGTCAGAAGTCAACATTTGCAGGATCTGCAACATCGGGTCCGGGGCTGAACCACTTCCTCCACGTGGCATCTGAAGATTGATATAGATTATGAGAAAAGAGGGAAATTGCTAAGGTTTTGGGTTT
The DNA here is from genome assembly GCA_916181665.1 of Avena sativa. Lineage (NCBI taxonomy): Eukaryota > Viridiplantae > Streptophyta > Magnoliopsida > Poales > Poaceae > Avena > Avena sativa. Next base: position 375,484,265 of record OV702282.1, read on the forward strand.
TTGAAAAGTTTTTAGAGTTTGACTCAGGTTTTTCTAGCAACTTGCTTTTTCATTCAATCACTCATAGCACACAGTACAACACACACCACAACAAAGAAAAACAGATGGTTTTAAGAACCATTCTGGAACTACGATACAGTGGGACCGACTACTACTCACTACGCTAGTGCTCAGTGCTACTACTCCTCGGAGTCTGTGGCTTCATCATCTTCCGCATCATCGATGAAGGCGAAATCATCCTCATCGGTGAAGAAGTCCATGGCCTGATCCTCCAGAAAATCATCGTCATCGCTGAGATAGGAGCAAGGGTCTCCACGAAGATCCTCTCCGGCATTCTTCCTTTCCTCTAACTGCATGTCTCTCTCGTGGATGGTCTCTTCCAGAGAGGAGATGCGATGGCGAAGACGGGCAATAATGCGCTCCTTCTTGTCGAGCTGACGGCGGCGAGACTTGCGATCCTTTGCTAGCATGGCGATGGTCTGGTCCTTCATCTTGATGATGGCAGACTTGTGGTTGCAATAGTCACGGCAGTTGTCCAACTCCTGCTGACGATCATACATCATGAAGCTAAGGTGGTCCAATTGAGTCTTCAGCTCGGGGTGGTATGGGGCTTCCAGTGGTTGGCCATTTGCATCATGCCTTGGGCAAAACTCAAAGTGAGTACCCTTGATCTGATTGATGCTCTGCCCACACAGATGGGAAAGAGCTTCCTGCATTGCTCTGGCAAGTCCATCGAGCCAGTTGTTTTCCCTCAAGGTAAACTGAATTCCCTCCGCAGTGGGAGGTTCAATCTTTCCTCGGATACTTGCAACAATTAGCCACTGCAGATCTTCTCCTCCTTGATCATTGAGCTGAGCTCCGAAGAACTCGGGGTGTGGACACTCCAAAAGTTCCGAAAGCTGATCCAGATCCCTCTCAAAGATAAGGTCTCCACCATTTCCGAGTTGATAAAACTTGTTGTACTTCACGTCCATCTATAAAAATAGAGGATGAGTAGATTAGCAGAGTGATTAAGTGTGTCAAAATTTTATCTATTTTGCAAGAGTTTTTGAGGAACATGAAGTTTTATTAAAGAATTAAAGAGGTAAGTATGAGAATAAGTTTTCGTAAATATTTTTGTTCTTTGATTTTGAAACTAAGTTTTTGGTTCAACGTCCAATCTAACTAGGGTCTCCTATGGTCAGGATGGCTCTGATACCAACTTGTCAACACCCGGATTTTTCAATCCTACATGCCTGTTATGCCATACATCGCAATCCCAGGATTACCATTTTTGCGAGACATAACAGAATTGGATACCATAGTACTTCATCCATTACAAACGATAAATAAGTTCTTACACAAATAGGGATCTCATGATCCAGTTCTTAATACAACATCAGGCAGCGGAATACGTAATAATAACGGTAGCGCAGGCGAAGCTCCATCTTCGGGGTCACAGGCAATGCTGACGATGGGATATGATCCTAGTTGTCGTAACCTTCCTGGGGTCCATCTTCCAGGTACTCCTCTTCATAGTCTGGCCATGGGAATAGCCAGGGACAAAGCCATGAGTACTCTTCAAGTACTCGCAAACTAATACTAACAGGTCAAGGGGTTTTTGTATAATAGGACACTAGGCTCTAGGGTTGTTTTGCAAAAGCCAGATTTATCTCTACTAGGTTCCAAAGCTAGTCACATTTTTATAATTCCTAAGTGGGAACCTATAATTCAAGTCACAACTCTGTTGTGTTCAAGTCAAAGTCTCAATTCATTTCACAAGTCATTTTGAAAAGTCTGACGGGGGAACAGTATGGCCACTCCAACTGTCCATAACCGCGGACGCGGCTATTCGAATAGTTTGACACTCTCCAGAGATTGTACACTTTCACCACAACATTCGATACATCCGTCAGGAACAAATCCTGAATTCACCATACTCAGTATGCGGATAATCAATCCTAACTTTTCAATTACACACCCTAGTATAAGCACCTCTCCTGTGAGTTTGGCCTCCCAACCATGACCACTGTCATCTTGGGTACTGCACAGGTGGACAATCTTCACAAGGTAGCCTCAGCTCAGACCTTGGCCGGGAGGGAACTAATACTAAGTTATATAAGTTTCCATTCAAGCCCTACCCAATATTCGGGTATTGTGGTTGTACGCTAAAATTGGAATGGTATCGCATCCAGACAACCATCAGTTTTATATAGGGCTAAGGCTCATGCCTCAACATTTTTATCACCAGAATCATCAAGTGTTTGGAAACACATGTCCAAAACATTTCAATAGAATGATCCATCATTCCAAGGTTTTCATAACCATTTTTCCACCAAGTATTCCCATCTAAAAGTTGATCAAGTTTTAAGCTTAGCATTAGCATCTACAGGTGGAGGTAGTAATAATGAGGGGTGGTAACTAGTGGAGTTTCACTAAGTCCAACCTTATATCTTAGGCTGATATCAAGGTTTCTAGCTTAGGCCAAATTTGATGCTCTTTATGCAACCTTCAGCACAACTGTCTGGTATCTACCAAACTCTTAGGTAGAATCTAAGTAAGCTTTGATAAAGAAATAAAGTAAGAAGCTTGCCATAAAACTAGGATTGGTTTAACCAGTAGGTAGGATCATAGGTATGGGTTTGTGGCATCAGTAGGGTATCTTGCAAGGGTTAGCTTGCACAATATCAGTATAAGCTTGCATAGTTACTAGCTTGCATAGTGTCAATATCAGCTTGCCTTGTGTAGAGCAGTGGTTGAAGTTCTCCTCGGCTTCCTCTTCGTAGTATCCTCCTTCCTCCTTGTAGTATCCTTGGTCGGTACTAGCGTCTATGAATAAATACGAGGTACACAATCACCAAACAATACTTAACTACTTGCAATCATCACACACAAGGGTCCTATAGATGATCTAGCATCATCTCTAACATTACAAGGTTAAGGCTTGGTTTAAAACTTTTTATTTTTAGAAAAGTAATTTCTACTCATTGAAAAACTACTTAAGATTTAATATTCTCCAAACTAAACATGGGATCATGTTGACACATGTCATCACCACATATTGTAGTCCATGGTAATGTGATTTAAAGTGGTGTCACAATTTAATAAGGTTTTACCCTTTTATTTAATTAATTAAAGTGGCTAGAAATGCTTATGTAGCATTCTTTTATTCCTTGAAAGGTATGGTTAAATGTGATTTTTTAGAGTTGGAATCAACTCAAAAGCTTTTATGGTTGAAATTTGAAAAATGTTTGAATGCAGAAAAGCTTCTGCCTTGTTATTTTTACTATGGGTGATCTATAGATCCAAATGACTTGAATCCAACGGGTTTGGATTAAGCATTCACAGACCTTTCCAACAAAATTGGTTTCATCCAATTTGGTGCACTGAATCGATCTGGGTTGATTTTTGAAGTTGGGTGCTGAAGTGTGTTTGAAATGAATTAGAAAAGGTTTTAATTTGAATTGCTGGGCTGCGCGGAAAATTCTAACGGGCCGGCCTGCTAAGCGCAGTGCTCCCGCGGGCTGCTTAAGTGGGTGTCCCCACTCGTCAGTGACACGGGGCTGGGCGAAGCGGTATGGGGCAACGTGGATCGTTCGATCTAGTTCTAATCCAACGGGTGAGGGTCATCGTCGACGCGAGACAGCTCCGGCGAGAACGAAACCTAGCGCGGCCAGTGAGGGGTGCTGGGGGCTCACCGGGGTACGGGCGAGGGTCGGCGAGGCGGGCGAACGACGAAGTCGACGACGGCGAACCTCCTGGTACCGGTGGCTTCTCCTGGGGTGGCTCCAATCACTGGCTCCTTTCTTCTCCGGCAGCGGCAGGCTCAGGTGAAATTCCGGCGAGGTGGTGCTCGGCTTGCTCTAAGAACGGTGTGGCACGGTCAGTGAGGAGAGTGGAGTGAGATGGTGTGAAGAAATCGTGCGGGGGTGGCCTCTATTTATAGTCGAGCGAGGGGACCGTCGGGGCGCACGGTGAGCTCGTCAGGGGCGACGTTACAGGCGGCTAATGGCATGGGCAAGGGTAGGGGACGGTGTTGTGTCTCCTGGCGATGCTCAACGACATGGTCGCGAGGCATGGGGCAGTGTGGTTTGGTCTGGAACGGCCGGTGCTCTGCGCGGCAGAGGCGGCGTCTTCGACGGCGGGCGGTGGCTGTATGGCACGGGGCGGCAAACGGGGATGTCTGGCGGTCTCCTAGGTCGGTGGTGATCGTGTGTGCATGCGGTGAGGGCGGCGCGCGGTCTGTGGGTGATGGTCGAGGGTGGCGTTCTGGCGCACGCTCGGCATGGTCTGGGCGTGTCTTGTGCGCGTGGTCCAGGGCTTGGCAACGCTCGCGGCTGGGACAGGGAGTGGCGGTGGACGGTGGGCTGCCTCCCAGACATGCTGGCTAGGCTTGCTGCTGCTCCTAGCTTGCTGTCCACAATGGGGTGGCATTGAGGTGCTCGGCTGTTCACCATTAATGGCAATGGCAAGCTCACAGGGGTGCTAGTGTTGGGCTAATCTTTCTAGATGATCTACTGAGTTGTGTCTGAGCTAACTAGGGAACAAGTTAGGCAAGAATCACTGCACACTATAGTGTTTGATGTTTTGTTTGATTTGTGTCTGCAACCTGTTTGATGAAATGGCCGCATGAAATCAAGTTTTGAATTTTGAAATGAATTTTGGTGGGTTTGCTAGATTGGTTCTGGTGAGTCTGCAAATGCTTGGGTTTTGAAAGTTGAGCTTGTTTGAGTGGGTTTTGGAAAAGTGGGATCTTCCCATATGAAGAAGATTCAATTTTGAATTGTCATTTAAACTATGCATTTGAAAGTTTCTGGATGATCACAAAGTGGGCCTTGATACCTTGTTATGAGTACATTCAAGGGGTGCAAAGATCCAGAAAAGTTTCTGTTAGGTTGTGAAAGTTTGAGACAGCCAAAGTAGGCATGGGAGTTAAATTGGTCAAAATGACCATTCACTTCATATATTTGTTTTGATTTACTTGTCTTTAGGAAAAGTGTGGGAAATGTTTTAGATGATGTTCTTTTCACCTAAGAAACATTTTACAAGCAATGGATCACACAAACAAGGTGGTTTTTAAAGAAATTCAAAATCCATGCATACACATATACATGCATTCATGGGTTTACTTAGAAAAGTTTTTGTTAACCCTAATCTTGATGATTAGTGTTTGTTGATCTAAGTTTGGTATTTTTGGGATGTTACAGCATTCCAGTTCCTTTCTAACAAAATTGGTTTCATGCTATTTGGTTTAGTGAATCGACATGGATTGATTTTTGAATCTAGGTACAGAACTAGGTTTGAAACTAAATTGGAAAATATAAATTCAAACTAATTGGGTTGCGCGGGATGTTAACTAGGCTGGCCCACGATGCACAGTGCATGTGCGGGTGTGTTTAAGTGAATGACCCCTCCAGTCAGCGAGACAGGGGGTGCGAAGTGGTACGGGGTGATCTAGACTGTGCGATCCAACTCTTATCCAACGGCCATGACCTATCGTCTCTGTCGGGCAACGCCGGCGAGACAGAACCCTAGCGCGGCCATTGGGGTATACAGGGCCTCACCGGGGCTCAGGCCAGGGTCGGCAATGGGGGCGAATGACGAAGTTGACAACGTAAACCTCCTGGTACCGGCGGCTTCTCCTAGGGCGGCTCCAATCAACGACTCCTTTCTTTCTCCTCTGCGGCAGACTCCGACCAAATTCCGGCGATGTGCTGCTCGCCTTGTTCCGGGGGTGAGTTGGGGTGCTTCTGACAGAGAGGGGAGTGAGATGGTGTGAAGAAATCGAGCGGGTGGCCTCTATTTATAGTGCAGCGAGGGGACCGAAGGGCGCGGGTGGAGCTCGACGTGGTCGTCGGCAGAGCGAGCTACTGGCATGGGCAACGGTAGGGGTGGTGTTATGCTCCCTGGCGAAGCTCAACGACATGGTTATGGGACATGGGGCGGTGCGAGATGGTCGAAACGTCGCGGTGCTCTGGGCGGGTCCGACGGGCATTTTAATGGCACACAACATCTATGGTCCACGCGGCGGCGAACGGGCATGTTTGGGCGGTTCCCTAGGCGGTGGTGATCACGCTGATGGGCGGCGAAGGAGGGGTGAGGTATGTGCTCACATGTCGTGTGCGGCGTTCTGGCGCACTCTCGGCACACTCGGTCTGAGTGGTCCAGGGGCTGGCAACGCTCGAGGCTTGGACAGGGGGTGGCGGTGGACGGTGGTTAGTGCTCCAGACAAGGTTGGCAAGGCTATAAAAGCTTCTAGCTTGCTGACGACTGAGGGGTGGCAAGGTGAGCTCGGCATGGTCACCATTGATGGCTATGGCAAGCTCACAGTGGTGCTAGAGCTTGTTAATTGGGATAGATGATCTACTAATAGCTTTTTGTGAACAAGAGAGGGAACAAGGTTGGCCAAAATCACTGCTCCTAATAGTGTTTGATGTTTGTTGGTTTTGTGTTTGCAAGGTGTTTGATGAAATGGCGAAAAGAGATTTAAATTTGAATTTTTGATTCAAACTTTGTGGGTGTACTAGTTACATACTAGGGAGTCTCTGGTTAGTTGGAAAGGTCAAGGGAATTGGTTTGGTTGGTTTTTGAAAAGGGGTGATCTTCACATATGTTGAAGATTCAATTTTGAATTACATTTGAATCAAGTTGCCAAATGTTTCTATAAGTTTGAAAGGTGGGCTTGGGTTCACTTTTACTTGGTCTAGCAAGGAGTAAAAAGAAATGGAAATGTTTCTGTTTGAAATCTTGGACTAGAAGCACTCAAAGTGGCTTAGTGAGCAAGATTGGCAAAAATGACCATTTGCTTTATTTGGTTTGTTTTTGATTTTCTCTTGATTTGTTTCTGCTTGGAAATGTTTTAGATGATGTTGTTTTCATCTTTAAACCATTCCTTGCTATTTATATCAATCACACAAGTCCATTCATGCATTCATACAATCATCACATACACACATGCATTCATTTGATTTTTATTTAACGAAAGTTTTTGTTAACCCTAATTTTGGTGATTGGAATTGGATAATCATGATCAATATTTTTGGGATGTTACATGATGTATCTTGGATGGGGATTTGTTTGGGAAGTGGACAAACTCAGTGTGTTCTTGTAGTGTGCTTGAGAAGATAAAGTGAGCTCCCTAGTATCCGTGCTACGACCGTGAACTCCTTTTTGACTACTTGTGTTGTTGCTGCTGTTTGGACAACACACCACATGCAATTAGGTGACTAAGCTACCTTGCTACTTGGGATGTTTGTGGATCAGATCAAGTGAATTGGTTTCACTTCTTATCCTTTTACAATTTACCATTCTAGTGAAACTTGCCCCTTTACTTTGCTAATGATATTGTTCTGAGACTTATTTGATATAAAAGAACAGATATTGTTGATTGGTGAAACTTGCCCCTTTTAAATACTCAATGAGGTAATATGAACAGTGCACTTCACTGTTCACTACTAAGAGTAAAATAACTAACTAACCCTTTATTTCCTTTTTAGTTGTTTTTCTTATTTGCAGGAACAAAATATGGATGCTCAAGATGTAGTATAGGAATAGATAGGTTTTATAGAATTTTGTAATCTTCTTTTTATTATTTCGTAAAGAACCTTGTAATAATATTCTTATTATTTAATAAAATTTTATTTTATTGTAATTCACCTAATGTAATGTATTCCTTTATTTGTTGTATCTTTCTTACTTTGTAATATGATAATGGTATAAAGAAAAAGAATAAGAATTCATTTCTTATTTATATTTCCTTGTCTTTTCTTATTGTTGTTTCATATATATTTAATATAATCAAACAATGTTAATAAATCATTTTGGAAAACAACTTAATATTTCTAAATTCTAATTTTCAAATAGTTTCCAATTTATTTAAATTTCAAATTTGATTTCAAAATCTTTCCCCCAAAACACATTAATGTCTAAAGGTCGTGTCAAAATTTATAACAATCACTATAAAGAGCTATTCCCACCTCTAAATAGTGAAAGAAAATTTAATAACTTTAGGTTTTTGTTTGGCGGAAAATTTACCAAGATTTTACAGATGAATGCATGCATATGCTTAAATACCTATTTCTACCCTTCGTTAGTTCCTAAATGCTAGGGTGTTACAGACTTCTCCCCTTAAATTAAACTTCGTCTCGAAGTTTGCTGGGATGTACCTGAATAGTTCTGGATATGCTTCTCTTAGGTCATATTCTTTCTCCCATGTGGATTCCCGCTCAGGGTGATGTTCCCATTGTACTTTGTAGTATTTGATTGCCATGTTTCTCAACCTTTTCCAGTTTTCTTCCAAAATTTTACAGGGTTTTTCAACATAAGTAAAATCCGCTTGTAACTCAATTTCTTGATGTGTGATTGCATCATCAGGAACCTTGAGATATTTCCAAAGTTGTGACACATGGAAAACATTATGAACTTGAGCCAGCCTCTTTGGCAACTCTAGAGCATAGGCTATTATTCTATTTTGACTCACTATCATGAATGGTCCGATATATCTTGGACTTAGTTTTCCTTTAACTCCAAAACTCTTAACTCCCTTTATTGGGCTTACCTTGAGATATACCATATCCCCCACTTCTGGATGCCATGGTCTTCGACTTTGATCAGCATAACTCTTCTGTCAACTTTGAGCTATTTTCAATCGATCTCTAATAATATCGATGATATCTTGCTTCTCCTTGATATAGTCTGGTGAAAATTCCTTGCTACTACTAGGTTCATACCAACATATTCTTGATCTACATTTTCTCCCATAAAGTACTTGGTATGGTGCTACCTTCAGACTACTTTGATAACTATTGTTGTAGGAAAATTCTGCTAACGGTAGATGATCTTCCCACGAACCTCCAAAATCTAATGCACAAGTTCTAAGCATGTCCTCCAAGATTCGATTGGTTCTTTCTGTCTGACCTCCAGTTTCTAGATGATAGGCTATGCTGAAATCCAACTTTGAGCCAAGTGCTTCATGTAATTGTTTCCAAAATGTTGAAGTAAACACGGATCCTCTATCCGATATAATTTTCTTGGATACTCCGTGCTTACTTACTATCTCTTTGACATAGATTTCCATTAACTTCTCGGCATTATCTTTTTGATTTACCGGGATAAAATATGCACATTTTGTGAATCTATCCACAATCACCCATATCATATCCTTTCGTTTCGGTGTCATGGGTAATCCTGTGATAAAATCCATACCAATTTCTTCCCACTTCCATTCCGAAATTTCCAAAGGTTGTAATGGTCCTGCTGGACTTTGATGTTCGGCTTTTACCCTTTGGCAAGTATGGCACTCAGACACATATTTTGCAATATCTCTCTTCATGTTGTTCCACCAGAATAATTCCTTCAAATCCATGTACATCTTTGTACTTCCTGGATGAATAGAATATGGTGTTTCATGTGTTTCTCAGAGTATCACCTATCGAATTTCTGGCACATCTGGAACACAAAGACGATTTTGAAACCATAAAGATCCATATTCTCCTATGCGAAAAGCTGATGTTTGACCTTGAGATATTCTTCGAATTTCTTCAGCAATGAAAGGATCTTCATCTTGATGTCTAAAAATCTCATTTCGAAGATCACTACTCTACTCCTTGACTACTCTAATTGTAGCTAATCCTCCAAGAACTTCTGTATTTATAATTTGTATTTCCAATCTTTACAAATCCATCTGTAGCTCTTTTGGCAGCTCTCTATTGATAGGTTGAGTATCTGTGCTCTTTCGGCTTAAAGCGTTTGCCACAAAATTTGCTTTTACAGGGGTATAATTGATTGTTAGATCATAATATTTAATTAGCTCTAGCCAACGCTTTTGTCTCATATTAAATTCCTTTTGAGTGAAGAAATATTTGAGACTTTTGTGGTCAGTGTATAGCCCACACCTTGCTCCATAAAGAAAATGCCTCCATCCTTTTAAAGCAAAGACTACCGCTGCTAACTCCAAATCATGAGTTGGGTAGTTGACTTCATGTGGTTTCAGTTGTCTAGATCCATAAGCAATTACTTTACGATCTTGCATGAGCACACATCCGAGTCCTTCTTTAGATGCATCATAATACATTGTGTAATCCTTTCCTGTTTCAGGAACTGCTAAGATTGGTGCGGTGGTTAATCTGGTTTTCAACTCCTGAAAACTTGCTTCACACTTCTCATCCCATATAAATGGTGTATTCTTTCTTAGAAATTTGGTCATTGGTCCAGCTATCTTGGAAAAACCTTCAATGAATCTCGGATAATAACCGGCCATACCTAAGAAACCTCGGATTTGTTTCACATTGGTTGGTGCATTCCATTCTAGCACTGATTGAGCTTTGGACGGATTTATAGCAATTCCATCCTTACTGATCACATGAACAAGAAATTCTACCTTGTCCAACCAGAATTCACACTTGCTGAACTTAGCATAAAGCTTATGTTCTCTTAAGATTTGTAATGCTATTCTCAAATGCTCTGCATGCTCTTCTTTATTTTTAGAGTATACCAGAATATCATCAATGAATACTATGATAAACTTGTACACATAAGGCATGAATATTTTGTTCATCAAATTCATAAATATTGCGGGTGCATTGGCTAATCCAAAAGGTACAACGAGATACCCATGGTGACCATATCTTGACACAAATGTTGTTTTTCGAACATTATAGAAATCTTAACAACGTCTCCCATGGAGCAAGATCAAACTCATTTACTACAGGAATATCTTCCCATTTGACCTCCTTCATTGAGTTCAATCGAAGATCTACCATGATATGACTGTGCTTGTCTGCCTGGTATACTATCCTTGCTCCACTTGGAGTCTTGATTGAAACAGTTTTGTACTCACAATCAATCTGGGATCCATGTTCGGTCATCCAGTCCATGCCCAGCACTACTGCAATTCCCTTCAAAAGAATCACATATAGATCTGTGAAATATGTACAACCACAGATCGAGATAACTTGATCTTGCTTAATGTGGCGTACCACTACATTTCCCCGGGCCATTACTACGGTCATAGGGTTTGCTAACGTTGCCCTTCTAATCCCAAACTTATCACAGAATTCTTTAGATATGAATGAAGTACTTGCACCGGTATCAAATAAAACTTTTCCGGGATTGGTAAGGATGTGGAGCGTACCTATCATTGCATGCTCGGAATTATCCACCTCCTCCAGGGTTGCACAGTTCATCTTCCCAGTAGGCCTTCTCCTTTTGCCATTATTGTTCTTGACAAAATTTCCTCCCTTATTAGGCTGTCCACTGCCTCCATTGGCTTGTCCTTCACTTCTTGTTGGCCAACCACCCGGTGGTTTACTTGAGCAATTTGACCTGATATGATCCATTTGACCACAACCATGACAAATAATCACTGGCTTCTGGCAATCAATGTTCATATGCCCCGAAAGTTTGCAATTGTGATATATAACATTCCTTCCGGTTGGATTTGTACCTCGATTGGGGTTGTTGTTACTATTGAAGGGTCGATTCCTTGGTTTGAACTCCAAATTGGGTTTAGGCTTACTTGCTTGGATTCTCTTTGTTTCCTTCTTTGCTCTCTTCTTTTGGTCTTCTTGGACATTCTTGTAATCATCTTCAAATGTGATGGTTGCATCAAGTAACTGTTGGAAAGTTTGATTATTGGCCAGCCTCAACTGCATCTTCACAAATGGATTTAAACCATATAGGAAACGTTTCTTCCTCTTTTCCTCAGTGTTCACTTCATCCTCAGCATAACGAGATAATTGACTGAACTCCTGGATGTACTTCATGACACTGGTATATCCTTGCTGAAGCTCCTCAAACTCTCTGCGCTTCAACTCCATTACACTTTATGGAACATGATACTCACGAAATTTCTGCTTGAACTCCTCCCAGGTATACTCCCTTTTTGTAGGTTGCATGGCTAGCTGATTCTCCGACCATGATGCTGCAGGTCCTGTCAAGAGATGTGTTGCATACCTCAACTTCTCCTCGTCATTACATCCTATAGTTTTCAACTTTCTTTCCGTATCTGCCAACCAATCCTCCACATCCATTGGTTCTGGAGCTGATGCGAAAGGTAACGGCCTTGTATTCTGAAAGTCGGAAAGACTCGCTCCTCCACCTTCAGGTGCTCTGTTATTTCCATCTCGTCCCAACAACTCTTCCATGAATTTTTTTTGGGACTCTTGCATCATTTGCATGTATTGCATAAAGTTCTGCTCCATTAACGACCTCATTGGTGGTGGTGGCAATACTCCTTGATTTCCAGCATCTGCATCCGCCTTCTCCTTAGCCTCGCGCTCCATGCATTGTTGTTCAGATTCAGTTTCTACACCTGATTCCATGACCCCCTAGTGATGCAACATAAAGCGAATACTCATAATTACATCATGCATATGTGTTCTGAGCTCAACTTCATGCACACAACTAGTCACACAATGGAAAACAAAATCCAAATATGCATTTCACATAATATACAATACAAGTGACATAATTACTACAACGTTCTTACAAAACCATACCATATAGGTACTACAAACCCATGTGGATGCTATTCCACTTATTTAAATACATCAGTCTCTCGATAATATAATACGCAATACCAGTTACCACTTAACAAGTAACCTAAGTCCTCAGTAGCCATGATGCTCATTATACATTCCTGAAGTCTAGCCGTGTTGATGTGACGTCCGTCGCACTGTCTGCGGAACAAATGGCCTTCCAGATGGATCGTACTCGGTATCTAAAGTATCAGGACTTGAGTTATCACTCAACATAAGTGCATTGACTCCATCCAGCTCAGCTTAAAAGTTTGCAGAAACATGTTCATCACTATCACCCACTTGCATCTCCTGAGCCCCATCCCTAGAGTTATCAACAGAATACTCAGATTCCGTTGCTCCCCAGGTGCTCTGCTGGGCAAGGTAGTTAAACACTAGATAATGTACATTCCCTAGGTTTTGATAGGATATTGGTGATTCAAACACCCTCTCTTTAGGATCTTCATCCTCATCCTAACTTCCTACAAACATAGCATTCCTGCTACTATCATTAGTATTGATTCTCGCACCCATCCAGCTGGATTATCCAACATCTCTGTCCGACCCATCCACTGACATTTGGTTGCCTCGAGATCCATTAGGTGATCCCATCCTCCATCCATCAGAGTTCTCAATAGGAAGTTCTGAATTAGATCGTTCCTCGGAAAGCTATGGTATAGGATATCTTGTATCTAAAGTAGGATCATAGGTAGGTTCTGGTCTAGGTGAATAAGGATATGATGTAAAAGATTCTAGATCTATAGGAATATCCTTAAAAATTGGATTGGCCCTACTCATCGCTTCATTCTCCAACTGAGATGCTAACTTCTCCCTTTGTTCTGGATCAGTTAGATTGTCCAACATATCGTTTTTATCTTGTGTCTTATACAAAGACCCAACTATTAGTCAATATCGATCCATAAACTTGGAAGCTAACTTAGGATGCTTATTTACTAAAGTAAGATGATCCGGTACTTGCTCCGTGTCTATAGAATCATGAGGAATCATAGAGAATGTCCTTCCTTCCGGCTCCTGGGATTTATGCTCCCGAATATTGGCTATCGCATCCATAATAGCAACATGGTATGCTGCTAAATGACTTATACCTTCACCCATGGGTAAATCGTGATATAACCCAAGCTCCTCTGGAAGTTTGATACTCACATGATACTTGGATAGCATACGACCATCATAGTAGGTTATGGTATTTACTGGAATATTGGTTGAACAACTAAAAACCCTTAAGAGTTGACAAAGCTGATCAGTGAATGATCCTTGATAATCATCGAGAGTCTCTTCTTTCCTTACCAAAGTTTGTTTTGGAAACTCTGGTGCCGTATCACTGTATACAAAATATTTTGATTAGTAACCAATTATAATATTGCATCATAACAAAGAATTATCGCACTAAAATATACAACAGCATATTCTCATTTGAATACCCATTATACTCTTTTGGAGAATTCTTTATCATTGCTATAGACTGCTACAGGTAATACCATTTACTAGGTTTCCAACCTAAGGTCAAAGCAATTGCTCTGATACCAGTTGCAGTGACCCAGCATACCACTACATGTGTAGTACACTATAGTCGTTGACATGACACTCATAGAACACTGCTCCGTCAATATCACATCCCTCAGAGTGGTACAACAGAAACATTGCAGGTCCATATTACAAACATACACACATTATTATTAGTACAATACGAGAAGTTTGAGACTTCAAGAGATTCAACTTACAAACCAAACTTAAACTCTTTCAGCCGAAGATTCAAAGTTTCAAACTTAAACTCCGAACTGAGCTCAGCAACTTATTATATAAAGTTTATGCTGCTCGGCTCAATGAGTTTACTAATAACTAAGGCAACTACTCAGACTCATTGCCTTCCACTCCATAGTGTATCTCATAATCCACTCCTCCAGACAGGTTTGGATCCTCGTAGTAAACATCCTCTTGGCCTTCAGCTGTGTACATCGGAGTGTTTTCTGGATCCTTAGAGTCTAAGCAGGGGATCAAAGGAAAGAATGAGTAACAACGTTACCCAGCAAGTTTGAAAGGGTATTTTACACTATGCTATTTTTGGTTGACAATGACACCATGGTTAGAGTGGACTAATGCTATTTCTAGTGTCTTACACAGGTTCTAGTCCAATGCTGTGATGAAATGTTATCGGAGACCCCCCCATTTTGATAACGAAGCTTCGCACCGGAGTTTTCCCTTTTCATGTAATTTGAGTTCGGTTAGGAGCTCCGCACTATTAAGAGGGGTTCTCTCGATGAGCTTGTTGGGGATGATCACCTAAGCCATATACACATCCCTCTCTCCTACCTAATCCATCACCAAAGAGAGAAGAGAAGAAATCCTATCCACCTGAGCCTTTTCTACAGATCTGGTTTTCAGACCGGTTGGACCGGCTCCTAGACCGGACCGTCCGGTGTCAGGATCGGAAATCCGGACTCAAACCGGGTTCTCCGGTTTTCTCACTCCGAGTCTATCCGAGTCTGGGTACTGAGAGCAGTTTCGGTTTCAGCCCGGTTTTCCGGGCTGTGGACCGGACTGCCCGGTGTGTGGGCCGGACCAACCGAACTTAAAACCGGACCTTGCGTTTTTGGCTCAAAACGGCTAGTTTTTCTCCTTGGGTATAAATATCCCTTCTTCCACCTTGAGTAGGTTAGGCATTCAGTTTATATCATTTCTTGAAGCTCTCTCTCTCTCTCCCCATTGTTGAAACACAAAAGCTTGAGGATCTCCCATTCTACCCAACCAAATCCAAATCCCTTTGGTAGAAAGGAAGAGGAGGTCCCGATCTACGTTTCCACCAAGCCAAAGTTCATTCCCCCTTGAGTTCATCGAGTTAGCTTGTTACTCTTGGGTTTGTGGGAAACCCTAGGCGGCTAGGGTCGCCCGGAGGCATTCGGCTTGTGATTTGCCCCGTGGAAAGTTTGTGAGGGTTTGGAGACTACCCTAAAGTCTACCACGAGTAAGTGAGCTATTCCTTCGTGGGATAGGCTCGGAGAATAAGGTGAGCCTTCGTGGCGCGTGAGGAATCCTTCGTGGAACCTCACACCTCTCCAACGTGACGTAGCCCCCTTCCCAAAGGTGGTGAACACGGGAATACATCTTCGTCTCCGCGTGCTTCGGTTATTCCTTAACCGATCTCTTACTTGTGTTGCTTATCTTGTGATAGCCTTCGAGCTTGAAGTATCTTGTACATCATCTAGGTTGCCTCACCTAGTTTGCATTTAGGCTCACTTATATTCCGCAAAGCCTAAAACTTGCAAAAGATTATAAAGAATTTTGTAGAAACCTATTCACCCCCCCTCTAGGTTAACCATCTTACACTTTCAATTGGTATCAGAGCAAAGGGCTCTTTTAAGGGCTTTACCGCCTAAGAGGAAAGATGGTTTTCTCCGATGATGAGGAGGAAAATACTTATTCGGTCAAGGAGCTTCATGAACTCTTAGCCAAGAGTGCCCTTGAAAAGGCCAAGGCGGATTCCGATCTCCTTGTTCGAATGAGTTACCTAGAAGGACAACTTAAGGCCATTGGCGATGGGGCTTTTCTTGGTAATCCATTGGTAGTACCTCAAGGGAGACCAATGGACATCGAGAAGGATAAGGATGCCGAGTCCGCTCATGAGGGCGGCTCGTCAAAAACTTCCATGCCCCCTAATCAATTCCCTTATGTTTATCCTAAGCAAAAGAACATCATGCCTCATATTAATGGTTCGGGCCCTGCACCTCATTATGATGGAACTCACTTCTCTCATTGGAAAGCTTCTATGGAATCTCATCTTCGCAGCTGCAGCGTTGAGATTTGGGAGATTGTATGCACCGGCTTCCACCCTCATGATCCCAACAACCTCACCCCGGGGGAGTACTACGACCGTCAACTAAATGCAACGGCTTGTGACAAGATAAGGAGTGCCATTCACCGCACTCTCCATGATCAAGTCAGCGACATCCCCACCGCAAAGGATCTTTGGGATAGGATTGTCATTCTCTAAGAGGGAACCTCTCTTATCCAAAAGTCCAAGTATGAAGCTGCCAAGTCTGAGATGAACATGTTCATGAACCATGATGGTGAAACTATCGCTGAAGCATACAAGAGACTCGTTGACCTCCGCGTGAAGATTGGTGGCCTAGGGTGTGAGAAGTATGATGATGGATTCAATTTGAATGATGAACTTATCAAGTCCAAGATTGTCTCCATGATCGCGGTC
Source organism: Avena sativa (assembly GCA_916181665.1). Lineage (NCBI taxonomy): Eukaryota > Viridiplantae > Streptophyta > Magnoliopsida > Poales > Poaceae > Avena > Avena sativa. The sequence goes on from OV702282.1 coordinate 375,500,984, forward strand.
ACCGACAAGAAGCTTGCCTTGAACTTGCAACTCCTCGATAGAGCTAATCAATTCACTCCTGATGATCTAGTCTCTTATCTAGTTTCCACAGATAACTTGGTGGATGAAGGGCAAAAGATCAAGGAGATCAACCATGCTATCGGGTCTTCCCACTCTCTAGCTTTGAAGGCCAAGCAAGTGCAAGAAGATGTTGCTAGTGATGAAGATAGCGATGGTGATGGAGTTGATGATATGCTCTCTCAACTTGCTCTCTTCACCAAGAACATGAAGTTCCGAAGAAGTAAAAGCTCAATGGGATCAAGTGAGAAGAAGAGGACGTGCTACAATTGTGATGAGGCAACCCATTTTGCCGACAAGTGTCCTTATGAGAAGAGGCTTGACAAGCCTAAATATGAAGAAGGTGCCAAACCAAGATTGAAGCCCAACCCCATCAATGAAAGATACAAGAGGAACAATAGGCGTGATGGTAAGGGCTTCCTAGGCCAAGAATACATATCCGACAATGAGGAAGAGGATGAAGAAAAGGTGGTTGGAGTGGCCGGTTTGGCCTTTGCCAAACCCGGGTCTCTCTTCACCTATGACTACACCAAGGACTACACCGACGACTCTCCTAACCCCAAGGTCACTGCCACTTGCCTCATGGCAAGGAGCTCCAAGGACGAGTCCGACGTGGAGTGTGGGGATAAGAAGAAAGTGGTGGGTGTGACCGGTTTGGCATATGTCGAATTCGGTTCACCTCTCACCTACGACTACTCCAAGGACTACATCGAGAGTTCTCCTATTCCCAAGATCACCGGTTCTTGTCTTATGGCAAGAAGCTCCAAGGTAATTGTCTCTCCTCCATCCCTATCTAGTGTCTTGGATGATCTTGAGAGTGACCATGATAGTGATAGTGATAATGATGAATTTGGAAAAGAATATATAAAAGAAATGTATGCTATCATGAAGTCTCTTCCTCCCATTGCTCGTGCTAGAGTCAAGCAATTAATGGAACTTGTTAGCTCACGCGATGAGACCATTGATAGCTTGGAATCTCATATTGATGATGAGAAACGAAGATTCAATCTTCTTGAGCAAGAGCTTTGTGAGGAAAAGAATACCAACTCTTTTCTTAAACTACAAATTGAAATCTTTGAAATTTATAAAGCAAAAGACATGGACACTATTGATAGGGCTAACTCATTGTCTCAAGAGCTCGATGTTTCAAAGAAAGCGCTTGAAGTTGCTCATGCTTCTCTTACCAAGGACCTTGAGCACCTTGAGAAGGCTAGTTTGCTTGTCAAGCGTGAGCTCATAGAACTTGGAGAGAACCATGATCTACTTCGGGTGTCCTATGAGAAAGCTCTTGGTACATTGAAGGATCCAATTATAGTTGAAAATGATTCTTGTACCTCTAACTCTACCTTTGATCAAGCTCACCTCATTGAGGAAAATAATAAGTTGAAAGAGCAACTTGAGAAAGAGCGTCGTGCACCTACCTCCAAGGGAAAGATCCTAGATGAGATTTTATCCCGTCAGAAGACGAGAGTTTCCAAGGAAGGTGTCAGTTTTGATCCAAAGAACAACACGAGCAATGCCATTCCACCGAAGAAGATAACCTTTGTGAAGCAAGGTGACAAGGTGGTTGACCGGGTCAAAAAGAATGTGGTGAATGGGGGAGCCATGAGGGGCAATCCCAATCACAAGTTTGCGGGAGAGTCTAATCCTTCCTATGTGTTGTGTAAGGGCACTCAAGGAAATGTATATGCCAAATATGTTGGCCCTCGAAATGGTTATGCTTATAGGTGGTACTCAATTTGGGTACCTAAGGATCTTGTTGCTAATGCTAGGGGACCCATTACTCAATGGGTTCCTAAATCAAAGAATTGATTTTGTAGGGTTATGCCTCCGGTGGATCAAAATGGGTGTTTGATAGTGGATGCACCAATCACATGACCGGAGGTAGGAGTGGGCTTGACCAATTCATTCACGATGTCAACTCAACGTCAAGCATCACTTTTGGAGATAACTCAAAAGGAAAGGTTCTTGGTTATGGTAAGTTGGTAATTTCCAAGGTTTTGACTCTTGAGACCGTCCTACATGTTGAAAACCTTGGTTATAACTTGCTTTCTATTAAACATCTCGCGGATGCCGGCTATGACTCCTATTTCTCTAGAACTTTTGTGAAGGTCTTTAGGGGTGATGATCTCATCTTGGTTCTCATTGGACACGTGGAAGACGACCTTTATGTGGTCGACCTCTCGAAAGAGAGCCAATCTTTTCTTACATGTCTAATGGCCAAGGCTGACAAGGGATGGCTTTGGCATCGTCGCCTAGGCCATGTCAACATGAGAAATCTCAATCTCCTCGTAAAGGGTGAACATATTATTGGACTAACCGGTATCTCCTTTGAGAAAGATCGTGTGTGTAGTGCTTGCATTTCAGGGAAGCAAATTGGAAAGCATCATCCTTCCGTTACCAAGGTGGACACGTCAATACCCTTGGAATTGCTCCATATGGATCTCTTCGGGCCTTCGACATATGACTCTCTTGGAGGAAGAAGATATGGTCTTGTCATTGTTGATAATTACTAAAGGTATACTTGGGTCTTTCTTCTCAAGACGAAGGATGAGACTTTCAAGGAATTCATGATCTTCGCCAAGCAAGCTCAGCGCACTCATGGTGTGGAGATCAAGACTATTAGAACCGACAACGGCACCGAGTTCAAGAATTACACCATGCAAGAATTTGTTGAAGATGAGGGGATCAAGCATGAATTCTCATCTCCTTATACCCCTCAACAAAATGGTGTTGTTGAAAGGAAGAATCGGACAATCATTGAGATGGCAAGAACAATGTTGAGTGAATTCAAGTCTCCTCACAATTTTTGGGGAGAAGCTATTGCTACTGCGGTCCACTACACGAACCGGCTCTTCCTCCGTGCTCCCTTTGACATGACTCCATATGAGATTCTCACAAGTAAGAAGCCCAATGTCAACTACTTCCGTATCTTTGGGTGCAAGTGTCTCGTCAAGAACAAAAAGGAAAAGCTCGGTAAATTTGAATCTAGAACTATAGAGGGTATTTTTGTTGGTTATGCGGAAAACTCTCATGCCTATAGATACTACAACAAGACTAATGGTTGTGTTGAAGTATCTTGTGACATGGAGTTTTTGGAGAATAATGGTCCCCATGAGGGGCAAGTTTCTTCTCGTGATGTAGGAGATGGTGATTCTTCTCAAGTCATCAAGTTGATGGGTATTGGGCACATCTTGCCTACCGAGTCTCACATTCATGTTCAACAAGATGATGGGGAGAATCAAGCTCAACTCAAGAAGAGCCAAGCTCTATCCAAGTTGAGCCATCAAATGCATCACAAGATCAACATCTCTCTCATGATGCCTTGCAAACCGAAGAACAAGAACCAAGCCCTCAAACCTTCGAGCAAGACCAAGTAGAAGATCAACCTCCATCTCAAGGCCAAGCTCAAGATGGTGTCAACGATCAAGGCCCCTCAAAAGATGAATTTGTTGATCATGAAGGCACAATTCGGAAGATTAAGGCCGCCTCCATTGCAAGTGGACTTCAAGTCAACAATATCCTTGGAAGCATATCAAGAGGGATCGAGACCCGTGCCAAGAATAAGAACCTCACAACCTTTTGTGGGCACCATGCTTTTGTGTCCAACTTCGAGCCCCTTAAGGTACACGAGGCTTTGGAGGATCCGGATTGGGTCATTGTCATGCAAGAAGAACTCGAGTGTTTCACCCGTAATGAGGTATGGTCTCTTGTGGAGAGGCCTAAAGATCATTGCATCAATGTTATTGGGACCAAGTGGGTGTTCAAAAACAAGCAAGATGAGAACGGGGTCGTCACGAGGAACAAAGCAAGGTTAGTGGCGCAAGGGTATGCCCAAATAGAAGGTATTGACTATGAGGACACCTTTGCGCCCGTTGCTCGTCTTGAAGCTATTCGTCTCTTGCTTGCTTATGCATCTTTCCATAACTTCAAGCTTTATCAAATGGATGTGAAAAGTGCATTTCTTAATGGTCCCTTGAAAGAGGTTGCATATGTAGCTCAACCCTCAGGTTTCGAAAACACATGCTATCCCAACCATGTGTATCTACTCCATAAGGCTCTCTACGGACTAAAGCAAGCTCCTCGTGCTTGGTATGAGCACCTTAGGGATTTTCTACTCATGGATGGGTTTAGCGTGGGTAAGGTCGATTCCACCCTTTTCACCAAACGGGTTAAAGGGGGTGGCTTATTTATTGTTCAAATATATGTTGATGATATTATCTTTGGTGGAACTAACGAATCTCATAACAAAGCTTTTGTCGAGTTGATGACTATGAAATTTAGGATGTCCATGATGGGGGAGTTAAAGTTCTTTCTAGGCTTCATCATAAAGCAACTTCCTCATGGCACTTTCATCTCTCAAGAAAAGTACATTAAGGATATGCTCAATAAGTTCGAGATGGCCAAGGCTAATCCCATGAAGACACCCATGCCACTAAATGGACAAATTGTCCTTGGAGTAGGTGAGAAGGACGTGGATCAAAAGGTATATCATTCTATGATTGGTTCCTTGCTCTACCTTTGTGCTTCTAGGCCGGATATCATGTTAAGTGTAGGAATGTGTGCTCGTTTTCAATCCGCTCCCAAGGAGTGCCACTTGATGGCGGTCAAACGGATTTTTAGGTACCTTGTTCTCACTCCTACTCTCGGGCTTTGGTATCCAAAGGGGTCAACCTTTGAGCTTGTTGTCTATTCGGATGCCGATTGGGCAGGTGATAAGGTTGACCAGAAATCAACCTCCGGGGCTTGCCAATTTATTGGCCGGTCGTTGGTGAGTTGGTCTTCCAAGAAACAAAACTCCACAGCCCTATCCACCGCCGAAGCCGAATACATATCCGCGGCATCTTGTTGTGCTCAATTGTTATGGATGAGGCAAACCTTGAAAGACTATGGTGTGTCTCTTGGTACGGTGCCTCTTCTATGTGACAATGAAAGCGCGATAAAGATCGCCAACAACCCCGTCCAACATTGCCGCACCAAACATATTGACATTCACCACCACTTCCTACGTGACCATGTCGCAAATGGTGATATCAATCTCACTCATGTGGGTACGATGTTCCAATTGGCCGATATCTTCACAAAGCCTTTGGATGAAGCCCGGTTTGTCATGTTGAGGCGAGAACTCGGTATCCTAGATCCCCAAAACTTGGATTGATTTGCTTCTTGCACTATATTCTTGCTCTTAACATGCTATGTAGACTAGTTGCGCCGCACATGTAGGGATAGCCATCTTACCATGTCTTGGTTTGATGCATACCTATGTGTGCAACATAAATTGATCTCGTGTCATGATATGAGTCCAAGCATCTATCTTTGAGGCGTCATGACACATGTGCTTAAACATAGGGGGAGAAATCCCCCACAACCTTCTAGCCTCCTTTGCTTTTCAATGTTTTCCATCTTGAGGCTCTCTGAGTTTGATCTTTCCTCTCGCTCTTGATATCTTCGAATCATGCCTATTGTTGCTCTTTGTGAGGTTGAAATTGATTCTTTCCAATAGGCATGCCTAGATCATCTGCTTCCTCTACCCTTTTGGATTCTACTATCTTCCTCTAATTGCACATGCCATCCTCGAAAAAAAAATTCTGTTGGTCGGTTCTTGGCCCGGTCGAACCGGCTCCCAGACCGGATAGCCCGGTGCCAGCGTCGAAAAACCGGACCAGAACCGGAAAGTCCGGTTATACTATACCGGGTCTATCCGGATCTCGTATCTGAACCGTTTTTCGGTTCTACTCCGGTTTTCCGAGCTGTAGACCGGGTCCTCCGGTTTGGATCTCGGTTCAACCGAACTTAAAACCGAGTTTCAGATCTGTTTTTTTCCTTTTCTCCCTCTTCTCCCTGGTCCCCCCTCCTCCCACAGCTCCACTTCACTTCCCCCGACCTCTCCTCCTCCATTGTCGCCCCTCCCCACCCTCCCCTCCTCTCCTAGGGTGATTCCACCCCTAGGATCCATAGATCGGGCCACCATTTCATAAGGAAGGACTTTTGGAGGCTTCTCACCAAAGGAATTTCTTCCTCTCGCGGTAGTTCGGGCTCTTTTTGGTGTTCTCCTTCCTCAAGGGCTCCTTGGTGCTTTCCTTCCCGGGAAGCCATGTCCTCGGGTACTCCTTTTCTCCCTCTCCTCTTGTCCTTCTCAAATCCCTATGTTTTGCTATACATTGTGTTGGATTTGAGAACTTAGGGGTCCACCTAGTTTTTTTTCCCACCCTCGTTCCTCCATGTCCTACCCACTCTGCTTAGAACTGTATTTGCGCAAGTACATGAGTCATTGGTACGATTTTTTACATTGCATAGTGGTCTCCGTGGATCTCGGTTTCAAACCCGGTTGTTCCGGCCCTGGCACCGGACCGTCCGGTCTGAGTCCGGTTTTCCGGCTCTGACACCGGACCGTCCGGTTCTACGTCCGGTCTGACCGGCCCTGGCACCGGACCATCCGGTTCTAGGCTCGGTTGCTCCGGCCCTTGCACCGGACCTCTCTGCAATGTCTCTTATTTTACCATGCACTTGCCCAAATCCAAGTTTCTTTTTCTCTCATCCTCTCCTTTGGCATGTGTACTTATCTCTGTGCTCCCCAATCTCTCTCTCTCTCTCTTTTTCACAGGTGAAGACGCTGATTCTGCTAGTGATGAGTATGTGCCTGATCATGAGTATGTGCCCGAAGTAGCTAACAGGAGTAAGCGGGCTCGTCGCAACCCTCAGTCTGTGCAGCTTGAGCCTGAGGGGAGCGCTCGCTCTGGGCGCATCAAACTCAAAGCTAACAAGGGTAAGCAGCAAGCTTCTCAGGCCGAGGCTGAGGATGTGCCTTGTCAAAATCTAAAGGGTATGGAGATTGGTCAGTACCGGGCTCTCCGCAAGCAGAATCCCTATCGCTTCAAGCAACGCACCTATAAAGGATCTGACAAGAAGTTTTGGACTGAGACTCAGGCTATGATGTGGGATCACATTTACACTCAGTTCCGGGTCACTCCTTGTGGCCACATTCAAGCTCTCAATATGGCGTGGTTCCATATGTATGCAGCCTCTGATTACTTCTATGTTGATGAAGCTTTGAGGAAAATGGATCTGTTCGACCTCGTCTGTCTCAAGGAGGACTATTACCCCGACTTCATCAGTCAGTTCTTTTGCACAGTCTATTTTCATGATGATGAGGATCGCACTATGACTTGGATGACTGGCACGAGGCGCTTTCAGGCTACTTATGCTGATTTGGTCGATGTCATGGGCTACACTGGTCGAGGCGGCGGCTTCTGTATAAGGTCAAGCCTGCTGAGACTCTTGCTTTCTGCTATCCCAGTGATTCTCAGTGGAGTCCTCCGTGCATGACTGGCATGTATTACTACTATCATACCTTGGCCACTATCTTTCGTCAGTCCCTTGTTCCCTGTGTTGGCGATTCCACCAACTGCCGTGGGTATTTTGCCAACTTGTTGTACTATTGTCACCCGGATCGGCTGAGGAAGATTGATGGATGTGACTTTGTGTACTGTGAGCTGCGGCGGGCTGCTTTGGACAGGATGACTCCCACTTTCTGCGCTATGTTCAGAAGCTTCTCAATCGGGTGGTGCCGCCTGGTGTGATGGTAGGCGAGTGTGAGGAACAAGAAATGCTTAATCTATGTCTCCGTGCACACACTCCTGAGGTCCCTGGGATGCGGCCTCCTGAGCACCGCACCAAAGCTGCTCATGATCCTCGGCCTTCTTTTTCTACTCAGGCTGGTTCTCGTCGTCCTTTTGGTGAGTCCTCCTCTCACCCAAGGCCGAAGGGTGGTGCTGCCAAGTTTTTCAAAAGGCTATTCCAGATGTGCCGTTCTTCCTATGATGTGAGTCACAAGGCTTTGGAATTGACCCAGGAGACTAAACGTCGCCACAATGAGTATCTTGTGACCCAGAATGTCACTCCTCCACCTGATGGTCCTGAGATGGCCCCTATTCCTTATGTCAACTATGAGATGCCGCCTCTTGATGATGCTATGTTCTATGGGTTCTTCCCTGGTCAGTTTACTCCCAGTGGTCCTGGTGGTCCCTCTGCTCAGGGTCATGTTGATGATGAGGACAATGATGATGCTGCTGATAGTGACGAGTACTCTGAAGAGGAAGATGTCCCTCCTCCTCCTCTGTCGTTCTTCTAGTTGGGCTGCGTTAGCATCGCTCTCCTCCTCTTCCTTTTTGGGTCTCGATGCCAACGGGGGAGAAGAGTAGAGTTCTATTAGTTATCTACGGGTTTTCCGGGGTTTGCCGTTAGCACAATGCCCCTTGCGTTCTCATTGCTTCTTATGGCATTGTGCTTTCCCTTTCTCTTTATGTATGAACTATCTGCTTTCGTTCTGTCTGTTGAACAAGTTTGTGCTATGTGTGTGAACCATGGATATTTATATTATGCTGTGACTATGTCTATTGTTGTTTAAATATCTTTGCGAACTCTAGCTCGGTTTGTCATCGCCAACCAAAAAGGGGGAGATTGAAAGGGTATTTTACCCTATGCTATTTTTGGTTGATAATGACACCATGGTTAGAGTGGACTAATTCTATTTCTAGTGTCTTGCACAGTTTCTAGTCCAATGCTGTGATGAAATGTTATCGGAGACCCCCCCATTTTGATAACGAAGCTTCGCACCGGAGTTTTCCCTTTTCATGTAATTTGAGTCCGGTTAGGAGCTCCGCACTATTAAGAGGGGTTCTCTCGATGAGCTTGTTGGGGATGATCACCTAAGCCATATACACATCCCTCTCTCCTACCTAATCCATCACCAAAGAGAGAAGAGAAGAAATCCTATCCACCTGAGCCTTTTCTGCAGATCCGGTTTTCAGACCGGTTGGACCGGCTCCCAGACCGGACCGTCCGGTGTCAGGATCGGAAATCCGGACTCAAACCGGGTTCTCCGGTTTTCTCACTCCGAGTCTGGGTACTGAGAGCAGCTTCGGTTTCAGTCCGGTTTTCCGGGCTATGAACCGGACTGTCCGGTGTGTGGGCCAGACCAACCAAACTTAAAACCGGACCTTGCATTTTTGGCTCAAAACGGCTAGTTTTTCCCCTTGAGTATAAATATCCCTTCTTCCAGCTTGAGTAGGTTAGGCATTCAGTTTATATCATTTCTTGAAGCTCTCTCTCTCTCTCTCCCCATTGTTGAAACACAAAAGCTTGAGGATCTCCCATTCTACCCAACCAAATCCAAATCCCTTTGGTAGAAAGGAAGAGGAGGTCCCGATCTACGTTTCCACCAAGCCAAAGTTCATTCCCCCTTGAGTTCATCGAGTTAGCTTGTTACTCTTGGGTTTGTGGGAAACCCTAGGCGGCTAGGGTCGCCCGGAGGCATTCGGCTTGTGATTTGCCCCGTGGAAAGTTTGTGAGGGTTTGGAGACTACCCTAAAGTCTACCACGAGTAAGTGAGCTATTCCTTCGTGGGATAGGCTCGGAGAAGAAGGTGAGCCTTCGTGGCGCGTGAGGAATCCTTCGTGGAACCTCACACCTCTCCAACGTGACGTAGCCCCCTTCCCAAAGGGATGAACACGGAAATACATCTTCGTCTCCGCGTGCTTCGGTTATTCCTTAACCGATCTCTTAATTGTGTTGCTTATCTTGTGATAGCCTTCGAGCTTGAAGTATCTTGTACATCATCTAGGTTGCCTCACCTAGTTTGCATTTAGGCTCACATATATTCCGCAAAGCCTAAAACTTGCAAAAGATTATTCACCCCCTCTAGGTTAACCATCTTACACTTTCAAAGTTCATTATATGCAAGGTGGGAAGTTTGATGCACTATATACCACCTCGGACTATCAGTCATTGGCACTATGCAGTTTTTGTAAACATTTCTTTAAAGATTGATTTTATTATAAAAAACTATGCCCATCAGCCTTCATAGGTTGACCAGAACTTTCATGGAGTTCCTTTCCTGCCGCGCTCGTAGCTCCTTCCCGGAATAGGGAGTAACAAGTTATAGTTCTTACACTCTATAGAGGTGCATTAGTTTACCCATGCGAGATCAAATCCTTGTTGCACAACTGGGCGTACTTTTCTGTCCACAATTCCATGATGTGGGGCCTAGTAGATGATCCAAGCCAATCACTGCCCGCTCTGCGACCCCATATGTCTACACGATCCTTCGGGGATGACTACATCTCCGTTAAGCCCCCTTTTTGGCAGGCTAAAACCCTGATGAGTTCTCGAAGACTCAGTGAGCTGGTGATGCCCCTGGCAAGTACCATATAGGTCCGGCTATACCTCCGGCAGCCATTCATAGATAATCAAGACACCAAAATCATGGCACATAAGGGTGCCCACCCATATGTTGGATCCGTACAAGGAATCACAACGTCACGTTAAGGTTGCCTTGCCTACATACGAAATGAAAAGGATACAGCTGACTTCTCTGTCCCATTCCAAATCTCATGGTTAACGCGTAATATGCGGCGCTAGAATCACTGGTGTCATTGGTTTTTTAAGTCCTATGTGATGACTCTTGTTGCAACTGGAACTTAGTTCCATGGCTCACTTTATCTTTACCACCACTTAGGATGATACTAACATTTTATTTATTATTGAAAATAATATTTTCTTTCGCGGCGTATAGGTGATAACACACAATTTGCAATAACTTTGATAAAGACTCCTCAAAGGACATGAGCAAGTGATGAACTTGCCTTGTGATTGCAAGGTAGTGAAGTCGGATGCTTGCACTCGACCCTGAGCTTCTATTTCGACAAAACACCATATTGCCCGATAAGGACAATATTTAAAGAAGCAAAATGGATATGCATCGTAATGCAATGCATCATTTATTATTTATCTTCTTTGTGTGTTTTACCCATTATATAAATTTCTTGAATTTCTTTATGCAATAAAGAAAGTTTTTTAAAGAATAATCCATAAACTTTTGTAAATAATATATTAAATATTTGTGTAATATAATATATTAGTAGAAGAGCTTAAAACTGATTTTTATTTATTTTTATCTCTTATGATTATTTTCTTAATATTCTTTTTAATAATAAGTATTTTAATTTAGAATATCTTATGTTGCTACCTTAAATATCAATCTAGTATTTTTATAAAATACTACACTAATTAAGAATGATAAAAATAATTTTTATTTATTTTATTTATTTTTATAAAATTCCATAAGGAATATATATAATAAAAATCTTTAACCTAAATTTATTCTATTAAAAATAGAACTCTTAATTTTATTAAGTAGCTTGTATTTTTATGAACTCATAGATAAATTGTTGTATTTTTAGGATTTTTTATTTATTAGGACTTATCAAGTCTTGGGGGTATTTTGGTATTTTACTAATTCATTTAAATTTTCTTTTTAGCTTTTGGGACGAGCCCATTTGGTTTACTAGGCCTAATCTGGCCCAATTGGTCTGGTCAAGTCCACCCACCAGAATGGTACTCGACCCTACCATCCAAGTACACTCCCATCTCTCTCTCGCTTCCACTCGTTCTTCCTCCTCGCTCTCGACCGCTGCGGTGTGGTGTCACCGGCGCTGTTGCCGCTTGATTATCGCCTCCCTAGGCCTTCTCAGCCGCCGTCGTGGTGTATGGCGAGGTAGTCGACGCTGCTCCGCCATCTAGTCCTGTTCGGTTCGCCTTTAGGCCTCTCTCTCGTCCAGGCTGACTCCACCCCGAACCCTAGGAGTTGGTGGTTGTCAGCGATGTACCTCTCTGCCGCTCCTATGGTGTTGTGTCGTGTTCCTGGTGGCTCTATGGTGCTGTTGGATCGCTGGTGTGGCTGTGGCCGTCGCCATGGCTTAGCGCAGGTTGCAGCGCCCTCGGGTGCTCCCCGTGCCGCCGTGTGTGCTCGTCGACTCTTCTGCTTCCTCTTCTAATCGCCAGCGAGGATCACGGATAAGTGCTTTTGTTTCTCCCCTCTTGTTCTTTGTCTTCTGCTTCTCTTGATAGCCTTTGTGTGCTTCTAGTGAGCAATCCCTAATTAGGGTTCACCAGTTTGATTAGGGTTCATCCCTCTGTGTCGACTATTGAGGATAATGAATCATTTAGGAGTACCGGTGGTGATGATACTATGCTAAGCTATTAGTGATTCTAGTGGTGTGATTCTCTCTCACTACTGATTACTGTTCTTAGCACTGACAGTGGTACTGTTAGTAATTGTTTACTGAATCTTTATGCACTATCCTGTGTTAATACGTTCAAATTTGAGTTGATATGATACTCCTATGATTCTTTGATTATAATAGATTGTGCAAATGTGATTATGATTCCTGGTTATTCATACCAGGAAAATGATTGAGTATTTTACTGCAGGTCTACTTATGAAATCTATGTGTATGATTTTTTGGGTGTAGAATATATACATGTGACACCTTCTTTGGAATGGTACACAAGTGTCCATTCTAATACTGGGCTAAATTATACTTGTGTCCTAGTGTGGCTTGGACTGAAATGGATTGAAATCTTCTGTTGGATTTATTATCCTAGGATGCTAATGATTTCCCTTTGGCCTGTGATGCTGGTCTGAGGCATAAATAGGTAGAAACTAAGTTTTTACCTGTTGTCCCTCATAGATGTGCTTTGATATCTAGTATCAACTACTGATTCTTGAATTCTTTAAGAAAATGATTTGGCATCTGCGGTGACCCAGCATACCACTACATGATGTAGTACACTACAGTCGTTGATATAACACCAATGAAACACCATTCACTAGTATTATATCCCTCAGAGTGGTACAACAGAAACACAGAAGGTCTAAAATATGACTATAGATTACAACTCGACTCTTTACACAAGATCTAGAGCACACTCTAGGTTAAGGAGAGAGAAAGAAACTTCTTACAAAGAAGAATCAGAAACAATCAACTCATAACTTTCAAGATAATAAGATTAGCATCTAACTATTTGGCATATATTGCTGCTATTGCAATACCCTTCAGAAATAGGTTCTATGGCTAGAGATTATATTTCTATCAAATCAGCAACTTCATCTTTACTTTAGTTGATGTATATGTTGACTCCCTTTACTTCATTGAAGATCTTGAGCTTTTGATGATGATTCTTGGAGCATAACTTGATGTAGACGTCGTCTTAATGGCTTCATAATCTAGCAAGGGTTAAGAGGATACGTTGAGTACAACCGTACTCAGCAAGTTCACTAAAAAAGAGTGTTTGATGCACTATATTTACAGCCCAAGATCGTAGGTCATAGGCAATGCAGGTTTTCGTAAACATTTCTTCAAAGGTTGCTTTTATTCTGAAAAGCTATGTCCGTCATCCTTCACAGGTTTACCAGAACTTTCATGGAGTTCCTTTCCTGCCGCGTTCGTAGCTCCTTCCCGGAACAGGGAGTAACAAGTTACAGTTCTTACACTCTTAAGAGGTGTGTTGCTTTACCCATGAGAGATCAACTCCTTGTTGCACAACCGGGCAGCTTATTCCTGTCCACAATTCCGTGATGTGGGGCCCAGTAGATGATCCAAGCAATCACTGCCCCCTTTGTGACCTCGCATGTCTCCTTGGTGTACACCATGCCCACCCATTGAAGTATGGCAATGGTTATTACAGATCGTTAGATGCCAGAACTATCGTGGGATGTTGAGGGTTCCCACCCATATGCTGCATATCCTCTATGAATTACCAATTAATGCACACTACGAGGATAACATCCACGACCTGCACATCCGGCTACATGCGAGAGGAAGAAGATACAACTGACTTCTCCGTCCTATTCCAAATCTCATGGTTAACGCGTGATATACGACACAAGAATCACTAGCAATATTGGTTGTTAATTCCTAGATAATATGTTCCTTTACCACCGAAGCTTTCATAGTAGGTTATTACCTCATGGTAAATAACCTATAATCATATTATTATGAAAATAGTGTTTTCTGACCTTTTTGAAATGCAGGTGAGAACAACAGTGGATTTGCAAAATAATTTACAGAAAATAATCAAAGGACATGAGCAAGTGTGAACTTGCCTTTTGTGATTGCAAGATTATGCACTCACGGTCTTCAAGACAATATAAGATCCAATATCTAAAAACAGCATCATTGGTCTGGTAAAGACTAAAGTTTAAAGAAGCAAGATGATATAATGCCTAAATAATGTAATGAAGTTTGGTAAATTCTAATTCCCAGAATAACGTGGTTCTAGGATTTGGATACTGGTTTCTTTGGAATGTGTTGTCCTTTTAGATTAAGGTCCACACTTGAGCTTCTTATTAAGGCTTGTGTATGTGTGTGAGACAATGTGTAATTATAATATCATACAATAATAAGATGTACGAATGTGAAATGGTACTCAAATACTACTTATATAAGAATTGTTTTATATTCAAATTTTACTTTACAAATAATGGCATTTATAATGAACTTAAGTGTTAACAATCCTAAATATACCAGTAACGTATATGATTTTGATTAATTGTCATTTGTTGACTATGATAAAAGTCCTTGAGTTTAGTTGTTAAGAGTTACAAAATTTGTTGTTTGATGTAGCAAAAAGGATAACCTTCGAAGAAAAGGTTTCTTTTCTAAGGTTTAAACAATCCTAATGGTTCATAGAATATGGTTGATGTCTCTTGGTATTTGTTCGGTTAGTTTGGTCTAGAGATGCATTAGGTTTTAATTGAAACAGACCAAAGTAAACTATAAAACACCTATTAAAACCTTTAACATGGTATTTATAGTCTTGTAGACTAAATTTTAAATTTAAGGACATAGATGGACTTAAGATGTAATGCTTATGGTATTTGTACTTTGTTCATCTCATAGTGTTTCTTTAAAGCTAAATAAGAGTGGTATTATTTCTATTTAAGTAGTGGTTTCTTAATATTATAATGGAATAGAATCATTTATCTCCTTATAAATGTGCGGTTATGTTTTGTGAATAAGTAAACAATATTATTTACTACTTATAGATGAATGGCAATTCTTCAAAGATTGTAATTAAGATGTTTTGGATTATATGAATTTCATACTATCAATATTTGAGTCAAATACCATTATTAGGCCTTATATGTATAATTTTAGAAATATTAGCAAATTTTATTTATCCTTATATGAATTACAAATTAAGGAAATAGGTTTAAACTCAAGTTATTAGAGTGTATAATTTTTTTTATTTACTTCAAAGGGTAAATGTTATATTTTTAACATGTAGATATTATTTTTGCAATCATTTTAGCATATTACATTTATTTTTGTGAATTATAAATAATAAGATATGATTTTTATAAGATTTATTACTTTATAAACACTTAATAAATAATAGATATTTAATTAAGTGACATAATAATATATGATTATAGTATTAAATTAGAGATAGAACCATTCTTACCTATGAACATGAACCACAACGTGGATAACCAAATTGTTGACAACTCGTTTGCAAAATAGATATTGACAATAGTAGGAGAGACAGACACCCGCTAGCCACTTATGCAAGCTAGTTGCATGTCAAGCGTGGAACAGGTCTCATGTGCGAGGACATGTAAAGTTTGTCCGGGCCGCTTCATCCCACTATGCCACCAATATCCAAAATTACAACAAAGGAGCAACAACATGATCATCATCGCCCACATACTCATATGTGTACTACCCGTGTAAAGCATCTACGTATAGATCCGGCTCTGATACCACTATAGGGTTCGCAGCATAGAAAACAAAAATTTTCCTACGATGTGAACTATGTACCAAGATCTATCTATTAGATACAAACAACGGGCGGATGTATATCCGTAGAGAACATACCCTTGAAGACCGACAAAGCTTAACGAGTTCAACTCATGGTTGATGTAGACGATCTCTTGCCGATCTCAAGATCGAGAGGAAGTCCTAGCACCGCAAATCAGCAGCGCATCCGTGCTCGCACACACGTTCGAGGCACCGAGCAACCTCCGCCTCCTCGCTCCAGCGATGCAGCGGAAGCACAACTCTTTCTTGCCGAATAGCCACCGGGAACATGTATCTCGCTAGTCCGAGATCATGGGGAATAAATTCTAGAGGGGGAGAGAGATCCTTCACGAGGAGGTGTGTGAGACAAGTGAGAGGAGGGGCTCCTTTTATAGGGGAGGGGGGCAGCCCAAGGAGGCGTGGCCGCCGGCCATGGAGGGTGCCCCCACCTCTCCCTCATTCATGTGGGTGGACACTCCACTCACAAAATGCCCCTTCAATTTTCTCCACTCAAAAATCCACTCAAATTCCCATTAAATTTCCACCAAATTTAATGCAAACTCTCATTAAATAAAACTCTTTTATTTTATTCAGAATTTTGTCAATTAATTTAATGACAAACATTCACAAATAACCCCTTGCTAGAATTCTATTTCACATGCATAACCACTTTATGTAATTTCACCCGAAAACCTGTTTCGGTATCTAGTGAAATAAATTCATGCGCTTGTTCATTATTTTGGCATGAAACTTTTGCTCCAATTGGATGTCGGTGTCTCTTAAGTGTGTCACCCTACGGTTCGTGAATAATGCGGACATGATCGAGACCCCTCTCGAATCAATAATCAGAAGCGGGATCTGGAGACCCATATACTGACTCCCACACATTCAACGATGACTTTCTTGTGATCGTCAGAACCTTTTACGCTAGTATCTTAATCCCTTTGTTTCATGATATATTACATGTCCGAGATTCGATCATCGGTATCTCCATACCTAGTTTGATCTCGTTACCGACATGCACTCTTTTCTCGTTCCCGTGATATAACATTCTAGTGATCAAATCACTTGCTTGCAAGGTAATCAATGTGATATCACCGAGAGGGCCCAGAGTATATCTATCCGTCATCAGGATGAACAAATTCCACTCTCGATCCATGAGCCTCAACATAACACTTTATTAGTTCTGAATCCATCTTTATAATCACCCTGTTACGGTGTGACGTTTGATGTTATCAAGAAACTCTTCCGGTGTTAGTGATTGACATGATCTCATGGTCTAAGGATTAGGATCAATTCGTAAGTTATTATAGCAATATAAACTCAATGACTTTGATCGTAATGTTATACTTCGGATGAATGTTCATCACACCATTACACTAATGTTGTGATCCCGTTATTAACAACATCCAATGTCCATGATCAGGAAACCTTGATCATCTTGTTAATCAACGAGCTAGTTTATGAGAGAGGCATAACTAGGAACTTTCTGTTTGTTTATTAAACACACATGTATTAATGTTTCCGTATTAATACAATTATAGCATGCAAAATAAACATCTATCATATACTTGGAATACACATAATAAACACTTTATTATTGCCTCTCAGGGCATATTCCCTTCAGTCTCCCACTTGCACTAGAGACAATAATCTAGTTACATAGTGATAAAACTAACACCCATTGAGTTCTGGTGTTGATCATGTTTTGCTCTAGGGAGAGTTTTAGTCAATGGATCTGCTATATTGAGATCCGTATGTACTTTACAAATCTTTATATCTCCATCCTTGACATGCTCGCGGATGGAGTGAAACCGGCGCTTAATATGCTTGGAATGCTTGTGAGACCTTGGTTCTTTGGCATTGGCAATGGCACCATTGTTGTCACAATAGATCACCATTGGGTCCAACGCGTTTGCAACCACTCCTAGTTCGGATATGAACTCCTTCATCAAACTGCTTCCTGAGCCGCTTCTGAAGCAGCAACATATTCGGCCTCCGTTGTTGATCCCGCTACCACAGGTTGTTTGGAGCTCCTCCAACTAACCGCTCCGCCATTCATGAGAAATACCTATCCGGATTGAGACTTAGAGTCATCCGGACCGGTGTCAAAGCTAGCGTCAACATAACACTTAGCGACGAGCTCTTCTTCACCTCCGTATACAAGAAACATATCCTTAGTTCTTCGTAAGTACTTAAGGATATTCTTGACCGCTATCCAGTGTTCCGAACCTGGATCCGATTGGTACCTACTAGTCAAACTAATAGCATGTGCCACATCCGGTCTCGTACATAGCATGGCATACATTATAGAGCATATGGCTGAAGCATAGGGGACTTTGTCCATTATCTCTCTTTCTTCCGCCGAAGCCGGACTTTGAGTCTTACTCAATGTCTTGCCTTGCAACATAGGTAAGAACCCCTTCTTACTTCCGTCCATTTTAAACTTCTTTAAAATCTTATCAAGGTATGTACTTTGCGATAGCCCTATTAGGCGCCTTGATCTATCTCTATAGATCTTTATGCCTAATATGTATGACGCTTCACCTAGGTCCTTCATTGAAAATTTGCTATTTAGATAACTTTTAACACTGTTTAAAAGATCTATATCATTTCCGATTAATAATATGTCATCCACATATAATATCAGAAATGCCACATTGCTCCCACTCACTTTCTTGTAAATACAAGCTTCTCCATAAGTTTGGACAAATCCAAACTCTTTGATCACCTCATCAAAGCGGAGATTCCAACTTCGTGATGCTTGCTTCAATCCATAGATGGATCGCTGAAGCTTGCACACCTTGTTAGCATCCTTAGGATCGACAAAACCCTTTGGTTATATCATATACAACTCTTCTTCAATATTACCATTGAGAAACGCGGTTTTGACATCCATCTGCCATATCTCATAATCGAAATATGCAGCAATTGCTAACATAATCCTAACTGACTTTAGCATCGCTACGGGAGAGAATGTCTCATCGTAGTCAACTCCTTGAATTTGTCGAAACCCCTTTGCGACAAGTCGAGCTTTATAGACGGTCACATTACCATCAACATCAGTTTTCCTTTTGAAAATCCATTTGTTCTCCACGGCCTTTCGGTCGTGAGGTAATTCCACCAAGTTCCAAACTTGATTTTCATACATGGATTCCATCTCGGATTTCATGGCTTCTAACCATTTGTTGGAATCCGGGCTCATCATCGCTTCTTCATACGTCGCAGGGTCATCATTTTCATCAATCATGAAATTCATGACAGGATTTCCGTACAGCTCGGGAGCTGCACGTGTCATGCTTGACCTGCGAGGTTCGGTAGTACTCTCTTTCGGAGTTTCATGATCATTATCATTAGTTCCCTCTTCAACAGGTGGAGCCAACTCCGGAACAACTTCCGGCGCTGCGCTACTCGCCATACTTTGAAGAGAAGGTTCAATAACCTCTTCGAGTTCTACCTTCCGACTACTCACACCTTTCGCGAGAAACTCTTTCTCTAGAAAGGATCCATTCTTGGCAACAAAAACCTTGCCCTCGGATCTGTGATAGAAGGAATACCCAATAGTTTCCTTAGGGTATCCTATGAAGACGCATTTTTCCGCTTTGGGTTCGAGTTTATCCGGTTGAAGTTTCTTCACATAAACATCGCATCCCCAAACTTTAAGAAAAGACAGCTTAGGTTTGTTTCCAAACCACAATTCATACGGTGTCTTTTCAACGGATTTAGATGGTGCCCGATTTAAAGTGAATGCAGCAGTTTCTAGTGCATAACCCCAAAATGACAACGGAAAGTCCATCAGAGACATCATAGATCGAACCATATCTAATAAAGTACGATTACGACGTTCCGACACACCATTTCGTTGTGGTGTTCCGGCAGGCGTGAGTTGTGAAACAATTCCACACTCTTTCATGTGAGTGCTAAACTCGTAACTTAGATACTCACCTCCACGGTCGGACCGTAGAAATTTGATCTTTCTATTATGATGATTTTCCACTTCATTCTGAAATTCCTTGAACTTTTCAAAGGTTTCAGACTTGTGTTTCATCAAGTAGATATAACCGTATCTACTCAAATCATCCGTGAAAGTAACAAAATAACGAGATCCACCTCGCGCTGACACACTCATTGGACCACATACATCAGAATGTATGATTTCCAATAAATCTGTCGCCCGTTCCATTGAACCGGAAAACGGCGTCTAGTCATCTTGCCGATAAGACATGGCTCACATGTATCAAATGATTCAAAATCAAGTGATTCCAAAAGTCCATCCGAATGGAGCTTCTTCATGCGTTTAACGCCAATATGACCTAGACGGCAGTGCCACATATATGCGAATATATCATCATTAAGTTTAATCGTTTTAGCATCAACATTATGAATATGTGTAACAATATCATCGAGATCTAATAGAAATAAACCATTCATCATCGGTGCATGACCATAAAAGATTTCATTCATATAAATGGAACAACCATTGTTCTCAGATTTAAATGAATAACCACTTCGCATCAAACACGATCCAGATACAATGTTCATGCTCAGTGCAGGCACCAGATAACAATTATTCAAGTTTATAACTAATCCCGACGGCAAGTGGAGAGGCAACGTTCCGACGGCGATCACATCAACGCTTGATCCATTGCCGACACGCATCTTGACCTCACCCCTTGCTAGCGGTCGCTTGTTCCACAGCCCCTGATTCGAGTTACAAATATTAGCAACTGAACCGGTATCAAATACCCAGGTGCTACTGCGAGCACTAGTCAAGTACACATCAATAACATGTATATCATATATACCTTTGTTTGCCTTGCCGGCCTTCTTGTCTCCCAAATACTTGGGGCAGTTACGCTTCTAGTGGCCAGTCCCCTTACAATAGTAGCACTCGGTATCAGACTTAGGTCCAACTCGGGGTTTCTTTTCAGGCACGGCAACAGGCTTGCCGCCCTTACTACCCTTCCGTTTTCCCTTCTTGTCTTTCTTGAAACCAGTGTTCCTATTGATCATCAACACTTGATGTTCCTTTTTGATCTCCACTTCTGCAGTTTTAAGCATTGACAGAAGCTCGGGGAGAGACTTCTTCATGCCTTGCATATTATAGTTCATCACAAAGCTCTTATAGCTAGGTGGTAGAGACTGCAGAACACGATGGATGCCTAAGTCAATGGGAATCGTTATTCCCAAGGACACAAGCTTATCGGCGTAACCCGACATCTTGAGTACATGCTCACTAACGGAGTTGTGCTCTTCCATCATGCAGCTAAAGAACTTTTCTGAAGCGTTGTAGCTCTCTACAGCAGCATGTGTGTCGAAAATCATTTTCAACTCACCCATTGTATCAAATGCATTGCCGTTTTTGAAACGCTTTCGAAGTTCCGGCTCTAGCCCATACAATATGCCGCAATGAACTAAGTTGTGGTCCTCCTGACGAGTCTGATAGACATTCTTCTCCTCGTCAGGGGCATCATCAAAAGGTGGGGGGCCTAGTGGCGCTTCTAGCACGTATTGCTTTTGTGCAGCAGAGAGGATAATCCTCAAATTCATGGCCCATTCGGTAAAGTTGCTACCGTTCGTTGCTAGTTTCTCTTTCTCCATGAACACATTGAAATTAAAAGCAGGTGGTGCCATCTACAACAAAATTTGTAAAGTTTAGACTAAGTGTATGATAGATTGAGTTCAACTAATCCATATTACGAATGAACTCCCACTCAAAAACGACATTCCTCGTGCCTTTTTGGTGATTACATGAACCAAATCCACTATACCAAGTCCGATCATCACGTGAGTCGGTATAGCTTCAAAGGCGAGCATCAAATGGGCATCATATCAACTATATGACTCATGCTTAACCTTTCGGTCCGTGTTCCGAGGCCATGTCTGTACATGCTAGGCTCGCCAAGTTAGAACCTTAGTATTCGTGTGTGTAACTGTTTTACACCCGAAATATGATCGTGGATCCAAGAACACCCGATCATCACGTGATGTCTTGGAGCGACGAAACATAATCGGTGCATACTAAAGGAAGAACACATTCTTATCTTGATATTTAAATGAGGGATCATCTTATTATGCTAACAAAGCGCTAAACAAGCAATATAAGATGCTATCAAACATCACATGTTTATTAGTGAAATGTTATGGTTCCCGCAGATGATCTCTATCATGTGCATCGTGGTATGATCACTATCATACCTATATGTGTAAATCCAAGGTCTATGGAGTTTACACGCTTTGTGTGTTGTAAGAGTATCATCTCATACTTCAACACTACAATATCATAACACTAGCCCAGCAACAATCCAAACTAGACGCCTCTAATTTATCCATTGCAAGTTTTACGTGGCTTAGGGCTTTCGAGATAGAACCGTTCTTACCTATGAACATGAACCACAGCGTGGATAACCAAATTGTTGACAACTCGTTTGCAAAATAGATATTGAAAATAGTAGGAGAGATAGACACCCGCTAGCCACTTATGCAAACTAGTTGCATGTCAAGCGTGGAACAGGTCTCATGTGCGAGGACATGTAAAGTTTGTCCGGGCCGCTTCATCCCACTATGCCACCAATATCCAAAATTACAACAAAGGAGCAACCACATGATCATCATCGCCCACATACTCATATGTGTACTACCCGTGTAAAGCATCTACGCATAGATCCGGCTCTGATACCACTATAGGGTTCGCAGCATAGAAAACAAAATTTTTCCTACGATGTGAACTATGTACCAAGATCTATCTATTAGATACAAACAACGGGCGGATGTATATCCGTAGAGAACATACCCTTGAAGACCGGCAAAGCTTAACGAGTTCAACTCGTGGTTGATGTAGACGATCTCTTGCCGATCTCAAGATCGAGAGGAAGTCCTAGCGCCGCAAATCAGCAGCGCATCCGTGCTCGCACACACGTTCGAGGCACCGAGCAACCTCCGCCTCCTCGCTCCAGCGATGCAGCGGAAGCACAACTCTTTCTTGCCGAATAGCCACCGGGAACATGTATCTCGCTAGTCCGAGACCATGGGGAATAAATTCTAGAGGGGGAGAGAGATCCTTCACGAGGAGGTGTGTGAGACAAGTGAGAGGAGGGGCTCCTTTTATAGGGAAGGGGGAAGCCCAAGGGGGCATGGCCGCCGGCCATGGAGGGTGCCCCCACCTCTCCCTCATTCATGTGGGTGGACACTCCACTCACAAAATGCCCCTTCAATTTTCTCCACTCAAAAATCCACTCAAATTCCCATTAAATTTCCACCAAATTTAATGCAAACTCTCATTAAATAAAACTCTTTTATTTTATTCAGAATTTTGTCAATTAATTTAATGACAAACATTCACAAATAACCCCTTGCTATAATTCTATTTCACATGCATAACCACTTTATGCAATTTCACCTGAAAACTTGTTTCGGTATCTAGTGAAATAAATTCCTGCGCTTGTTCATTCTTTCGGCATGAAACTTTTGCTCGAATTAGATGTCAGTGTCTCTTAAGTGTGTCACCCTATGGTTCGTGAATAATGCGGACATGATCGAGACCCCTCTCGGATCAATAATCAGAAGCGGGATCTGGAGACCCATATACTGACTCCCACACATTCAACGATGACTTTCTTGTGATCGTCAGAACCTTTTACGCTAGTATCTTAATCCCTTTGTTTCACAATATATTACATGTCCGAGATTCGATCATCGGTATCTCCATACCTAGTTTGATCTCGTTACCTACATGCACTCTTTTCTCGTTCCCGTGATATAACATTCTAGTGATCAAATCACTTGCTTGCAAGCTAATCAATGTGATATCACCGAGAGGGCCCAGAGTATATCTATCCGTCATCGGGATGAACAAATTCCACTCTCGATCCATGAGCCTCAACATAACACTTTATTAGTTCTGAATCCATCTTTATAATCACCCTGTTACGGTGTGACATTTGATGTTATCAAGAAACTCTTCCGGTGTTAGTGATTGACATGATCTCATGGTCTAAGGATTAGGATCACTTCGTAAGTTATTATAGCAATATAAACTCAATGAATTTGATCGTAATGCTATACTTCGGATGAATGTTCATCACACCATTACGCTAATGTTGTGATCCCGTTATTAACAACATCCAATGTCCATGATCAGGAACCCTTGATCATCTTGTTAATCAACGAGCTAGTTTATGAGAGAGGCATAACTAGGAACTTTCTGTTTGTTTATTAAACACACATGTATTAATGTTTCCGTATTAATACAATTATAGCATGCAAAATAAACATCTATCATATACTTGGAATACACACAATAAACACTTTATTATTGCCTCTCAGGGCATATTCCCTTCACCTAATAGTGGTGGCACCGCTAGCTAATGGTCGTCGGAGGCTGGGCAACGACGGCGATGTCGGGTGCTCGTGGCGGTGGTGATTCCAGAAACAATCTAGAAAACAGACGACACTAGCGTGATCAGTAACTCACCAGGAATGCGATGATGCGGTCGGTGAAGCCAGGCGAGGTCGAAAATGACGGTGAGGTTGACGAACAGCGTCGGTGACCGAGGTTGCAATTAGACTGATGAGCACCTCTCCAGCTTGTGCGAGTTGGGGCAAAAGAACGAGAGGAGCACAACGGTCTTCACCGTGGTCTCATCTGGTTGAGGCGAGCACGAATTCGACGTCACTGATTCTCCTCCGATCTAGGGTTTCCAGTGAGGAAAGGGGATTTGCTCTAGAGGGCGAGAGAGAGGATAAGATCAGTATGGACAAAGAGAGGAGAACACAACTGTCTTATCTACACCTCTTAGGGTCGGCGGCGAGCATCACAGCGGTCAAATTTGAAAGACGACGGCGGACGACATCGACAGTACGCACGCAGGTTCCTGTGTGCGTGAGGATGATGACGACGACTGTTTTGCAGAAACCCCTCGAGCTTCTTCGAAACAAACCCGCGGTCCCTGGCAAGGTCCCACCTGTCAGCCATAGAGAGAGAGATTACTTAGGGTTGTCCTTGCTCGGTCGTTACTGGGCTGCTGAGTGTTGCGCGTGAGCAACAGATAGAAAAGATACGAAATGGGCCTCAGGCCAGATTTTAGGCTGGGTATTTTATTTGATTTCTTTCTTTTCTAAATCTGTTTTCTTTTCTAGCTTTTGTATTTAAACTATTGTTTTGAATCTTCCTTATAGAATTTTATTTGCTAAATACTTGCAGCATAAATAAAGTATATTTAGATTCCTTTAGTGAACTTTTATTATATAAGGTTTATATTTTCTTAATTTTCTTTATATAGGTCCGTTTTCTATTAATATTTTGTAGAGGATTTTGTTATGAATTTGATTTACCTATATTCACCATAACTTATTAAAGGATGCATTACTATTAACTCATGAAATTTGATTCTTATTAACTTATAATATTAAAGAAATTTTATATGGTGCTCCTTCATTATTATATGAAACATAAGGTTCTAAAGAATTAATATGGTTAATATTATTCCCATGAGCTTAAATGATATCAGGGTAAATAGTTTTTTAAAACTTGCATATAAGTTAGGGTTTAAAATTATAACTGTTTACTATGAGTTTTAGGAGGCTTGATTTATATATATTATGTTATAAATAGGAATAACATTTAAAGTTTAAGACATATTGTCTTTATGATTGTGATTAGGAATGATACCATTATTTAAATTAAAGTAATAAAGTTGTTCTTTAGAATGACTTAAAAAAAGAATTGATAAGGATAGTTTCTAAGCATAAGTGGTTATGATAATTGGAAATGACAAAGATGTGCTTGAATGATTTGCTATAGGAAAATATTTCTATAAACCAATGGGAAATAGATGATAGATCAAACAGATGAAATAGATATTAAATTTGATTATAGATTTAAGGTTTAATGTTTTCCAAGAACTCATATCTTCCATACTTCATAATTCTTGACTTCTACTTAAGGAATTCCTTTCCTAGATATACTATTTCTTCATATCTATCATCATGTGTTAACATGATAAGCCTTATTTTACAAGAGTATTCTTATTAGTAATTTCTTATCCTAAATCCATTTGTAACTCCAATGAGCTTGACACTTAAGCTCTACATGATTTCCTCATAGAAATACCTCCCACTTCTGAAATGCTTCTAATGAATCCAATTCCATTTGAATAATTTCTCTCACACTTCACAAATTACTTTGTAATCTCACTTATAAATTTTAGAAGCTTGTTGCTGAAGTTTTTCATAATCTTTCTTCTATCTACACTTTGTTATATCAAACTACTCTACTGATAATAATCTCCAATCCACCCAGTAGTTACTTGTAACTCCATTCAAACTCTTTCTTGATCATCTATCACTAATATTACTCCAATAGATTTATATATCAAATTCTACTTTCCTCAAGTGCTTACTATTCTCTAAGAGGAAAAATACTACTTCTACATCTCAATATTGCTCTAGTATCAGCTTTATCATACTATCTTATCTTTTACCTGCCTTAGTAACTCATACCCCCAACTTCTCCTTGTACCATTGTGACTTGTCATGACTAACATAGGATAACATATCTATACTAGGGTTTAATCATGTTTTATCCACCAATGTCACTTGTTCATGATATAATTATTCACTCTTAGTGACTTGAGCATGATCATTATAATCCTTTGATTATTTATGGCTTAGGTTTCCAGTTGGCTAATCAAGGCTTATCAATACAACATTACAGTTGTATGTTAATTATCTTCTTAGTATCTCTATTTGACTAGGAGATTTATTCATTGACTATACCTACTTAATCCAATAGGATTACTCCTTGGTAACTATCTTTAGAATTCATTCTTATAATCCTCTTTGTTACCACATATAATTTTATTTCAAATGACTCGTCTATCCATTTAGCAGTGAGTGAACTCCATCAACTTTCATATTGATTTGATTCTCAACAAACTCTCCCATCATGTAGATGATATCTAAATCTAGCATTACCACCTACCTCTTCTTACTTCTTTCTTTATTGGCCTTAAGTGAATGCTATGATAAGGACAAGAGTTAATAGATCAAGAATTGATGGGTTAAGAATTGGTGAATCCATAGTTGATTACTCAACATTGATGATCAACAAATATTAGGATAAGGTTTGTTAGAGAGGATAAGGATTGATATGGAAAGAAAGATATGTGGTGAATGGTCTTGAATTGGTTTCCTTCCTACTCCATGTAACTGAAGAGTTAAGTATTATCATGATACTCATGGTAGAAATATATGAGAATAAGATATGTACAAATTTAATTATTAAATTCTTATTACTTGAGTTGTATCCTTATCCTAGTATTCCGGAGTTGTTATAATGAATACTATGATATGATTTCTTAAGGATCTGATATTAAACACTAAACAGGGTGTGATGGTTCAGTTTTTATTACATTTGATCTACCCTTAGATCAAATCATTTTTACCCTAAATAAAGTTTTAGCAAAGGTCATATTGAAACTTATCACAGTCAACTTGATGATCTACTTCAATTCCATCAAGTCGAGAGAAGCTTCAATCACTTTGATAAGTTTTGTTCAAAAGCGCGAAAATTATTCGAATTTTCTATGCATGAATGCAATGCACACATCTGTGTTTCGCTCCTTTCTAAGCTCTAATGCTGGGATGTTACAGCATCCTCACTGTTTAATATAGATCCTTAAGATCTATTGATCTCTGAGGTGCTACTCTTTAAAAGATGTGCCCAAAAATCTTGATCTAAGGCTACTGATATATTTGGATGTATAAATATAAATTTATACCCAAGATCAATGATGCACAGGCTGAGATCTTGGTGTTTTTTGTACATATTGGTCATGGGCTTTCATTTAAATTACTTCTATGATGGGCACATCCCACTTGGGTGTTTTTCTGAGAAGATTCATATAAAACAACACATGCTTGAATAATCTAGGATGATTTGATCATGTGATGGTTTTATGTGTACTCACCACACAACTTGGTTGTTGATGATGATGTTGTGGTGGTAATTGATCTTGCTAACTTGTTCTTGCTGGCTTGATCTGGCTCTGCACCTTCTGGTGTTGTTCCTGCTCCTCCTAGCTCATGTGATCTTCTATTTGACCTTGCTATCCACCTGCACCACCCCCTCCTTATGTCACCGTCTTGTGGATGGTTGGATGATCTGTGATGTATCTTTGCTAGGGATTTGTTTGGAAAGTGGACAGACTCAGTGTGTTCTTGCAGTGTGCTTGAGAATATAAAGTGAGCTCCCTGGTATCTGTGCTACGGTTGTGAACTCCTTTTTGACTGCTTGTGTTGTTGCTGCTGTTTGGACAACACACTACATGCAATTAGGTGACTAAGCCGCCTTGTTGCTTGGGCTGTTTGTGGATCAGATCAAGTGAATTGGTTTCACTTCTTATTCTTTTACAATTTACCATTCTGGTGAAACTTGCCCCTTTACTTTGCTGATGATATTGTTTCGAGACTTATTTGATATCAAAGAACATGTATTGCTGAGTGGTGAAACTTGCCCCTTTTAAATATTCAATGAGGTAATATGGATAGTGCACTTCACTGTTCACTACTAAGAGTAAAATAACTAACTAACCCTTTATTTCCTTTTTAGTTATTTTTCTTATTTACAGGAACAAAATCTGGATGCTCAAGATGTAGTATAGGAATAGATAGGTCTTATAGATTTTTGTAATCTTCTTTTTATTCTTTTGTAAAGAACCTTGTAATAATATTCTTATTATTTAATAAAATTTCATTTTATTGTAATTCACCTACTGTAATGTATTACTTTATTTGTTGTATCTTTCTTACTTTGTAATGTGATAATGGAATAAAGAAAAGGAACAAGAATTCATTTCTTATTTATATTTCCTTTCCTTTTCTTATTATTGTTTAATATATCTTTAATATAATCAAACAATGTTAATAAATCATTTTAGAAAACAACTTAATATTTCTAAATTCTAGTTTTCAAATAGTTTCCAATTTATTTAAATTTTAAATTTGATTTCAAAATCTTCCCCCCCAAAACACATTAATGTCTAAAGGCCATGTCAAAATTTATAACAATCACTATAAAGAGCTATTTCTACCTCTAAATAGTGAAAGAAACTCTGATCACTTTAGGTTTATGTTTCGTAAAAAATTTACCCAGATTTTACAGATGAATACATGAACATGCTCAAATTTCTATTTCTATCCTTCGTTGGTTTCTAAATGCTGGAGTGTTACACGTCTCATGCCAGCTCCTCGTCCTCGCCCGCTTGATCCGTTCATCCACTCTGTTGTCTCCGCTCACCGTCCATTACCGCGCGGCAGTTCACCGACCGTCAGCGTCGCGGCATGTCTGTCCTCCTCGTCGTCGGTGCAAGGCTGCCTCCGCCGCCTGCTCGGCATCCATCGGCCGCAGTGGCTACCATGTGTCTCCTGACAATGGGCCTCGTGAGTTAATTATTTGTTAAATGAACTAACTACATGTTTTGTGGTCTATGCAATTTTTTAACTCAAATATTGGTGTTCCTTGCAACAAAATGCTTGACTTGTGGTTCTGTGCAAAAAGAGGACCAACATATGGTGTTATGGCCCCCTTCTTTTCAGCTTATGATTCTGAAGAAGCTGGATTTTTGGAGATTGTTGGTAGAATCTGTGGTGGGAAGAAACTCAAACAATCTACAATCTTCCCTTCTTTTTGGCTTATTGAATTTGGGGATTCCAAACGTGTTGAACTATGAAATATCTACAATGCCCCTAAACTGCTATTGGGAGGACGACATGGGAAGGCCAGGAGCTCGAGGTCGGTCGGTGGCGGAGGCTCGCCGGTGGGGGAGAGGGAGGAGAGCTCACGTGGGTTGTCGGTCGTCGGCTGTGGCGGCGGAGGTTCTTCATGCTGGTGGGTGTCGGTCGGTCGGTCGGTCGGCAGTGGCTGAGAGGAGGCCATGGCGAGGGCGGACGGCGGCTTAGGGCATGGGTGGGTCGGGGCGCCGACGTCTGGCGAGGAGACGGTCGAGGCGGCGCTGGCGTCTGGTGAGGAGACGGTCGGGGCGGCGCTGGCGTCTGGCGAGGAAAGGGTCGGTCCAGGGCCGAACTCGCGAGGAGAGGGTCGTGGCGGTGGCGGACTCGCGAGGAGAGGGTCGAGGCGGCGACAAACTGGCGAGAGGGGAAGCTGGCGTCGGCGGCGGAGGCGCATGGAGGAACCCTATCTCGTTTTATCGATGGTGTCCATATGCGCGTGCGGGAGGAACCGGTCGGCCAGCTGTCCTTTTTTCTTTTCTTTTCTCCTCAAACTGGCCTGTGGCAATTCTCTGTAAATATGAGCAACGACATGTCCAAGATGGAAAACGTTTGGCTTCACTTGAGCGGAATCACGGGAATCACCTAGAATCGAGGTCCGACCGGATTCTTATCCTACGTACAAAACTAGATTCTCGGTGAAAATAAGCTGGCCAAAATCAAATTCAATCTTTTGGGCATAGATGATTTTAGAACTAAAATGTGTTTGAGAAGCTGAAAAGAAGGGGGGCTATGTGCTAAAACCTCGCCCGCCGGGCATACGAAACGAAAATGGGTAGTTGACGTGTCCAGCTTTTTCATCAATGGGAAGGGGAAGCAGCAGCGATCCTCTTTCCTTCTGATGCTAGAAGGGGAAGCAGCAGCGAAGCAAGCGCAGGCCCCACTGGACTCGCCGCCCGCCCGCCGGACCCTCGTCGCTCCACGCCACGGTAATGTCTCAGCCAAAACCCTACCTTTCTCCTAGCTTCCGGGAGTCGTCCCGCGGAGCCGTGGGTTTCAGGGTTCCGTGCGCGGGCAGTTGGTTCTTCGCTGGGTGGTGTGTTAGGGTGCCGATTGGTCGATCGCGCCGGAGCCGGCCGCCGCGAGGGTTGCTGGCTGCAGTTTGGGTACGGGGATGGGGATGGATTTTATAATGCGAAGCTGATTTTTTGTATCGTACTTTGGAGGTGGAATCGGAGTAAGACCCTAAAAATTGCCCACTTTTGCCAGCCACCTCGGGTGTTTGTCCTTCGATCTCGCTGCAATTAGTTGCGCGATAAGTACATTTGACCGTGTTGCTGTATTGATTGGGGACATTTTGATGCTTTTGTAGCATACAAGCGGTGCCCTAGCTCGAGACATTTGGGGGAAAACACCGGCATACCAGGATGATGGCAGGGATTCATCACATGGAGCAAGTTAGGTTTAGCGATACACAGCACTTCGAGCTCCAGCCACAGGCATACATATTACCAATGCTCTTATATTTATGCAGTTCATTGATTACTGCATTTCTATTTAATTCCAATGCATTGATGATTGTTTGGCTTCTATCAGGGAAGAGATGCTCATCCTGACCCTGAAACTTCATGTACCGCCCACTATGATATGCCTGGTAACTATTTGCACGCAAAGCTTATGTCTGTATTGTTTTATGGGATCTCTGTAGTCACACTTCTGCAATTTCAGGTGACATGGAGCAGGATTTGCAGCATATTTATAACAATTATAATGCTTTGCAAGAGATGGTACCTGTCGTTATGTTAAATTATAATTTCAATTTCTTTCAAGAAGATTTGTGCCTCACCATATTGAAATGAAAGAGTTAATGACAAAATCGAGATGAATTGAGCACCAGAGCTGAAGGCACGCCCCTAGCTACAGTCATGTGGCACCGCTGGTTGGCAGAGTTCTAGGCCCCTAACTTAACCCAGTTACTAGCCTCCTAGTTGACGCTCTCAGAATGATTAAATACTTGGAATTAATTGTTCAAAGCTTGGAATGGTTGATATTATGTAAACGAGTTGTGCTAAACGAGTTGATACTTATTGTGTACTTATAGGTTGACATACAAAGTCGGGTTGTGCTAAATCCTGAGGTTCTAATGTGCGGCACAAATTTGCATCCGGAGCCTCAACTAACTTTTTCATCAGATGGGATCAAGATCGAATATTTGGATTCATATTCAGGTCAAGATGGTGGCCTAATAACTCTACTTTGGGAAGTTTCAGACATCATTTCCATCGATTGTAAATGGATTCAGATGGTATGTGATTTTCTTTTTTTGGTTATTACGATCCCTCTTACTTTCTCTAAATCTTAATATCAGTTCACCCTTCTAATCAGGTCCAATCCGCCTTGATGACTCTCCATGTTAGCTCCAATGTAGAAACAGTAAAGTCAGGTAATTGCGTGGGGCTTTGAGATATCAATGTGTATTTATGTTATCATATATAGATTATCTTGTCAACATATCGTATTCTAGATTCAATATACTTTCCCTTCTTTTATGATGCCAGATGTCAGCTAGTGCTCATCTATGATGCATGTAAGGTAGGAAATAGAGCAGTTTTAATTTATTGGGCTTGTTTTGGTACTCATTTAGGTTTTCAGTTTATCATGATTTTTCGAAAAATACCGAACAGTATGGTTTGGATCAATATGGTTGTGTTTTGGCCTCCCTGTTTTATGCAGGTATACGGATTCCAGAAGACATGTAGAACTCAATATTATTCTTTTTCCTTCAGACAATAATAGTTTGACTGCAATATTTTTTTTTTGGTTTCATGAGCATAATTGGTGAGAGTAGGGACGCGAAAGGTGCGGGGCGGGTGGTCCATCCCATGATTTCCCCCCATAGTGCAGTACCAGAATTTGGGTAATGGATCTGTCGGAGCCTTCAGCAGCCAAAAAAGTAATGTGCCATTAGGGTCATTGGTCCCATGGTGCAGTACCAATTGTTTGTTCTTTCTACATGAGGTTTATTTTATCGTGAGATTTGATTTTGACCTGAGTTCTTGTTTTTGCTGCATGTAGCTAACAGATTAACTTAGCCCATCTTAATAAAAGAAGACTATGTTTACAAACGCGTGCTGACTGAATAAGTATTTTTTTAAAGAATGATTATATTTGTGAGAATGAGATATTTCTTTCCCATTTGCTTGTGTCAAATTAATTTCCCTGTCCTCAATTCTATAGGTCCTGTTAAAATAGAATTTTTTCTTGCTGATCCACAATGGGAGTGGAAACAACAAAAGATTTGGCAACTTGATTCAAGATTTCAGGAAGTCTGGAAGAACATCCAATCGTAAGCTTTGCGCTAATATTCTGCTTCATGTCTACACCTTAAGTATTGAGTTGACTTCAGCCAATCAATTTCTGACAACTTACAACGCTGGAAGCGATATTGGTTTCACTCCAATGCATCATTCCATCATAGATGATCTATGGAATATTATTTTCAATTTTGAGGGAAAATTCTTACCCCATCCAATTCATGCATCTGCTTACAATCCTAATGTGAAGTTCGCTCTTAGTTATAGGTAGATCTTCAGATATTTTGTGATCACTTCTGTAACAATGGTCTAATGTTACTGCATGTATATACCAGAGATGATTTTGCATCACAAAATTGGAGCGCCGAGCCCAGCTTATGTTTCCCTAAGCAATACTTTCATGGGTGAGTATGCTACACTGGCTTAATTTGTTCCTTGTTTTTTTACCACTTTATGTACAGTGTTCTATCTAGAAGCATTGAAGCCGCATTCAGCTTCTGTGGTCGTATGAACAATGTTTTTCCTGTGAATAATTACCTGCCTATTTTGTCCATTTTCAACCAGTTCCGACTGCCAACATATGTTTTTCCTTATAATGTATTGAAATTCATCCGAGGTTCTACTTCGTGTAAAGTAAGTTCATCTATATTTTCTACCTGTGACACTGTTGAAGTCAAAGCATATATGCACTCAGAGGCTTCAAATTGTTTGTTCTGTATGTTTGCACCCAAATCGTACAGTTAATTTCGTATGTTTGCACTGTTTATGATTCAGATTGTTCAGTTATTCTTATTCCGTTAAATTGTTTCAGCATTGGTCACTTTGAAGATGTTATCTATCCTAAAGGAGAGCGTGATGCTGTTTCCATTAGCACCAGAGATGTTGAGCTGCTTCTTCCGGAAATATTCGTCAATGATACAATAATTGACTTCTATATCAAGTAGGTTGAATCTTCTTAATGCCTGTCTGCTCAATCATCCTTTGTCTTATAGCATTAGTTCTTACAAGATGCTTTTGTTATATTTCTTGTTCTGTACAGCTGCTATTGTAAGATTCATAGATCTGATTACCTGGGTTCGCTAGATGAAGATGTAGCTGGATGAATTCAAAGAATTAAACTGTTTTTCTATTGCTTGACGTTTTGCATAGTTGCATTTGGGGTGCTCTGTTTTCCAGCTATTTTAACATCTAGCGCTTGTAAAGCAAGATTGCGTGTTAAAGCAAGTTTCTTTGCCTATATGTACAGTATACTTCACACAGGCGTTTGATTATCCAGACTTTGATAATAACTATGGTTACCCCATCCTTGGCATTTAAATAAAACTGTACAGCCATTCACGTTGTCACGTGCAATGTCTTTTAGAAAAGGATAATCTTGTCTCTAACAACTGAAACCTCACGATCCCGTGATTGTTTCAGTAACCACGTGGCCTTCTTCGTGTTACTGTACTGCATAATGTGTTCATGAACAGAAAGATTCACGTTAGGCTGTATTTGCTCGAAGAGGAGGCTACATGAAAGAGCACAGTATAGACTTGCATGATCTTTCTCTGCCTAAAGCAAGGAAAATCTCTTGTTTGTATGTGGGGAGCAGTAGCACCCATGATACAAGCCTAAAATCCACTAGAAATTCTACAAACTTAAATACTTAAATATATCTAATATATGAGAGTAGTATTTTGATATGAAACACTGAAGTAGGAAATGGAAATTGTCAAAAAAAGTGGGAAAATGATATCTTGCCAACTTATCTATAACAACTAACATTTCACAATCCACGATTGCCACAGTAACCATATTGACCTGTTTATGTTTCTATTCCGTGCATGAACAGTACTTTATGCCCTACCAGTGATAATTTTCTCATTGTCACATCCTTTTCGTGGCAATGTAAAGTGAGGAGATACCATAGTTCGTTTGTTCTGAATGACACATGAGTTAAATTACTTATTTAGAAAGCAAGATAGATACTTTGTGTTTCTGATTAATTAGATCTATTTGAATCATCTCTACCAGACCATCCTTTATAACTTGCCTGCTAACTTTACATTTTTTCTGTAGAAAGAATGTCTCCTACTTATTTTAAATTCCAATTAATATTTTGTGTCTCATCTCCAGATACTTGACACAAAGAATAGAACCCACTGAAAGGCATAGGTACCACTTCTTTAGTAGCTTCTTTTTTCGCAAGCTGGCAGATCTTGACAAAGATCAAGAGAATGCCCCAAAAGGTAGAGAAGCATTTTTAGGTGTCCGTAAGTGGACCCGCAAAATAGACGTATTTGCTAAAGAATTTCTGTTTATTCCAGTGAACTTCAGGTAAGGAACCTGTGCCAATGTAAACTTAAGTTGATATAATGTTAATCTTTGTGCACTGATAATCATGATTTCTCAGCTTGCATTGGAGCTTACTTGTTATTTGTTATCCTGGAGAAGTGGACACATTTAAAGGTCTGTACATGCTGGCACTTCGACATTTTGTGGAGTAGTGTTTTACTTTACTTTTGTTTTTCTGCAGATGGTGATGCAAGGATTGCCGACAAACTTCCATGTATAATGCATATGAATTCTATAAAGGGAACTCATACTGGACTAAAGGACATTATTCAAAGGTAAATTTATTTTCTGGGAGTGGCATATATTGCCACTTTTGTGCAAAAAAGTTCTTATTTAAGCATATAAGAATACATGGTGTCAGTCTTTCTATATTTTACTGCCAGTTTATCAGATCAGAACAATTAGATTTGTTTAAAGCACTTCCATAAAATTATAATATAGTTACTATCTTTTAGAAGGAAGTAATGTTCAAAGCTGTTGTTTGGAGACCATATATGGACATCTAAAACATCTATTTTGGAATGTTGGCTGGAAATTGAAAATGATCAATCTCCTTGACATCTTTGATCTTTCAACCATATGGCATTGTAGCACACCTTCCATAATTACATATTCATTCTTAATTATGTCTTTGTGCTTTATTATTCTGTTAACCTTATCCAATTCAAAGTTGTACTTCATGATAATATCTGGCATGTTTGACTCTTTATGTGCAGTTATTTATGGGAAGAATGGAAGGAAAGGCATCCTGAATCAGCTTCAGATAGTTCAGAGAAGTTCTTAAACCTGAGATTTCTCTCCCTTGAGGTTTGTTTATGAACATTAACTTTCAGTATGTCCCATTTGCCTCAGGATAGTTAGTCTAAAGTACTTTGAATGGTTGATGTGTATTTATTTCTGCTATTTGATTATTTCCTTTTTACTGTGTGTTAGGTTGGTTAGATTTTGGTCTGGCACACATCTAGATTCGAGTTGTAGCATGTGGCATAAAATCTTGCATTTGACAAATTATGGCAACCTACCGGACACACTCTTCTGCATATATACCAACTAACCCGTAACTTCTCGATTGCTTCTTTTCTCTAATATTTGGATTGTGGTTGAATTATTCTCCATTTGTGATCCAGCTCCCTCAACAAGATAACTTATTTGATTGCGGCTTGTTCTTACTCCATTATGTGGAACATTTCCTGACGGATGCTCCCAGATTCTTCAACCCAATGAAGATCGACGTATTTTCAAGCTTTGTGAGTTCTGACATCTATTTCATTTTTCTTATTTCTCATTGACTATATGTCGTAATTTTGCCATTTTCGTTGTAAATGAAAACTTATTTGATATGGGACCACAATATATTGTTATGTGATAATGCCAAATGTTGGATTATGGGTGGCAATGCACACGCTTAAGAGTACAGCCTGAAGTTACCAGAGTAAAAACCGTAGGCGGGGTTTCAACTTGCAACCTTATGAAATTATAGGTGGTCAAGTCCATTTTCCTAATTAAATTATTTTTGGGTTGATATGGTGTGAAGTGTGGACACTTTGGGTCAAAATCCTTTCACTCACACATCATTGGTTCATTCCACCTTTACATTCTCCCACTTGTAGTAGTAGATACTTTGTTGAATTGTTTATATCTTCAAGTTACTTTGCCCCATGGTACTTTGAATGTCTTGATTTGGCCTTTTTCCTGGGGGCTTGGGCTTGATTAATCTTCACCATGTTGTGAATGAGCAACTTAGTATTCACAGGGGCCAAAGGCCAATACATGTACAGGTGTGGAAAAGGCAAACATGCCAAAAGGCCCTTATACAATGGGCAAACACAAAGAGAGACTATATACTCTAACACCCCCCCCCCCTCAAACTCATGGTGGGTCAACAACACTGAGTTTGGAGAGGAGAAAACCATGTTGCGCTCTGGTCTAGGCCTTTATGAAGAAATCTGCCAACTGTAACTCGGAAGGCACATACTCAAGAGCGAGAATCTGATCCTGCATAGCAGCACGCACAAAAGAGGCATCCACACTGATGTGCTTGGTGAGCTCATGCTTCACCGGGTCACGCTCAATGCTGATAGCACCTATACTGTCTGACAGGAGAGGAGTCGGTGTAGAGAAAGAAACACCAAAATCCTCCAGTAACTAATGTAACCATGTCACCTCCACAGTCAAAAGAGCCATAGCTCTCAACTCAGCCTCTGCACTCAAGCGGGAAACTGCTGTCTGTTTCTTCGTCTTCCAAGCAATGAGAGAACCACCAAGAAACATACAGTAAGCAAAGAGTGAACGACGATCCGACGGATCAGTCGCCCACGTAGCGTCCGAATAGGCCTGGAGCTGAAGGGAGCTGGAGTGAGGGAAGAAAAGACGGTGAGAGATCGTTCCACGAAGATATCGTAGAACACGAAGAAGGTGACTGTAGTGGACCGAAGTGGGAGCAGAGACGAACTGACTCAAAATATGGACAGGGTAGGAGATATCTAGACGAGTGACGACAAGGTAGACAAGGCTCCCAACCAGATGGCGATAGCGCGCCAGGTCAGTCAAGGGATCACCATCAGAGGCACAGAGGTGAACATTGAGCTCCATAGGAGTCGCAACAGTGCGCTCATCACTAAGAGCAGCACGAGCAAGTAGATCCTGAATCTACTTTTCCTGGGAGATATAGAAACCATCAGAGGTAGAGGAAACCTCGATCCCAAGAAAATAGCAAAGAGGACCAAGATCAGACATAAGGAACTGCTCACGGAGACGAGCCTTAACAAAACCAATGTACTCAGAGCGTCGCCAGTAGTGATCATGTCATCAACATATAGAAGAAGAAGAGTCTGACCATGAGAAGTCTGGATAAACAAAGCAGGGTCATGGGTGCTGGGCAAGAAACCCGCAGCAGAGTGACCACGGAGGCGAAACGCTCAAACCAGGCGCGAGGGGCTTACTTAAGGCCATAGAGAGTGTGCCGAAGACGACAGACCATGCCGTCAAGAACAGAGTACCCAGGAGGTGGCTGCATATAGACCTCCTCACGTAGCTCGCCATTGAGGAAAACATTTTGCACATCAAGTTGAGACACAAATCAGTGGGGAACAGAGGCCACGGCGGGAAGAGTGCTAATAGTGGTCATGTGAGCCATAGGGGCGAAAGTCTCATCATAGTCGCGGCCCTGCTCCTTCTGAAAGCCACGAGCCACAAGACGCGCTTTATAGCGCTCAAGAGAACCATCCGAGCGAGTATTAACCTTATAGACCCACTTGCACGTGATGGGACAAACGTGGGGAGGGGGAGAAACCAAATCCCACGTGCTAGTGCGCTCAAGCGCAGCAATCTCCTCGGCCATCGCAAGTTGCCACTTGGGGTGCGCAACAATATCTCGATAAGAGGCCGGCTCAAGGACAGCAGAAAGACCAAAGCAGTCAGGAGAATAGCGATCAGGTAGGGGACGAGGCCGAGCACGCAGATCATAAGTCGGCTGAGAGGTGGAAGACGGCACATCAGAGGTAGATGGACCAACAATAGAATCATCTAGAACCCGTGGATCGTGAGAATAGTAGAAAGGAGAGGATGGATGAGTTGGAAACATCGGAGAAGGGGAAGACATGGTGGATATCAGAGAGGAGGGTGGAGAATCAGGCGACAAGGGCGAAGCTGACAAAGGTGGGAAGAAGCTGTGGGGGAAGAAGGCGTAGAATCAGGGGCAATGGGACTCAGAGGAGTAGGAACACGAGGCACATGGGGAGGTGTATCAGGGAAGGCGAGAAAAGAGATGTCCTCCATAGAGAAACTCGAGGAAGATGAACGTGGATAGAATGGACGAGACTCATCGAAGGTCACATCACGAGAAATGCGCATCCGACGAGCAAGAGGATCCCAACACCGACAACCTTTATGCTCATCACTGTACCCGAGAAAAACACATTCAACAGACTGAGCAGTGAGTTTGGTGCGTTCGCGAGGGGCAAGAACATAGCAAACACACCCAAACAACCGAAGCACCGAATAATCGGGAGAACGTTCAGAGAGACGCTCCTGAGGAATACCACCCTGTAAGGCAGCTGATGGCTGAATGTTGATGAGATATGCGGAGGTGGAGACAGCCTCAGACCAGAAATGAGGCGGAAGAGAGGCGGCGATCATCAGCGCACATGCTGTCTCAAGAAGGTGACGATGTTTGCGTTCAGCGACGCCATTCTGGGCATGAGCACCAGGGCAAGAGAACTGAGCAAGAGTGCCCTGCTCAGCAAGGAAACCACGCAACATCTGGGAGATGTACTCGCCAGCCGAATCATCACGAAAAACACGAATAGTGGAAAACTGGGTGTGAACCATGGCAGCAAAACACTTATAGATAGAGAACCTCGCTGCGAGAAGTCATAAAGTAAAGCCAAATGTAGTGAGAAAAGTCATCAATAAAAATAACATAGCGATGACCCTCCCCTCGAAGCGAAGGGAGCAGGACCCCGTACATCAATGAATTAAGTCAAAGGGGCGTTGAGACACTGATTCACTAGTAGGATAAGGTAACCGAGTCTGCTTGCCAAGTCTACAACCCTGACACGGTAAAGAGACATCTCCTGAGACATGCCCCAGAAGGCCTCGGTGAACTAAAGATGACAAACAAGAACCACATAAATGACCGAGTCAATGATGCCACTGCTGAAAGGATGCGGAAGCGGAAGCAGCAAGAGCACGGGAGGTGGTAGGTGTAGTGGTAGAAGAGGGAACACGAAGCCAGTCGAGCTCCCAAAGACCCTGAGAGTCATGGTGCCGAGGGCCATCCCCAACCAGAGCCTTCATGCGACGATCCTGGATAGAACAAGAATCAGCATCAAGGATGACGCGACAACCAGAATCAGTAAGTTGAGCAGCGGAAAACAAGTTCATGGTAAGATGCGGAACATGAGAAACACCAGGAACAGAAAAAGGAGTAGAAAGAGTGCCTCAACTAGCAACAGGAAGGGGGGGTACCATCAGCAGTAAGAACATTAACAGGAGAATCAAGAGGACGAAGGGAGGACAAAGCAGACGAGTTATGAGACATGTGGAAAGAAGCTCCAGAATCTAGGACCCACGGGGATATACCTGAGTGTGTGGACGGTGATGGCGCGGTGATAGAAGAACTAGTCACAGATCCTGCAATGCCCGTCGAAGAAGAGCCATAAGCAGCTAGCAGACGCTTCAATTGCACAATGTCCTGCTGAGTGAAGGAGACAGTAGAGGACGGTGAGGGTGGACCGCGTGATCCAGAAGAAGAAGCACGCTCCCTATCACGCTGCTTCTTGAAGCAATCAGACTCAGGGTGGCCATTCTTCTGACAATAGTCACAGAACTGGCGAGAGCGAGGGCGACCCAAGCCACCAAAAGGTGGGTGACCCCCGCCACCAGAAAAGGGGCGACCACCACCAGCACCAGAAGGAGGGCGACTACCACCATCAGGAGTGGGTAGCAGTGGTGTCGTAGCAGTCGGCATAGCAGTCGACGGAGTAGGAACTCGAGCAGCGAACACAGTGGGAAACACAAGCAAACCAGCACCACGAAGGCGAGTCTCCTTAGCACGAAGCTTAGCAAGCACCTCAGAAAGGGGAACACGACCTCAAGCAAACAGATTAGCCTGACGAGGCTCAAACTCTCGGCGAAGCCGAGATTAGAACTCATGGATGCGCTGAAACTCCCAAGTCAGACCGCGTAATCTGACAACACGGGCAATTACCACAGATAGCAGAGCGGAGAGAGTCGAGCTGACGCCAGATAGCAGAACTCTACGTGTAAAACTCATCAACAGTGGAGTCACCCTGCTGAAGAGCATGCTCCTAACAGACCACAGACAAGTAGAGAGAATGGCTGATATCGCTGACGAAGAGAGGTCCACATCTCGGCAACAGAGCCAAGTATCATAAACTCAGAGGTAAACTGGGGGAGAACACTAGCAGTGAGAACAGCAGCAGCAGGAGAATCCTCATCACACCACTGAGCATAACCAGCCAGATCATCACGATACGTGGCAAGAGCATCCGAGTAGTCAGATACCTGACGGTCATAAGCAGCCATCGCAACATCATCAACAATCTTGGTTGCAACTTTATCAGCCTTAGAAGCATCAACAGCAACAACCGGTGGCGTCGGTGGGATAGGAGCCACGGGAGCAACAGGGCGCGGCGGACAAGAGACCTCGCCAGTGAGAACGTCCCAAAGACGGAGACCACGCATGTGAATGCGCATAAAGCCAACGAACTCGGCATAATTAGTGCCATCGAAGGTCACCGGACAGGGAGGAACAACAACATAGCCCGCAAACGAAGACGACATGGCTACCTCT
Organism: Avena sativa; assembly: GCA_916181665.1. Classification (NCBI taxonomy): domain Eukaryota; kingdom Viridiplantae; phylum Streptophyta; class Magnoliopsida; order Poales; family Poaceae; genus Avena; species Avena sativa. The sequence goes on from OV702282.1 coordinate 375,542,377, forward strand.
CTCTCCCTCTCTCCCTTTCCTTCCCTCCCTTCGCCCTACCCACCGACCGCCGCCCTGCCCAATATGGCACCGAGGAAGGGGACGAAGAATTCCTCCGCGGCAAAGGACAAGGCCTAGCCGTCCGCCTCAAAACCGAGTTGGCAGAAGCGCGGCCGTGCGACGGATGACGACAATGAGCCGCGGAAGACAAGATTGTCCGCCCAGCCGCCCGCCTCAAAACCGAGTGGGCGGAAGCGTGACCGTGCGACAGATGACGACAATGAGCCGCGGAAGACAAGATCGTCCGCCCAGCCGCCCGCCTCAAAACCGAGTGGGCGGAAACGTGACCGTGCGACAGATGACGACAATGAGCCGTGGAAGAAAAGATCGTTTGCCCAGCCGCCGGCGGACGACGCCCAAACTGGCTTGAAGGAGCAGAAGAGGCGGGGCCGTCCTCGCGGTTCCAAGAATAAGCTGAAGACCTCTACTCAAGAAGGGCTGTCAGGTATGTTTAGAACTAACTGATGCCTGCACTCTAGAACCTAAATAGAGCGAATGGTTCAATTTTTCTCCAACAATTAAGCAAATCAATTCCATAGGTGTGAAAGATAAATGTAAAATTGAGTGCTTTTACTCTTTATTACCTGGTAGTTCCACGGCGGCCTTGGCTTGCGTAGATAATTGTGAAATTCATTTCTAAGCAAGAGTTTGTTTTCCATAGGTGTATGAGCAATATGAGAAGAAGGAATTCAAGCTTTGTTTTTAGCCTAGGAAGTGCTAGTTTTCGATTTTGGTTGAAGAGCACTTGAGTCACCAGCCTAAGCTATATCTCTATACTTTTCTCAATATTATTCAAGAACACTTTCTTCTTTTCTTGAGTCGAAGAAGCTCAAAAAGCAGGTGAAATCTCACTCGGATTGCCACCAAAACCAGTATAAACAGCTTCAACGAGAACAGTGAGAGCCTCCTGCTCTACATAAAGTGGCCTACGAAGACAAGTGTGAGGAAATGCTTATTTTTCAAGAGTTGGGGTTGAGCAAGCACACTACTCTATTCATTTATATGCTTTGTGATAACTTTTAATATCTAGTGAATTAGGATATCCTTAACGAGAACCAACATCATTTGCGCTGGATGAAGGCTTCTAACCTTATTTGATCCCACTGATCTGGAGACCCTAACCTAGTGCAAAGAGAGCAATGATTTCCTACCGGAGGAGAATCGGCGGCAGCAGCACGAGTTGCAGCGTGCGAAGAGACCCTAACCTGGGCTCTGATACCATGTTGTGAATGAGCAACTTAGTATTCACAGGGGGCCAAAGGCCAATACATGTACAGGTGTGGAAAAGGAAAATATGCCAAAAGGCCCTTATACAATGGGCAAACACAAAGAGAGACTATATACTCTAACACACCTCAGCCATTTCATTCTGGGTTATCTTTATGTTACAACATTCTAAAAGTCCCTTCTGTAATATTTTAATAAGTTCTGTCCCACATTTGATGTACTTTTCAGCTTGGTGATGATTGGTTTGTACCTGCTGAAGCATCTCTGAAGCGTTCATTGATTCAAAAGTTAATCCATGAGTTGGTGACAGAACCTTCTAAAACCTATCCAAAGCTAGTTTGTGGTGATGAGAAGCAAGACGAAAGGCATCATAGAACTGAAAATGCCATGGGAGAAGCGTCTAGAGAGTTAATCGGGCAGGGGTGCTTTGCTGCTGAACCTGATTCAGTTTGTGGAATTCTTGGAGCACATCAACAATCCAAACTAATCTGCTTAAACGATTCTGAAAAGGGGCTATCTGTTCCTGGATGCACTTTGGAGACTGGAGGGGTTTCAATGGTTGCTCAACAAGAGATGCAGGTACATTGCTAGCTTATGCCTACTGCTCTGTAATTCAATTGACTAGTAGTTATGGTACTTTGTTTGAACTGGTCACTTATATTATGCTGTTAATTTTGTTGTTCTTCAAATGTTTTTGGTAGATGTGTCCATCAGACGATGATATTGTGGTTTGTTCACCAAGCCAGGATGCAAAGAACGAGCCATTTTTTGCATATTCTGGTAATAAACTTGATCCAAAATCTTGTGCCCCAGAAGATGCTGAAGAGTTCAAGGGATCATGTTCTGTTGTAAAAGATACAAACAATCATCAGGAATCCTTGCTGGACATTTTGGATAGTAACCAGAAAATTTCCAGCCACACAGAAGTTGAGGTGCATGAGCACGATATCATGGTTTTCGAATGCTGCCCATTTTCTGACAATGTGAATAAAGTAATGGCTGGCCAGGGAAGCAGAAATGAAGTCGAGTATGATCGCCATGAAGCTTCCCAAGATATGGATCCTGTCATGATGCTTGATGCCAGCAAACATGACACTGGAACTGGTCAAGAAAGCACTGAAGGCAAAGCTGGCAACGGCAGATGTGATCTTTCTGAAGATACAGATTCTTTCGCCACAGGTGGTATGAAAACGGATGCTGCTGAGCATTCTTTTGAAAGGAATATCGTTAAAGCTATGGATGACGGATGTGATATTTCTGAGGACGCACGTTCTGTCATGATAAATAATATGAACAGCGGTTTTGCTGAATGTTCGTCAGAAAGGAATACTGTTGAAGTTGTGTATCCTGTTGCAGTGGAAGATGATACCAAAGCTGAGAAGACTAGCACAGCCACAGGTACTATCAATGATAATGAGCAGTACGTTTCATCAGAGTCAAAAGATGGAAACAGCGGTAGTATTATGAGCAGTGGCAGTACAGTTTCATGTGGGTTGAAAGAGGGAAGCTTTGCAGGTGATACTACAAATGGAACAAGCGAAACTCATGCAGATCATGAAGATGCTTGCCACAGCTTAGCAACATGTGAAGTAGTTCTTTGTGAAGACGACACAACCTGCAGCGATGTTGAGATGTCACATGTTAAGGGCATTAGTACCTGCAGTACAAAGGATGGAACATTTTCTGAGAAGGCAACTTCTAATGCTCGAAGACCTCTTCTTGGTAGCACCTCTGAAGATATGATTATACTAGTTTCTGATGACATGTGCTCGCTGAAAGGTGTCCACTGTACTGAGGATGGTATCATCAAAGGTAGCACAAAGGAGGAAACTAGTAGAATATCAGATAAGATCAATGACAATAAGCAGTATGCTTCATCTGAGTTCAGAGATGGAAACTTCAACAACGCCATTGCAGGTGAAAATACTCAAGGAAGTGATGTAGATGGCCATGAGTTGGCGGCCTTTCCCTGTGAAGGTGACACTGATGCTGAGATGCCTCCACATGTTGATGGCACCTGCAGTGCAGAGTACGAGAATAACTCAATCTCCGATAGCGTCTGTGAGGCTACGAAGATGCAAGTTTCTGACGAATTTGGGTCAACATCAGAAGATGATATCATAGAAGGTAGCACAAAGGAGGAAACAAGCACAATAGCAGATAAGAACAATGACAGCACTCAGTATGCTTCATCTGAGTTGAGAGATGCAAACACCGACAACGCCATTGCAGGTGAAAGTACTCATGCAACTGATGCAAATGGCCATGAGTTGGCAGCATTTCCCTGTGAAGGTGGAACCGATGTTGACATGCCTCCTCATGTTAAGGGCATTACCACCTGCAGTGCAAAGGATGGAACATATTCCGAGAGTGGAACTTCTAATGCTCAAAGACCTCTGCTTGGTAGCACCTCTGAAGATAAGAGTGTACTAGTTTCTGATGACATGTGCTTGCCGAAAGGTGTTCAATGTACTGAAGATGGTATCATCAAAGGTAGCAGAAACGAGGAAACTAGCGCAATATCAGATAAGATTAATGACAGCACCCAGTATCCTTCATCTGAGTTTGGAAACGGAAACACCAGCAGTGCCATAGCAGGTGAAAGTACTCAAGTAGCTATTGCAGATGGCCATGAGTTGGCTGCATTTCCCTGTGAAGGTGGCACTGATGCTGAGATGCCTCCACATGTTGATGGCACCTGCAGTGCAGAGGACGAGAACAACTCAATCTCCGTTAGCGTCTGCGAGGCCAAGAAGATGCAAGTTTCTGAGGAACTTTGGTCATCACCAGAAGATGATATCATAGAAGGTAGCACAAAGGAGGAAACTGACACGGTTGCTGATAAGATGAATGGTAGTGATCAGTATGCCTCATATGAGTCGGAGGATGGAAATACTAACCGGCCTGGCAGTGGCAGTAAGCAGCATGATGTTTCGTCCGAGGTGAAAAATGGAAAATGTTGTGTGGGCGCTAAAAGACCATTTCCTGATAGCAGCAGCTGCGGGGTTAAGAAGATGCAAATTTCTGAGGACTTTAGGCCAACATCAGAAGATGTGATCATAGAAGGTAGCACAAAGGAGGAAACTGACACAGCTGCAGATAAGATGAATGGTAGGGAGCAGTATGCTTCATATGAGTCGGAAGATGGAAACACTAATGGGGCTGGCAACGTCAGTGAGCAGCATGATATTTCGTCCAAGGCAAAGAATGAAATATGTTCTGTCGGCGCCAAAAGACCGTTTGCTGATAGCAGCATCTGTGAGGCTAAGGAGATGGTGACATTTGACGACAAGTTCTGGCAAGAACGTTCTGAGCGTTCGGAGGCAAGATTTGGTCGGAGGTACAAGCGGCGCATAGTTTGGAAGCGGCGGAAAGTGATTTCCTGGACACCTCCATCTTCATCGGAATCTTTGGATTCAGATTGAGCTGATACAGGAACTAGTTTTAGTCATGTGTTATCATGTACATAGGTTGCATTTGTTGACATCCAAGGCTCAAAGAGTCCCTCGAACGACGTCGGTATTATGAAATCCTGATGTCTAGCTGCCCGACTAAACTGGTACTACGTATGTCTAAATTTAAGTAGCTGTGGAAAGTGAGGTTGGACGGCTCCCTGACTAGTTGTTTCGTCTGTGGTATCGTGTTTTCTGCGTGTACTGCTGACGCACTCTGCCACGCGTGCTGTGGATGAGTGAACCATATCTGTAGGCGTAGCGAGCTTTTGTTCTTATTTTTTCCCTTGCGATTTTATATCACCGGATATTGCTCTTTCCTGGAAAGAAAAAAACACTAAATTTAGCTACTAGATGTTATGCTATCCTCCGTCAAGTTTAACAGACTTTGGAGCAGATTAAGTAGCAACTGATAGTGCGGAAAGTCTTTTTTGACTCCCGAGCTCTAGTGCTCCCTGCATATTTTTTTTAAAACTATATTTACAAGTTTAAAAAATTGTGAAACAAAATCCTGAAATTAACCAATGTTGTATCCCATAAACATGTAAAATCTTGATTTGAAAGGTTTTGTATTCTGGGTTACCCTAAAATGACAAAGTTTGATTTTTTTGTGAGATTTTAAATCACTATACTCAGATCTACAGTTTTATCATTTTTGTGTAGCTATTTTGCATATTTGTGGGATACATGGTTAGCTACGTTGAGGATTTTACATTATCAAAAAAAAAAACTTCAGGATTTTGGTTCATAATTTTATCTAACTTGTAAAAATAGTTTAAAATTTGTTAATATCCACTCCTGATAGTATCACAACACAAGGCTTTTTACCGGGAATACGCTGAAAATGCTCTAACACAACAACCCCCCGCAAAAAGAAAAAAAATGGAAATTCAAATGAAGCACAAACATAACCCAGAAAAATTGACTAAATAACCTTTCCGAAAAAAGTAAGCAAGCTGTCTCATGTGTCACAGGCCCGCACATAGAAAACCTTTCCATATGCATTATTTTAGCTGTAAAAAAGAAGGGCATATTTTTATATTAATAACGGCTATTTTTTTTAAATAATACGTTTTTTATTAAATATCGAATAATACATGTTGTTGAGAATTTGCAGAAGTAGCGCGGCGTCAGGAGCCGGAGCTCCTTGGGACTCCCTCCTGACAAGTCTCGGGACCTTAACCGCCGATCGCAGTGGGTGGCGGGGCCTATGCCGGGCTGTCGGCCGACTGGGGGAGCATGAGAGCGTCGAGACTTTAACTCCCGACGGGAGCGTCGGGACTTGAACACCCGACCGGTGCGTCTTCTTATCCTCCGCGGCGCCGGCCAGCCCTCCCGTGCTGCCTCTTTTCTCTTCTTCCTCTTTCCTTTCTTCTTCCTCATTTTTACTCCATTTTCCATCCAAACTTGGTTATGAGACACATTAAGAAGCTAGGAAAGGCCCGGTCTACTTATGGGATAGCCTGATGAAGTGATTTGGGGGCGTTTTTATGGAGGAAGCTGGTGGGGTTCTTGGGGAGCAATGGCTATGGCGGAGGTTGGGGCTGCAGCTTGAGGCAGCTGCATGGTGGAGGTGCCGATCCGGTGACTGGAGGCTGCTGCACGGCAGGACCTCACACGCTTAAAAGCCATATTTGCATATGTGGTCTTTTAGTGAAAGCTAACCCATTATAATCAAGTGGGTTGATATACCCATCTATTTTTTGTGGATCTGGTAAACCCTAACTTCTCGCTAAGTGCAGTCGTTAGTGTATGTTTATGGGTAGACTTGGATGTGGTCAGTTAGTTGTAAGATTATCCGGCTAGAAGTATGTTGGTAGACTATAATGTGCCATGGTACCGGTATTTGACGCGTTTTAGTATTTTTTATAGGTCGAAAGCTATGTCAGACAATGTACTGCTTAGGTTTCACTATTGTCACGGTGTCGTCAGAACAAACCAACTCAGAATTGATTTGAGTGACTTTCAGTGCATTTTTAAAGAGCTCCAAGCTCCTAAAACATGGTCACTTAGTGAGTTTAAGGATTGTTTATCTACATCTTTAGGGCTCCCTCCAATCCATATTGTCGGTGTCTATGCATTATGGACTAAGTCAAGGACCGCGCCGTTGTTTTATTTGAGACCGATAGAAGTGCAATATAAATGGGTCAAATGGATGGAAGCCTGCCATAAAAAGAAAGTTAACCAATCTGTTGGTGGTGGAGAGCGAGATCACCGAGAGTTGGGTATGGTTATTTAGGCAGCTAAAGATAGCAATTGTGAAAGATACACTGAATGTGTGCGTCCTTCATGATAGGCATCCGGGTATACTAAGCGCGATAAAGAATCTCACATAGCCTGCTCTTGATAAAGTAACTCCATGGCAGGACATGCAGAGTCATTGGTGCATTCGGCATCTAGGGGCCAACCTTTTCTCATAGTTTAGAAACAAGGCCCTTATGAACCTATTCAAGAAGCTTTGCAAGCAGAATCAGGAGTGGAAGTATATCAAGTGTCATGGCTATCTGGATGACTTCACTAAAAACATGTTACACAGAGGAGAGTAGCTAGAGCAACAGCGGTTGTGGCTCATGCAGCTGCAGTAGCTGCACAGACAGCAACAGGAGCAACACCATCGGAGGAAGAACCCGTTGCCCTTTGTGATTTGCCAGGATTTGACCAACCCTATACTAGGAGGAGGCCTGGAATAAGGATTAAATGTTTTTAGGAATGGATAGAGCATGATACTGTGGAGAGGTGGTCTCTGCTGCATGACACTCATGGTGTTAGGTTTGGCGTCATGACTATAAATCTCGCTGAAACTTACAACTTCGTCTTGAGAGGAAGCAAGGCTCTGCCATTAACAGCCATTGTGGAGTGTATTTTTACTGGAAATTTGAGGTACTTCAGAGACATACTCCAGATGGCTTAGATGCATATCATCAACAACCCAAACACGATGTACTGTTTAAAGAACATGCATTACATGAATGAAAAGATGGAAAAGGCTCGGTCCATGCATGTCGTTGTCGGTAATCAGGAAAGAAGGTTCGAGGTGCGGTTCCCTTCCAACCGGATCGGAACTGGAGAAGAGGTAAAGACACATGAGGTGAGGATAGGCAATGAAGCCTGGACAACGTATGAGTGCACGTGCAACAAATCCAAGCTGTTACATCTGCCTTGCTCGCATATACTTGCTGCATCATGGGTGGAGCTAGCACTATTCATGGGTATGCAATGAATACCTAATATTTTTTGCAATTTGTTTTTAGTATATAAGCTCCCATATGCATAGGTATACATGTTAGGGTCCTTTTGTACATGTTTAAGTCGTTAAAATCGTTAAAATCACGATTCCCGATCCCTGTCGAGTCCGGTTTTCTAACCTGGGCCAAATTCCTAATTTGGGCTTTACTTGGGCTCCCATAGAGTCATCGACCCACACTAGGGATTCAGATCAGTCGGGACGTAGTCACGGAGGCGAACCGCTCCTCTTCCTGCGCTCGACTCGATCAGTCGATCGATTCATCGATCGATCTCATCTGTCGCCGGCCCGCCGGCCGCCGCGGCGGCACCCATATTCAAGCAAGCTCCTACCTCTTGCCATAAATACGCCCTGTCGCTGCAACAAAGGTAAGCAATTCCTGGCTCTCCGGTCTGTCTTGTTTCCCGGCTCCGGCTGCTCACCTCACGCCTGACGCTGCAGCCCACTGGACAACACAAGAAGAGCAGTAGACAACAGTTCATCTCATGTTCTAAATTCAGATCCTGAATCATAAGATCGTTGTTGCCAATTCTATCTAAAAATAGAGTTCAGAATAAGACGTGACCAGATCAGACTGATCAGATCACTCACGTCTCACGGTAAGAATAAGAGTCACTTCACTTATAATTTCAGTTTTGTTTTTCTCCAAATGAGATTCTAAAAAATTCAATTATTATAGGTTTGAAAAATTAAGAACAAGCAAAAGCAAGAGAAGTGTACTGATTTGAAACGTATGTGGGATAAAGCTGCAAAGAAACCAAAGATAGCTTCGACGTCGACGCCGATATCTATTGAGGTTGAAAGCCAAAATCAAGATGACAATTTGAGCAATCCTCCTTACAATGAATTGCAGTTGGCACTAGTGCAAACACAGAATAATGATGGCAGAGAACAACATAATGATGATGGTGCTGGTAGAGGACCGGAGATTGGCTCTCCCTTGGCAGAAGATAAAATATCGGATGATGAAGTAATATATGAACTTGAGCATGATCCAGGCAAGAGGACTCCTATCACATTCTATGATGTCAATGATCAAGATGTTATAAGAAGGAGATATATTGCATTGGGTCCATGTCAACCAAGGCAACATGATTTTCCAATAAGAGATATTGGAGGTAATAGACGTTTTACATCTCATTGGTTTGACAAATACAAATGACTTGAGTATAGTGTTCACCTAGATGCAGTGTTTTGCTTTGTTTGCTACTTGTTCAAGGATGAAACTAAGCATAAGGGAGGTGATTCTTTTGTGAAAGGGGGGTTTAAAAAATTGGAACATGATGAAAAATAGATTCGAGAAACATTGTGGTGATCTCACTAGTGCTCATTGTGAAGCTCAAGAAAAATATGATTTGTTCATTCAACCTAGTGCATCAATCAGAGAGTCTATTTCTTCAAGTTCCAAACAAAGTAAGGCCCAATATCTCTCTCGGTTGAGTTATTCAATTTATTGCTTGAGATTTCTTTTAAAGCAAGGGTTGGATTTTCGTGGTCATGATGAAAGTGAAGAGTCATTTAACAAGGGTAATTTTCTCGAGCTTTTGAATCATCTAGCGGAAAAGTTTGAAGATGTTGACAAAGTTGTTTTGAAAAATGCTCCAAAGAATTGCAGAATGACATGCCCTGAGATACAATTAGAACTCATTAATTGTTGTGCCAAAGAAACAACTAGTATTCTTCTTAAAGATCTTGGTGAAGAATATTTTGCAATACTTGCCGATGATTCTAGTGATGTGTATCAACAAGAAGAATTGGCTCTCTGCTTGCGGTATGTAGATAAAACCGGAAAGGTGGAAGAAATTGAAACTGGCACAGGGCTAAATCAAGAGATGGGTTTGGGAAGGACATGTGAAACCCGTTGGGGGTCCCATTCCAAAACCGTGTCACATGTGCTTTCTTTGTACCCTTCAATCCAGAAAGTTCTTAAAAGGATTGGAAAAGAGTATGATAGTGCGGAGGCTATTGGAGATCAAACTATGTTGACAGTATTTGAGTCATTTGAATTTGTTTTTATGTTGCACTTGTTGGATGAAATATTTGGACACACGGATCTCTTGACTCAAGCATTGCAAAGGGACCAATACATTGTGAATGCTATTGATATGCTTGATCTCACTAAGCAAGAACTATTGAATCTGCGAGAAGATAGTGGATGGAAACATTTTCTTGAAAAAGTTTAGGCTTTTTGTTTGAAGCATAAGGTCAAAGTCCCTGACATGGATGCACGCTATAAGCCAGTTCATAGATGTAAAAAGTTTTTCAAGAATGTCAGCAGTATCCACAGGTTCCGTGTTGATATTTTTTTGGGTCTTATTGATAGGCAATATCAAGAGCTTGAAAACAGGTTTGATGAGGTAAACACTCAATTACTTGTTTGCATGTCATCATTCAATCTGGTTGCTTATTTTGCTGCTTATGATCAAGATAAGTTGGTCAAACTTGCTCACTTCTATCCTAAGGATTTCTCAAAACTAGAGTTATCAAAGCTTCCTTATCAGTTGGATATGTTTGTGGCCGATATGCGTAGGGACGAAAGATTTAGAAAGGTAAAAAATATTGCCGACCTTTCTGTTATGCTTGTTGAGACAAAAAAGAATCTCTCTCATGCCATGGTTTACAAGCTTCTCAAGTTGGTCCTAATTCTTCCGGTGGCGACTGCTAGTGTCGAGAGAGTATTTTCTTCCATGAATTATGTGAAGAATAAATTGAGAAACAAAATGGGAGAGCAATTATTGAATGATTGTTTGGTTACTTTCGTTGAACGTCGATTCTTCTTGCAAGTAAAGGATGATGATATCATTGCTCGCTTTCAAAAGGGAGATCGTAGAGTTAAATAGTATTTTTTAGTGTTCTTACAATGTAATTTATTTATTGGAGATGATGACTACTATGAAAACTTTATAGTTTGGTTCTTGCTATTGTGAACCTACGTATTATATTGGTCTGTTGTAATTTTTTTGATTTTGAATACCCAATGTGAAAATCCTGGCTACGCCACTGTGGTGCATGCATGTAGTTGGGTATGGATGCGATATTGTTTGTGTATCCTTATTTCCTTAAGGAGTCAGTGATCAATACATGGACAGGCGAGATGATGGGATATAGGGCATGGTGTAATTTCAACAAAGTAAATCCATGTGAAAGGGTTTACATCCCAGATCCAGAACTAATGCGAACATGCAGAGGAATACGACAATGTGTCCGCATCCGTAATGATATGGATAAATCTAAAGCTAGAGGCCCTACTAGGCAATGTTTTATATGTAATCAATTTGGTCATAGGGACACAATTGCCACATCTTCGGGACTGGAGGAGCGGCTCCTCATGGGCGTGGTAGCCAAGGAAGAAGAGGCAGAGGAAGAAACTAAAATTTGTAATATGTATGGCATCATGTTCTAAATTTGTAATATGTGTGGAACTATGTTCTAAATTTGTAAATATGTGAAACTATATTCTAAATTTGTAATATGTATGAAACTATGGTTTAAATTCGTAATATGTATGGAACTATATTTTAATAAATTTGAAGAATATATCAAAGTATGTTTTATAATTTTTAATATATTTTATAATTTGATATACGCAGATGGAAGGACCTTTGCTTAACGATGACATAGATAGAAAGCACTGGTCGGCATTATTGGATGCTAATCCAGGGAACTTGAAGCACCTAGTGATTCACACTCCCCTATTGAACTGATTGATACACCCTGATCGGCTTCAGAGGTATGTGACATTTATTTCTCCTCTTGTTGGGATATTTCTGGGTTAGATTAAATAAACTGTTGTGCTATCTTCCTATGCAGGTTGACGTGGGATGGGCTTTTACCATTTGTGCGTCTGATTGAGGCCACTCGTACGAAGGAGATAGAAGGGCGACAACATGGCTAGGATTTTTTGTGGCCACTCGTATGGAGTAAATAAACTGTTGACGAGGTTTAATCTCGTCAATGCCCATTGTTATGGACTTGGGTTAATTTTGCACTGTGTGAGCTCGCTTCGGGCGTCGTAATCGCGGCTACGATGGCGCGAGCTCTTGTGCCTTTGAGGAAGGTCGTGCTCTTCATCTTCGGATGAAGGTGTGGGGCTGCGGTTGAACTTGACCATAGCCTTGTTCTTTGGCTTCGCAGGAGCTTCTTCGTGGAGCACAGCTCCGACGAGTCCGAGTCCGGTAAGCGCGAACTTATGCATGGCCCTTTTCGGGTCCCCCTCCAGAGGTGGGTGAGACGCGAGGTACGCGGTGGCCGCCATGATTGCGGCCTGGGGCGTCTTTGGGATGACGTTGCCGTCGGCATCCATCTCCATGAAGGACGCGTTGAGGGCCCGAATCACCTCGCGACGCTCCTTGGGGTCCATGTTCTCCATCCGAGAACGGTGCTTGTTGCCGTTGTTGCCGTGCGATCTGGAGCCAATGCCCATGGCGGAGAGCGCATCTCGTCGCGCACTGGACTCTGAGGCTGCTTGCTTGCGTTTGTCAAGCACTTCTTGCATCTTGATCTGCTTCTTGTGCTCCTCGATGAGGAGCATGTGGTATGCCATCAGCAGGTATCGTGAGGCATCGGCGGGCAGGATCTTGTTGCCTGCTACGGCCTCGCGTGCTTGAGCCCATCCCTCCTCGCTGAGGTGGATGACCCGATCATTGTTGTCCCCGTTGGGTGGGGGGGGATTGGCTTCTTCTGTTTCCACCGTTTCTACCCTGCGGGTTGGGTGGTGGATTGTGTTCATGGTCTTGGATGACCGCGGCGTACTGGTAGTGCTCATAGATCGGATTGCTGCTGCCGCAGCTTTCGGATCCGGAACCGTAGGTCCCTTCGTCCGATGGTGGATCACACAGATCGGAGTTGCAGCTGCTGCTGTCATAGGACTCGTCTGTCGATGGTGATGTGTGTAGCACAGGGTGTGGAGCCCACGAAGCGGGCCTGATCGATGGTAGGGGCACCCGCTCTGGGAGACGGAGGGTGCCGGTCTGCCCCACCTGGAAGCAGAAGCTCCCGAACAGGATCTCGAGTCCGTCGCCAACGGGCTCGAAGTCCTTCATGGTGGTCGGTGAGTGGACGGTGAAGTCGAAGGCGCCGAAGAGGAGATGACTCTCCATCGCCGCGGAGTTGTAGATCTCTCGAGTTGGAACCGTCACGATCGCACAATCAGCGTCCCCAGTTCCCACAGACGGCGCCAATTGACGAGGTTTAATCTCGTCAATGCCCATTGTTATGGACTTGGGTTTTGGAGAAGATGGGGATGCTGGAGATCGCGGAACGGTTAGCAAACAAGCAACACGGGGACACGAGGTTTACCCAGGTTCAGGCCCCCGGAGGGAAGACCCTACTCCTGCTTGTCTACTCTTGATTACGGCGGAACCGAAGGTTACAGGGGTGCGCAGATGCAATCTGGCGTGGAGGTGTGTATGCGGTGGTACGAAGTGCCCTTCTCGTCGTGTCCTCCTAGCCTTTATATAGAGTTAGGCAGGCCCCAGGCACAGATCGAGTCGGTTACAGGTTCTAGGGTTTTACCCCTTCGAATTTTCTATCTACTCTAGTCTTTTTCTCCAAGGATTCGAAGGCGTCATGGGCCCTGGCCACCCAAAAATCTTCATGGGCCGACGTAAATTCATCATGGGCCTTCCTTGGGCTGGACTAGGTATGCTGAGGTCATGTACCAGCAGGGTATAACCATGTCAACTGTTGTGCAATGTTTTCCGGCTAACCAAGGAAAGGTCTGCCTCGCAAGGATGTCCAATATTGCTGCAGCTGTGGTCATGGGAGAGGTTCCTTATCGTACATCCGAAAGTAACTGTCAACAAAGCGTTCTTCAACCCGGGAGAGGAAGCAATTGTCTACCACTCTGACTTGCTGTTCGACCATGAGGAAATTGACATATCTACATTCGACACTCATTGGACCCGTCACAAGGTTAGTGAAATATTTTAATAAATTGCACTTCTGGTACTACAATTTGAAGGAAAATAACAATTGCTTTGTCCCACAGTGTCGTTTCATGGGAGAGAAAGTAAAGAACTGCTACCCGTCATTCATTGAGCAGTTCGACATGCCGAGAGAGGATGTGGTGATTTGGGAGCCGTACACACAACTTGCAGCACATGAATGATATTCTAGCGGGTTATCTATTATGTGCACTAGAGATGAGTAGTACTAGCAGACTAAATCGAAAATCATCTTTGATTTCCAGGTTGAGGAGATGTTCTTAACAAAGGGTCATGAGGCAGTTCGGTCTTTGCCAGATGGTAAATCCTCCACGTTCGAAGGTTCCCCTTCCAGATGGCTTGCACATGTAAGGTACTACATGTACATCCAGAATGTGGATTACTTCATTTTTATTCTTTAATGATAGTCTAACAAATTATAATGGCAGGTACTTTCGGAAGGGTAATAGCAGATCTGCAACTCAATGGCTCCAACGGGTTCAGAGTTACATTGACGAGTGGAAGAATGCAACGACTGAAGTGTGTCATGCTAGTACGTTTGACATGGAGATATTCCACTCATACTTACGGAGGTACATGTCGATGACATGGTTACGTCCCATCCCACACGCGCACGATGATGAGATATACCCTAGCTAGTCAATTTTGGAGTCTAGACAGTCAGCGGTAAGTACTCTTTTTGAGCATAATGAACATGGGTGCCTATATAGTGCGTACTAAACTACAATACAAATACAGACCGGAATTACGTGGGAGCTAAAGACTGAGGTGGCTTAGTATGGATGTTCGCTTTCGTCCGTTCCTCTTGTACCCCGTCAGCAGGCTCAGTCCTTTATCCGACGTGTCGAGGATAGGCTACGGAGTATCTACGCGACCATCACGTGCACCAACATTTAGGACGTCGTTCAACACCGAGAAACACAGCGCCCACCACGTCACTCCATGGAGGAGCGCGCCCAGCTTCCCTCCACACAGCAGCCACCTCCAGACCAGGCTGGAGGCTCAGCGTGGCAGGAGGAGCAGATTCCTCCTCCACTCCACCACGGGCCTCGTCTACGACTCTCACAGCAGGCGACGCTGAGAGCACCAGCTCCAGACCAGGCTGGAGGATCGATGTGGCAGCAACTGCAGTTTAGTTCCGACCCATGGCAGCAGCAGAGCAGTTCTCTTCTGACCACTAGCATCAGCACCAACTTACTTTCGACCAGTCACAGCAGCAGAAGCACATCCCCTTCATGGACTTTGATTATCGACCACAATCTCACCCTTAGGGTAAGTATGTCCATATCTACTATTGTTACATGCAGCATGATATCATTCAATACTTAATTTCTTGTACACGTGCAGAAGGATATGGAGGCCCGAACATGTCTTCTATTGGTTCATGGGCGACTGATGAGGAGGAGGATCGGCAGACACAACATGATCAGGTTGACTGGTTTGGCTAGTATCAGCGGCATCATACTCCACCACCTATCCCCACACAGGATACACAGATTCAGGGTGAAGGGTCAACTCTACCTCCCTGTAATGTGATGCCACCCAACAGGTACGGATGGAGTACACCTGGGCCTCCGTAGCCTCGTCGTGGCCAACACCAGTGATATTTATCTATGTATGAGACATTTATCTATGTATGAGACATCTATCTGTATAAGACATACATCTACCTATACATGAGACATATATCTATCTTGCGACACATTTTTATTCGACAAACACTTCAGAAAAGCATGTGACATAGTTCAGCATAACCTGTTGTACATATATCTACCTATGCTTGCGACACATTTAAACATAATTTGCGACATAACTCTCTATCCCTTCGATGATGCCTCTCCCTTTCCCTTCGACGATGCCTTACCCTTGGTATTCTTAGCCTGCGCCTTCTTCTTGGCCTGCCTCTTGGTCCAGTCAGCTCTCGCCTTGGTTCCAATGGACGGCGGCATGAATATATAATCCTCACCTTCTTCATCACAGTATGGCTCTAACCAGCCCCATAGGTTGTCTACCCAAAACTCCATTGTCCTGGTGGTCCGAAGCTTTAACGCTCCCCACAACGCATTCATCCTGAGAAGTTCTTTGCAAATTTCCTCAGGAGTCCTCTTAGGGTGGCTAAACCTATATAATCTCTCAGCCAACTCATTGAGGAAGACGTCACTACTAATGAGAGTGTCCCATGTAACTGAAGCTTAATCTATCGAAAACTCTCTAGCCAAACGTAAAAGCAGTTGGGACTCCCACAACTCAAACCTAAGATATGAAGGAGAACTAGACATTTTTAGGAGAGGAAAAATCTTGTGTGCTTACAAATCTGAGGGAGGGAGGGTTTTATAGAGTGAGAAAATAAGAAACGGCGGGAAAAGAATGGCATGATCATCTGCCGGGAAAAATGGCGGGAAGAAGTTGGTGGGAAGAATCTGGCGAGAAGAAGTTGGCGTGAAACATTTTGGCGGGAAATATCCGGTGAGAAGAAGTTGGCGGTAAACATTTTGGTAGGAAATAATCTGGCGGGAAAACATTATGGCGGGAAACTTAAGATACATTACCACTGACATTAAGATACTTAACAAATACAATTGAAATGAAGATACATCAGTACACTACAACTAAAATGAAGATACATTGGTACTGCCACATACATCTACCTTCCCTGAGTCCAGCGCGGGTACTTCCCGGTCTTGTCCCCCCGTTCCTCTGCCGCCCGCGCCTCAACAACCCTTTCTCTTAATCTCTTCCTCTCCGCCTCATGGGCCTCCTTGCGCATCTATTCCTTCGCATACCTACACTCTTCCTCTTCCGCCCTCCTCTTCATGTTTATCTCCCGGTTCCGAGCTCTCTTCTCTCTTATTTTTCAGCTCTCTCTCTCCAGCTCCTTCTTCTCATTCTTGGCCCTCCTTTTGGAACATTCCTCTTCGTGAAAGGTAGCCCACGCATCTTGGCTCCTATCACGAATCTCTTGCACAGCCCAAGCTGGCTGCTCCATGTCAATCCAATGCTACCACTTGTAAAGAGGAGGACGAGACTGCAAGCACATCGATGGAATAAATAAAAGAACACATAGTAACGTGAATCATTCATATTCACCATGCTCTTGGAACTTACCGGAGGCCTCTCGTACGACAAACTCGCTTGCCGGGAGGGCTTGCGTCGTAGTTGGGACACATGAAAAACTGCATGCCCATGCAAATAGAGAAATCGATCGACTCCTTGACCTTGGCGAGATGGCCGCACAAACAACGCTCATGTGTCACCCCTTGTGGCAACCTGGCATCTTTCATCTTTCTAGATCTATAGTCTGGGTCCAAACAGGACACACTCATGATGAAGATGAGAAGGAAATACGAGAGAAAGAGGATAAATAGATGAACTGGATGAAGAGATAAGATCTCGGTGCCCGGATTTATAGAGACACCGAGAAAGATATGTGGGATAAAAAGACGGGAACGAGTGGCAGGAGACAAACGTTGCGAAACAGCGGTGGGAGAAATATTTGACGGGAATCGACTGGTGGGAGATAAAGGCAGGAACCGAAAATGTTTTAGGTTAACGAAACACGTCATGTCGCATGATCCATGCATAGGTCGGGGGAATCAACCAGAATCAGGATTTTAACCACCGACTGGACTCGTCGGCGGTTAAACCATAGACTACCTCGCTGCCCTGTCAGGTGGCCGTCCGATAGGCTGATCAGGGGTTTAACCCCCGACGAGTTCCGGTCGGGAGTTCATGACGCCCCTCTACTTCTGCAAATTCTCAAAAACGTGTATTATTTGTGAAATTTAATAAAAAAATATATTATTTTAAAAAATAGCTTAATAACGTCCATCCATATTTGATTAGGCCGTAACTTTAGCTAATTTTGATGCACCGATTAAAACCTTCCAACGAATAAAAGCTCTACATAAGACTACGGGAAACATGCCACGCGCCGATGGCCAGACCTCTTCGGCGTAGCCACTAATTATCATAGGCGTAGGTTACGCCGACGGCTGCCATCAGTGTATGACCATCGACATAAAGGATGTGGAGCCCATATTGCGCAGTTGACGGCCGTTTGCCCTGGTGGCAGCTACGCCGACAGCATTGCCGTCTGTCTAGAGGGTTTGGCTGTAGCTACGCCGATGGCAATGCCGTCAGCCTACCTTTCTTCAAATTTTTTGAATATTATTTCTCAATTTTTTTTTGAATTTGTTAATCTCACAAACATTTTTTTAATTATTTGACTCGTTAGTCTCACAAGCATTTTTAACTTTAAGTATAATTAATTTCCGGTCAAATTATACTCATTTTTAAACTTCCCGATCGGTCACCCATCTTAGCACTATTTCAACCCCAACACGCTTAACTTCTCTGTTCCTTCCGGATGAGCTTCCAATCAGGAAATTAAACCTTATTGATAATATTACTATATCAATCCTATTAACCATTAGAGATGGTATCACACACCTTTATTTTTAAAATTTCAAATATTTATTTAAGTAAACAACAACGAATAAGTAATAATAATCTTGAATTCAAATTAAAATAAAACAAAATTTCTTTATTTTGATTTTTCCATTTAATATTGAATAATTTATATCTACAAATCCGTAAATCATAATTCGACAAATAATATATCCAAATCAATCAGAAAAATGATAGGAATCCAAATATGACATCCCTATCCTCTATTTAATTATTTATCGTATCTTATTAACACTAGAAATGAAGGGAATATGCCCTAAGAGGCAATAATAAAGTTGTTATTATGTATATTCCAAGCATATGATAGATGTTTACTTTGCATGCTATAATTGTATTAATATGGAAACGTTAATACATGTGTGTTTAATAAACAAATAGAAAGTTCTTAGTTATGCCTCTATTATAAACTAGCTCGTTGATTAACAAGATGATCAAGGTTTTCTGATCATGGACATTGGGTGTTGTTAATAACGAGGTCACAACATTATTGGAATGATGTGATAAACATTCATTCGAAGTATAGCATTATGATCAAATTCATTGTGTTTATATTGCTATAACATCATACGAAGTAATCCTAATCCTTAGACCATGAGATCATGTTAATCACTAACACTAAAAGAGTATCTTGATAACATCAAACGTCACACCGTAACAGGGTGACTATAAAGATAGGTTCAGTGCTATGAAGGAGTTATGTTGAGGATCATGGATCAAGAGTGTAATTTTTCCATCCCGATGATGGAGATATATATTCTGGGCCCTCTCAGTGATATCAAATTACTCAAGCAAGTGATTTGATCACTAGAATGTTATATCACAGGAACAAGAAAAGGGTACATGTTGGCGACGAGATCAAACTAGGTATGGATATACCAATGATCGAATCTCGGACATGTAATATATCGCGAGACAAAGGAATTAAGTTACTACTACCTCCTTCACGGTTTGCAGGGCGCCTAATTAAATTTAGGTTTTTCCAAAACTGCAACGTTCCTAGGCGCATAAGAATTAATGGTTGATTAATGTGGCACCTTTCCTCCCAACTTCCTATGCATGCAACAGTCTTCCACCAATGCATGCGCCTTAACCGCTCACTAATAGGCTAATTTTCCGCCAATATGTGCACGCCTAGGTCCGTGAGTTTTTTTAGAACGCCCTACAAACCGTGAAGGAGGTAGTAGTGTATAAAGTTCCCACGATCACAATAAGTCATTGTTGAATGTGTGAGAGTCAGTATGGATCTCCAGGTCCCGCTTCTGATTATTGATCTGAGAGGGGTCTAGATCATGTCCCCATTATTCGCAAACCGTAGGGTGACACACTTAAGAGACACCGACACCATTTAGAACAAATAGTTTCTAGACGAAAATATTTACGAAGCGCAGGAATTTATTTCACTAGACATCGGAATTGTTTCGGGTGAAATTGCTAAAATTGTTTCTGCATATGAAATAGAATACTAGCAAGGGGTTTTATGTGAATGTTTGTTAATTAATGTAATTGACAAAATTCTGAATAAATAAATAAAAAGATTTTTATTTAAAGAGAGATTACATTAAATTTGGTGGAAATTTAATGGGAATATGAGAGGGTTTTTGAGTGGAGAAATGAAGGGTCTTTTTTGAGTGGGAGCTCCACCCACATAATGGAGGAAGGGGTGGGGGCAGTCCCCCATGACGCCGACCACCCCTTGGGGTGCCCCCTCCTATAAAAAGGCCCCCTCTACCTCTCTCATATTGACACCTCCTCGTGAAGGATCTCTCTCCCCCTCTAGTTTATCCCCCATGGTTTCGGACTAGCGAGATACATGTTCCTGGTGGCTTTTCGTTTGGAAAGAGTTGTTGCTTCCGCTGCATCGCTGGAGTGAGGAGGCGAAGGTTTCTCGGTGTCTTGAACGTGTGTGCGAGCACGGATGCGCCGCTGATTTGCGGTGCTAGGACTTCTTCTCGATCTTGAGATCGACAAGCGTTCGTCTACATCATCCACGAGTACAACCTCATTAAACTTTGGTGGTCTACAAGGGTATATTCTCTATGGATGTATATCCACCCTTGCTTGTATCTAGTAGATAGATCTTGGTACTTAGTTGTTCCCATTGTAGGAAATTTTTTGTTTTCTATGTTGCGAACCCTACAGTGGCATCAGAGCCGGATCTATGCGTAGATGCTTTATACGGGTAGTACACATATGAGTATGTGGGCGATGATGATCATTGTTATTGCTTCTTGTTTGTACTTTGGATATTGGTGGCATAGTGGGATGAAGCGGCCTGGATAAACTTTACATGTCCTCGCACATGAGACCTGTTCCACGCTTGACATGCAACTAGTTTTGCATAAGTGGCTAACGAGTGTCAGTCTTTCCTACTATAGTCAATATATAATTTACAACGAGTTGTTAATAATTTGGTTATCCTTGTTGTGGTTCCATGTTCGTAGGTAAGAACGGTTCTATCTTCGAAAGCCCTAAATCCACGTAAAACTTGCAATGGATAAATTAGAAGCGTATATTTTAGATTGTTGCTGGGCTAGTGTCATGATATGGTAATGTTGTAAGTAGATGTATAGTTGATACTCTTACAACACACCTAACATGTAAGTTCCATAGACCTTGGACTTACACACAAAGGTATGATAAAGATCATACCATGATGCACATGATAATGATCAAGTGCAAGAACCATATCATTTCACTTTTCACATATGATGTTGTTGCATCTTATATTGCTTGTTTGGCATTTTATTAGCATAATAAGATGATCCCTCATTTAGATATCAAGATAAAAATGTGTTCTCCCTTAAGTATGCACCGATTATGTTTCGCCGGTTTAAGACATCACGTGATGATAAGATGTTCTTGAATCCACGATCATATTTCGGGTGTAAGACAGTTTTACACACGCTAAATACTAAGGTCCTTACTTGGTGAGCCTAGCATGTATAAACATGACCTCGGAACACGGACCGAAAGGTTAAGCACGAGTCATATATTTGATATGATGCCCATATAGATGCTCTCCTTTGAAGCTACACCGACTCACTTGATGATCGGACTTGGTGTAGTGGATTTGGTTCATGTAATTACCAAAAAGACACGAGGGATGTCATTTTTGTATGGGAGTTCATTCATAATTTGGATTAGTTGAACTTGATCTATCATAAACTTATTCTAAACTTTACAAATTCTGTTGTAGATGGCACCACATGCTTTTAATTTAAATGTGTTCATGGAGAAAGAGAAACTTGCGACGAATAGTAGCAACTTTACCGACTGGGCCATGAATTTGATGATTCTCCTCCCTGCTGCACAAAAGCAATATGTGCAAGAAGCGCCACTAGGTCCCCCACCATTTGATGATGCCCCTGATGAGGAAAAGAATGCCTATTAGGCTCGTCAGGAGGACCATAACTTAGTTCATTGCGGCATACTACATGGGTTTGTTGATGGCGCCCAGTACTGTTGTGGGATGCTTAGTTGGAAACCCCAAGTTCAAGGTGTGATGAGCACATCAACATGTTTTCCCTCAGTAAGAAACATCTCAAAGGTGTTGCAAGCAACGTGGAAACCTACACAACACAAACTCAAGACTTTTCCCCAGTGAATTAGTGAGGTTGTCAAGCTCACCAGTTTGCTGTAACAAAGGATTAAGTGTATGGTGTGGAAGGTGATGATGGTTTGCAGCAAGTAAACAATGAAGATGTATCAATGGTAAATATTGGACCGGGGTCCATAGTTCACTAGAGGTGCTCTCCTTAGATAAACAATATGGCATGAAGGGTAAACAAATTACAGTAGTGCAATTGACAGGAACTGAGCAAGGCATAACAATGCAATACCAGACAAAAAGATCCTATGAGATTCAATTGGGCAATACAACAATATACATAGACCGCCATCCAACTGCATCTATGACTAGAAGTCCACCTTTAGGTTATCATTCGAACCCCCTCCAGTATTAAGTTGCAAGAAACAGACAACTGCTTTAAGCAAAGTGTGTAAGCTAAACAATCCAATTGTTCCATGAACAAGAGACCGTTGTTTTCACCCTAGTGGCAACAGCACATCTACAACCGAAGAGATTTCTTTTACTTCTCTTGGAAACTAGAGGCATGAACCCACTATCGAGCATAAATACCCCCTCTTGGAGTCACTAGCAACTACTTGGCCAAGATAGCTACTAACAACAGAGAGCATGCAAGATCACAAACAACATAGACATGATAGAATCAAATAGACAAAACCATTAATCAATCTGAGTCAGTAATCTCAATATCCATCGGATCCCCGCAAACACAGCATGCATGATTACAAATAGATTAGATCGTGATCATGAACGGAGCTCACAATATCTATACATGAAAGCACAAGGAGGAGACACAACCATATAGCTACTACATGGACCCGTAGTCCAAGGTGGAACTACTCACGCTTCATACCGGAGGCTGGCATGATGAAGAAGAAGGCCTCCGGGATGATCTCCCCTCCGGCAGGGTGTCGGGAAGAACTTCAGATCCGCCCCGATCTAGGGAAGATGGTGGCGGAAGCTATAGACGGTTTCGTGGAGTTTTGATCGGGTGCCTAGGGTTTCTGCATCAGGGGCTTCTTATAGGCGAAGGGGTGATCCAGGGGGCCCACCAGGGCAGCTGCACCCCCCTAGGCGTGGGGTGGGCCCACCCACGCGGCCAGGGGGTGTGGCCCCCTGGCGATCCTTCTCCGTCTCGTCTTCTGGCTTCGTGTTGCCCACGGTAAAACATTGACTTTGGCTTTTGTCCCGTCCAATTCCGAGAATATTGATTTTCTGCTATTCTGGAACCAAAAACAGAAGAAAACAAGCAACTGACACTATGGCAACTTGTTAATAGGTTAGTTCCAGAAAACATATAAAACACCTCAAAGTGTAGATAAAGCAAAGCAAAGTAGATACTAAACAAGCATGGAGCATCAAAAATTATAGATACGTTTCCGACGTATCAAGCATCCCCAAGCTTAACTCCTGCTCGTCCTCGAGTAGGTAAGTGATAAAAAGAATAATTTTTGAGGTGACATGCACCATCAAAACCAAGATCAAACCATTTGCAAGCATTGAAAGCTAGGATCAAAGAACTCTAAACATGTGCATAAACGATGGAGTTCTAATAATAAGACAAACTAACTATGCGTGCAATATAAAAGGCTACAAACAAAGATCATGAATAACATGCATTGAAAAACGTTTGTTGTTTAACATACAAAAAACATGGCATAGTGGCAATCAGCTTGTCCCTCATAGAGTACCAAATAGATGCATAGGACACCTTCAAAGTTCATAAGAGTGACTAGATAAGGGTAGAACAAGAACAAGTAATATCACAATATGCATCAATCAATAAGTTTTGGGACACTGCACACAGAATTAAGAACGGAAACTATGCTCTCTTAATGGTGCCTAAAGGTAGAAGGTGGAGACTCAATATAAAAGTGGAAGAAAGGCCCTTCATAAAGGGAAGCAGGGATTTCAAGTTTCAGAAAGAGCTTCTAAAAATTATGGTACTTGTTAGCTTTTAGCCCTCATTGCCCCTATCATAAGCATCTTGAAGTGATTAAGGTTAAAGTGAACAAACTATGGAGTATATGCTTGAGAAAGTATAAGTTGGCAATCTCATGTCCCTTGAATACGAGGGCCATACCTCATGATACTCAACTTCAGTCACCTGTAAGTTCTTGTCATAGTAAGTATATGCGTATCATAGAGAACGACCAACGAGGTTCCCCTTGCACATGGTACAGGAGCTATCCCATAACCAAAATAACAAGGCAAGCAGACAATGGGCATCTCATCAATCTTTTTATTTACTATGTGCATAGCTTTTTACTGAGGATGCTTCACAGATTGCTCATTATGTTGATGCTGCAAGTTTCCACCATGATTATGCATGGCTTAGGCTAGCGGCCCGGGCGTTTCTCTAACACAAAATACATAACTCCATGGACTTACAAGCTCCCTCTTTATTTCACACCGGTGATATCCATAGACAAAAGAGCATGATATCAACTGTATACAAAGTACAAGTGCAATGTTGAAAACGTTCCCCATGATAGCATGGTTCTGCTAATTCCAACGTATAAGTGCAAGCATATACAACATAGATGACACAATGGTTCGAGTTTATTAGGGGCAAAGAATATAAAGTGTTCCATCAAGTTCGTGAGGGCTTTAATCACTAAGTTTTCACATAACAAAATACTTTTTAATTGGAAAATAGCTAAAAACAAGAATATACTTGGAATGGTGTAACACACCATGCATATGAATTTATAGTGGACACTTTGGAAATGGTTTCTTGGGAGTTGGAAGCATGAGTAGAACTTACTCATACAAGTGGAGGCTAGCAAAAGACTGGGAGCAATCAACTAAGAGAGCAATAATGGCCATAATCATACAGAGCGACAAAACATTACAAATCAAAGCATAGAGTGGTACTACAAGTCAAGGACTAAATGATCAAAGAGGCTATGGTGACTTGTTCGTAGTCATAACATGGTGTGAGAATGTGCCAAGTTAACTCAAACAAAGCATCAAAGGAGAATACCACAATACTATGCTTTTGTATGCTAAAACAACACATGATTTCTTCAAAGCACACTAAGCAATCCCAATTGTTTGGAACAAGACATGCTACAACAATAATCACTAAGCATAAGGTCAAAACAACACCTAGCATGTCATGCTAAATTCTAAGTCACAGTCAATGCAAGCTCCTCTTGCACTTTCAAGCAAGAACTTTTTACTCCTTTCCAACACCAATCAACCTATTTGAAACAACACGGAGAGAACGGGGGGGGGGGGGGTACAAACTACTTTATTCAAGCAAACTAAACAAACTAAGCAAACCAAACAAAAACTAAGACGCTCCAAGAACAACACAACAATGCATGAAACAATAAAAACAAAGTGTCTAGATAGACCTGAACTTTTTATTGATGAAGAAGGGGATGCCTTGGGCATCCCCAAGCTTTGACGCTTGTACCTCTTGGATATTTCTTGGGGTGACACCGGGGTGGCATCCCCAATCTTGAGCTTTGTCCATTCTTCATCTCATTACATCATTCTCTCTCTCTACACCTGAATTTTTCCTTCATACAAAACTTCACACAATCTTCATTAGCAACATTAGTGTATTCCAAAGATAATAGACCTTTGGGATCAGCTTTGGAACAACAAAACTTTTTACTAAAAACACAAGCTACTGTAGCAACTCCTTCAAAAAGCTCAATTCCCCAAAAGATAACTCAAAAAGGAATCAATAAGAAGCAAATGCAAATAATGGCAGAAATCTGTCAAAACAGACCAACAGGTAGAAACCGATTTTTTCGAAAATCTTATGTTGCTCAAATAAAAAAGTGTTGAACCAACGAAAGTTATCTAACATACTAGGGGATTTATTCGTAAATTTTGAGCTCAATCCGAGTTACAAAGACTCCTCACAATTTTTTATGATGGAGGACAGAAATCTGTTTAGGGACAGCAATGCCCCAAATCTTACTTCCCTCTCATTAGAGGTCATTCTTGGCACAAAAGGCAAACAAAAAAGATAAGGAGAGGTCATTACTGAATTAATAACTTCCAAGACTCAATAAAACTCTTGGGTTATCTCCCAACAAGTACTTTTCTTTAACGCCTTTAAGTTAGGCTTGATAGCTTGAGAACATGCTCACATAATAAATATGAATTGAAGTAAAAGAGAGCATCAAGAAGCAAATTCAAAACACATTTAAGTCTAACCCACTTTCTATGCAAAAGAATCTTGTATGCAAATAAATTCACAAAGAACAAAGTGACAAACATAGAAAGATGAAACAAGAGTAACTTCAAAACTTTTAGCACATAGAGAGGTGTTTCAGTACCATGAAAACTTCTACAACCATATTTTCCTCTCTCATAATAATTTTCAGTAGCCTCATGAATAAACTTAACAATATAGCTATCACATAAAGCATGCTTTTCATGATCTACAAACACATAATTTCTATCAAGCTCAAAACAGTGGGATTAAAGCCTTCACAGGTTTTACCCAAAGTAGATATTTCAAAAGGATCCACAGGAACATAACATTCATCCTCCTTTGGTAAGCATGGGAGATAATCAAATAATGTAAGGGATAAATAGTTACTCTCATTAGAAGGTAGGCATGGGTAGATAATCCATTCTTCCTCCTTTTGTTCATCACTCTCCTCCTCTTTTTCATCTAATGAGCTTCCAGTTTCAACAATTTCTTCTTCTATAGGCTCCTGCAAGGCATTAGTCTCTTCCATTTGTGGAAAGCACCTATTAAAATATTCAAGAATATAGCCATTTTCTTCCTTGTAATTATCAAAGAAAAATTTAAGTATCTCATAAACCTCATATTCATAAGGTGCATCATCAATATTTTCAAGCAAACTAGCAAGTTCAAATGCACCCTTGAAAGCAATAAATTCTTCAACTTGTTCCACATCATCAAAGTCATAATTTCCCTTAACATAAGAAGATATGGTAACATTATCATTATACTCACTCTGAAAAAGAAGGTGTTTACACCTCCTACAACAACAAGATTTATCAAAGCAATAAGTAACATTATAAGTAGAGCACACGTCTCTAGCAATAATATTCAACTTATCAATTTGTTCCCATAAGTGTTTCCCTTTTTGTGACAAACGGTGTTCCTTATAATAATACTTTTACTCTTTCGTGAATCCACCTTGCCAATAAGCACAAGTTTCAAAGAAACCATCCATTGATAGAAAGCATGACCAAGTAAGGCAATAACAGAGCAGCAACTAGAGTAGGAACTAATTTTTTTGTGCTTTTGATAAGGGAAAGCAAACCAAACTAAACTATTTTTTTGAGTTTTTGATAAAAAGAGGCAAACAAAACCAAGAAAAAGAAAGTAAGCAAACTAAAAACAAAGAAAAGAGAAAGGTTGAGGAGGACTCCCCTTGTGAAGACGTCCTTAGCCTCCTCGGCAACGACACCAAAAAAGCTTGTTGATGGCGCCAAGTACTATCGTGGGACACTTCGTTGGAAACCCCAAGAGAAAGGTGTGATGAGCACATCAGCAAGTTTTCCCTTAGTAAGAAACCGAGGTTATCGAACCAGTAGGAGGAAGGAAATGTCTCAAAGGTGTTGCAAGCAACATGGAAACCTGCACAACACAAACTCAAGACTTTGCCCCAACGAATCAGTGAGGTTGTCAAGCTCACCGGTTTGCTGTAACAACGGATTAACTATATGGTGTGGAAGGTGATGATGGTTTGCAGCAAGTAAACAGTGGAAGATGTATCAATGGTAAAGATTGAGCCGGGGTCCATAGTTCACTAGAGGTGCTCTCCTTAGATAAACAACATGGCATGAAGGGTAAACAAATTACAGCAGGGCAATTGACAGAAATTGAGCAAGGCATAACAATGCAATACCAGACAAAAAGATCCTATGAGATTCGATTGGGAAGTACAACAATATACATAGACCGCCATCCAACTGCATCTATGACTAGAAGTCCACCTCCAGGTTATCATCCGAACCCCCTCCAGTATTAAGTTGCAAGCAACAAACAACTGCTTTAAGTAAAGTGTGTAAGGTAAACAATCCACTTGTTCCATGAACAAGAGACCATTGTTTTCTCCCTAGTGGCAACAACACATCTACAACCAAAGAGATTTCTGTCACTTCCCTTGGAAACTAGAGGCATGAACCCACTATCGAGCATAAATAACCCCTCTTGGGGTCACTAGCAACTACTTGGACAAGATAGCTACTAACAACAGAGAGCATGCAAGATCATAAACAACATAGACATGATAGAATCAAATAGACAAAACCATTAATCAATCTGACATAGTAATCT
This sequence comes from Avena sativa, assembly GCA_916181665.1. Lineage (NCBI taxonomy): Eukaryota > Viridiplantae > Streptophyta > Magnoliopsida > Poales > Poaceae > Avena > Avena sativa. The sequence continues at coordinate 375,570,620 of OV702282.1, forward strand.
CAATATCTATCAGATCCCCGCAAACACAACATGCATGATTACAAATAGTTTAGATCTTGATCATGAATGGAGCTCACAAGATCTATACATGAAAGCACAAGGAGGAGACACAACCATCTAGCTACTACATGGACCCGTAGTCCAAGGTGGAACTACTCACGCTTCATACTGGAGGCTGGCATGATGAATAAGAAGGCCTCCAGGATGATCTCCCCTCCGGCAGGGTGCTGGGAAGAACTTCAGATCCCCCGATCTAGGGACGATGGTGGCGGCGGCTATAGACGATTTCGTGGAGTTTTGATCGGGTGCCTAGGATTTCTGCATTGGGGGCTTCTTATAGGCGAAGGGGCGAGCCAGGGGCCCACCAGGGCGGCTGCACCCCCCAGGCGCGGGGTGGGCCCACCCACACGGCTAGGGTGTGTGGCCCCCTGGTGAGCCTTCTCCGTCTCGTCTTCTGGCTTCGTGTTGCGCACGGTAAAATATTTAATTTGGCTTTTGTCCCATCCAATTTTAAGAATATTGATTTTCTGCATTTCTGGAACCAAAAACAGGAGAAAACAAGCAACTGGCACTATGGCAACTTGTTAATAGGTTAGTTCGAGAAAACATATAAAAACACCTCAAAGTGTAGACAAAGAAAAGTAGATACTAAACAGGCATGGAGCATCAAAAATTATAGATACGTTTCCAACGTATCAGGGTTAGAGCCAGAACTTCGAAAGCGTTTCGAAAACTGCAATGCCTTTGATACAATGGGTGAGTTGAAAATGATTTTCGACACCCATGCTGCTATAGAGAGTTATAATGCTTCTGAAAAGTTCTTTAGCTGCATGATGGCAGCGAGCAACTAAGTTAGTGAACACGTACTCAAAATGTATGCGTATGCCGATAAGCTTGTGTCCTTGGGAATATCGATTCCCATTGACTTAGGCATACATCGTGTTCTCCAATCTCTGCCACCTAGCTACAAGAGCTTTGTGATGAACTATAATATGCAGGGCATGAAGAAGTCTCTCCCCGAGCTTATGTCAATGCTTAAGACTGTAGAGGTGGAGATCAAGAAAGAACATCAAGTGTTGATGATCAATAAGACCACCAATTTCAAGAAAGACAGGAAGGGTAAACAGAAGGGAAAGAAGGGCGACAAATCTGTTGCCGTGCCTAAAAGGAAATCCTGAGCTAGCCCTAAGTCTGATACCGAGTGCTACTATTGTAAGGGGACTGGCCATTGGAAGCGTAACTGCCCCAAGTATTTTTGCAGACAAGAAGGCCGGAAAGGAAAACAAAGGTATATATGATATACATGTTATTGATGTGCACTTGACTAGTACTCGTAGTAGCACCTGGGTATTTGATACCGAATCGGCTGCTAATATTTGTAACTCGAATCAGAGGTTGCAGAACAAGCGACCGCTAGCAAGGGGTGAGGTCAAGATGCATGTCGGCAATGGATCAAGTGTTGATGTGATAGCCGTTGGAACGCTGCCTCTCCACTTACCGTCGGGATTAGTTATAAACCTAAGTAATTGTTATTTGGTGCCTGCACTGAGCATGAACATTGTATCCGGATCGTGTTTCATGCGAAGTGGTTATTCATTTAAATCTGAAAACAATGGTTATTCGATTTATATGAATGATATCTTTTATGGTCATGCACCTATGATGAATGGTTTATTTATATTGGATCTCGATAATAGTGTTACACATATTCATAATGTTAATGCTAAAAGGATTAAAATTAATGATGATATATCTGCATATATGTGGCACTGCCGTCTAGGTCATATTGGTGTTAAACGCACGAAGAAACTCCACTCAGATGGTATTTTGGAATCACTTGATTTTGAATCATTTGATACATGTGCGCCATGCCTAATGGGCAAGATGACTAGAACGTTGTTTTCCGGTTCAACGGAACAGGCGATAGATTTATTGGAAATCATACATTCTGATGTATGTGGTCCAATGAGTGTATCGGCGCGAGGTGGATATCGTTATTTTGTTACTTTCACGGATGATTTGAGTAGATACGGGTATATCTACTTGATGAAACACAAGTCTGAAACCTTTGAAAAGTTCAAGGAATTTCAGAATGAAGTGGAAAATCATCATAATAGAAAGATCAAATTTCTACGGTCTGACCGTGGAGGTGAGTATATAAGTTACGAGTTCAACACACATATGAAAGAGTGTGGAATAGTTTCACAACTCACACCTGCCGAAACACCATAGCGTAATGGTGTGTCGGAACATTGTAATCGTAGTTTTTAGATATGGTTCGATCTATGATGTCCCTGACTGACGCGCCACTGTCATTTCGGGTTTATGCACTAGAAAACGCTGCATTCACTTTAAATCGGGCACCATCTAAATCCGTTGAAAAGACACTGTATGAATTGTGGTTTGGAAACAAACCTAAGATGTCATTTCTTAAAGTTTGGGAATGCGATGTTTATGTGAAGAAACTTCAGCCTGATAAACTCGAACCCAAAGCAGAAAAATACGTCTTCATAGGATACCCTAAGGGAACTATTGGGTATTCCTTCTATCACAAATCCGAGGGCAAGGTTTTCGTCGCCAAGAATGGATCCTTTCTAGAGAAAGAGTTTCTCACGAAAGGTGTGTGTAGTCAGAAGGTAGAACTCGAAGAGGTTATTGAACCTTCTCTTCATAGTATGACGAGTAGCGCAGCGCCGGAAGTTGTTCCGGAGTTGACTTCACCGAATGAAGAGGGAACTAATGATAATGATCATGAAACTCCGAAAGAGAATACTACCGAACCTCGCAGGTCAAGCAGGACGCTTGCAGCTCTAGAACTATACGGAAATCCTGTTATGAATTTCATGGTTGATGAAAATAGATGAACTTGTGACATATGAAGAAGCGATAATGAGCTCGGATTCCAACAAATGGCTAGAAGCCATGAAATTCGAGATGTAATCCATGTATGAAAACCAGGTTTGGACCTTGGTGGACGTACCTCATGACCGAAAGGCCGTGGATAACAAATGGACTTAAAAAAAAACGGATGCTGATGGTAATGTAACCGTCTATAAAGCTCTACTTGTCGCAAATGAGTTTCAAAAAATTCAAGGAGTTGACTACGATGAGACATTCTCTCCCGTAGCAATGCTAAAATCAGTTAGGATTATGTTAGCAATTACTGCATATTTCGACTATGAGATATGGCAGATGGATGTCAAAACTGCATTCCTCAATGGCAACATTGAAGAAGAGTTGTATATGATACAACCAAAGGGTTTTGTCAATCCTAAGGATGCTAACAAGATATGCAAGCTTCAGCGATCTATCTATGGACTGAAGCAAGCATCCCGGAGTTGGAATATCCGCTTTGATGAGGTGATCAAGGAGTTTGGATTTGTCCAAACTTATGGAGAGGCTTGTATTTACAAGAAAGTGAGTGAGAGCAATTTGGAATTTCTGATATTATATGTGGATTACTGATCGGAAATGATGTAGATCTTTTAAACAGTGTTAAAAGTTATCTAAACAACAAATTTTCAGGTGAAGCGTCATACATATTAGGCATAAAGATCTAAAGAGATAGATCAAGACGCCTAATAGGACTATCACAAAGTACATACCTTGATAAGATTTTAAAGAAGTTTAAAATGGATGAAAGTAAGAAGGGGTTCTTACCTATGTTGCAAGGCAAGACATTGAGTAAGACTCAAAGTCCGGCTACGGCGTAAGAAACAGGGATAATGGACAAGGTCCCCTATGCTTCAGCCATAGGCTCTATAATGTATGACATGCTATGTACAAGACCATATGTGGCACATGCTATTAGTTTGACTAGTAGATACCAATCCGATCCAGGTTCGGAATACTGGATAGCGGTCAAGAATATCCTTAAGTACTTAAGAAGAACTAAGGAAATGTTTCTCGTGTACGGAGGTGAAGAAGAGCTCGTCGTTAAATGTTATGTCGACGCTAGCTTCAACACCGATCCAGATGACTCTAAGTCTTAATACGGATACGTATTTCTCATGAATGGAGGAGCGGTTAGTTGGAGGAGTTCCAAACAACCTATGGTGGCGGGATCAACAACGGAGGCCGAATATGTTGCTGCTTCAGAAGCGGCTCAGGAAGCAGTTTGGATGAAGGAGTTCATAACCGAACTAGGTGTGGTTTCTAGATCGTTGGACCCAATGGTGATCTATTGTGACAATAATGGAGCCATATCCAATGCCAAGGAACCAAGGTCTCACAAGAATTCCAAGCATATTAAGCGTCGGTTTTACTCCATCCACGAACATGTCAAGGATGGAGATATAAATATTTTTAAAGTACACACGGATCTCAATATAGCAGATACGTTGACTAAAACTCTCCCTAGGGCAAAACATGATCAACACCGGAACTCCATGGGTGTTAGATTTATCACTATGTAACCAGATTATTGTCTCTAGTGCAAGTGGGAGACTGAAGGGAATATGTCCTGAGAGGCAATAATAAAGTTGTTATTATGTATATTCCAAGTATATGATAGATGTTTATTTTGTATGCTATAATTTTATTAACAAAAAAACGTTAATACATGTGTGTTTAATAAACAAATAGAAAGTTCCTAGTTATGCCTCTTATAAACTATCTCGTTGATTAACAAGATGATCAAGGTTTCCTGATCATGGACATTGGATGTTGTTAATAACAAGGTCACAGCATTATTGGAATGATGTGATGAACATTCATCCGAAGTATAACATTACGATCAAAGTCATTGTGTTTATATTGCTATAACACCATACGAAGTAATCCTAATCCTTAGACCATGAGATTATGTCAATCACTAACACTATAAGAGTATCTTGATAACATCAAACGTCACACTGTAACATGGTGACTATAAATATGGGTTCAGTGCTACGAAGGTGTTATGTTGAGGCTCATAATCAAGAGTGGAATTTGTCCATCCTGATGACGGAGAGATATACTCTGGGCCATCTCAGTGATATCACATTAGTTAGCTTGCAAGCAAGTGATTTGATCACTACAATGTTATATCATGGAAACAAAAAAAGAGTACATTTCGACAACGAGATCAAACTAGGTATGGAGATACCAATGATCAAATCTCGGACATGTGATATATCGCGAGACAAAGGGATTAAGTTACTAGTGTATAAGGTTCTCACGATCACAAGAAGTCATCGTTGAATGTGTGGGAGTCAGTATAGATCTCCATGTCCCGCTTCTGATTATTGATCCGAGAGGGGTCTGGATCATGTCCGCATTATTCACGAACCATAGGGTGACACACTTAAGAGACACCTACACCATTTGGAATAAATAGTTTCTAGAAGAAAAGATTTATAAAGCGTAAGAATTTATTTCACTAGACACTGGAATTGTTTCGGGTGAAATTGCTGAAATTTTTTCTACATGTGAAATAGAATACTAGTAAGGGGTTTTATGTGAATGTTTGTTAATTAATGTAATTGACAAAATTCTGAATAAATAAATAAAAGGATTTTTATTTAAAGAGAGATTACATTAAATTTGGTGGAAATTTAATGGGAATATGATAGGGTTTTTGAGTGGAGAAATGAAGGGTCTTTTTTTAGTGGGAGCTCCACCCACACAATGGAGGAAGGGGTGGGGGCAGCCCCCATGGCGCCGACCACCCCTTGGGGTGCCCCCTCCTATAAAAAGGCCATCTCTCCCTCTCTCATACTGACACATCCTCGTGAAGGATCTCTCTCCCCCTCTAGTTTATCCCCTATGGTCTCGGACTAGCGAGATACATGTTCTTGGTGGCGTTTTGTTTCGAAAGAGTTGTTGCTTCCGCTCCATCACTGGAGCGAGGAGGCGAAGGTTGTTTGGTGGCTTGAACGTGTGTGCGAGCATGGATGCGCCGCTGATTTGCGGTGCTAGGACTTCTTCTCGATCTTGAGATCGACAAGCGTTCGTCTACATCATCCACGAGTACAGTCTCGTTAAACTTTGTCGATCTATAAGGGCATGTTATCTATGGATGTATATCCTCCTGTTGCTTGTATCTAGTAGATAGATCTTGGTACTTAGTTATTCTCATCGTAGGAATTTTTTGTTTTCTATGTTGCGAACCCTACAAGAACAACCGAAACTATGTTGGGATTCATGAAACACCCCTTTTTTGCACTCAGAAAAAAGAAAATGGCTTTTTGGTGCGACGAAAAGGAAAACTTGAAGTGGATATATAATGAAATAGAATGTTTTGAGTCTAAAAATGATTTTTAAAAAAATCATGAGCATCAGTTAATGTATCTGTAGTTCAAATCGGACCCACTTCCAACCGATTTGGCAGAAATTTGTCTTTTTCACCAGGGGTGATCGGGATGGTTTAAAATAACCGATTGTGATATTGTACATATAAGGTGGTTTACTATTTTTAAAAAATGGGGTGGTATTATTTTTAAACTTTCATTTGGTGGTTGCTTCACAAAACACCATGTTTTGGGCATTTTTGGTGGACGGAAAGGTTTGAACTCCTCCGGTTGGGACATTGTCCATGTAAGATGGTCTAATATTTTTGAAAAATGAGGTGGTAGCATTTTGAATTAGCCATTTGGTGGTTGCTTCATAAAACATCCTATTTTTGGCGCTCGGAAAATGGAAATGGTTTTTTCGTGCGACAAAAAGGAAAACTTCCTTCCACAACATTGTTCGCCATTCCATGATGCACGTGCATGCACATTATCGCAAACTATGTCGTGATTCTAGCCATAACATTGGTTATTTGACCTGAAAGTCAGGAAACCTCGATTGAGATAGATCATTTTGTGAATGTTTTTTTAAGGCACAATCAATATACCAAGTTTGAAAATTTTCCTTATAACTAGACATCACGCGAAGTTTTTGCATTGTTTTGATCGCTTTTGAATTTTTTACGCCCGTTTTAGACTATCGCCAAACATTCTAAAACAGCGGGCATAAAGATTCCTAACTTGGGGCTGAGTCTCGCTAAACTTGCATTGGATCTCTGATAAAATAGCATATTGTGAGTATAAAAATGTTTCTTTTCAAAAAATCATGAGCATCAGATAATGTACCTATAGTTCAAATTTGACTCACTTCCTATCGATTCGGTAAGAATTTTTTTTACGAGGGGTGGACGGGAAGGTTTAATATAACCCGGTTGTGATATTATCCATATAAGGTGGTCTACTATTTTTGAAAAATGGGGTGGTACTATTTTTAAACTTTCATTTGGTGATTGCTTTACAAAACACCTCGTTTTAGGCACTCGAGAAATAAAAATATGTTATATGAAAGTATTTATAATGTTTTTATATTTTTCAACAAAATTATGTAAGATTTAAGTTTGGATCTTATTTTTGTGCAATTTTTGATATATTATATGTATTTTTCTGAATTAAAATGATTCAGTTAATTTTTCTAAGATTAATGTGGCAAAAAGGAAAAACGGCTATGTCGTCGGCGTAGCATCCCCGTCACAGGTAATCACCTACGCCGACGGCCCGGTCTACACCGACGGCTTCCGTCGGCCTATCCATCGTACGTCGACGACAAGGTTAGGCTGACGGCTGCGTTAGCCAGCTGCCGAGCCGTCCACCTACGCCGACGGCCCCGACCTTTTTCCGTCAGTGTAGAATTAAGTCGTCGGTGTTTGCCCCGGTATTATGATATCTATTATCATCTGGTGTGAATTACGAGACGGAAACAAGAAAAGAGAATAAACTGGTAACGATGCTGACGTGGTATAATGAATCGCGAAGCAAAAGAAAACATGTACAAAAAAAATAACCTAGAAAAAAAAGACTAAATAACCTAGGAGTAGAACAAATAACTAAATAACCTTCGCAAAAAAAGTAACCAGGCCGTCTAATATCACATTCCCACGCACGCGCATACAAAACCTTCCTATAGGGGAGCAGATTATTTTAGCTGTCAAAAGAAGAAGGGAATATTTTTGTATTAATAAACGTCCATCCATATTTGATTATGCCATAACTTTAGCAAATTCTGATGCACCCGTTAGAACGATTTTGTATTAATAAACGTCCATCCATATTAACTACGAAGATTTCCCTGCTCCCCAAAGAGATTTGTTTTAGTTGTCAAGAAAGAAGGGAATTATTCTGTATTATTACGTCCATCAATGATTATGCCGTAACGACTTTGGCAGATTTTGATATGCGCCCTTTAATACCTTCCGTCGAACAAATGAAAGCTCTATATAACCACGAATATTTCCCTGCTCCCTAATAACAACCACTCCAACAACAGGACTACAGGAAAGAAAGAGAGATACATACACAGAAACAGACATGAAGAACACAGCCGCTCTGGCCTTGTCTCTAGCCACCGCCGCCATCCTCTTGGCGGGCAGCAGCGAGGCATGCCCGGGATCCCCGACCATGGCCGTCGAGGACGCGTGCCAGAAGGCCACCCCCGGGGATAGGCAGACGTACTGGCTATGCATTAAGTTCATGGAGGCGCCGCCACGGGAGGCCGACGTCACCGTGTACGCCGCCAGAGCCGGGAAACGGGCCTTTCTCTCCTACGCCGCGCAGAAGACCCGATCCAGCGAGCAGCTGAGAAACCAGTCGCTCCCCGGCGAGCTGAAGGACGCGTACACCGGCTGCCTGAGCGACTACGACGCCGCCACGGCCGCGATGGGCGCCGCGCTGCAGAAGGTGGACGCCTGCGACCTGAAGGCGTCTTTCGGCGGTTTCGACGCGACCCTCGCCGGCCTCGAGAGGTGCCGCGTCAGGCTGGCGGGCTTCTCGGACGTCATCGCGGTGGATATTGCGTACGGTGTACTGGGTGACAAGACCGAGACCGCGCTCGCGTACTCGCTCACGCGCCTGGCCGTGCCAACTAGCTAGTGACCGTCGCCGATGTACGGCCGTTTTCTCTTGCGAAATAACGGCGTGAATGCGCGTTTATTTGATTTGATTCATTATTCAGTTATATCATCATGCTTTGCCGATGCGTTTTCTTGTGCTTGCGGATCTCTAAGATGGCCGATATGTGTAGTTGTTGTGCTTGCGTGCCTCGACACATGCTGCTAAAATTGACTCAACAGGTCTGGACTCTGCGACGCGATTCTCCGCTCGCTACAAGGCTCTCTGCAACCCGACGCTTGGTAGGGCGGCGGCGGCGCTGCTCGTGTGGTGTGGATCCGTCCGGATTTTCTAGAGAATAAACGCTTTTCCTTAGCTGATTATTGCTACCCAGCCAATCTAAGATTTTTTTCCATACAAAGCAACAAGGAACAGTAGTCCTCTGTTACACTTAGGGTGTCAAGCGGGGCGGGTCGCCGCACTATTTTTTAACTAATCTTTCATTAATTTTTCCAGCGTTTGAGACTTTCTTTTGCCTATACTATCTTTTGCGGGTCGTTATGCGGGTGCCGCTTGCCACCCTAGTTACAGTCGTCCCATGAACAAATATATCTTTACCATTAAATTCAAAGATATTGTGACGTATGGTCTCACACTTCGGGATATTTACTAAAATACCACCATAACAACAAACTTATGCACCCCTACTTTTTAGATCATATCTACTCCATCTAACTAATCCGCTAAAACAATTTCTTACCTCAACAAACAATTTAAACCTCTTTGGAATACACACTCGTCCACGACTCGTCGACCATCCAACAAATTTTAAAAAGATGCCACCACAATTCTATCTTCTCATGATTAATGCCTTTCTTACAGGATTTAGTTAAGCTCCTCGCACCGATCGCTTGCTGCCTAAGGGATATTTGTTTTCACAACTCCTCCCGTAATCACTGGCCTAAACACACAAAAACAGTGTTCTCCTTCCCATATTATATACAAAGCCAAAAGCCACTGGTGTCGTCCTCTACCTCTCATGACCTCCTATCTTGGAGGCTACGGATGTTGCTGCTGTCTGACTAGACATTCTCGATTGTGGTCTTCCGGCCTGTCAGCGGGGAAGAGAGAAAGCGGCAGTCAGTGCAACAGAGGGACGCGTCCATGCGCTACCCCGGCGTTAGCAAGGGTACCTACGCCAGTTGCCTCCCCCTCCTCCTTGGTGTGCTAAGATCTCTGCCGACAATCTTGGAGGCTACAGATGTTGCTGGTGTCTGACTAGACATTCTCGGTTGTGGCCTTTCGGACCGCTAGTGGGGAAGAGAGAAAGCGGCAACCGGCGCAACAGAGGGGCATGTCCATGGGCTACCGTGGCGTTAGCAAGGGACTTACGCCAGTTGCCTCATGCTAAGATCTCTGTCGACGACCTTGTCTGCAAAGATAATTGGCCCACTTGCATGTAGGTGAGGCCTTTCCTCTCTCCGTGTGCTTAAACCATATATCCGTTCATTCCACGGTATGCTTATCTGGATTTGAATTCGATTTTGCAAACTCCTGCTAAGGTCTCTAGATTAAAGGTTAGTTTTTTCGAAAAAAAATCAGTAGAGATGTGCCTATTGTGGTGTGTGGCTTTACACTAAGTGGAGTCAACAGGTTTGGATCAAAAGCACAATAATGAACATAATGGAGTTCCCTCATACTTTATTCATGATGTGATCGGAAGATCATACAAGTGTTTACAAGATGGATCTCGATAAGTTTAGAAAGACACATGGCGAGAGTATATGAATCTAGGGTTTTTGACTTACAGACTAGAACTATGTCTAAAGCTACAACATAAGTGTAGATGACGTGTTCTATTCAGCTGAATGATCTTCAATATATAGGCATTCTAGGTCTCGTCATGTCTCAATCTTGTCTTGCTCGTGAAGTTAATCTCTGATCTCCCTTTGATGCATGTCTGGTATTTTCCGATAGGAAATCCTCTTGCAGCACGACATGCCAGGTCGGTTGAGAGCTTATAGATGCAGGCCTCCAAGTCACAGATGTTGTGGTCGTCATGAGGTAGAAAATGGGATTGGGCCCATGTATTACAGGCCTAAATGCACTTATCACCAACAACATGTCAAGGTAGGGAAATTCTAGAGGAAGGATTATTGTTGAGATGTAGCTTATCTACAATACAAGATAGGGGTGGTAGATTGGTAATTTCTCTTTCCTATGGAAGTTCCCTCCTAATATCAAGGTAGAAGATGTAGTTCAATATGCATGCTTTGGGATCAGAAGGAGCAACTGTCATGGTGTCTGTGTCTGTGTACCAAGGGGAGCTCGCTCCACACTCGATGCTTCAAAAAGTTTGAATTCAACAAATATGACTAGAACCAAAATGGTGTGAATGGAAGATCATGGAACTGTTTGTATCACCTTTGGGGAACTTGAAAGATATGGATGGGCAAGAAATTATTCAGGACTTTATGATTTTGCTAGGGTGCACATTTAATGCAATGACCCGAGGAACATAACAATTGAGAGACGGATATGAAGGTGGAGGTAACAACGGGATTCCAAACCGTATTTGAGAACCGTAAATCTGGTATTACTAAGTATGCTGACCAAAGCGACCTCGGTCAACATGTTTGTTGACCGCCAATGCATTTTACTCTTTGTTATATACAGACAAGATACAACCATGTGGATCTATATGCATGTTAGGGGGCCATCGCCCTCCCTAGACAATTATTTTTCACACACATGCACAAACTTCCCAGACCATTTGCACCCCTATAGAGTCGGTCCCAGCTCTGCCACGAAAGTAGACCACACAATCGACACCGCCGTCGATGTCGATCCTCAAAACAACACCAATAGGCACGTCATCCACATCAATACTTTACAAGGGGCATGTCACAGTAAGCAAAGATATATCAAACCTAACGTTGCTCGGAGACGGGATGGACCGCATGCGGTGACCCAGCATACCATTGCATGATGTAGTATACTATAGTCATTGACATAACACCAATGAAACACCGTTCACTAGTATTACATCCCTCAGAATGGCACAACAGAAACACAACGGGTCCAATACATGGCTAAAGGTTACAACTCACTATTTACATAAGATCCAGAGAACACTCTAGGTTAAAGAGAGAGAAAGAACTTCTTACGGAGAAGAATCAAAGATAAATAATGCAAGAACGATTATACTATTAAGTCTAGTATTCTGGCTAAGAGGTTGGCATTGCTGCTATTGCAACGCACTACAGAAATAGGTTCTTTGGTTAGAGATTGTACTCCTATCTAATCGGTATCTTCATCTTCACTTGAGTTGAGGTATATGTTGTCTTCCTTGTCTTCATTGAAGAGCTTAAGCTGGGCATGATAAGTCCTGGAGCATAACTTGATGTAGACATCGTCTTAATGGCTTCAGAATCTAGCAAGGGTTAAGAAGATACTTTGAGTACGAGCGTACTCAGCAAATTCACTAGAAAAGGAGTGTTTGATGCACTATAACTATAGCCACAGACCACAGGTCTTAGGCAATGCAGGTTTTCGTAAACATTTCTTCAAAGGTTGCTTTTATTCTGAAAAGCTATGTCCGTCAGCCTTCACGGGTTTACCAGAACTTTCATAGAGTTCCTTTCCCGCCGCGTTCGCAGCTCCTTCCCGGAACAGGGAGTAACAAGTTACAGTTCTTACACTCTGTAGAGGTGCGTCACTTTACCCATGAGAGATCAACTCTTTGTTGCACAACCGGGCAGCTTATTCCCATCCACAATTCCATGATGTGGGGCCCAGAAGATGATCCAAGCCAATCACTGCCCCCTTCGCGACCTCGCATGCCTCCTTGGTGTACACCATGCCCACATAAAGAATTACGACAATGGTTTGTACAAACCGTTAGATGTCAGAACTATCGTGGGACGTTGAGGTTCCCACCCATATGATGCATATCCTCTACGAATTACCAATTAATATGCACGCTTCGAGGATAACAGCCACGACCTGCACATCCGGCTTCATGCGAGAGGAAGAAGATACAGCTGACTTATCCGTCCCATTCCAAAACTCATGGTCAACGCGTAATATACGGCGCAAGAATCACTAGCGACATTGGTTGTTAAGTCCTAGGTGATATAGTTCTGAACAGTGGTATTCCAACTGTCAGATTTAATAGATTAGCTGATCACCCTGGATCAGTAACCAATAGTTCACATTATTACCGAAAATAGTGTTTCTTAGACCTTTTTCAAATGCAGGTGATAACAACACTGGATTTGTAAAATACTTTACAGAAAATAAACAAAGGACATGAGCAAGTGTGAACTTGCCTTTTGTGATTGCAAGGTTATGCACTCACGGTCTTCGAGTCAGTATAAGATCCAAAATCTGAAATCAACATCATTGGTCCGGTAAGGACTAATGTTTAAAGAAGCAATATGCTTTTATGCATAAGTAATGTGATTTATGTTCTAAACGCAAATCCCGGGGATAACGTTGTCCTAGGGTTTGGATTTCGGAAATGGTTACTTTGGAATGTGTGGTCCTTTTAGATAAGTTTCACATTTGAGCTTTTATTAGAGCTTAGGAATGCGTGTGAAGAACACATATTTAGCAATGAAATATATATTTATGAAATACTATTCAAAATTGTCTATATAGGATTTCTTGTTTGAAGTGGCAAAAAGGATAACCTTCGAAGAAAAGGTTTCTCTTCTAAGGTCTAAACAAGCTTTGTGGTTAGTTAGTGGTGGTTGATGTTATTGGTTTGCTCAAATGGTTTGGCTTGAGTTGCTTTATAACTTAACTACTTCAGACCAAAGTTAACTATAAAACATATAGTAATGTTTATTGTATTATCTTTAGATTCTTGGAGACTAAAGTTAACTTTAAAATATAGATAGTTTTGAAAGTATAGTACTTATAGCATTTGTATCTTGTATATCTGAAATGATTTCTTTAAGTTACTTAAGAGTGGTTATTCTTTTACTTGGGGTAATGGTTTCTTGATTCTAAAATGGGGTAATATCATTTATCTTTTATAGATGAGTGAGTATAGTTTATAAACCAAAACATAATATTACTTAACTACTTATGGATTTATATAGTGTTGTGGTAGTTTTTATAATTTGGTGGTTAACATGGTTTAGAAAAGGTTTGGTGTATTTATAAGTTGTTCTTTAAGGTTTTTATTATAAGTGGGAATCTGTTTAGAATATGATCTTCATTTAAGGTTGAGGATAATTTAATAAGAGGGTATTTATAATGTTTTAAACCTTTATGGCCTTATATTATTAATATTTAGGACTAATACTATTTATTAGACTTATTTGACTCATTTTAGGAATATTAATAATTTTTATTTATCCTTATATGAATTATTAATGAAGTAAATAAGTTTAAATTTGAGTTATTAAAATATTTGAATTTTTATTTGACTCAAAAGTAGAATATTAGATTTTTATCAAGTAGATATTATTTTTGTGATCATTTTGGTATATTACATTTATTTTTGTGATTTATAAATAATAAGATATGATTTTTATAATTCTTATTACTTTATAATTACTTAATAAATAATGAATATTTAATTAAGTGAAATAATAATACATGATTATGGTTTCAAATAATAATTTTTATTTTTCTAAGATTTTTGGTATTTTATTTATATTATTAGCATTTACAATTTAAAATATGAATTATCAAAGTTTTATTACTTATAAAACCTTTATTAAATAATATTTATTTAAATAATTATCATAATAATATTTGATAATAAGTTTAAGTTGTAGATTTTATTTTTCTACAAATTTTCATATATTATACATATTTTTCTGAATTGTAAATCAAAAGTTATTAATTAAACAAGATTTAATCATTTATTAGATTTCTGGAATATTATTAATTGAATTATAACATTTTATTTATTTCTTAACAGAAAATACTTTTTACACCGAACCAAGAGCTAGCCCCAGTCACTGACTGGTGGGCGAGTGACCACCTTAGCATGCTGTGTAGAAAAAAATCATTTATTACCGACCCTGCCTTGACCCCCAGTCAATGACATATGGGCCCAAGGCCATGTCATCAACCACGCGGGCAAAGACTGGTCAAACGAGATGACGTGGTTCGATCATGAGGTGAGCATGACGTAGCGATGGCGTTAGCACCACCACCGCTGTTAGTGGTTGGTCGCCGGTGACGATCTACTGCGCCCCAGCAAGCGAAATAAGCCTAGTTCGAATCAGCGCAACCTACTAAACCTAAAAGTGGCGGCGGCGCTCGGAAATGGTCATCGGAGCTTCAGCTCCGATGGTGACCGACGGTGGTACAAGGTGAAACGACGATTTACAACGAGATCAGGCGATTGAAGGTTACTGGAAGGTTTAGGAACTCACCCTGATGATGATAGAGCGGTCAAGGAGGCTTGGGGAGGCGTGACGACGGCGAATCGACGGTAATGGCCACGACGGCCGAGGAAAAGGAACGCTTGATTTCACATGCTTCCCGGTGAGCGGGCCTCCGTGCTTGGTCCTAGAGGGTTCAGTCCATGATGGCGCGCCTAATAGTGGCTATCACGAGGTGAGGGGTGGTCGGAGTTGGCCGGAATGATGAACTTCGACAAGCTAGGTTTTCGGGTGAAGGAAGGAAGTGAGTCTGGGGAGCGAGATTGAGGATGAGGACGAGCATGGTTGTCGCGGTGGCCTTCTTATCCTCTCCTGGCAACGGCGGCGTTGATCTTGGCGCAACGACGATGATGACGACATCGGGCGGCGGCGAGCTCCGCCAGCGAGCTGTCTGTGTGCGTGGAGATGACGACGACGACTGTTTTGCGGATAACCCCCTGGCTATTCTTTCGGCTCAACCCACGGTCCTCTCCTGACCCCACCCGTCAGTCACAGATGGAAACGAGCTGGGCTCGGTACTGGGCTTTTGTGGCTGCATATGGCGTCAGATAGGTATAGGGGTGTTGGGCCACGACCAGGTAGTGTTTTTATTTGTTTTATCCTTTTTCTATTTTCTGTTTTCTTATTCAGATTTGACTTTGATTTATATTTTGAACCTTTCTTTGTATGATTTATTTGCTGGATATTTGCAATAATAATAAAACATATTTGGTATCCTTTGTGAACTTTTATCATATCATCTTTTTGTATTTCTTTTATTTACTCAATATGAACCCCTTTTTAAATAATTTGTAGAAACTTTACTTATTATTTTTCTCTCCTATTTAAGTTAGGTATTACTTGAATGATATATTCTTATTTTCTTATCAACTTAACTCTAGTTGGCTCATAGTTTGAATAGAAACTTTTATATGTATAATGAGCCTATATCATTATTTGATGCATGAAAGATAAAAGACATTGATATGGTTATTACTACTCCCATTAATTTGGAAAATGTCAATGTATCTATTTTATTATGATAAATAAAGAGATTTAAGGTTTTGAATTATGATTTTTTACCTTTGAGTTTAGGGCTGATAATATACTTGGATTCCTTTATAGATATGAGTAAAGAATTAATACTAAACATATGGTTTTCTGTTTGGGATATTTTTTGACATCACTTTTAGTGTTTGAAAGTTATATATTGAATGTTTTATAGAAATGAATTGATAAAGATATACTTAAGCACATATAATTATGATGGTTGAAATTAACAGAGATGTGCTTATGTGATTTGCTATAGGGAAATATTTCTATAAAGTGTTATAGACATCAGATGATGGATCAATAGCATGATATGGATATTATGTTGATTTGGGATTTAGAGTTGGTTGTTTACCAAGAGTGTTTATTTTCCATAATTCACAATTCTGGATTTTTAAATAAGGAATTCCTTTCCTAGATATACTACCTCTTCCTATCCATCAGCAGGGTTAGTATGATGAGCTTACTAATTACAATCTTCTTATTCCTGTATCATTCTTCTAAACTCATGGATGAATCCAATGAGTTTGATATCAAAGCATTTCATAGTTTCATACCCACTATATTACTATTGAAAATCTTCAATCCAACAAGTAGTTCTTTCGACTCCACACATAATCTTTCTTAATCATTTATCACTAATATTTCTTCATTAGATGTATTCAACCAACTACTTTTCTCTAAAGTTGACTATCCTTTAAGATGAATAACACTACTTTTATAACTCTATGCTATACTAGCTTTAATTGAATAATATCATCTTAGATTCACTTTACTATAATGACTCACACTTCAATCCCTAAATTATATTTATGTGGTTTGCAATGACTACTCTAGGATCACTTATCTCTAATAAGGTTCCAGTTATGTTCTACCCACCAGTATTACTTATATAAGCATTCAATATTTGTGGCTAAAGCATTACCATTATAATACTTTAATCATTTATTGCTTAAGTTCTTAGTTGGCTAAGCAAGACTTTATCAATCCTACTTTTCCATTATCTTGAAATTATCTTCTTAGTATCTCATATTGGATTATGGTTATTAACGGACTATGCCCTCATTAAAATATTTAAGTAGATGTTATGATAAGATCAAGAAATAGTAGATCAATGATTGCTAGTTAAATAATTTGTGAATCAATGAGGAATTATCCAACATTGATGAACAAAAGATATTAAGATAAGTTCCATAAAGATTGCTATAGAAAGAAAGATATATAGTAGATGATCTTGACTTAGTCTCTTTCCAACTCCAACTCATTAAAGAGTTAAAGTTAAGTATTACTATGATACTCATAGTAAAAGATAGATAAGAATAAGATAGGTCAGGATTAGTCATTACATTATATTACTTTAGTTTGTAATCTTAACTTGGCACTTATGAATTGTTGTGTTGAATATGACGATAGAATCCCTTAAGGTCAGATATTAATTATTTAAGCAATGTATTATGAGTGACATTTTATTATCTCTGGTCTACCCTTAGACCAAATCATGTTTAACCAAATAAGGTTTTATCCAAGGTCATATTGAAACTTATCGCAGTTAACTTGATAATCTACTTCAATTCCATCAAGTTAAGAGAAGCTCCAATCACTTTGACCAGTTGTGTCTAAAAGCGCGAAAATTATTCGGATTTTCTATGCATGAATGCAATGCACACATCTGGGTTCAGCTTATTTCTAAGATCTAATGCTGGGATGTTACACCGCATTCATCTATGAACTGCGACAATGGGAGCATTGGTGTGTTGCTTTGAAACAGATGACACTTTCATCGTGACTCTAGATAGATTAAAGTCTGAACTTGACCGTGTTCATCAAGGCCGTGTCATGTTGGGACTAGACTTGCTAATCTCTATCGGCTCTTTGAACCATATATAAATCAATGAAGAAAATAGGATGCCGCCATTGAGAGTGAGCACTAAATTTTGATCGCTCTCTCATATTCAATCTAGGGTTTCTAAATTTTGATCTAAAGCTAACAATTGGTGCCAGGTGCCAACGTGTTCTTCGCCGTAATGGAGAGTGTGATGGGAGGGAAGTACTTTTCCAAGACCAACGCTCAAATCTACATAGCTCTGAGTTTTACACAATATCGATGGTACAACCTTGATACTTTTAGTGCAACAACAGTGCAATTTTCATTTGAGGCGAATATGTGATGTAATCAACCCCGAATGTGATCAATCAATTCAAGAAGGATAGAGCAGATTATTGGAGGGATCGGCATGCAGCCGCACCCTCTACTCCATGATTCCGATCGACATGATGAAACACTAGATCACAATGGAGACAACAAAAGGAACATGTGATACTCAGGCGAAGGAGGAACACTGCAAACCCTAATGAAGAAATATTAGAATGTGTTAATGGGTGTTTTTGAAAACATGAATTCATTCACCGGGAAGGTAATAACACTGAGGAATAACATAAAATTATAGGTGCAAATTGGATAGGTGCAACTTCTTTAATTGCTTGCAAGTATTGAGGACTACATAGATGTTTGATTCACGAAACCTCAATTCTGTAGATCAAGGTATGTGAGACCACCAAATACATATGAACAAGAATCACCAGTGGGTTGGATTTTCTCCAAAGGGTTTGATTCACTGGCGGAGCATAGTGTAGGCGAAGGTGGGCTACAGCGCCCACCCCCAGATTCTAGATAATTATTAGTGATTTTTTCTACAAGGTATAAATTAGGAATTTTAGAGCATTTCTCACCCCCTCCCAAAATTCAAGTTTTTGTGTTTTTTCCCTCCAGATTTTCTTCTCATGCTCCGCCAATGGTTTGATTGGTAGCGAAGTACTTGCTATGGACCAAAAAACGGAACGATGTGCATGATTTTAGCATCAACAAATAAGTTAGTCGGTTCTTTCTCAAAGAGCTGATAGCGCATCCCATAACTGAACTTGTGAACTTGGGAAGTAATTTATCGAAAACGCTAAGTAAGGTGGCAAGTGGGGTCTCATCAAAATTCCACTTCTAGTTTATTTGCCAAATTATAGTTCAAGATTTTTCTCAATTTTTTGAATTAGAATCTAGTAGATGAACTAGAAGTGAGACTTTGATAGGATTCCACTTTACACCCTAAAACTAAGGTTGGTGATGCCACTTTCCTCGACACCGACATTTTTTCCCTGACACAAAGATTGATCGATCAGACTAAGCAGAGCAAACTGGATTTTTTAGGGGGGCAAACTTTTTTAAGAATACAAGGGGGAGCAAACTGGAGTTGGGTAAGAGCATCTCTAGCAGACCCCTTATCCGTCTGTCCTATAAAATGCCTATACAAGCCGAGAAAAGCGCGTTTTCCATCTGCATGGGCTGGAATGAAATAGATCCCTTATATGCAAACCACAAAAGAGAATATTCTCTTTTTACCATTCACGTAAATGGTGGATGCTCGGGCGCAAATCGCACGAACCCTCAAAACTAAAACACAAATGACAAAAATTAATAAAATCTAACTTTTGTAAACATTCAAACGCGACAATTAAGCAAGTTTAACATAGTTTCTCCCAACCACGTCGCACAAGAGCACCAAAATATCACACATCACCAAAAACAATGATTATCATCAAGCATCATCACCACCACCACCACATGTCGGACCATCATCACTAGAAGGAGCATCAACCCTAAGTTGATCATGGCCTCTTTCTATCGTCGCTTCCCTCCATCTCTCTCCATGATGTCCCTCCTTGCATCATCATGCCACTCTAGATTCTCGGTTGTGGTCTGACTAGACATTCTCGGTTGTGGTCTTCCGGCCTGTCAGTGGGGAAGAGAGAAAGCGGCAGTCAGTGCAACAGAGGGATGCGTTCATGCGCTACCCCGACGTTAGCAAGGGTACCTACGCCAGTTGCCTTCCCCTCCTCCTTGGTGTGCTAAGATCTCTGCCGACAATCTTCTCTGTGAAGATAATTGGGCCGCTTGCCGTGTAGGTGAGGCCCTTTCTCTCCTTGTATGCTTAAACCATATCAAATCGTTCCATGATATTCTTATTGGGATTTGAATTCAATTTTTCAAATTCTGCTGAGATCTCTAGATCAAAGGTCAGTTTTCTTGAAAAAATCTGTAGAGGTGTGCCTATTGTGGTGTGTGTGGCTTTACACTAAGTTGAGTCACATGTTTGGATCAAAGACACAATAATGAACGTAATGGAGTTTTCTTAGACTTTATTCATGATGTGATCGTAATATCGTACAAGTGTTTACAAGATGGATCTCGACAAATTCAGAAAGACACCCGTCAAGAGTATATGAATCTAGGATTTTTGACTTAGAAATTAGAACTACGGCGAAAGCTATGACATGGGCTTAGATAACATTGTCCCTTCAGGTGAATGGTATTCAATATATATAGGCGTTCTAGGTCTCATCATGTCTCCATCTTTCCTTGTTCGTCAAGTTGATCTTCGATCTCCCTTTGATGCACGTTTGATCTTCAGGATCCTCCAGGAAGTCCTCTTGGAACACGACATGTCAGATTGGTTGAGAGATTCTAGATGCGGGCCTCCAAGTCACAGACGTTGTGTTCGTCATGAGTAGGAAAGTGGGATAAGGCCCGTGTATTACAAGCCTAAATGCACTTATCACCAACAATATGTCAAGGTAGGGAAATTCCAAAGGAAGCATTATTGTTGAGATGTAGTTTACCTACAATACAAGATGGGGATGGTAGATTGGTATTTTCTCTTTCCTAGGGAAGTTCCCTCCTAATATCAAGGTAGAAGATGTAGTTCAATATGCATGCTTTGGGATCACAACGAGCAACCTTCATGGAATATGTGTATGTGTCTGTTTGGTAGGGCAAGCTCACACCACACTCGATGCTTCAAAAAGTTTGAATTCAACTAATATAACTAGAACCAAACTAGGTTGAATGGATGAAAAAATTCGTATCACCTTTGTGGAATTTGAAAGATATGGTCGAACAAGGAATTATTCAGGCTTTTATAAGTTTGCTAGGGTGCACATTTAATGCACTGACACAAGGACCATACCAGTTGAGAGACTTTTTGTTCGGAGGGGAAGTTGTATCAAATCAAGATAGTGGTAGAGTATCCTGATGAAGAAAATGTACTAGTAGTAGACAACAATGATGGAGGATGTGAAGGTGGAAGTGACAATGGGCCTCCAAACCATATTTGAGAACCATAAATCGTGTATTACTAAGTATGTTGACTAAAGAACCCTCGGTCGACAAGTTTGTTGACCGCCAATTCATTTTACTCTTTGTTATATATATGGCCAAGATACAACCATGTGGAGCTATGTGCATGTTAGGGGCCATCGCCCCTCCCTAGCCAATGATTTTCACACACATGCACAAACTTACTAGCCCATTTGCACTCCTATAGAGTCGGTCCCAGCTCTGCCACAGAAGTAGACCACACAATCAACACCTCCGTCGATGTCGCTCCTCAAAACAACACCAATAGGCACGTTATCACATCAAGATTAAAGTCTAAACTTGATCATGTTCGTCAAGGTCGTGTGATGTTGGGCCTAGCCTTGTTGATCTCTATCGGCTCTTTGAACCATATATAAAACAATGAAGAAAAGAGAATGCCTCCATTGAGGGAGCACCAAATTTTGATCTCTCTCTCATATTCAATCCAGGGTTTCTAAATTTTGATCTAAAGCTAACAATTGGTACCAGGTGCCAATGTGTTCTTCATCGTAATGGAGAGTGTGATGGGAGGGAAGCAATTTGATGAGACCAACGCTCAAAGCTACATAGCTTTGAGTTTTACACAATATCGATAGTATGACCTTGATACTTTTAGTGTATGGACAACAACGACGCAATTTTAATTTGAGGCAAAACAATATATGTGACATAATCAACCCCGAAGGTGATCAATCAATTCAAGAAGTACGAATTGGATTATTGTAGGGATCAACACGCAGACACGCCCTATATTCCATGATTCTGACCGACAGGATGAAACACTTGATCACAATGGAGACAACAAAAGGAACATGTGATTCAGTTAAAACCCTAAGCGGGGGGAGGGGATACTTAGGAGAAGAAGGAACACTTCAAACACTAATGAAGAACTATCAAAATGTATCAATGGGTGTGTTGAAAGCATGGATTCATTCACGGGGAAGGTAATAACACCAAGGAATAACATAAAACTCTAGGTGCAAATTGGATGAGTGCAACTGCTTTAATTGCTTGCAAGTATTGAAGACTACATAGACAATGTTCGATTCACCAAATCTCAATTTTCTAGATCAAGGTATGTGAGACCACCAAATGCATATGAACAAGAACCTATGACAGAGCAGGTTGGGACTCCTCATCCCCAAGACGAAGATATGCACCCTCTCTCACCTCTAGTGCATAATGGGATTGAATTATGTCCTTGGGAAGAGCTTATCACAACGAATGCAAATGAAGAAAGTAAAGAGCTCATGGACAAAATGGGAGAAACATATAGAGGGGAAGGACAAGAACCGAATAGGTAACACATTGGTCAATACGAATCCGGTTGGCACGGTTGTGCGATGATTTGTTTGCCCCTAATCAATGGGCCCCATTGGCTAGAAACGCAATCATAGTGGACTCAAAAGACTATTCAAGCTATATGGGCTTCTTGCCCAAATAGTGTCGTGGATTTGAAAAAATAAAATCAAATAGTGGTAGTTAGCTTTAGAAAGAAAAATGGTGGTTTATAGGAATCAACGTGAGGGCAACATGAGGGCACAAGGCAAATCACGGGTGGGTTGGAATTTCTCCAAAGGGTTCGATTGGTAGCAATATCCTCTCAAAATAGATGTGGCAGATTAAAATTTGGATGAATCTAGACATAGATATATCCAAATTTTAATAAATTTTGACATCTATGTTTAGACAGAGGGAGTACTTGCTATAGGCCAATAAAAAAGGAACTCATTTTAGCGTCAACAAATTGTTGGAATTTTGGTGAATATTGGGTTGTTGGTCCATTAGACAAATTCTGAAATTCTCTTTGGCCCACTTGATATGACTGTGCTAGTGGTGCTAAAGTTTAGTCCCACATTGCTAGTGGAAGGGAGTTAGATCACCTTATATAGTAGAGTGTTGCACCACTCACTAAGGTGTGACAAGGAGAGAAGCCCTCGCGCATTCCTCCTCCGACGCCGCCCGCCTCGCCATGCCTCGCCTTGCCACGCCACGACGCGCGCGCCGCCGGTTGCGGGAATCTTGCTGAGTCAAGCTGTTTTCAGTGATGATGCCCAATACTTGTCGTGGAACGCTTCGTTGGAAACCCCAAGAGTAAGGTATGAAGCAGCACAACAGCAAGTTTCCCTCAGTAAGAAACCGAGGTTATCGAACCAGTAGGAGGAAGGAAACGTCATACAGGTGTTGCTGGCAACGTGAAGATCTCCACAACACAAACTCAAGACTTTGCCCCAACGAATCAATGAGGTTGTTAAGCTCACCGGTTGGCTGTAACATAGGATTAAACGTATGGTGTGGAAGATAATGGTTTGCAGCGAATAAACAAGTAATAGTGGAAGATGTATCAATGGTAAAGATTGGACCGGGGTTCATAGTTCACTAGAGGTGCTCTCCTTAAATAAACAACATGGCATGAAGGGTAAACAAATTATAGCGGGGAAATTGACAGGAACAGAGCAAGGCATAACAATGCAATTACTAGCTAGAAAGATCCTATGAGGTTGATTGAGCAATACAACAATATACATAGACCGTAATCCAACTGCATCTATGACTAGAAGTCTACCTTCAGGTTATCATCCGAACACCCTCTAGTATTAGGTTGCAAGCAACAAATAACTGCTTTAAGCAAAGTGTGTAAGGCAAACAGTCCACATGTTCCATGAACAAGAGACCGTTGTTTTCTCCCTAGAAGCAACAACACATCTACAACCGAAGAGATTTCTGTCACTTTCCTTGGAAACTATAGGCATGAACCCACTATTGAGCATAAATACTCCCTCTTGGAGTCACTAGCAACTACTTGTCCAAGATAACCACTAGTAACGGAGAGCACGCAAGATCACAAACAACACAGACATGATAGAATCATAAAGATAGAACCATTAATCAAACCAACATAATAATCTCAATATCCATCGGATCACCGCAAACACAACATGCATGATTACAAATAGATTAGATCTTGATCATGAACGGAGCTCACAAGATCTATACATGAAAGAACAAAGGAGGAGATACAACCATCTATCTACTACATGGACCCATAGTCCAAGGTGGAACTACTCACGAATCATACCCGACCATGGCCGTCGAGGACGCGTGCCATAAGGCCACCCCCGGGGATAGGAATATGTACTGGCTATGCATGAAGTTCATGGAGGCGCCGCCACGGGAGGCCGACGTCACCGTCTACGCCGCCAGAGCCGGGAAACGGGCCTTTCTCTCCTACGCCGCGCAGAAGACCCGAGCCGGCGAGCAATTGAGGAACCAGTCGCTCCCCGGCGAGCTGAAGGATGCGTACACTGGCTGCCTGAGCGACTACAACGCCGCCACGGCCGCGATGGGCGCCGCGCTGCAGAAGGTGGACGCCTGCGACCTGAAGGCGTCTTTCAGCAGTTTCGACGTGACCCTCGCCGGCCTTGTCTTTCAGCGGTGCTGCGTCAGGCTGGCGGTCTTCTCGGACTTCATGGCGGTGGATATTGCGTACTGTGTTCTGGCTGACAAGACCGAGACCGCGCTCGCGTACTCGCTCACGCGCCTGGCCGTGCCAACTAGCTAGTGACCGTCGCCGATGTACGGCCGTTTTCTCTTGCGAAATAACGGCGTGGATGCGTGTTTATTTGATTTGAATCATTATATTCGGTTATCATCATGCTTTGCCGACGCGATTTGCGCTGATGTACTGTTTTCTTGTGCTTGCGGATCTCAATGATGGACGAAATACACTACAGGAAAGATCTAAGGCGTCGACGGCCGGCCGGCTACGCCGACGGCCAAATGTCGGGGCTGTCGGCGTAGCTACCTTCCCTGGCCAGCTGACCAGCCTGGCCGTCGGCGTTGGGACGGCCGTTGGCGTAGATGATGGTGCCGATGGTAGACGTCGGCGTAGCTGGCTATCGGCGTAGTAGAGAGGGTTGTGCCGACGGTGGCCCTCGGCGTAGGTACAGCCCTCGGCGTAGCCCCAGGTTAGACACGGCGATGGAAATGACGTTAGGCAGACAAGTTGTGCCGACGGCCTGGCCGTCAGCACAGCTCTTTGGAAAATTTTGTTTGGTCTTTGTCGACGGCTAGGCCGTCGGCGTAGGCCTCCGGATTTTTTTTCTTTTATCTCATTATTTTTTGAAAAATCATAACTAAATCATTCTAATTCATAAAAATACAAATAATATATCAAAATTTGCAGAGAAATAAGATCTATCTATCTACACTCAAATATTAAACATTTATAAAAAAAATTAAGTGAAACATAAAACATTATATATAGTTTAA
The DNA here is from genome assembly GCA_916181665.1 of Avena sativa. NCBI lineage: Eukaryota > Viridiplantae > Streptophyta > Magnoliopsida > Poales > Poaceae > Avena > Avena sativa. Next base: position 375,596,326 of record OV702282.1, read on the forward strand.
AACGGGCATTATAAATTCAAAACCGATCCAAACAACGTGAAACCTTCGGGTGGTGTCATATATTGATCAAAACAGCAGAAAATATATACCACATCACACCATCAACCAACTCTGGTTGCTCCTTGGATCCATCCAAGAATTAGTCTCAGGAGAAGAAGTCAAGGCCATAGTTGCATCACGAGTAGATCAAGATTAACAACAACTTGAGGAGAAACATGCTGTCAGTAGCAGAGAAGTTATAGGAACTCAAGTATACCAAGCAAGCAATCAAGATCCACTCAAGAAACATCAACTATTATTCTGCATGCCAGGTTGACAGCTTATAAAAGTAATCATCATCTGCTCTGCTCACTTATCTCCTTAGAGCATGGTTTTAGTGGGGGAAATAGAAAGCTCTCAGACTGGTGTAGAAATGCTACACTAGTGTCATCATTGAGCTAGGAGAAACATTCAAGCATCTGTTCTTATATATAAAAATAATTAAGCTTCAGACTATGCACCATTGGCAGCCAAAGTTTATCTTTAGTAAGCAAAATCATGCAGCAGATCATGTTGCTATATATATCACTACTGTGCACACTCATTTGAGGCACCACAGTAGGATTCTACAGCTAGCAAAATCCACCATAAAAGGGATCTAATAAATCATTTCAATGTATTCTGTCATGTTGACAGTACAAACTGAGCAGACCATATAAATTCAGATCATTGTTCTAGATAGGCAACTAGAACTCATATAGCTCCAGCAATTGAACAAAAATACAGGCCATAGGGGATTTGCAATACCACAAAACATGCTCTTTAAATGAAATCATCTTCATAGCCATTTGGCTAGGAATCATTTAAATTATTGCTGTCATATGGACAGAGTAATCATATTGATCATCCATTTACACTTACCAATATTACCTAAATAATCTTTATCATTTTCCTAGCAGTAATTCTAGGATAAAATCTACACCTTATTTCACTGTCAGATCTGACAGAGAACAAAGCATTTTCCTAGAAAGTGTTTCTAGGAATCATTTCAGTGTATTTTCCATGGTCATATAATGTTTGAAGCAACTAGCTACTTGCATCCAACATTAATTTCAAACAAATATGGGTTCCAAATCATTTTCCTAACCAACTCAACTAGGAATCAGTGTCAATAGTTCTTAACTGTCAACATGAACTAGCAAATGTTCAGATCAGCAAGTATCCCAACCAGATAAAAATCCAAACCCAATCTGCACTAAAGCTCATCTCCAGGATTTCGAGAATCTAAAATTGCATTTGACACCTGAATTAGGGCATCGGCTCGAAGGCCGGTCACAAAGCATTACCTGTCTGGAGACATGGTTGCTGCAGTAGGCAAGAAGGCCGATGCCGGGGTTGCAGAAGCTTGGCATCCTGCCGGTGCCGGAGAAGAAACCATACCACATCACCCACCTGTGGCGAGCCGTGGCTCGCCAGAGAGGAAGAAGAGGCAACACCCACAGGTGGAGTGGGTAGCAACGTCGTGGCGGGGTAACACGGGGAGCACAGCAGCGCTCGGCCCACGTCGAGACACACCGTAGAATCCAACACATCATCGGTGAATGGTGGCGCCGTGGGCATCAGAACCCTAGCACTAGGAAGGGTTAGATACGACCTGGTAGAGGCAAGATTCTCAAATCAAGTTGGAGGGCAAGGTCAGTCTAGGGGAGGCGGAGCTACGGTAGCCAACGGAGGCAGCCGCAGCGGCCTGCCTCATCGGAATCGAGCCGGAGGGCACCTTGCTGCATCGCGAGAGGGGAGTCAAGGTCAGGGGCGTGCGTGAGTGCTTGGGTGCGAGGAGGAAGGAGCCAGGGGTGAGATAGTTGGACCCAATCCCAAACTGGGCCAACTTAGTGTTGGAGATATGCCCTAGAGGCAATAATAAATGTAGTTATTATTATATCTTTGTGTTTATGATAAATGTTTACATTCATGCTATAATAGTATTAACAAGGAAACCATTAATACTTGTGTGAATTGTAAACTTAAATTGAAGTCCCTAGTATAGCCTCTATACTTCACTAGCTTGTTGGTTGATTAAATGATTGTGGTTTCCATATGATGAACATTGAGATGTTATCAACAACAATATTATATCATTAGGAGAATGATATAGTGGACATACTCCTATTGATAAGCGTAGCATAAAGATCAAGTCATTTCAATAGTTCAATTGCTATATGCTTTCTGATACATAGTAACCTAATTCCTTTGACCATGAGATCATGCATATCACCTTTACCGGATGGATGCTTTGATGCCATCAAACACCACACCGTAACTGGGTGGTTATAAAGGTGGCATTGAGTGTTCGGAAAGTATTGGTTGAGACACATGGATCAAGAGTGGGATTTGTCCATCCACATGACGGATAGATATACTCTGGGCCCTCTCGGTGGAATGTCATCCAATTAGCTTGCAAGCATGTGACTTGGTCACAAGGGATCACATATCACGGGAACGAGAAAAGAGTACTTATCAGTAACGAGGTTGAACTAGGTATGCAGAGATACCGACGATCATAACCTCGGATAAGTAACATATCGTGAGACAAAGGGAAATTGGTATCGTATGTAAGTGGTTCATTCGATCGCAAAGTAATCGTAGAAATATGTGGGAGCCATATGAATTTCCAGATTCCTCTATTGGTTATTGTTCGGAGAAGTGTCTCGATCATGTCCGCATAATTCACGAACCGTAGGGAGACACACTTAAGGATTCGACGTTGTTTGAGTAGTTATGGTATTATGAGAAAGAGACCGAATGTTGTTCGGAGTCTCGGATGGGATCCGGGATATCACGAGGTGATCCGGAATGGTCCGGAGAATAAGATTCATATAAGGAAAGTCCCGTTTCGGAGTTCGGGAATGATTCCGGTGTTTTCATCGGGAATGTTCTAGAAGGTTCCGGATTGTCCGGCACTCCGGGGGGGGGGGGGGAGGGTACATGAGTGTGTCATTGAATGATTGCATCATGTACTAAGTGTTCTTGCTGTTCCAAAAACATGAAAGTCAAATTGCCAGTTTGAAAGTCAAACGGCTAAAACAGGAAACTGTGGGAAACAGGAAACTGTGGGAAACAAGCAAGAGGAGTTGGAACCAACTTGGAGGAGGAGTCCCACTCCTCCAAGCCGGCGCCCAGCCCAAGGCCGACTTGGGGAGGGACTCCCCTCCCCTGGCCGCGCCTCCCCACCCATAAAAGGAGGGGCAGGGCTCCCCTCCTAGAACACACAAGTTCCTATCTTCTACCTCCGGTTTAGAGCCGTTTTGGTTTAGAGCTTCTAATTGCTTTAGCCAGCGGTTTAGAGCCTTATAATTGGTTTAGAGCCTTCTAATTGGTGTCTCTAATTACTAGACCACTAATAGCCTCTCTCATAAGCTCCACCATACTCGCACCGGCTTAAGGCGAAGCCCTGCGGGATTTCCCCTCTACTTCCGGTACCACGCCGTTGTGCTGCCGGAATCGCGAGGAGAGTGCTACAACCTCCGCTGCCTGCTGGAACAAGGGAGAGGAAGGTCTTCGTCGAGTACCGAACGTGTGACCGAATGCGGGAGCGCTGCCGGAACGTGGCGCCGGAAGGATCGTCTACACGATCTTGAGATCGGAAAGAGTACGACTACATCACCCACGAGAATCCGCTCTCGTTAAACGCTTTGGAATCTTCAAGGGTAAGTTATACCATCGACTCGTTGCTACAATCTAGTAGATAAATCTTGGCTTGTTTGTTTGTATGCGATAGAAAATTTTTGTTTTCCATGCTACGAACCCCTACAGTGGTATCAGAGCCGTGTCTATATGTAGATCTGTTGCACGAGTAGAACACAATGGTCATTATGGGCGTTGATGCTTTTATTGTCGATTACTTCTTGTGTACTTTGCATCTTGCGGTATGTTGGGATGAAGCGGCCCGGGCTAACTTTACATGACATCGTTCATGAGACTTGCTCCACGCTTGACATGCAACTTGTATTGCATAAGTGGCTTTGCGGGTGCCTGTTTCTCCTAGCATAGTTAAGATCCAATTTACAACGGGTGATCAACAATGCTAGTATCAATGTTGTGGTTCTTGTTCGTAAGTTAGAACGACACTTATTGAAAGCCCCAAACCACGTAAAATATGCAAAGAAAGTAGAGGCGTCTAACTTTGTTTTGCAGGGGTGTGCAGTGATGTGATATGGCCATGATTGTGATTATATTTGATGTATGCAATGTTCCTTATTGTAAGTTGGCAACCGGCAGGAGCCATATGGTTGTCTTTAATTTATGTTAAGACCCGCGTGTCTATTCAAAGTAGTTGTAATAGTTGAAGCCGGTGGACGACAACCATGGAGAAGCGTCATTGACCTTGATGCAATGCCGGTGATGATGGAGATCATGTTCGTGCTTGAAGATGGAGATCGGAAGCACAAAGAAGAAAGGCCATATCATATCACATATATATTGAATTGCATGTGATGTTAATCCTTTATGCATCTTGTATTGCTTAGTAGACGACGGTAGCATTATAAGATGATCCCTCATGCACATCAATTTCAAATCATAAAGTGTTCACCCTTAGTTAGCACCGTTGCTAAAGCTTGTTGTTTCGAAGCACCACGTGATGATCGGGTGTGTTAGATTCTGCAAGTGTATACAACGTGAGCAAGCCAGATTTGCTCATGCAGAAACTAAGGTTTGATCTTGACGAGCCTAGCATGTACAGACATGGTCTCGGAACACGGATCACCAAAAGGTAAAGCATGAATCATATAGTAGATGTGATGAACATGTCGATTGTTCGCCATTGAAACTATGTCAACTCTCGTGATGATCGGTGTTGATATGGTGGATTTGGTTCGTGTGATCACTAAAACAATGTGAGGGATATTGTTTTGAGTGGGAGTTCACCTAGTTTAATTTTATTATTAATTTGAACTCAATTTGTCATAAACTTAGTCTAAACTATTGCAAATATGTTGTAGATCAATGGCAGCCCCTACCATCAATTTTAATGCGTTCCTAGAGAAAGAAAAGTTGAAAAACAATGGAAGCAACTTCGCGGATTGGTTCCGCAATTTGAGGATTGTCCTCACAGCTGGTAATTTGACCTATGTGCTGGATGCACCGCTGGGTGACCCACCTGCAGCTGATGCTCCCGATGAAGTAAAGAATGTTTACCTCGCTCGGAAGAATCAGTACTCCATAGTTCAGTGTGCTATCTTGTATGGTTTGGAATCGGAGCTTCAGAAAAGGTTTGAGGATTCAGACCCATATGATATTGTCGAAGATCTCAAATTGATTTTTGAGACTCATGCGGCAATTGAAAGCTATGAGGCTTCTGAAAAGTTCTTTAACTGCAAGATGGAAGAGGGCAGCTCCGTCAGTGAGCATGTGCTTAAGATGTCTGGGCACGCAAACAAACTTCAAAGCTTGGGTATAGTGATTCCTAATGCTTTGGGGATTTACCGTGTCCTCCAATCACTACCACCAAGTTACAAGAACTTTGTGATGAACTACAACATGCAGAACATGAACAAGACGTTGCCAGAACTCTTTGCCATGTTGAAATCTGCAGAAGTGGAGATCAAGAAAGAGCACCAAGTGTTGTTGGTAAATAAGACTACCAAATTCAAGAAAGGCAAGTCTAAGCAAAAGGGACACTTCAAGAAGGGTGGTAAGAAAGCTACCACGCCGACGAAGAAGACCAGGGCTGGACCTAAGCCTGATCTGAGTGCTTTTACTGCAAGGGAGAAGGTCACTGGAAGCGGAATTGCCCAAAGTACTTGGCGGATTTGAAGAACGACAACATCAAGAAGAAAGGTATATCTGATATACATGTTATTGATGTGTATCTCACTAGTACTCGTAGTAGTGCCTGGGTATTTGATACTGGTTCGGTTGCTCATATTTGTAACTCGAAACAGGTGCTGCAGAATAAACGGAAGCTAGCGAAGAACGAGGTGACGATGCGCGTGGGAAACGGATCAAAGGTTGATGTGATCGCGGTCGGCACGCTACCCCTTCATCTACCATCGGGATTAGTTTTATACTTAAATAATTGTTATTTGGTGCCTGCGTTGAGCATGAACATTATATCAGGATCTTGTTTATTGCGAGACGGTTACTTGTTTAAATCTGAGAATAATGGTTGTTCTATTTATATGAGTAATATGTTTTACGCACATGCACCTTTGATAGATGGTCTATTCTTATTGAATCTCGATAGTGGAAATAGACATATCAACAACATTGAGGCTAAACGTTTGAAATCAAGCGATAATTCGACCTATATGTGGCACTGTCGTCTTGGTCACATCGGAGTGAAACGTATGAAGAAACTCCATTCCGATGGACTTCTTGAATCACTTGATTTTGAATCACTTGAAAGATGCGAAGCATGTCTGATGGGTAAAATGACTAAGACTCCATTTTCTGGTATGATGGAGCGAGCTACGGACTTATTGGAAATCATACATACCGATGTGTGTGGTCCAATGAGTGTAGCATCGCGCGGTGGTTATCGTTATGTTCTTACCTTCACGGATGACTTGAGTAGATATGGGTATATCTATTTCATGAAACATAAGTCCGAAACTTTCGAGAAGTTTAAGGAGTTTCAAAGTGAGGTAGAGAATCAACGTAACAAGAAGATTAAATTTCTACGTTCTGATCGTGGAGGTGAATATCTAAGTTACGAGTTTGGCGAGCATTTGAAGAAATGCGGAATACTTTCACAATTGACACCGCCGGGAACACCACAGCGTAATGGTGTGTCCGAACGTCGTAATCGAACTCTCTTAGATATGGTTCGTTCTATGATGTCACTTACAGATTTACCGCTATCATTTTGGGGTTATGCATTAGAAACAGCCGCATTCACTTTAAATAGGGCACCGTCTAAATCCGTTGAAACGACACCGTATGAATTATGGTTTGGGAAGAAACCTAAATTGTCGTTCCTTAAAGTTTGGGGATGCGAAGCCTATGTAAAGAAGTTACAGCCGGACAAGCTTGAACCCAAAGCGGAAAAATGCGTCTTCATAGGATACCCGAAGGAAACTATTGGGTATACCTTCTATCATAGATCCAAAGGCAAAACATTCGTTGCCAAGAATGGATCCTTTCTAGAGAAGGAATTTCTCTCGAAAGAATTGACTGGAAGGAAAGTAGAACTCGACGAGGTTGTCGAACCTTCTCTCGAAATTGCGAGTAGCGCAGCACCGGAAGAAGTTCCTGTGGTGCCTGCACCAATAAGAGAGGAAGCTAATGATGGTAATCATTAAACTTCGGTTGAAGTTGCTATAGAGCCTCGGAGGTCAACGAGAACTCGTACCACTCCAGATTGGTATGATTCCATTATGAATGTCATGGTGGTGGACAACACCGATGACCCCGAGACATATGAGGAAGCGATGATGAGCCCAGATTCCAATAAATGGCAAGAAGCCATGAAATCCGAGATTGGATCCATGTACAAAAACCAAGTATGGACTTTGGTGGACTTACCGGATGGCCGGAAGGCTGTCGAGAACAAATGGATTTTCAAGAAGAAAACAGATGCTGATGGTAATGTTACTGTCTATAAAGCTCGACTTGTCGCAAAAGGGTTTCGACAAATTCAAGGAGTTGACTACGATGAGACTTTCTCACCGGTAGCGAAGCTAAAGTCTGTGAGGATTATGTTAGCAATCGCTGCATATTATGATTATGAGATATGGCAGATGGATGTCAAAACAGCATTCCTCAATGGAGACATTGATGAAGAGTTGTATATGATGCAACCCAAAGGTTTTGTCGATCCTAAAGATGCTAACAAGGTATGCAAACTTCAACGGTCCATCTATGGATTGAAGCAAGCATCCCGAAGTTGGAATCAACGTTTTGATAAGGTAATCAAAAGTTTTGGTTTTATACAAACTTATGGAGAAGCTTGTATTTACAAGAAAGTGAGTGGGAGCTCTGTAGCATTCTTAATACTGTATGTGGATGACATATTGTTGATTGGGAATGATGTAGACCTTCTTAATAGTGTCAAGGAATATTTGAATAATAGTTTTTCAATGAAGGATCTTGGCGAAGCAGCTTACATATTAGGCATAAAGATTTATAGAGATAGATCAAAACGCCAAATATCATTGTCACAGAGTACATATTTGGACAAAGTTCTAAAGAGGTTTGGAATGGAAGAAAGCAAGAAAGGGTTCTTGCCCAAGTTGCCCAATACGACCTTGAGTAAAACTCAAAGTCCGACATCGGCAGAAGATAGAGAAAGGATGAGTAAGACTCCCTATGCATTAGCCATAGGATCTCTAATGTATGCCATGCTATGTACTAGACCCGACATCGCATATGCTGTTAGCCTAACTAGCAGATATCAAAGTGATCCAGGAGTGGATCATTGGACAGCGGTCAAAAACATCCTTAAGTACTTGAGAAGAACTAAGGATATGGTTCTTTCTTATGGAGGTGATGAACAGCTCGTTGTTAATGGTTACACCGATGCTAGTTGGAACACCGATCCGGATGATTCTAAATCACAATCTGGATACGTATTTATTTTGAATGGTGCAGCAGTTAGCTGGAGGAGTGCAAAGCAAAGCGTTGTGGCGAGATCTTCAACTGAATCGGAATACATGGCTGCTTCGGAGGCTTCACAAGAAGCGATATGGATGAAAGAGTTCATTACAGAGCTGGGTGTGGTTCCTAGTGCGCTGGACCCAATGTCTATCTACTGTGATAACATGGGCGCCATAGCCAATGCGCAAGAACCAAGGTCACACAAGAAGCTGAAGCATATCAAGCTACGTTTTCATGCTATTCGAGAACATATCCAGGATGGGGATATAAAGATTTGCAAAGTACACACAGATCTGAATGTGGCGGATCCGTTGACTAAACCTCTCCCGAGGGCAAAACATGACCAACACCAAACTGCCATGGGTGTTCGGTATATTACCATGTAATCTAGATTAGATGACTCTAGTGCAAGTGGGAGACTGTTGGAGATATGCCCTAGAGGCAATAATAAATGTAGTTATTATTATATCTTTGTGTTTATGATAAATGTTTACATTCATGCTATAATAGTATTAACAAGGAAACCATTAATACTTGTGTGAATTGTAAACTTAAATTGAAGTCCCTAGTATAGCCTCTATACTTCACTAGCTTGTTGGTTGATTAAATGATTGTGGTTTCCATATCATGAACATTGAGATGTTATCAACAACAAGATTATATCATTAGGAGAATGATATAGTGGACATACTCCTATTGATAAGCGTAGCATAAAGATCAAGTCATTTCAATAGTTCAATTGCTATATGCTTTCTGATACATAGTAACCTAATTCCTTCGACCATGAGATCATGCATATCACCTTTACCGGATGGATGCTTTGATGACATCAAACACCACACCGTAACTGGGTGGTTATAAAGGTGGCATTGAGTGTTCGGAAAGTATTGGTTGAGACACATGGATCAAGAGTGGGATTTGTCCATCCACATGACGGATAGATATACTCTGGGCCCTCTCGGTGGAATGTCATCCAATTAGCTTGCAAGCATGTGACTTGGTCACAAGGGATCACATATCACGGGAACGAGAAAAGAGTACTTATCAGTAACGAGGTTGAACTAGGTATGCAGAGATACCGACGATCATAACCTCGGATAAGTAACATATCGTGAGACAAAGGGAAATTGGTATCGTATGTAAGTGGTTCATTCGATCGCAAAGTAATCGTAGAAATATGTGGGAGCCATATGAATTTCCAGATTCCTCTATTGGTTATTGTTCGGAGAAGTGTCTCGATCATGTCCGCATAATTCACGAACCGTAGGGAGACACACTTAAGGATTCGACGTTGTTTGAGTAGTTATGGTATTATGAGAAAGAGACCGAATGTTGTTCGGAGTCTCGGATGGGATCCGGGATATCACGAGGTGATCCAGAATGGTCCGGAGATTAAGATTCATATAAGGAAAGTCCCGTTTCGGAGTTCGGGAATGATTCCGGTGTTTTCATCGGGAATGTTCTAGAAGGTTCCGGATTGTCCGACACTCCGGGGGGGGGGGGGAGGGTACATGAGTGTGTCATTGAATGATTGCATCATGTACTAAGTGTTCTTGCTGTTCCAAAAACATGAAAGTCAAATTGCCAGTTTGAAAGTCAAACGGCTAAAACAGGAAACTGTGGGAAACAAGCAAGAGGAGTTGGAACCAACTTGGAGGAGGAGTCCCACTCCTCCAAGCCGGCGCCCAGCCCAAGGCCGACTTGGGGAGGGACTCCCCTCCCCTGGCCGCGCCTCCCCACCCATAAAAGGAGGGGCAGGGCTCCCCTCCTAGAACACACAGGTTCCTATCTTCTACCTCCGGTTTAGAGCCGTTTTGGTTTAGAGCTTCTAATTGCTTTAGCCAGCGTTTTAGAGCCTTCTAATTGGTTTAGAGCCTTCTAATTGGCGTGTCTAATTACTAGACCACTAATAGCCTCTCTCATAAGCTCCACCATACTCGCACCGGCTTAAGGCGAAGCCCTGCGGGATTTCCCCTCTACTTCCGGTACCACGCCGTTGTGCTGCCGGAATCGCGAGGAGAGTGCTACAACCTCCGCTGCCTGCTGGAACAAGGGAGAGGAAGGTCTTCGTCGAGTACCGAACGTGTGACCGACTGCGGGAGCGCTGCCGGAACGTGGCGCCGGAAGGATCGTCTACACGATCTTGAGATCGGAAAGAGTACGACTACATCACCCACGAGAATCCGCTCTCGTTAAACGCTTTGGAATCTTCGAGGGTAAGTTATACCATCGACTCGTTGCTACAATCTAGTAGATAGATCTTGGCTTGTTTGTTTGTATGCGATAGAAAATTTTTGTTTTCCATGCTACGAACCCCTACACTTAGATGGGCCAGGCCAGCTCATATGCCCAACCAAACAGCCAAATTGTTTAATATAAATAAATAAAGTGAAAATAAAATAAATGAATGGTCAAAATAATCTCTAAACATTTTTAGCCATAGAAAATTATAGAAAAATACTAAAAATACATGTAATATATTAAAATGTTCATAAAAATAAGATCTATCTAATAAAAATATAACTTTATTTATTTGAAATAAATATACAACACATAAATTTTAAAATCATTAAATACTGAGTAAAATTTCATAAAATAAGAAAAACTCCTAAAAATAAATAAAAATCATTTTTGTGTATAAAAATAACTTTACTATTTTATAAAAATACTAACTTAGAGTTTTACAAATAAAATATAAAACAAATATTATAGACACTTAATTCTTTGAAGAATTTTATCAAAATAAAGGTAAGACTTAAAAATAAATAAAATTCATTTTTAAGATCTTTAATAAGTATATTTCACTAGAAAAATACTATGTATATTATTCAAAAACATTTTAATATAAATAAAATTCATTTCTTATTTTACTCAAATAAAATACCCACTTTGTTAATTCTAAAATTATTTCTTAAGTAAGAAATAATCACATTTTCTTATAAAACACTAAAACCTTTAAAGTTTAATTACTAAGTCTAAATCCATAATCAAAATAAAACTTAAATATAACTATTAGCTTTTAAATACTCTTATTAAACCTTAAATTCAAATAAAACTCCTTTTAAATAAATGTTATATGTCACTCATGTATAAGGTGGTGAATAATCTCCATCTCTTAACCACTCTTAAAATGATTCTAAACCCTAAAAAATTTATAAGATCATCTAATTATGCTCCCATGAATAAGAAGCATGTTGTAAATTCATCTTTCACTTAAATTAAAATGGATCATCCATAATCATATTTATCAAAACCCTAAAACTAGATGATATTCTAAAACTCACTATCTCTTAAAAATCCACTTCTATTTTTATAGTTAACTTTGGTCTAAACAATCATAAACATCTCATTTGAAGTTTAGTCATGTTTTAAAGTTAACTTTAGTCACTTGTATCATCAATTGAAATATGATAACACAACATTATTTGTAACCCTCACAAACCCTAATTTAAAACTTAATAACCCTTAAGACAAATTAACCTTAACTAAATACTAGTTTCTTCAAATGTTATTATTTTTGCCACTTCACACAAACAAGTCTATAATAGTTCCTTCAGCTCTTAAGAACTCAACCCAAGGACTTTTATCCTAGTCACCAGATAACAATTAATCATAACCACATTACTCTATCTGTACTTGTATATTTTGGATTGTTAACACTTAAGTTCCTTATCAATGTCATTGCTTATGAAATAAACTTAAAGATAAACCCAATCTTAAAGAAGGTACCTAAAATCAACTTATTCAAAATACTAAGGGTTTAACTTTGAAAATTATAAAATTGCATAGCATTACTTATGCATAATGGCATCTTGCTTCTTTAAACATTAGTCCTTACCGGACCAATGATGCTGATTTCAGATATTGGATCTTATATCATCTCAAAGACCGTGAGTGCATAATCTTGCAATCACAAAAGGCAAGTTCACACTTGCTCATGTCCTTTGATTATTTTCTGTAAAGTGTTTTGCAAATCTAGTGTTGTCATCACCTGCATTTCAAAAAGGTCAGAAAACACTATTTTCATAATAATGTGATTATAGGTTATTTACCATGAGGTAATAACCTTCTATGGAAGTTCCGGTGGTAAAGGAACATATAATCTAGGACTTAAAAACCAATGTCACCAGTGATTTTTGCGCCGTATATTACGCGTTAACCATGATATTTGGAATGGGACGGAGAAGTCAGCTGGATTGGATCTCTCTCGCATGCCAAGGATTACCGGGCCGTTGTTGCAACTCCTCTTGTAGAGGGTTAGTAGGTTATGGGTGGGATCCCTCAACGTCCCATGGCTTCTGGTATCTATGAGGGTTGTACACCTTAGGCTGATAATGGAAACAAGTTTTACCCTAGGTCTGATGTGCAATCCGTCGGGTATGCGGGGTCACGGAGAAGGACAGTGATTGGCTTGGATCTTAGTCTGTGCCTCACACCAAGGAAGTGTGAACGAGCCTATAACTCGGATGTGCAACAAAGCTAAGATCTCTCATGGGTAAAGTAATGCACCTCTGTAGAGTGTAAGAACTGTAACTTGTTACTCCCTGTTCCGGGAAGGAGCTACGAATGCTGCGGGAAAGGAACTCCATGAAAGTTCTGGTAAACCCGTGAAGGCCGATGGACATAGTTTTTCAGAATAAAAGCAACCTTTGAAGAAACGTTTTCGAAAACTTGCATTGCCTATGACCTATGGTATGTGGCTGTAGATAGTGCATCAAACACTCCTCTTTAGTGAATTTGCTGAGTACGCTCATACTCAACGTATCTTCTTAACCCTTGCTAGATCTCGGAGAAACCAATGGATTCCTAGGAAATAAGTTACCTGAAGAGTTGAAGATATCCGAGGGAGATCAACGGAGTCGAAGACCTTACCGGAATCTATCGAAGACAAGCTGAAGCGTAGAATATAAATAAAACTCCTAGAATCTAGAACCTACTTCTATAGAACAATACTATAGTAGTACTTTCAAGCCTTATACATATATTAATAGTAGTACTTCTAAAGTAACTTCGAGTGGACCTTTCTAGTTCTTTCTTTATAATATTCCTCACTGTGCGAGGAAGTTCTCTGGATCTTTTGTAATATGTTATATGTAATCTAAAGTGTTGCCTTGGACCTGCGATGTTTCTGTTGTACCACTCTGAGGGATATAATGCGGATGGAACGGTGTTCCAGTGGTGTTATGTCAACGACTATAGTGTACTACATCATGCGGTGGTATGCTGGGTCACCACAGAGGATGAAGCTTATGATGCCATAAGGAAATTAATCATGATCTATGGTACACCTTACAAGTCTGATTCCTCTTTCACAAGTATTTTTGCTAAGTTGAACCATCTTGAGACCAGTGTTGCTGCCATGAATAGTTGCTATCACACTCTTACGGCCTACCATGATTATGTTCCTATAAATTCCGAGCCTTCAAAATGGTTTCCCACAATCAAAGTCTCAATAAACACTACACTTTTTGATGCTCGCTGTGATATCATCTGAATTTTGTCTCATGCCTAAAGATATTTTTGATTCCTTGAGTCTTTGGGGGCTTATCGAAGGAGTAGAGGAAATCTATCTTACCAACAATACCACTATATCACCCATTGGAATAGCTAAAGGTGTGTTTACAAAAATCTCAAGAAATATGGTGACTATTAATTATCTTGTTATTGAATGTGTAGGCAAGGGACAGATCACACTTGGAAGGTCTCTACTTAAACACCTTGGGGAAGTGATAGATGTTGGGAAAGGTATCATGCACTTTGATCCTTCGGTAAGCTATCATATCTTCCCTAAAGAGAAAAAGAAAGGTAAGAAAGGAAGGAACAAGAGGGAAATTCTTCATTTGAAAATACTTGATTCTTCTTGCTTCTTGTGCCTAACTTAAAGGCGTTAAAGAAAAGTACTTGTTGGGAGATAACCCAAGAGTTTCCTTGAGTCTTGGAAGTTATTAATTCTGTAATAACCTCTCCTTATTCTTTTTGTTTGCTTTTTGTGCCAAGAATGACTTCTAATGAGAGGGAAGTAAGATTTGGGGAGTTGCTGTCCCGAAACAGATTTCTGTCCTCCACCAAAAACAATCGTGAGGAGGCTCTGTAACTCGGATTTACGTCAAAATTTACGAATAAATCCCCAAGTATGTTAGATAACTTTCGTTACGTCAACACTTTTTGATTTGAGAAATAGAAGATGTTCGAAAAAATTTGTTTCTACCTGCTGGTCTGTTTTGACAGATTTCTGCCATTATTTGCATTTGCTTCTTATTGATTCCTTTTTTAGTTCTCTTCAGGTAAATTGAGCTTTTTGAAGGAGTTACTATAGTAGCTTGTGTTTTTAGTGAAAATCCTTGCTGTTCCAAAGCTTTGCCAGTGGTCTAATATCTTTAGAATACACTAATGTTGCTAATGAAGATTGTGTGAAGTTTTGTATAAAGGAAAAAATTCAGGTGTAGAGAGAGAATGATGAAATGAGATGAAGAATGGACAAAAGCTCAAGCTTGGGGATGCCACCATGGTGTCACCCCAAGAAATATCCAAGAGGTACAAGAGTCAAAGCTTGGGGATGCCCAAGGCATCCCCTCCTTCATCAATAAAAAGCTCAGGTCTATCTAGACACTTCGTTTTTATTTTTTCATGTACAATTGTGTTGTTCTTGGAGCGTCTTAGTTTTTGTTTGCTTTGCTTAGGTTGTTTAGTTTGCTTGAATGAAGTATTTTGGACCCCCGTTCTCGCTGTGTTGTTTTGCAAATAAGTTTGCTTGGTGTTTGGAAAGGAGTAGTAAGTTCTTGCTTGAAGTGCAAGAGGAGCGTGCATTGACTGTGACTTAGACTTTAGCATGACATGCTAGGTGTTGTTTTATCATTATGATTAGTGATTATTGCTGTAGCATGTATTGTTCCAAACAATTGGGATTGCTTAGTGTGCCTTGAAGAAATTATGCGTTGTTTTAGCATGCAAAAGGATAGTATTGTGGTATTCTCCTTTGATGTTTTGCTTGGGTTGACTTGGCACATGCTCACACCATGTTATGACTATGACAAGTCACCATTAGCCTCTATGATCATTTAGTCCTTGACTTGTAGTACCACTCTTTGCTTTGATTAGTTTTCTTTGTTGCATTGCATAATTATGGCCATTATTGCTCTCTTAGTTGGTTGCTCCCAGTCTTTTGCTAGCCTCCACTTGTATGAGTAAGTTCTACTCATGCCTCCAACTCCCAAGAAACAAAGTTATTCCAAAGTGTCCACTATATATTCCTATGCATGGTGTGCTACACCATTCCAAGTATATTCTTGTTTTCATCTATCTTGCGATTAAAAACTATTTTGTTATGTGAAAACTTAGTGATTAAAGCCCTCACAAACTTGATGGAACACTTTATTCTTTGCCCCTAATAAACTTGAACCATTGTGACAACTTTGTTGTATATGCTTGCACTTATAAGTTGGAATTAGCAGAACCGTGTTGTCACAGGGAACGTTTTCAACATTGCACTTGTACCTTGTTGTACTCAGTTGATATCATGTTCTTTTGTCTATGGATGTCACCGTGTGAAATAAAGAGGGAACTTGTAAGTCCATGGAGTTTGTATCCTGTGTTAGAGAAACGCCTGTGCCGCTAGTCTAAGCCATGCCTAATCATGGTAGAAACTTGCAGCATCACCATAGTGACATCTATGAAGCATTCTTCTTATAAAAAAAGAGACACATTGAGAAAAGAGGAAAGAGAGAAAAAAGCACCATATTCTCATGGTACATAAGAAGAATTGCTGAGATGGTCATTGTCTGCTTGCCTTGTCATTTTGGTTATGGGAAAGCTCCTGTACCATGTGCAAGGGGTATCCCGTTGGCGGTTCTCAATGATATGCAAATACTTACAGTGACAAGAACTTACCTGGACCCAAAGTTGAGTATGCATGAGGTGTGGCCCTCGTATTCAAGGGGCATGAGATTGCCAACTTATACTTCGTCAAGCATATACTCCAGCTTTGCCACTTTAACCTTAACCACTTCAAGATGCTTATGATAGGGGTAATGAGGGCTGAAAGCTAACAAGTACCATAATTTTTGGAAGCTCTTTTTGAAACTTGTAATCCCTGCTTCCTTTACAAAAAGGCCTTTCTTCCATCATTATTGAGTCTCCACCTTCTACCTTTAGGCACCATTAAGAGAGCATAGTTGTCATTCTGTGTGCAGTGTACCAAAGATTATTACTTGATGCATATTGTGTTATTACTTGCTCTTGTGCTACTTGTTTCTAGTCACCCTTGTGAACTTTGCAGGTGTCCTATGCATTATATTGCTACTCTATGAGGGACAAGCTGATTACCACTATGCTATGTTTTCTGCATGTGAAACAAACAAACGTTTTTCAATGAATGTTATTCATGATCTTTGTTTGTAGATTGTCATATTGCATGCATAGTTACTATGTCCTATTGTTAGAACTCCATATTTCATGCACATGTTTAGAGTTCTTTGATCCCAACTTTCAATGCTTGCAAATGGTTGTATCTTTATTGTGAGGGTGCATGTCACCTAAAAAATATTCTGTTTATCACTTACCTACTCGAGGACGAGCAGGTGTTAAGCTTGGGGATGATGATACGTTGGAAACGTATCTATAATTTTTGATGCTCCATGCTTGTTTTGTATCTACTTTGCTTTGCTTGTCTACACTTTGAGGTGCTTTTTACATGTTTTCTGGTACTAACCTATTAACAAGTTGCAACAGTGCCAGATGCCTGTTTTCTGCTGTTTTTGGTTTCAGAAAAGTTAGTAAAGAAATATTCTAGGAATTGGACGGGACAAACGTCAAATCAATTACTTTCCGTGGGGAACAAGAAGTCCAGAGGAGAGCCGGAGGAGCCGGCTAGGGGGCCAGACCCACCCCAGGCGCGGGAGCAGGTGGGCCCGCGCCTAGCTAGGGTTTGGTGGCCCTGGCCTCCTCCCGGTCTCGCCACTTTGCCTATAAGAAGCCCCCGATGCAGAAACCCTAAGTACCCGATCAGAAATCCACGAAACCGTCTGTAGCCTCTGCCACCATCGTCCCTAGATCGGGGGGATCTAAAGTTCTTCCCGACACCCTGTCGGAGGGGAGATCATCCCGGAGGCCTTCTCTCTGGTATGGTTCTGAGTAGTTCCACCTTGGACTATGGGTCCATGTAGTAGCTAGATGGTTGTATCTCCTCCTTTTTGCTTTCATGTATAGATCTTGTGAGCTCTGTTCATGATCAAGATCTAATCTATTTGTAATCATGCATGTTGTGTTTGCGGGGATCTGATGGATATTGAGATTATTATGTTGGTTTGATTAATGGTTTTATCTTTATGATTCTATCATGCCTATGTTGTTTGTGATCTTGCATGCTCTCCGTTGCTAGTGGTTATCTTGGCCAAGTAGTTGCTAGTGACTCCAAGAGGGGGTATTTATGCTCGATAGTGGGTTCATGACTCTAGTTTCCAAGGGAAGTGACAGAAATCTCTTCGGTTGTAGATGTGCTGTTGCTACTAGTGAGAAAACAACGTTCTCTTGTTCATGGAACATGTGGACTGTTTACCTTACACACTTTGCTTAAAGCAGTTGTCTGTTGCTTGCAACTTAATACTGGAGGGGGTTCGGATGATAACCTGAAGGTGGACTTCTAGTCATAGATGCAGTTGGATGACGGTCTATGTATATTGTTGTATTTCCCAATCAACTTCATAGGATCTTTCTGGCTAGTAATTGCATTGTTATGCCTTGCTCAGTTCCTGTCAATTGCCTCGCTGTAATTTGTTTACCCTTCATGCCATGTTGTTTATCTAAGGAGAGCACCTCTAGTGAACTATGAACCCCGGTCCAATCTTTACCATTGATACATCTTTCACTAGTACCTATTTACTTGCTGCAAAGCATTACCTTCCACACCATACGTTTAATCCTTTGTTACAGCAAACTGGTGAGCTTGACAACCTCACTGATTCGTTGGGGCAAAGTCTTGAGTTTGTGTTGTGCAGGTCTCCGCGTTGGTCGCAACACCTGTGTGACGTTTCCTTCCTCCTTCTGGTTCGATAACCTCAGTCTCAACTAAGGGAAGACTTGGTGCTTGGTACTTCACACCTTGCTCTTGGGGTTTCCAACGAAGTGCTCCACGTCAGCACCAGCCATCAATCTCCGATCTCCCTTTGATGCATGTCTGGTATTCAGGATCCTGTAGGAAATCCTCTTGCAGCACGACATGCCAGGTCGGTTGAGAGCTTATAGATGCGGGCCTCCAAGTCACAGACGTTGTGGTCGTCATGAGCTAGAAAATGGGATTAGGCCCATGTATTACAGTCCTAAATGCACTTATCACCAACAACATGTCAACGCAGGGAAATTCCAAAGGAAGGATTATTGTTGAGATGTAGCTTATCTACAATACAAGATGGGGGTGGTAGATTGGTAATTTCTCTTTCCTATGGAAGTTCCCTCATAATATCAAGGTAGAAGATGTAGTTCAATATGCATGCTTTGGGATCAGAAGGAGCAACTGTCATGGTGTATGTGTCTATGTACCAAGGGGAGCTCGCACCACACTCGATGCTTCAAAAAGTTTGAATTCAACAAATATGACTAGAACCAAAATGGTGTGAATGGAAGATCATGGAACTGTTTGTATCACCTTTGGGGAACTTGAAAGATATGGATGAACAAGGAATTATTCAGGACTTTATGATTTTTCTAGGGTGAACATTTAATGCAATGACCCGAGGAACATAACAGTTGAGAGACTTTTTTGTTTGGAGGGGAAGTTGTATCAAATCAAGATAGCGGTTGAGTATCCTGATGAAGAAAATGTACTAGTAGTTGATAGAAATGATGGAGGATATGAAGGTGGAGGTAACAATGGGATTCCAAACCGTATTTGAGAACCATAAATCGTGTATTACTAAGTATGCTAACCAAAGCAACCTCATTCAACATGTTTGTTGACCGCCGATGCATTTTACTCTTTGTTATATACGGCCAAGATACAACCATGTGGAGCTATGTGCATGTTAGGGGGCCATCGCCCTCCGTAGCCAATTACTTTTCACACACATGCACAAATTTCCCAGCCCATTTGCACCCCTATAGAGTCGGTCCTAGCTCTGCCACGGAAGTAGACCACACAATCGACACCGCGGTCGATGTCGATCCTAAAAACAACACCAATAGGCACGTCATCCACATCAATACTTTACAAGGAGCATGTGACAGTAATCAACGATATCTCGAACCTAACGTTGCTCAGAGACGGTATGGACTGCATTCATCTACGAACTGCGATAATGGGAGCGTTGGTGTGTTGCTTTGAAACAGATGACACTTTCATCATGACTATAGGTATATTAAAGTCTGAACTTGATCGTGTTCATCAGGACCGTGTCATGTTGGTCCTAGACTTGTTGATCTCTATCGGCTCTTTGAACCATATATAAATCAATGAAGAAAGGAGGATGCCACCATTGAGAGTGAGCACTAAATTTTGATCGCTCTCTCATATTCAATCTAGGGTTTCTAAATTTTGATCTAAAGCTAACAATTGGTGCCAGGTGCCAACATGTTCTTCGCCGTAATGGAGGGAAGTAATTTTCCAAGACCAACGCTCAGAGCTACATAGCTTTGAGTTTTACACAATATCGATGGTACAACCTTGACACTTTTAGTGCAACAACAGTGCAATTTTCATTTGAGGCGAATATGTGACGTAATCAACCCCGAAGGTGATCAATCAATTCAAGAAGGATGGAGCAGATTATTGGAGGGATCGGCATGCAGCCGCACCCTCTACTCCATGATTCCGATTGACATGATGAAACACTAGATCACAATGGAGACAACAAAAGGAACATGTGATACTCAGGCGAAGGAGGAACACTGCAAACCCTAATGAAGAAATATCAGAATGTGTTAATGGGTGTTGTTGAAAGCATGAATTCATTCATCGGAAAGGTAATAACACTGAGGAATAACATAAAATTGTAGGTGCAAATTGGATAAGTGCAACTGATTTCTTGCAAGTATTGAGGACTACATAGATGTTCGATTCACGAAATATCAATTCTGTAGATCAAGGTATGTGAGACCACAAAATGCATATGAACAAGAATCACGAGTGGGTTGGAATTTCTCCAAAGGGTTTGATTCACTGGGCGGAACGTAGTGTAGGCGAAGGTGGGCTGCAGCGCCCACCCCCAGATTCTAGATAATTATTAGTGATATTTTCTACAAGGTATAAATTAGGAATTTTAGAGCATTCCCCCCCTCTTGAAATTCAAGTTTTGTGTTTTTTCCCTCCGGATTTTCTTCTCATGTTCCGCCAATGGTTTGATTGGTAACCAAGTACTTGCTATGGACCAAAAAAACAGAACGGTGTGCATGATTTTAGCATGAACAAATAAGTTAGTCGGTTCTTTCTCAAAGAGCTGGTAGCGCATCCCATAACTGAACTTGTGAACTTGGGAAGTAATTTATGGCAAACGCTAAGTAAGGTGGCAAGTGGGGTCTCATCAAAATTCCACTTCTAGTTTATTTGACAAATTATAGTTCAAGATTTTCTCAATTTTTTGAATTAGAATCTAGTAAATGAACTAAAGTGAGACTTTGATAGGATTCCACTTTACACCCTAAAACTAAGGTTGGTGATGCCACTTTCCTCGACACCGACATCTTTTCCCTGACACAAAGATTGATTTATCAGACTAAGCAGAGCAAACTAGATTTTTTTAGGGGGGCAAACTTTTTTAAGAATACAAGCGGGAGCAAAGTGTAGTTGGGTAAGAGCATCTCTAGCAGACCCCTTATCCGTCTGTCCTACAAAACGCATATAGATGCCAAGAAAAGCGCTTTTTTTCCATCTGCATGGGCTGGAACGAAATAGATCCCTTATGTGCAAACCACAAAAGAGAATATTCTCTTTTTACCATTCACATAAATGGTGTCTGCTCGGGCGCAAATCGCATGAACCCTCAAAACTAAAACACAAATGACAAAAATTAAGCAAATCTGACTGTTGTAAACATTCAAACGCGACAATTAAGCAAGTTTAACATAGTTTCTCCCAACCACGTCGCACAAGAGCACCAAAATATCACACGTCACCAAAACAATGATTATCATCAAGCATCATCACCACCACCACCACCACATGTCGGACCATCATCACTAGAAGGAGCATCAACCCTAGGTTGATCATGGCCTCTTTCCATCTCCGCTTACCTCCATCTCTCTCCATGATGTCCCTCCTTGCATCATCATGACACTCTAGAGTGATGGCATCCATGATGCTTCGGTCCATATACATGATATTTTTTTCCTCGGCAAGGAGCTTGGCCATGGCCTTGTTTTCCTCGGCAATGTTTTTCTCTCCTCCATGGCTACCTTGCGCAAGACATCTTCCCGAAGTGATTTCCACCTTGCTTGCTTCTCAAGAGTTATCTTCTCGGCTAAAGCCATTTTTTCTTCCAATGTCTTGGCCACCATCAAATCATTTGACTTCACCTTGTGATCGATCTTGTCTCTCAAACTT
This sequence comes from Avena sativa, assembly GCA_916181665.1. Lineage (NCBI taxonomy): Eukaryota > Viridiplantae > Streptophyta > Magnoliopsida > Poales > Poaceae > Avena > Avena sativa. The sequence continues at coordinate 375,618,428 of OV702282.1, forward strand.
GAATTCTTGGCTTTCTTCTTTAGCTTCTCCTTCATCATCTTGTTGCCATCGGGCTTGCCCTTGTTTCTCCCTTCCAGTGTAACATCATCATCTTCATCATCATCCAATTGGATGACTGAGCCTCTTTTGGGTGGAGCTTCTTGCTCCCTCAACTTCCATTTGTCACTTCTTTGGAGCAAAAGTCAATAATGCTCAAGGTTAAATGGCTTGCCCTTTGAATTGCCATCTCTAAGTACCGTTCTTTTGTAATGCTTTCTTACAAAATGCAAACATGTTTTGAAATGCAACAAATGAATTGGAATATTTATGCACAAATATGAATTGGAAATAAGAAACACTCACATAGTCACCCTTAATCGAACCACTTGGCGGTGCTCCTCGAAATTGCTCCAAGCATCCACTCCAATAACTACAAGTGTTCTGAACAAAATCCCAACGACCCTGGAGTGATCGATAGGTGCATGGAACCGTCCTAGGAAGAGATGGAATGAACTGAAATAATTTATCTCTGATCCGTTGCCAATACCACTTCCCGGTTTGGTCGGTGCCGGTCACGGCATCGAGAGACACACTCTCCGAAGCTTTGATCAATGTCACATCTTCCAATTGGGTGTAGTTCATAATTCTCTTGCAGAGGGGAACTTGTGATCCATCCACCTCCTACACCCCATCCTCATCATCATGATCCTCACCACCATCCACCTTGTTGTAAACTTGGGATGACTCAAACTCATCTCCAAAGTCGTTGATCGTAGCATGCTCGATGTCCACCGCATTCTCATTCAACAAATTCACAAACGACATTGGAACATCATGAAAATAGTCGCTATAAAGTGGCATGTTGAAATAATTTTACTAACCATGTACGAATTATAATACGCCAAAGGGGGCAAATTATTCATACCTCGCGACGGTGGCTTTGGCGACTCTAGCGGCTATGGAGGGCGTCTTCAAGGTGGCATGCTTGCATTTCGGCACTATCTTCCTCACCTTCTTCATCGTCGGCTTCTTCTTCGACATGGTCGTGGCAGCGTCGATAGCGTTGGCGACTACAGGAACGGCGGTAGCGGGCCCACCAACTCCCTGTATGACGATGGAGCCCTTCCTCTTTTGCTTCGATGCCTGGAGCCTTTCGTTGGCACAAAAACTGCTGTGGTGGAGGCGTCGACAGTTGACAGCCTGCGCCAGTGCGACCTCACTAGGGTGTAACACCCTAGCATTTAGGAACCAACAAAGGGTAGAAATAGGATTTTGTGCATGTGCATGCATTCATCTGTAAAAATACGGGTAAATTTTTCGCCAAACAAAAACCTAAAGTGATCAGAGTTGATTTCACTATCTAGAGATAGGAATAGCTCTTCATAGTGATTGTTATAAATTTTGACATGATCTTTATAAATTAATGTGTTTTGGGGGGAAATAATTTGATTGAAATTTGAATATTTTGGAAAATATTTAAAGTTTAGAAGTTAGTATTTTAAAAAGGTTTTCCAAATTTATTTAGTAATATTATTTGTTATATTAATGATATATTAAACAATAATAAGAAATTAAGACAAAAATTTAAATAAGAAATGAATTCTTAATTATTTTCTTTATTCCATAACCATTTTACAATGTAGGAATTATACAACCAAAGAGGTAATTCATTATAATAAGAGAATTACAAGAAATGAAATTCTATTATAAAGAAATTATTACAAGATTCTTACAAAAGAATAAAATGAAAAATTATAATAAAAATATATAAATCTATCTAATCCTATACTACATCTTGAGCATCCAGATCTTGTACCTGCAAAATACAAAGGACATAAAAAGAGAAACAAAAGTACTATTTTTTGTTAGTTTTACTCTCAGTTGAGAGCAGTGAAGTGCACTGCTCAAAATTACATCATTGAGTAGTTAAAGGGCCAAATTCCATCAATATAAAGAATATGTTCTTTTCAAACAAAAGAACTACAGATTCATATCATTAGCACAATAAAAAGGGGCAAGTTTCACTAGGGTAGTTATTAGTAAAAGGATAGAAGTGAAAACAATTTCACTTGATCTGATCCACAAACAACCCAAGCAGCCAGGCAGCACAGTCAACTAATTGCATGTTGTGTGTTGTCAACACAACAGCAACAACAGAAGCAATCAAAAGGGAAGTGCACAGTCGTAGCACAACTCCCAATAGCTCATTCTCATTCTCAAGCACAAATCCAAGAACACACCAAGCCTTTCAAAGCCCAAACAGAACCACTAGCCAAGATATACGCCAACTCATTCAACCATATACAATATGGTGACATAAGGAGGGGGTGGAGCAGGTGGAGAGCAAGATTAAGATCAAGCTCATAGGAATCAGGAAGGGCAGGAACAACACCAAGAGGTGCAGAACCACATCAAGCCAGCAACAACAACAAGCTAGCAAGAGCAATGCGGTGACCCAGCATACCACTGCATGATGTAGTACACTATATTCGTTGACATAACACCAATGAAACACTGTTCACTAGTATTACATCCCTCAGAGTGGTATAATAGAAACACAGCAGGTCCAAGACATTACTATAGGTTACATCTCGACTCTATACAAAAGATCCAGAGAACACTCTAGGTTAAAGAGAGAGAAAGAAACTTCTTACAAAGAAGAATCAGAAATAATCAACTCATGAATAACATGCTAATAATATTAGCATCTAACTATTTGGATTGCATTGCTGCTGTTGCAATACTCTACAGAAATAGGTTATATGGCTAGAGATTATATTCCTATCTACTCAGCAACTTCCTCTTCTCTTTAGTTGATGTGTATGTTGACTTCCTTGAATTCATTGAAGAGCTTGAGCTATTGATGACGATTCTCTTGAGCATAAGTTGATGTAGACGTCGGCTCAATAGCTTCAAAATCTAGCAAGGGTTAAGAAGATACGTTGAGTACGAGCATACTCAGCAAGTTCACTAGAAAAGGAGTGTTTGATGCACTATATCTATAGCCACAGACCGTAGGTCATAGGCAATGCAAGTTTTCGTAAACATTTCTTCAAACGTTGCTTTTATTCTAAAAAGCTATGTCCGTCAGCCTTCACGAGTTTACCAGAACTTTTATGGAGTTCCTTTCCCGCCGCGTTCGCAGCTCCTTCCCGGAACAAGGAGTAACAGGTTACAATTCTTACACTCTGTAGAGGTGCGTTACTTTACCCATGAGAGACCTTAGCCTTGTTGCACAACCAAGTCATGAGCTTGTCCACACTTTCTTGGTATGTGGCTCAGTCTAAGATCCAAGCCAATCACTGTCTTCTCCGCGACCCCGCATGTCTCCTTGGTGTCCGCCAGCCCACCTATTAAATTACGGTAATTGGCAGTACATACCGTTCAGATGTCGGAACTATCATGGGACGTTGAGGGTTCCCACCCATATGCTGCATATCTCCTACGAATTACCAATTAATGCACGGAGATAACAGCCACGACCCGCACATCCGGCTCCATGCGAGAGGGAAAAGATACAGCTAACTTCTTCGTCCCATTCCAAATCTCATGGTCAACATTCCAAATCTCATGGTCAACACATAATATACGGTGCAAGAATCACTGGCGATATTGGTTGTTTTGTCCTAGATAATATGTCCCTTTACCACCGGAACTTTCATAGTAGGTTATTACCTTATGGTAAATAACCTATAATCAAATTATTATGAAAATAGTGTTTTCTGACCTTTTTTAAATGGAGGTGATGACAACACTGGATTTGCAAAATACTTTACAAAAAAATAATCAAAGGACATGAGCAAGTGTGAACTTGCCTTTTGTGATTGCAAGATTATGCACTCACGGTCTTCGAGACTATAAAAGATTTAATATCTGAAATCAACATCATTGGTCCTGTAAGGACTAATGTTTAAATAAGCAAGATGCTATTGTGCATAGTAATGTAATGTAATGCAATTTGATAAACTCGAATCCCCGGTATAAGCGTTGATCTAGGGTTTGGATGCTGGAAATGGTTCCTATAGAATGTATTGTACTTTTAGATAAGTTTCACATGTGTGCTTCTTATTAGGGCTTGTGAGTGTGTGTGAAACAATATGTAGTTATAATATCATACAACAATAAGATACAAAATTGTGGAATGCTATTCAAAGATTACTTATATAAGAATTGCCTTATCTTCAAATCTTACTTTACAAGTATTAGCATTTATAAGGAAATTAAGTATTAACAATCCTAATATACAACTAAAGTATAAAGTAATGTGATTATGATTAGTTGTTATCTATTGATTGAAGTGGCAAAAAGAATAACATTTGAAGAAAAGATTTCTTTTCTAAGGTCTAAACAATCTTTGTGGTTAATCAAATGTGGTCAATGTTGTTTGTGCTTGATCGAATAGTTTGGACTTGAGATGATTTACGACTTAATTATAACAGACCAAAGTTAACTATAAAACACATAATAAGGTCTTTAATTATACTTAAAAGTCTTGTAGACTAAAGTTAATTTTAAGAACATGGATCGATTTAAGGTGTAATGCTTATGATATTATACTTGCTCATCTTATAATATTTCCTTAAAATTACTTAAAAATGGCATTACTTCTATTTGAGTAGTGGTTTCCTAACATTATAAATGTATAAAAGGATTTATCTCCTTATAAGGGTGTGGTTATGGTTTGTGAATAAGTAAACAATATTATTTACTACTTATGAATTATCTTTGGATTTAGTCCATTATAAATTTGTGAGCGAAACAATGGTAAAAGGTTTTATTTGGTTGAAAATATCATTCTTGAAGATTTTATAATTGATAAGAATCTTTTTAGAAAATGATCTACACTTATGGTTGAATGATAATTCAATAAGATTGTATTTAAAATGTGTTGAACCATTTTGTCTTCATATTATCAATATCCAAGACTAATACTATTTATTAGACTCAATTGGCTAATTTTAGAAATTTTAGCAAATTTTATTTACCCTTATATGAATTATCAACTAAGTAAATAGGTTTAAATTCAAGTTATTAAAGTGTTTAAATTTTTATTTACCTCAAAAGTGGAATATTATATTTTTAACATGTAGGTACTATTTTTGTAATCATTTCGGTATATTACATTTATTTTTGTGATTTATAAATAATAAGATATGATTTTTATAAGATTTACTACTTTATAAACATTTAATAAATGATAAGTATTTAATTAGGTGAAATAATATTACATGATTATAGTTTTAAATTATAGTTCTTATTTTTCTAAGATTTTTGGTATTTTATTTATTTATTTTAACATTTACCAATATTAAAATATGAATTATCAAGTTTTATTACTTATAAACCTTTATTAAATAATATTTATTTAAATAATAATATTTGGTAACACAATTAAGTTATAGATTTTATTTTTTTGATAATTTTCATATATTAAACATATTTTTCTGACTTATAGAACAATAGTTATTAAATTTATAAGGTTTATTCAATTTCTGAAATTATTAAAATAAAATATCTAAATTGTTTATTGAGTCATGGCTGAAGTCAGCAGGTAGTGAAAGGTTTTTCTTACTGGGGCTATTCCTACCCCAATCACTGACCGGTGGGGTCTATGCCACGTTATATCCAATGTTTTTGATTTATTATAAAAATTATTAGCACAATTTATAAAAAGAGAAAAACAACAATATGACATCAGGTGATGTGTCATGCTGACATCACACGAGATGATCCTCACTGGTTGAGTATCAATCGATCGATTGAGTGTGTGCGCGCGGTTGTGAAGGGTCGTGTTAGAATCAGCGGAGCGAGGTGAAGCTAACTGTGGCACGCGCCGCTCGATTTAGGTCGTCGGAACAGTGATTGCGATGGTGGCAGATGCTCGTCGGGGAAACAAACTGGGACGAGAACGAGCAAAATAAATGGTGCCCGAGCAACAAGGGCTCACCAGAAGGTGGATGAAGGAGTCGGTGAAGAAAATAACCTAGGAGTAGAAAAAAATAACTAAATAACCTTCGCGGAAAAAGTAACCAAGATGTCTCATGTCACATACACACGCACGCACATAAAAAACCTTCCTATATGGGAGTAGATTATTTTAGCTGTCAAAAGAAGAAGGGAATATTTTTGTATTAATAAACGTCCATCCATATTTGATTATGCCATAACTTTAGCAAATTCTGATGCACCCGTTAGAATGATTTTGTGTATTAATAAACGTCCATCCATATTAACTAGGAAGATTTCCCTGCTCCCCAAAGGGATTTGTTTTAGTTGTCAAGAAAGAAGGGAATTATTCTGTATTATTACGTCCATCAATGATTATGCCGTAACGACTTTGGCAGATTTTGATATGCGCCCTTTAATACCTTCCGTCGAACAAATGAAAGCTCTATATAACCACGAATATTTCCCTGCTCCCCAACAACAACCACTCCAACTACAGGACTACAGGAAAGAAAGAGAGATACATACACAGAAACAGACATGAAGAACGCAGCCGCTCTGGCCTTGTGTCTAGCCACCGCCGCCATCATCTTGGCGGGCAGCAGCGAGGCATGCCCGGGATCCCCGACCATGGCCGTCGAGGACGCGTGCCAGAAGGCCACCCCCGGGGATAGGCAGACGTACTGGCTATGCATGAAGTTCATGGAGGCGCCGCCACGGGAGGCCGACGTCACCGTCTACGCCGCCAGAGCCGGGAAACGGGCCTTTCTCTCCTACGCCGCGCAGAAGACCGAAGCCGGCGAGCAGCTGAGGAACCAGTCGCTCCCCGGCGAGCTGAAGGACGCGTACACCGGCTGCCTGAGCGACTACGACGCCGCCACGGCCGCGATGGGCGCCGCGCTGCAGAAGGTGGACGCCTGCGACCTGAAGGCGTCTTTCGGCGGTTTCGACGCGACCCTCGCCGGCCTCGAGAGGTGCCGCGTCAGGCTGGCGGGCTTCTCGGACGTCATCGCGGTGGATATTGCGTACGGTGTACTGGGTGACAAGACCGAGACCGCGCTCGCGTACTCGCTCACGCGCCTGGCCGTGCCAACTAGCTAGTGACCGTCGCCGATGTACGGCCGTTTTCTCTTGCGAAATAACAGCGTGGATGCGCGTTTATTTGATTTGATTCATTATTCGGTTATCATCATGCTTGGCCGATGCGATTTGCGCTGACGTACTTCCTCCGATCCATATTACTTGTCGTAGAAATGAATGTATCTAGATATGTTTTAGTGCTAGATACATCTAATCTAACAACAATTAATATGGATCGGAGAGAGTACTGTTTTCTTGTGCTTGCGGATCTCTAAGATGGCCGATATGTGTAGTTGTTGTGCTTGCGTGCCTCGACACATGCTGCTAAAATTGACTCAACAGGTCTGGACTCTGCGACGCGATGCTCCGCTCGCTACAAGGCTCTCCGCTCGCTACAAGGCTCTCTGCAACCCGACGCTTGTGTAGTTGTTTTCTAGAGAACAGACGCTTTTTCTTAGATTGCTACCCAGCCAATCCAAGATTTTTTTCCATACAAAGCAACGAGGAACAGTAGTCCTCTGTTACAGTTGGGGTGTCGAGCGGGCGAGTCGCGGCACTGTTTTTTAACTAAAATTTTCATTAATTTTCCCAGCTTTTGAGACCTTTTTTTGCCTATATTATCTTTTGCGGGTTCGTTATGCGGGTGCCGCTTGCCATCCTACTTACGGTCGTCCCATGAGCAAATATATCTTTATCATTAAATTCAAAGATATTGTGATGTGTGGTCTCACAGTTCGTGATAATTACTAAAATACCACCATAACAACAAACTTATGCACCCCTGCTTTTTAGATCATATCTACTCCATCTAACTAATCCGCTAACAATTTTTCTTACCTCAACAAACAATTCAAACCTCTTTGGAATACACGCTCGTCCACGACTCGTCGACCATCCAACAAATTTTAAAAAGATGCCACCACAATTTTATCTCGTGATTAATGCCTTTGTTACAAGATTTAGTTAAGCTCCTCGCACCGATCACTCTTGCTGTCTAAGGGATATTTGTTTCCACAACTCCTCCCGTAATCACTGGCCTAAACACACAAAAACAATGTTCTCCTTCCCATATTATATACAAAGCCAAAAGCCACTGATGTCGTCCTCTACCTCTCATGACCTCCTATCTTGGAGGCTACGGATGTTGCTGGTGTCTGACTAGACATTCTCGGTTGTGGTCTTCTGGTCTGTCAGTGGGGAAGAGAGAAAGAGGCAATCAGTGCAACAGAGGGACGCGTTCATGGGCTACCCCGGCGTTAGCAAGGGTACCTACGCCAGTTGCCTCTCCCTCTTCCTTGGCGTGCTAAGATCTCTGCCGACAACCTTGTTTGTGAAGATAATTGGGCCGCTTGCCGTGTAGGTGAGGCCCTTTCTCTTCTTGTATGCTTAAACCATATCAAATCGTTCCATGATATTCTTATTGCGATTTGAATTCAATTTTTCAAATTCTGCTGAGGTCTCTAGATCAAAGGTCAGTTTTCTTGAAAAAAATCTGTAGAGGTGTGCCTATTGTGGTGTGTGTGGCTTTACACTAAGTGGAGTCACATGTTTGGATCAACGACACAATAACGAACGTAATGGAGTTTTCTTAGACTTTATTCGTGATGTGATCGTAATATCGTACAAGTGTTTACAAGATGGATCTCGACAAATTCAGAAAGACGCCCGTCAAGAGTATATGAATCTAGGATTTTTGACTTAGAGACTAGAACTACGGCTAAAGCTATGACATGGGCTTACATAACATATTATATTCAGGTGAATGGTCTTCAGTATATATAGGCGTTGTAGTCTCGTCGTGTCTCTATCTTTCCTTGCTCGTCAAGTTGATCTCCGATCTCCATTTGATGCACGTTTGGTCTTCAGGATCCTCCAGAAAGTCCTCTTGCAACACGACATGTCAGATTGGTTGAGAGATTCTAGATACGGGCCTCCAAGTCACAGACGTTGTGTTCGTCATGAGCAGGAAAGTGGGATAAGGCCCGTGTATTACAAGCCTAAATGCACTTATCACCAACAATATGTCAAGGTAGGGAAATTCCAAAGGAAGCATTATTGTTGAGATGTAGTTTATCTACAATACAAGATGGGGATGGTATATTGGTAATTTCTCTTTCCTAGAGAAGTTCCCTCCTAATATCAAGGTAGAAGATGTAGTTCAATATGCATGCTTTGGGATCACAAGGAGCAACCGTCATGGAATATGTGTCTGTGTCTATTTGGTAGGGCAAGCTCACACCACACTCGATGCTTCAAAAAGTTTGAATTCAACTAATATAACTAGAACCAAACTTGTTTGAATGGATGGAAAAATTCGTATCACCTTTGTGGAATTTGAAAGATATGGTCGAGCAAGGAATTATTCAGGCTTTTATAAGTTTGCTAGGGTGCACATTTAATGCACTGAGCCAAGGAACATACCAGTTGAGAGACTTTTTGTTTGGAGGGGGAGTTGTATCAAATCAAGATAGTGGTAGAGTATCCTGATGATGAAAATGTACTAGTAGTTGACAACAATGATGGAGGATGTGAAGGTGAAGGTGGAGGTGATAATGGGCCTCCAAACCATATTTGAGAACCATAAATTGTGTATTACTAAGTATGTTGACTAAAGAACCCTCGGTCAACAAGTTTGTTGATCGCCAATTCATTTTACTCTTTGTTATATATATGGCCAAGATACAACCATGTGGAGCTATGTGCATGTTAGGGCCGTCGCCCCTCCCTAGCCAATGATTTTCACACGCATGCACAAACTTCCTAGCCCATTTGCACTTCTATAGAGTTGGTCCCAGCTCTGCCACAAAAGTAGACCACACAATCGACACCTCCATCGATGTCGCTCCTCAAAACAACACCAATAGGCACGTTATCACATCAAGATTAAAGTCTGAACTTGATCATGTTCATCAAGGTCGTGTGATGTTGGGCCTAGCCTTGTTGATCTCTATCGGCTATTTTAACCATATATAAAACAATGAAGAAAAGAGAATGCCTCCATTGAGGGAGCACCAAATTTTGATCTCTCTCTCTCTCATATTCAATCCAGGGTTTCTAAATTTTGATCTAAAGATAACAATTGGTACCAGGTGCCAATGTGTTCTTCATCGTAATGGAGAGTGTGATGGGAGGGAAGCAATTTGATGAGACCAACGCTCAAAGCTACATAGCTTTGAGTTTTACACAATATCGATGGTATGACCTTGATACTTTTAGTGTATGGACAACAACGACGCAATTTTCATTTGAGGCAAACAATATATGTGACATAATCAACCCCGAAGGTGATCAATCAATTCAAGAAGGACGAAGTGGATTATTGTAGGGATCAACACGCAGACACGCCCTATATTCCATGATTCTGACCGACAGGATGAAACACTTGATCACAATGGAGACAGCAAAAGGAACATGTGATTCAGTCAAAACCCTAAGCGGGGGGAGGGGATACTCAGGCGAAGAAGGAACACTGCAAACACTAATGAAGAAATATCAAAATGTATCAATGGGTGTGTTGAAAGCATGGACTCATTCACCGGGAAGGTAATAACAACGAGGAATAACATAAAACTCTAGGTGCAAATTGGGTAAGTGCAACTGCTTTAATTGCTTGCAAGTATTGAAGACTACATAGACAATGTTCGATTCACCAAATCTCAATTTTCTAGATCAAGGTATGTGAGACCACCAAATTCATATGAACAAGAACCTATGACAGCAGGTTGGGCGTCCTCATCCCCAAGCCGAAGCTACGCACCCTCTCTCACCTCTAGTGCATAATGGGATTGAATTATCTCCTTGGGAAGAGCTTATCACAACGAATGCAAATGAAGAAAGCAAAGAGCTCATGGAGAAAATGGGAGAAACATATAGAGGGGAAGGACAAGAACCGAATAGCTAACACATGGGTCAATACGAATCCGGTTGACACGGTTGTGTGATGATTTCTTTGCCCATGATCAATGGGCCTCATTGGTTAGAAACGCAATCATAGTGGACTTAAAAGACTATTCAAGCTATATGGGCTTCTTGCCCAAATAGTGTCGTGGATTTGAAAAAATAAAATAAAATAGTGGTAGCTAGCTTTAGAAAGAAAAATGGTGGTTTATAGGAATCAACGTGAGGGCAACGTGAGGGCACAAGACAAATCACGGGTGGGTTGGAATTTCTCCAAAGGTTTCGATTGGTAGCAATATACTCTTAAAATAGATGCGGCGGATTAAAATTTGGATGAATCTAAACATAGATATATCCAAATTTTAATAAATTTTGACATCTATGTTCAGACAGAGGAAGTACTTGCTATAGGCCAAGAAAAAAAGGAACTCATTTTAGCGTCAACAAATTGTTGGAATTTTGGTGAATATTGGGTTGTTAGCCCATTAGACAAATTCTGAAATTCTCTTTGGCCCACTTGATATGACTGCGCTAGTGGTGCTAAAGTTTAGTCCCACATTACTACTGGAAGGGAGTTAGACCACCTTATATAGTAGAGTGTTGCACCACTCACTAGGGTGTGACAAGGAGATAAGCCCTCGCGTACTCCTCCTCCGATGCCGCCCCTCTCGCCATGCCTCGCCTCACCACGACGCACGCGCCGCGGGTTGCGGGAATCTCGTCGAGCCGAGCTGTTTCCAGTTTTATGGATCGTGGGCTGTTACCGACTCGGACTTAGGATGTGCCCCACGATCTCCCTGATCTGTACTACATAAGATCGGTGATCGATCAATTCACAACACACGCCTACCTCTGGAACCTTGCGCCGCCACCTTTGTCTTCCCCATCCCGGCTTGCGGCATACACCGCGGGTCGGGACAGTAGGCCTTCGGAACCCCGCCTCTGGTGGACCTGTATGGGCGAGGGGCGATCAGGTTTTTGGGGAGCGCTCAAGCGCTACTACTGGCAACCACGACGTTGTTCGACGACGACTTCCCGAACGACGACTTATTCCTAGACGTCGGCGGCCTCTTCGGCAACCTCAACATGGGCGACAACTTTGATGTTGCTACCGCTGCGGCTACTGCCGCCACTTCACCCTCTGCTGTGGCTTCTGCCGCAACTGCATCGTATGTGATCTCAATCTCTCTCTTTCGGATTTTGCTAGAGTTTCTAGTTCTACCGTTTGACGTAGATGTGATAGGTTTATCTTATATAAATGTAATATGTTCATCTACTTTGTTAATCTGCATGATTGGTTTTAGTACCGTTTGTATGATCATGCTTTATCAGTTTATTACTCGAATTAAATCATATGGATTATTGCTTGTATTTTTGACACAAATAAGTTAGTGGGTTCTTTCTCAAAGAGCTGGTAGCGCATCCCACAACTGGAATTTTGAATTTGGGAAGTAATTTATGGCAAATGCTAAGTGGAATCTTGGCAAAATCCCGCTTATAGTCTATTTGTGAAATTCTAATTTAAAATTCGAATTCGCTAGTTCACGCACGTGAACTTCTTATATCTCATTCACCTCTTTCATTATTGATTTATCTCGTGATTCATGCAATATGAGACTTATATATGAGTTGTAATTATGTTGTAACCCGAAATTTAATGAGTTGCAACCGAGAATTAATACAAAATTTATAAGTTGCAACTATGTTGTAACTGAGAATTACCATAAATAGTAGGATGGTACCAATAACTTAGACATAAGAAGTTCTCGGGCACGTAAGATCTAGGCAAATGTTGTAGGGTTCGTAGCATGGAAAACAAAAAAATTCTACCTCGTGAACACACACAAGCCAAGATCTATCTATTAGATTGTAGCAACGGGTCGATAGAGTATTCACCTCGAAGATTCCAAAGCGGTTAACGAGAGCATATTTTCGTGGGTGATGTAGTTGTTCACTTGCCTATCTCAAGATCGCGTAGACGATCCTTCTGGCGTTGCATTCCGGCAGCGCTTCCACAGTCGGTCACACGTACGGTATTCGATGAAGACCTTCCTCTCCCTTGTTCCAGCAGGCAACAAAGGTTGTAGTTCTCCCATCGCGATTCCGGCAGCACGACGACGTGGTGTCGGAGTTAGAGGGAAGATCCCGTAGGGCTTCGCCTTAAACCGGAGCGGGTTAGGATGATTTAGAAGGGTTCTCTGACTTTCTATGGTTTAGACGCCGGAGAGGAGGAGGCATGGCCCGCGGCGGCTTGGGCGGCGGCTAGCGGTGGCTTCGTGGGGAGGGGTATGGTTGTGTTTGTAGGGGTTTGTAGCATGGAAAACAAAAAAATTCTACCGCATGCAAACAAACAAGCCAAGATCTATCTACTAGATTGTAGCAACGAGTCGATAGAGGAACTCACCCTCGAAGATTCCAAAGCGGTTAACGAGAGCAGATTCTCGTTGGTGATGTAGTCGTACTCTTGCCGATCTCAAGTCCGCGTAGACGATCCTTCCGGCGCTGCGTTCCGGCAGCGCTTTCGCAGTCGGTCACACGTTCAGTACTCGATGAAGACCTTCCTCTCCCTTGTCCCAGCAGGCAGCGGAGGTTGTAGCACTCTCCTCACAATTCCGACAGCACGACGGCGTGGTACCGGAAGTAGAGGGGAGATCTCACAGGGCTTCGCCTTAAGCCGAAGCGATTATGGTGGACTATGAGAGAAGCCTTGGTGATCTAGGGTTTAGAGGCACCAAAGGGGGAAGCTTGGCCGGCGTCTAGGGCTTGGGGAAGCCCCAAGTCGGCGACTTGGAGAAACCCTAGGAGGCGGCGGCGACTTGGGGGAGGCCGGCGGCTAGGGCTAGGGTTTTGGGTGTGTTGGGTGTAGGGAAGAGGGGTAGCCCTGCCCCTCCTTATATAGGTGGGAGGGTGCGGCTTGGGAGGAGGGAGTCCTCCCCCAAGTCGGCCTCCTTGGCCGGCGGGTGGAGGGAGAGGAACTCCTCCCCAAGTAGGTTTCCTACTCTCCCTCCACCAAGCAAACTTGCCGTTTGACTTTTTCAAATTGGCGTTTGACTTTCAAACTAGGATTTGATTTTTCCCTTTATTTTGCCTAGCCAAGTGACCTAGTACATGATGCAACCATTCCATATTGTCATGACACATTCATCTACCCTTCCCCTCCGGAGTGTCGGACCTTCCAGACCCTTCTAGAACATTCCCGGTGAAAACACCGGAATCATTCCCCAACTCCGAAACAGGACTTTCCTTATATGAATCTTATTCTCCGGAACATTCCGGATCTCCTCGTGACTCCAAACATCATTCTATCTCTTACTCATCATTCCATAATTGCTCAACAACATCGAATCCTTAAGTGTGTCTCCCTACGGTTCGTGAATTATGCGGACATGATTGAGACACTTCTCTGATCAATAACCAATAGAGGAATATGGAAATTCATATGGCTCCCACATATTTCTACGGTTACTTTGCGATCGAATGAACTACTTACATACGATACCAATTTCCCTTTGTCTCACGATAGTTTATTTATCCGAGGTTTTGATCGTCGGTATTTCTGCATACCTAGTTCAACCTTGTTATCGATAAGTACTCTTTTCTTGTTCCCGTGGTATGTGATCCCTTGTGAGCCAGTCACATGCTTGCAAGCTAATTGGATGACATTCCACCGAGAGGGCCCAGAGTATATCTATTCGTCATATGGATGGACAAATCCCAATCTTGATCCATGTGTCTCAACCCATACTTTCCGAACACTCAATGCCACCTTTATAGCCACCCAGTTACGGTGTGGTGTTTGATGTCATCATTGCATCCTTCTGGTGATGGTGATAAGCATGATCTCATGGTCGAAGGAATTAGGTTACTATGTATTAGAAAGCTTATAGAAATTGAACTATTAAAATGACTTGATCTTTATGCTACGCTTATCTATAGGAGTATGTCCATCATACCATTATCCTAATGATATGATCTTGTTGTTAACAACATCTCAATGTTCATGATAGGGAAACCACAATCATCTATTAACCAACAAGCTAGTATTATGAAGAGTCTTTACTAGTGACTCTAATTTAGTTTACAAATCACACAAGTATTAATGTTTCCTGGTTAATACTGTTATAGCATGAATGTAAACATTTATCATAAACACAAAGATATAATAATAACTACATTTATTATTGCCTCTAGGGCATATCTCCAACAGTCTCCCACTTGCACTAGAGTCAACTAATCTAGATTACATGGTAATATACCGAACACCCATGGCAGTTTGGTGTTGGTCATGTTTTGCCCTCGGGAGAGGTTTAGTCAACGGATCCGCCACATTCAGATATGTGTGTACTTTGCAAATCTTTATGTCACCATCTTGGACATGTTCTCGAATAGCATGAAAACGTAGCTTGATGTGCTTCAGCTTCTTGTGTGACCTTGGTTCTTGCACATTGGCTATGGTGCCCATGTTATCACAGTAGATAGACATTGGGTTCAGCGCACTTGGAACCACACCGAGCTCTGTAATGAACTCCTTCAACCATATCGCTTCTTGTGAAGCCTCCGAAGCAGCTATGTATTCCGATTCAGTTGAAGATCTCGCCACAACGCTTTGCTTTGCACTCCTCCAGCTAACTGCTGCACCATTCAAAGTAAATACGTATACAGATTGAGATTTAGAATCATCCGAATCGTTGTTCCAACTAGCATCGGTGTAACCATTAACAACGAGTTGTTCATCACCTCCATAAGAAAGAACCATATCCTTAGTTCTTCTCAAGTACTTAAGGATGTTTTTGACCGATGTCCAATGATCCACTCCTGGATCACTTTGATATCTGCTAGTCAACTAACATCATATACAATGTCGGGTCTAGTACATAGCATGACATACATTAGAGATCCTATGGCTGAGGCATAGGGAGTCTTACTCATCCTTTCTCTATCTTCTGCCGTTGCTGGACTTTGAGTTTTACTCAAGGTCGTATTGGGCAACATGGGCAAGAACCCTTTCTTGCTATCTTCCATTCCAAACCTCTTTAGAACTTTGTCCAAATATGTACTTTGTGACAATGATATTAGGCGTCTCGATCTATCTCTATAAATCTTTATGCCTAATATGTAAGCTGCTTCGCCAAGATCTTTCATTGGAAAACTATTGTTCAAATATTCCTTGACACTATTAAGAAGGTATACATCATTCCCAATCAACAATATGTCATCTACATATAGTATTAAGAATGCTACAGAACTCCCACTCACTTTCTTATAAATACAAGCTTCTCCATAAGTTTGTATAAAACCAAAGCTTTTGATAACCTTATCAAGAAGTTGATTCCAACTTCGGGATGCTTGCTTCAATCCATATATGGACCATTGAAGTTTGCATACCTTGTTAGCATCTTTAAGATCGACAAAACCTTTGGGTTGCATCATATACAACTCTTCATCAATGTCTCCATTGAGGAACGCTGTTTTGACATCCATCTGCCATATCTCATAATCATAATATGCATCGATTGCTAACATAATCCTCATAGTCTTTAGCTTCGCTATAGGTGAGAAAGTCTCATCGTAGTCAACTCCTTGAATTTGTCGTAACTCTTTTGCGACAAGTCGAGCTTTATAGACAGTAACATTACCATCAGCATCTGTTTTCTTCTTGAAAATCCATTTGTTCTCGACGGCCTTCCGGCCATCCGGTAAGTCCACCAAAGTCCATACTTGGTTTTTGTACATGGATCCAATCTCGGATTTCATGGCATCTTGCCATTTATTGGAATCTGGGCTCATCATCGCTTCCTTATATTTTGCAGGGTCATCGGTGTTGTCCACCAACATGACACTCATAACGGGATCATACCAATCAGGGGTGGTACGAGTTCTCGTTGACCTGCGAGGCTCTGTAGCAACTTCAACCGAAGTTTCATGATCATCATCATTAGCTTCCTCTCTTATTGGTGTAGGCGCCACAGGAACTACTTCCGGTGCTGCGCTACTCGCAAGTTCGAGAGCAGGTTCAACAACCTCGTCGAGTTCTACTTTCCTTCCAGTTACTTCTTTCGAGAGAAATTCCTTCTCTAGAAAGGATCCATTCTTAGAAACGAAGATTTTGCCTTCGGATCTATGATAGAAGGTATACCCAATAGTTTCCTTTGGGTATCTTATGAAGACGCATTTTTTCGCTTTGGGTTCAAGCTTGTCCGGCTGTAACTTATTTACATAGACTATACAACCCCAAACTTTAAGGAACGACAATTTAGGTTTCTTGCCAAACAATAATTCATACGGTGTTGTTTCAACGGATTTAGATGGTACCCTATTTAAAGTCAATGCGGCTGTTTCTAATGCATAACCCCAAAACGGTAGCGGTAAATCTGTAAGTGAAATCATAGAACGAACCATATCTAAGAGAGTTCGATTACGACGTTTGATGTAAACGGATAGGATAATTTCCGCACCGAACCCGTCACCGAATCCGTTTTGACAGCATCCGCATCCGATTTTTTAATATCCGACGGATTCGGAGTATCCACGTAAGAAAACGGAGTATCCGATGAATTACAATCGGATTTCATCCGAATTTCAACAAATTTCATCATCGAGCGGCCCAGCCCAACTACCAAAGGAGGCTATAGGCCCAGCGGCTGGCCTAAACCTAAATGTCTAAATTAAACCTAATACAGTAATACTCCCCGAGAAACAGAGCGGCAGCCACACGCGGAACGCCTCCCCTCCCTGCGTGCAACGCCGCCGGCCTCCTGCCGCCCGCTGCCCCTCCTCCCTTCCCTGTCGACGCCAGCCGTCGGCCTCCTGCTACACGCTGCCCCTCCTCCCTTTCCTGTAGATGCCGGCCGCTGGCCTACTGCCGCCCGCTGCCCCTCCTCCCTTCCCTGTCGACGCCGGCCGGCCCCTTGCCCCCTTCCCTATCGACGCCGGTCGCCAGCCGCCCCGATCCTCTCCTCCGGTCCTCCCTCTCAACTCTGCAGATCCTCTCCTCCCGGGGCCGAACGGAGCTTGCTGTCCCCACTCCCCAGCGAGCAGATCGCAAGGTGAGGTTGACGCCCCTGCCCCTTTTCTGACTGTTCTTACTGTCTTAGTGGTTGTATGGATGTAGAGGATTAGCACTTAGTTTTAACAAAACAGGTTTTAGCCGAGAAGCAATAGAAAACGAGTTTTGCTAACAATTCCGTTAGAAACGTGTATGCTCAAAACAATATTTATCTAGAAACGTGTATGCTCAAAACAATTCCGTTAGAAACGTGTATGCTAACAATTCTGGTTTGTGGAGATCTAGTTTTATCTGTTCATGTTTTTGTTCATGCATCCAAACAGGATTTTAGTTTTTTAGGCGGTTATTTTAGTCCACGTAAAACTTGTTCTGTCAAAATCTCGTATCCAAACAGGGCCTTAGTGTATTACATGATGAATAAAATTGATGATGGCATCTAAAATCTATCTTATTTTCAGAAAATGGTACGTGGGAATAGGCCATCAAGTGGTAGTGCTAGTGTGGCTTCATCATCTGCAGCCACAAGTCCTATGGCACCACCAAGCGCACCAACTGAGGGAAGTACCGCTGCTGATATTATTGATGTTGATGCACTGAAAGATTGACCTGCGGCGAAGAGGCAAAAGAAGACAACATCAGAATGTTGGGATCATTTCACAAGATATGAGAAGAAAGAAATGGTAAATGGCAAGGAAGTGAAAGAAGAATGGGCTAAATGCAACTACTGCAGCTATGAGGCTATACGCAACAGCAAGGATGGAACATCAGTATTTTTGAGCCATATTAAGATGCATTATGTGAAGTCAGGCCAACAGTTGCTAAAGGTTGAGAAGAATGGCGAAGATGCTGCAACCGTGGATACTTTTAGGTATGATCAGGCTGTCTCATTGAGGAAATTCTATATGGCTATCATCATGCATGAATATCCATTTAGTATAGTCCAACACTATTACCTTAGAGAATTCATCCTTTCTTTGCGGCCTAGCTTTCCGTTAAGATGTCGCAAGACTGCTAGGGATGCAATAAAGGATATATTTGATGAAGAGTGGAAGACATTATATGAATACTTTAAAACCGTTAAGTGTCGCTTTAGCGCTATAATGGATATGTGGACATCTAACCAGAACAAAGGGTATATGTGTGTGACTATCCATTGGATTGATGATACTTGGTCTATCCAGAAAAGGATAATCAGATTCATGCGTCTAGAAGGGCGCCACACTGGTAGTAACATGGCTGATGAGTTGGTCAGTTCCTTAATTAGATGGTTTATTGAGAAGAAGATGTTTTATCTCTCTTTGGACAATGCAGCGACAAATGAAGTGTGTGTCAATTCTGTTATCGCACAATTGAAAAATCATGGCCCCTTAGTATGTGATGGCTCTTTCTTTCATGTGAGATGTGTAAATCACATATTAAATCTGGTTGCTAGAGATGGTCTGCACCAAATCAGAGGTGGGGTTTCCAATATTAGAACATTTGTGTTGACAGTGAAGTCCTCTCCTCCGCTGTTTGAGGACTTAGAAGTTTGTTCCATCAGCAGCTGATTGGGAAAATGCCTTACAACTTTGCAGATGCTTGAAGAAGTTTGATGATCTTACTGTTCTCTTCTCAGGTAATTCATACCCTACAGCAAATTTGTTCTATAAAGGGTTCTGTGAGGTTAAAGTCTTAATTACCGAGTGGTCTACTAGTAGAAATGAGATCATTAAAAAGATGGCATGCTCAATGAAGACTAAGTTTAATAAATATTGGGATAAGTCAAATATTGCTCTCGCTGTGGCATTTTTTCTTGACCCTAGATACAAGAAAAATGGAATAGAATATTACATGAAAAAGGTGTATGGTGAACTTTTGTATCCCGCTAAAGTGGAGGAGCTCATGATTGCTGTCAAGATGTATGCATCATATGAACCATCATGTAGTGCTTCTCATCATACTTCTAGTTCTAGTAATATTGTTGAAGCAACTGAATTGTTGGATGATGAGGAGAAAGACGAATACTACGAGAGTTTGCAAGGCAATATGGTTGATGAAGATGGCACCATTGCATCTGACTTGGATAAATACATGTCTGAACCACCAACAGTTCTTCCTACTAGAACTGCTTTTAATAAATTTGATGTCTTGTCATGGTGTAAAACAAATCAAGAAGCGTACCCTACACTATGTAAGCTTGCTCGTGATGTGTTGGCCATTCAAGTTTCCACGGTTGCTTCGAAATCTGCTTTCAGTGCGGGCGGTCGTGTTATTGATCCATATCGTAGTCGTCTTGATCCTGAGATTATGGAAGCATTGATCTGCACCAAAGATTGGGTTGCTGCTAGAAAAGGTTATTGTTATTCTAATTTGTATTTTGTAATTGTACAAGGAACTCTAATGTATTATGTATTTATGTACCTATTTTTATGAATTTCAGGTAATAAGAAGCCTGACTCTATTCTAAAAGATCTAGATGTTGTGGAAACGCTTGTTGCTAATATGAATCTTGAGAATCTGCTTGAGGACAAGGTAATCCTATCGTATTCAAACATGTCTTGCTCTATTATGAATATTGTTGTATATTTGATGCTTCTTACCATAAATTGTAGGAAAAAAAAATGACTGTTGGTGCTTCTGAATCTGATGATGATGGAGCGAGTCCAGCTCATGGATCTCATAAAGATGGAGAAGAAGATGCCTCATATGATGCAGCAATGTCATATGCATAGTTGGCAGTCGCTAAATTTAGCTGTATTTCTTTTGTGATGTTGCCACTGATGGCTGATGGGGTGTTGTCAAACGGAATTTTATGGGTGTCCAGTGTCCATGTGTCGGTGTGTGCACTGCAAGTATGTTGCTGCTATTTTACCATACTGAATATTAGGTGTGTTCGTGTGTACAAGTGCAAGTATACTACCATTATTTAGCCAAACTGAATATTATATGTATGTCGGTGTGTGCATGTGCAAAATACTCTGTTGATAACTGAATTTTACGTGTCTCAGATGTTCGCAGACTGAAATAGGTGTTATGAAGTATTTTTTCCTTTATTGTTTTTATATAATTTATTTATGGACTACCATGTTGCAATTAAGTGTATTACAATATTAGAGAAGTATATGCATGTGTGAACATGTGTTATGAAATACCTTTTGCTAGGCAGATTGATGGATTGTTGATCTACCTAGGCGCGTATTTATCCGCCTATATATTTTATTTCCGATCCGAGTCCGCCCCGTTTGTGATCCTAATCCGTGGTCCAATGCATCCACATTCGAATCCGCAACCGGTCAATATCCGCTCCGATCCAAATCCGGCAAAAAAATATGGACAAGGATATGGTAAGAGCAAAATCCGATCCGATCCGATGTGTTTACACCCCTAGACACACCATTATGCTGTGGTGTTCCCGGCGGTGTAAATTGTGAAAGTGTTCCACATTTCTTCAAATGCTCGCCAAACTCGTAACTTAGATATTCACCTCTACGATCAGAACGTAGAAATTTAATCTTCTTATTACGTTGATTCTCTAGCTCACTTTGGAATTTTCGGACTTATGTTTCATAAAATAGATATACCCATATCTACTCAAGTCATCCGTGAAGGTAAGAACATAACGATAACCACCGCGCGATGCTACACTCATTGGATCACATACATCAGTATGTATGATTTTAAACAAGTCCGTAGCTCGCTCCATCATACCAGAAAATGGAGTCTTAGTCATTTTACCCATCAGACATGCTTCGCATCTTTCAAGTGATTCAAAATCAAGTGATTCAAGAAGTCCATCGGAATGGAGTTTCTTCATACGCTTCACTCCAATGGGACCAAGACGACAGTGCCACATATAGGTCGAGTTATCGCTCAATTTCAAACGTTTAGCCTTAATGTTATTTATGTGTGTATTACTACAATCGAGATTCAATAAGAATAGACCACCTATCAAAGGTGCATGTGCATAAAACATATTACTCATATAAATCGAACAACCATTATTCTCGGACTTAAACAAGTAACCGTCTCGCAATAAACAAGATCCAGATATAATGTTCATGCTTAACGCATGCACCAAATAACAATTATTTAAGTATAAAACTAATCCCGATGGTAGATGAAGAGGTAGCGTGCCGACCGCGATCACATCAACCTTTGATCCATTTCCAACGCGCATCGTCACCTTGTTCTTCGCTAGCTTCCGTTTATTCTGCAGCACCTGTTTCGAGTTACAAATATGAGCTACCGAATCAGTATCAAATACCCAGGCACTACTACGAGTACTAGTGAGATACACATCAATAACATGTATATCGGATATACCTTTCTTCTTGATGTTGCCGTTCTTCAAATCCGCCAAGTACTTTGGGCAATTCCGCTTCCAGTGACCCTCTTGCTCGCAGTAAAAGCACTCAGTATCAGGCTTAGGTCCAGCCTTGGTCTTCTTCGCTGGTGCGGCAACTTTCTTACCGCCCTTCTTGAAGTTTCCCTTCTGCTTAGACTTGCCTTTCTTGAATTTGGTGGTCTTATTGATCTCCACTTCTGCAGATTTCAACATGGAGAAGAGTTCTGGCAACGTCTTGTCCATGTTTTGCATATTGTAGTTCATCACAAAGTTCTTGTAACTTGGTGGTAGTGATTGGAGGACACGGTGAATCCCCAAAAAATTAGGAATCACTATACCCAAACTTTGGAGTTTGTTTGCGTGCCCAGACATCTTAAGCACATGCTCACTGACGGAGCTGCCCTCTTCCATCTTGTAGTTAAAGAACTTTTCAGAAGCCTCATAACTCTCAACTGCCGTGTGAGCCTCAATTATCATTTTGATTTCACGGACAATATAATGTGGGTCATGGTTCTCAAACCTTTTCTGAAGCTCCGATTCCAAACCATACAAGATAGCACACTGAACTGTGGAGTACTGATTCTTCCGAGCGAGGAAAACATTTTTCACCTCATCGGTAGCATCAGCTGCAGGCGGGTCACCCAGCGGTGCATCCAGCACATAGGTCAAATTACCAGCATTGAGGACAATCCTCAAATTGCGGAACCAATCCGCGAAGTTGCTTCCATTGTTTTTCAACTTTTCTTTCTCTTGAAATGCATTAAAATTGATGGTAGGGGCCGCCATTGATCTACAACATATTTGCAATAGTTTAGACTAAGTTTATGACAAATTGAGTTCTAATTAATAGTTAAATTAATCTAGGTGAACTCCCACTCAAAACAATATCCCTCACATTGTTTTAGTGATCACACGAACCAAATACACCACATCAAAACCGATCATCACGAGAGTTGATGTAGCTTCAATGGTGAACAATCAACATGTTCATCATATCTACTATATGAATCATGCTTTACCTTTCGGTGATCCGTGTTCCGAGACCATGTCTGTACATGCTAGGCTCGTCAAGATCAAACCTTAGCTTCTACATGAGCAAATATGGCTTGCTCACGTTGTATACACTCGTAGAATCTAACACACCTGATCATCACGTGGTGCTTAGAAACAACGAGCTTTAGCAACGGTGCTTACTAAGGATGAACACTTTAAAACTTGAAATTTGTGTGCTTGAGGGATCATCTTATAATGCTACCGTCGTTAACTAAGCAATACAAGATGCATAAAGGATTAACATCACATGCAATTCATAATATGTGATATGATATGGCCTTTCTTCTTGTGCTTCCGATCTCCATCTTCAAGCATGAACATGATCTCCTAAAGGGTTTCGCGGCATAGTAAATCAAAATTTTCTACGGAGCGAACAGAGGGAAAGCCAAGATCTAATCTAGGAGATGCAAACAACGAGAGAGATTGGATTAGATCTTCATACCCTTGAAGATTCACACAGTGGAACGTTCGTCGGAACGTGGGTGATGTAGTCGTACTCGCTTCTCCTCCTCGCGATCCGATCCGATCTAGCACCACAAGTGGCGGTGCCTCCGTGAGATGCACACGTGCAGCACCTCGACGTCTCCTCCTTCCTCGGACCAGCGAGTATGGTGGAGAGATAGATTGGATCTACAACACGATAGCGTGATGTATATGGTGGAGAATTTCTGCTACAGGGCTTCGCCTACAAACAGTCGGGAGGGAGAGAGGAAGGTAGCAAGGCTGCTAGGGCTTGGAGGAAGGTGTGTGTTGGGGAGGGGGCGCACCACCCCTCTATATATAGAGGGGTGGGCGGCCAGCCCTTGCCCCTCCTCCAAGCCTATCTCTAGTTTAAACAATTTAAACTCTCCCTTATCTAGAAATCCTATCTCTAGTTTAAACGATTTAAACTCTCCCTTATCTAGAAATCCTATCTCTAGTTTAAACGAGTTTAAACTTATCCAGGATCGGCTGGGCCCTATGGGGCCTTGTGCCCCTGGCCCAATGCGGCCAGGACACTCCCTCATAGGCCCATGCCCCCTCCCGGAAGGTGGGGCCACGTTGGTCCCCTTCCGGAAGGTTCTAGAAGCTTCTGGTACAATACCGATTAACCCGGAACAATTCCGAACTCCAAAAACTGCACTGCCTTATATGAATCTTATTCTCCGGACCATTCCGGAACCTCTCGTGATATCCCGGATCCCATCCGAGACTCCGAACAAAAATTCATAAACCAATTATCCAATCTATCCTAGCGTCGAGACACGTTAAGTGTGTGACCCTGCGGGTTCGAGAATATGCAGACATGATCTTCTATCAATAATCAACAGCGGGGTCTGGGCACCCATATTGACTCCCACACATTCATCGATGATCATATCGGATGAACCACGATGCCAGGATTCAATCAATCCCATATATATATTCCCTTCTTCTCGCGATATTTTACTTGCCCGAGATTCGATCGTCGGTACCGTCATACCTAGTTCAATCTCGTTCACAGCAAGTACTTTACTCGTTCCGTAATCCGATATCACTTTGTGATTAACTCCTTAACCACATGCTTGCAAGCGGTGTTGATATCGATTACCGAGTGGGCCCGAAGTATATCTCTCCGACTTGGGAGGGACAAATTCCATCTCGATACATACAACCCAACAGATACTTTCCGATCACCTGAGAGACACCTTTATGATCACCCTCTCATAGGATGACGTTTGATGACCTCAAAGCTTTCTTCCGATACCAGGGAGTTGCATTATCTCATGGTCTAAGGAATACAATATTTGACATAGGAAAAGCTTCGCAAAGACGAACACGATGACACGATCTAATTGCTCTGCTTTGTTTGGGTCTATCCACCATATCATTCTCCCAATGATATGATCTCATTATCAATTGACAACTCATGTCTATGGTTAGGAAACCTTAACCATCATTGATCAACGAGCTAGTCCATAGAGGCGTACTAGGGACACGGTGTTGTTCACAAACCACACAAGTATTAATGTTTCCGATTAATACAATTCTAGCATGGAATATAAACTTTATCATGAACATGAATTATAATAATAACATCTTTATTATTGCCTCTAGGGCATAATTCCAACATCTCCATCATCACCGGCATTGCGTCTTGAATAGACATGCGGGTCTTAATAGAAATTAAAGACAACCATATGGCTCCTGCCGGTTGCCAACTTACAATAAAGAACATTGCATACATAAAATATAATCACAATCATGGCCATATCACATCACAGCACACCCCTGCAAAACAAAGTTATACGCCTCTAATTTTCTTTGCATATTTTACGTGGTTTGGGGCTTTCAATAAGTGTCGCTCTAACTTACGAACAAGAACCACAACATTGATGCTTGAACTATCAAGTGCCCGTTGTAAATTGGATCTATACTATGATGGGAGAGACAGGCACCCGCAAAGCCACTTATGCAATACAAGTTGCATGTTGAGCGTGGAGCAAGTCTTATGAACGATGTCATGTAAGGTTAGCCCGGGCCGCTTCATCCCATCATACCGCAAGATGCAAAGTACACAAGAAGCAATTAATAATAAAAGCACCACCGCCCACAATGACCATTGTGTTCTACTCGTTCAACAGATCTACATATAGACACGGCTCTGATACCACTGTAGGGGTTCGTAGCATGGAAAACAAAAAATTTCTACCGCATGCAAACAAACAAGCCAAGATCTATCTACTAGATTGTAGCAATGAGTCGATAGAGGAACTCACCCTCGAAGATTCCAAAGTGGTTAACGAGAGCAGATTCTCGTGGGTGATGTAGTCATACTCTTGCCGATCTCAAGATCGCGTAGACGATCCTTCCGGCGCTGCGTTCCGGCAGCGCTTCTGCAGTCGGTCACACGTTCGGTACTCGATGAAGACCTTCCTCTCCCTTGTTCCAACAGGCAGCGGAGGTTGTAGCACTCTCCTCGCGATTCCGGCAGCACGGCGGCGTGGTACCGGAAGTAGAGGGGAGATCTCGCAGGGCTTCGCCTTAAGCCGAAGCGAGTATGGTGGACTATGAGAGAGGCCTTGGTGATCTAGGGTTTAGAGGCACCAAAGGGGGAAGCTTGGCCGACGGCTAGGGCTTGGGGAAGCCCCAAGTTTGCGACTTGGAGAAACCCTAGGAGGCGGCGGCGACTTGGAGGAGGCCGGTGGCTAGGGCTAGGGTTTTGGGTGTGTTGGGTGTAGGGAAGAGGGGTAGCCCTGCCCCTCCTTATATAGGTGGGAGGGCGCGGCTTGGGAGGAGGGAGTCCTCCCCCAAGTCGGCCTCCTTGGCTGGCGGGTGGAGGGAGAGGAACTCCTCCCCAAGTAGGTTTCCTACTCTCCCTCCACCAAGCAAACTTGTCGTTTGACTTTTTCAAATGGCGTTTGACTTTCAAACTAGGATTTGATTTTTCCCTTTATTTTGCCCAGCCAAGTGACCTAGTACATGATGCAACCATTCCATATTGTCATGACACATTCATGTACCCTTCCCCTCCGGAGTGCCGGATCTTCCGGACCCTTCTAGAACATTCCCGGTGAAAACACCGGAATCATTCCCCAACTCCGAAACAAGACTTTCAGTATATGAATCTTATTCTCCGGACCATTCCGGATCTCCTCGTGATATCCTGGATCCCATCCAAGACTCCGAACATCATTCTGTCTCTTACTCATCATTTCATAACTACTCAACAACATCGAATCCTTAAGTGTGTCTCCCTATGGTTCGTGAATTATGCGGACATGATCGAGAGACTTCTCCGATCAATAACCAATAGAGGAATCTGGAAATTCATATGGCTCCCACATATTTCTACAATTACTTTGTGATCGAATGAACCACTTACATACGATACCAATTTCCCTTTGTCTCATGATAGTTTACTTATCCGAGGTTTTGATCGTCAGTATCTCTGCATACCTAGTTCAACCTTGTTACCGATAAGTACTCTTTTCTCGTTCCTGTGGTATGTGATCCCTTGTGAGCCAGTCACATTCTTGCAAGCTAATTGGATGACATTCCACCGAGAGGGCCCAGAGTATATCTATCCATCATATGGATGGACAAATCACAATCTTGATCCATGTGTCTCAACCCATACTTTCCGAACACTCAATGCCACCTTTATAGCCACCCAGTTACGGTGTGGTGTTTGATGTCATCAAAGCATCCTTCCGGTGATGGTGATAAGCATGATCTCATGGTCGAAGGAATTAGGTTACTATGTATCAGAAAGCTTATAGCAATTGAACTATTAAAATGACTTGATCTTTATGCTACGCTTATCTATAGGAGTATGTCCATCATACCATTCTCCTAATGATATGATCTTGTTGTCAATGTTCATGATAGGGAAACCACAATCATCTATTAACCAACAAGCTAGTATTATGAAGAGGCTTTACTAGGGACTCTAATTTAGTTTACAAATCACACAAGTATTAATGTTTCCTAGTTAATACTGTTATAGCATGAATGTAAACATTTATCATAAACATAAAGATATAATAATAACTACATTTATTATTTCCTCTAGGGCATATCTCCAACAGTGTTGTGGTTTAGGACAACCCTTCCCCTCTATTTATGAGAGTGAGGGGAAGCTAGGGAGGGGACGTTGAATCCTCCTCCAACTCACTCTCCTCCTTGGCGTGTGGTGGAGGGAGAGGAGATTTCCTCTCCTCCTCCACAAGGATACATTGTCCCAGTTTGACTTTTCAAACTTGCCTTTTGACTTTCAATTTTGGAGTTTGATTTCTTACTTTTATTTTCACAGCCTTTTGACCTAGGCCATGATGCAACCATTCCACTTTGTCATGACTCATTCATGTAACCACCCCCTTCCGGTTCGGTGAACCTTCTAGACCCTTCTAGATCATTCCGGTGAAAACAGCGGAATCATTCCCAAACTCCGGAATTGAACTTTCCTTATATGAATCTTATTCTCCGGACCATTCCGGATCTCCTCGTGATATCCTGGATCCCATCCAAGACTCCAAACAACATTCGGTCTTCTTACTCACATTCCATATCTACTAAACAACATCGAATCCTTAAGTGTGTCTCCCTACGATTCGTGAATTATGCAGACATGACCAAAACTCTTCTCCGATCAATAACCAATAGAGGAATCTAGAAATTCATATGGCCCCCACATATTTCTATGATTACTTTGCGATCGAATGAACTATTTACATACGATACGAATTTCCCTTTGTCTCGCGATATTTTACTTATCCGAGGTTTGATCGTCGGTATCTCTACATACCTAGTTCAACCTCGTTACCGATAAGTACACTTTACTCGTTCCTGTGATATGTGATCCCTTGTGAGCCAGTCACATGCTTGCAAGATAATTGGATGACATTCCACCGAGAGGGCCTATAGTATATCTATCCGTCATATGGATGGACAAATTTCACTCTTGATTTATGTGCCTCAACACATACTTTCCTAACAGTCAATGCCACCTTTATAACATCAAACGTCACACCGTAACAGGGTGACTATAAAGATGGGTTTAGTGTTATGAAGGTGTTACGTTGAGACTCATGAATCAAGAGTGTAATTTGTCCATCCTGATGATGGAGAGATATACTCTGGGCCATCTCGGTGATATCACATTTGTTAGCTTGCAAGGAAGTGATTTGATTACTACAATGTTATATCACTGGAACAAAAAAAGAGTACATGTCGATAACGAGATTAAACTAGGTATTGAGATACCAATGATCGAATCTCGGACATGTAATATATCGCGATACAAAGGGATTAAGTTACTAGTGTATAAGATTCTCACGATCACAAGAAGTCATCGTTGAATGTGTGGGGGTCAGTATGGATCTCCATGTCCTGGTTCTGATTATTGATCCGAGAGGGGTCTCGATCATGTCCGTATTATTCGCGAACCGTAGGGTGACACACTTAAGAGACACCGACACCATTTGGAACAAATAGTTTCTAGACGAAAAGATTTATAAAGCGTAGGAATTTATTTCACTAGACACTCGAATTGTTTCGGGTGAAATTGCTGAAATTGTTTCTAAATGTGAAATAGAATACTAGCAAGGGGTTTTATGTGAATGTTTGTTAATTAATGTAATTGACAAAATTCTTAATAAATAAATAAAAGGATTTTTATTTAAAGATAGATTATATTAAATTTGGTGGAAATTTAATGGGAATATGATAGGGTTTTTGAGTGCAGAAATGAAGGGTCTTTTTTTAGTGGGAGCTCCACCCACACAATGGAGGAAGGGGGGGGCAGCAACCCATGGCATCGGCAACCCCTTTGGGTGCCCCCTCCTATAAAAAGGCCCTCTCTCCCTCTCTCATACTGACACCTCCTCGTGAAGGATCTCTCTCCCCCTCTAGTTTATCCCCTATGGTCTCGGACTAGCGAGATACATGTTCTCGGTGTCTTTTCGTTTTGAAAGAGTTGTTGCTTCCGCTGCATCGCTGGAGCGAGGAGGTGGAGGTTGTTCAGTGGATTGAACGTGTGTGCGAGCATGGATGCGCTGCTGATTTGCGGTGGTAGGACTTCTTCTCGATCTTGAGATCGACAAGCGTTCGTCTACATCATCCACGAGTACAGCCGCGTTAAACTTTGTCGGTCTACAAGGATATGTTCTCTATAGATGTATATTCTCCTGTTGCTTGTATCCAGTAGATAGATCTTGGTACTTAGTTGTTCCCATCGTTGGAAATTTTTATTTTCTATGTTGCGAACCCTACAAAACAACCGAAACTATGTTAGGATTCATGAAACACCCCTTTTTGCACTCGGGAAAAAAATGGCTTTTTGGTGCGACGAAAAGGAAAACTTGAAGTGGATATATAATGAAATAGAATGTTGTGAGTCTAAAAATGATTTTTGAAAAAAAATTAAGAGCATCAGATAATGTACATGTAGTTCAAATCGGACCCACTTCCAACCGATTTGGCAGGAATTTATCTTTTTCACCAGGGGTGAACGGGATGGTTTAAAATAACCCGGTTGTGATATTGTACATATAAGGTGGTCTACTATCTTTAAAAAATGGGGTGGCACCATTTTTAAACTTTCATTTTGTGGTTGCTTCACAAAACACCCTGTTTTAGGCACTTTTGGTGGACGAAAAGGTTTGAGCTCCCCCGGTTGGGACATTGTCCATGTAAGGTGGTCTAGTATTTTTGAAAAATGAGGTGGTAGCATTTTGAATTAGCCATTTGGTGGTTGCTTCATAAAACATCCTATTTTTGGTGCTCGGAAAATGGATATGGTTTTTCCGTGCGACGAAAAGGAAAACTTTCTTCCACAACATTGTTCGCCATTCCATGATGCACGTTCATGCACATTATCGCAAACTATGTCGTGATTCTAGCCATAACATTGGTTATTTGACCTGAAATCCAGGAAACCTCGATTGAGATAGGTTTTTTAAGGCACAATCAATATACCAAGTTTGAAATTTTTTCTTATAACTATGTCATATAATAGGACATCACGCGAAGGTTTTGCATTGTTTCGATCGCTTTTGAATTTTTTTATGCCCGTTTCAGACTATCGCCAAACATTCTAAAACAGCGGGCATAAAGATTCCTAACTTGGGGCTGAGCCTCGCTAAACTTGCATTGGATCTCTGATGAAATAGCATATTGTGATTCTAAAAATGTTTCTTTTCAAAAAATCATGAGCATCAGATAATGTACCTATAGTTCAAATTTGACTCACTTCCTAATGATTCGGCAAGAATTTTTTTTCACAAGGGGTGGACGGAAAGGTTTAATATAACCCGGTTGTGATATTGTCCATATAAGGTGGTCTACTATTTTTTAAAATGGGGTGATAGCATTTTAGGCACTCGAGAAATAGAAAATATGTTATATGAAAGTATTTATAATGTTTTTATATTTTTCCACAAAAATATGTAATATTTAAGTTTGGATCTTATTTTTTGCAATTTTTGATATATTATATGTATTTTTCTAAATTAAAATGATTCAGTTATAATTTTTCTAAGATTAATGTGGCAAAAAGGAAAAACGGCTATAATTGCCGTCGGCGTCGCATCCCCGTCACAGGTAATCACCTACGCCGACGGCCTGGTCTACACCGATGGCTGCCGTCGGCCTATCCATCGTACGTCGACGGCAAGGCTAGGCCAACGGCTGCGTTACCCAGCTGCCGAGCCATCCACCTACGCCGACGGCCCCGACCTTTTTCTGTCAGTGTAGAATTAAGTGGTCGGTGTTTGCCCCGGTATTATGATATCTATTATCATCTGGTGTGAATTACGAGACGGAAACAAGAAAAGAGAATAAACCGGTAACGATGACGTGGTATAATGAATCGCGAAGCAAAAGAAAACATGTACAAAAAAATGAACTAGAAAAAAATGACTAAATAACCTAGGAGTAGAAAAAAAAACTAAATAACCTTCGCGAAAAAAAATAACCAGGCTGTCTAATGTCACATCCCCACGCACGCGCATAGACAACCTTCCTATATGGGAGCAGATTATTTTAGCTGTCAAAAGAAGAAGGAAATATTTTTGTATTCATAAACGTCCATCCATATTTGATTATGCCATAACTTTAGCAAATTTTGATGCACCCGTTAGAATGATTTTGTATTAATAAACGTCCATCCATATTAACTACGAAGATTTCACTGCTCCCCAAAGGGATTTGTTTTAGTTGTCACAAGAAAGAAGGGAATTATTCTGTATTATTACGTCCATCAATAGTAGTTGATTATGCCGTAACGACTTTGGCAGATTTTGATGCGCCCTTTAATACCTTCCGTCGAACTAAAGCCCTATATAACCACGAATATTTCCCTGCTCCCTAATAACAACCACTCGAACAACAGGAAAGAAAGATAGATACATACACAGAAACAAACATGAAGAACACAGCCGCTCTGGCCTTGTCTCTAGCCACCGCCGCCATCCTCTTGGCGGGCAGCAGCGAGGCATGCCCGGGATCCCCGACCATGGCCGTCGAGGACGCGTGCCAGAAGGCCACCCCCGGGGATAGCAAGACGTACTGGCTATGCATTAAGTTCATGGAGGCGCCGCCACGGGAGGCCGACGTCACCTTGTACGCCGCCAGAGCCGGGAAACGGGCCTTTCTCTCCTACGCCGCGCAGAAGACCCGATCCAGCGAGCAGCTGAGGAACCAGTCGCTCCCCGGCGAGCTGAAGGACGCGTACACCGGCTGCCTGAGCGACTACGACGCCGCCACGGCCGCGATGGGCGCCGCGCTGCAGAAGGTGGACGCCTGCGACCTGAAGGCGTCTTTCGGCGGTTTCGACGCGACCCTCGCCGGCCTCGAGAGGTGCCGCGTCAGGCTGGCGGGCTTCTCGGACTTCATGGCGGTGGCTATTGCGTACTGTGTACTGGCTGACAAGACCGAGACCGCGCTCGCGTACTCGCTCACGCGCCTGGCCGTGCCAACTAGCTAGTGACCGTCGCCGATGTACGGCCGTTTTCTCTTGCGAAATAACAGCGTGGATGCGCGTTTATTTGATTTGCTTCATTATTCGGTTATCATCATGCTTTGCCGGCCGATGCGATTTCGGCTGATGTACTTGTACTGTTTTCTTGTGCTTGCTGATCTCAATGATGGCCGATATATATGTGTAGTTGTGCTTGCGTGCCTCGACACATGCTGCTAAGTTGACTCAACAGGTCTGGACCTCTGCGACGCGATGCTGCTGCTCGCTACAAGGCTCTCTCCAACCCGACGCTTGGTTAGGGGCGGGCCCAGACTTTTGCTAATGGGTATTCAAATAATTACCAAGAAAAATAAAAAATAATGGTAGAAATGGTATTTGATCCCAAGATCTGTTGATTAGTGTTCACTTTTCCATAGCCAGCTATGCCACTGCTTGTTTGTGCTAATGGGGATGAGTTTATATACAAAATAAACAATTCATGGCTCTATATATCATAGATTTACAAAGTTTGTTAAATTTTTGGGTATTCAGCTGCATACCCATGAATACAAGTGGGCCCGCCCTTAGGGCTACGGCGGCGTGGTGGCGGCGCTGCTCGTGTGGATCCGTCCGGATTTGCTAGAGCAGATACGCTTTTCCTTAGAGCATCTCTCCACTCGGTTGGTGATCCTAGGTCATTTTTTTCTGCTAAATAGCGTCGGATGGGGGAAATTTTCGGCCTAGAGTTCCGCCAAGTCCCATCTAGGAGCCCGGTTACGCTGCCCCCGAGCCGATTTGGGCAAACTTCGGCCATTTTTGGTAGAATTTTGACATAAATATCGCAGAAATAATATTAATCACATAGTTCGGTCATTTTTTTGCCGATTCGGCATAATTTCAAGACAAATAGTTTAACAAAACAAACAAATTGTTCAACAAAACAAGCTCAAACTAGGTGTTGTCTTTGAGCCCCCACGAGTGCTCCGCCAGATCATCTTGCAGTTGTTGATGCACATGCGGGTCTCGAATGTCCTAGCGGATAGTGACAAAGACAGTCCGTGATACGACACCTGGTGATTAGGCTCTACAAGAAGACACTG
This sequence comes from Avena sativa, assembly GCA_916181665.1. NCBI lineage: Eukaryota > Viridiplantae > Streptophyta > Magnoliopsida > Poales > Poaceae > Avena > Avena sativa. The sequence continues at coordinate 375,652,231 of OV702282.1, forward strand.
TCTCAAATATGGTTGATCCTGCTTGCTCCCAATGATCACGCTGTGCAAGATCACACATGCATTCATCACCCACATATGTTCTTGAGACCAGGTCAGAGTGGGGAACCGAACAACTGCAAAGCTTAGAGCACACCAGATGTCTGCTCCACATCCTTTTTGCAAGCTTATTATTGAGGGCTTGAGATAGTATTCACAGATATTGACCATCTTGGATTGATGCTATCTGCTAGGTAGTATTCCTTGTTGTAGTGGTGTCCATTGATCACATAGTCCACCAGGGGAGAATGACCCTCAACAATCTTGGAGAAGACATGCGAGCATTGCAGGACATTGATGTCGTAGTTGGATCCTTCCATACCAAAGAAGGAGTGCCAAATCTAGAAATCTTGTATAGCCACCGCCTCAAGCATCACACTTCAACCTTCTTTGTGGCCTTTGTACATTCTCTGCCAAGCAAACGGGAAGTTCTTACATTGCCAATGCGTTCAGTCGATACTTCCAAGCATCCAAAGAAATCCTCTTGCTTCATTGATCGCTAGGATTCAAGCAGTGCCTTTAGCTATTGGTGATCTCAAATATAATGGTCCAAACACTGCAATAGAACCTATAGAAACAATCAATGACGATGGACTTGGCCATACGTAGATAGTCATCTTGTGTCATCGGGAGCTCCCCACACCAGCATCCTCATAGCCACCATGCACTTTTGGAGCTAGGAAAATCCCAACATGCCGGTGCAGTCCTTGTTTCACCTAAAGTAGGTGTCGAAGTCCCGAAGGGCATACACAATCTTGAGGAAGAGCTTCCTGAAATGGTGCCAAAATTTTTTCTCGCCATGCAATGGATTGTCGGCGTAGTCAACGTACAACATGCAGTAGCCCTCTATATGTTGCCTCGGCTTGCCTTTCCGGCGTCCTTGCACCGAGCCAGCACGCCGTGGCTTTGCATCCCGCGTGTACAAGCCAACCATGAAGGCGAGGATCATCATGAGCTCTTCATCATCGGCGGCTGCGGCTTTTTCTTCCTCCATCAGCGCGACGAACATCTGCTCATCGTCGTCGGAGTCCTGTATTATTTTAAAAAATATAAGTAATATTTACACCAGGCCTCTGTGTAACCATGATGCACACATCCGACAAACATCTACTAGGAAAAAAAGTAAAAAAACTAGGCAAAAAGTATACAAATCTGATACACAAGACTCCTAGCAAGATGGAAGATCAATCCGTAGATTACGTTGTCATCCATATCGGAGAAAAATATTCCTCGTCGTATCCTCTAAGTGTGTATATCCCTCCGTAAAGAGGTCTAGAAACTCCACACGTTGTAGAGAGGACCATGAATGGAGAGTAGCCATGATCCGGTAGATAACCCGCAGATGAGACGACAATTTATTGTTTAAAATCTTTTCATTTCTATATAGCCATGTCGACCAAATAATGGCCAGAGCTCACAGTCTAAACAAAAATATGTATTTATCTGTGATTCGATGTAACCAATTATCAAATACATTGGCAACAGAGCAGGAAGGAGATAGTCCATAAGCTATTTGGATGATTGACCATATAGAACGAGCGAAATTACATTGAAAGAATAAATGTTTAATTATCTCACCCCGATGTCAAAAAGCACATTGTTTATTTCCTTAACAATTATGTTTTACAAGATTATATTTTTTAAGAATAATCTCTTGAAGTAAATACCATGCGAATATTTTCATCTTCCTGATTTTATTATTATCATAACCTGAAATATCAGGTTGTGTCATTGCTTGGAGTCTACCGAGAATTTACCATTCTCAAGTAAATTTTACCTGAACTCGTCAGAACCTTCAGATAATTATACTGTGGTTAATATATAGAAGATCATTTTATGATGCTAGTCTAGGCCCAATGAGTGTCTTTTGAACGTCAAATTCAGAGGGTTCGATTCCATAACGGTGAAAATTGTGTCCTCTTTATGACACACAATACTATATAGAGCAGGATATTGCTCTCATATAGTAGTCTGACCAAGCCATTTATCCTTCTAGAAACGTATCTGTGATCCATCGTTAGTATTAAATTACCAAAAAGAAGAAATGATTTTTGAAAGCCATTAACCTAGACAAAAAGTGTGAATCTTTGAGCCCATAGCACTTGAGACACAACTTTTAAACCAACATATTTCCTCCAAAGGATAGTTTTCTAAACACTGTCCTCTGTAAGTAGCTTAAAAGCCATTTACTCAGAAAAGCATTGTTTTTGACATGCAAGTCATGTATACCAAGTGCACCTTGCTATTTTGGTCGGCAAACCACGTTCTATTTGGTCAGCCGATATTTGTTTTTCTCACTATCTCGTTGCCAAAAGAATCTTGATTAAAAATAATCCAATCTATTCAAGACTCTTTTCAGTAATTGGAAAAATAAGATCATATAAGGTACCATATTAGGATAGCAATTTTTTCTTTCCAACTACTAAATCTTTTGTGTAGTCTTTTCTCGATAAGTTTCCATTCATCATTTGTGAGTCTCCGATATTGGATCAGGATTCGCAAGTAGTTGATTTGAAACTGACCCTGCCCATAGCTAGAGAGATTGGCATGCAGGTGAGCCTCGTACTGAGCTTCGCCAAAACAATACAACTCACTTTTATGAAAATTAATCTTCAATTTGGAAAGTTGTTCAAATGTTGATAATCATATTCTTTGCTTTCTCCAAACTATATTCCATAAATAAGATTATATCATCGACATATTGAAGAACAAAAAGTCCCCCATTGACAATATGAGGAATTATCCCTTCAATCTGACCATTAGCCTTTGCTCTCTTGATCAAGATTGCAAACATATCAACCACTATATTAAATATTATATGCCATAATGGGTTAGCCTGTCACACTCCTTTCTTTGTCCGGAAGTATTTGCCAGCATCATCATTAACATTGATGGCCACACTACCTCTAGATACAAAAGAACGTATAAGAGCACACCACTCCTTCGAAAAACCTTTCATACAGAGTGTTTGCTGAAGAAAAGAACACTTGACCTTATCATAAGCCTTCCTAAAATAAATTTTAAACATTACCCCATTCAACTTTTTACTATGTAATTCGTGAACTATTTCATGTAGAATTACTACACCATTCATGATGTTTCTTCCTTGCATAAAAGACAGTCTAGGAAGAAATAACTACATGGTCAACAACAAAATTTAGCATGATCATGACAACTTTAGTGAATATTTTAATGCTAACATCAAGTAGACATATAGGTCGATACTATTGTATCTTTTCTACCTCGTTAACATTAGGTAATAAAATAGTCTTGCTAAAAGTCAGCCTAAACAAATCTACTTGTCCAACATGAAGAATGATGAACAAATCTAGAAGATTAACCTTGATGACATCCCAGAAGCTTTGATAAAATTCTGTTGGAAAGCCATCCGGTCCTGGTGTTTTGTTGTATTCTATTTGGAAAACCACTTTCTTGACTCCCCCCTCAGTATATGGCACAGTCAGAAAGTTATTTTCTTCCATGGAAACCTGGGGTATATCATCTTTCCAAGACTCATCCATTGAGAAAGACCCTTCCTCAGGGGTCCCAAATAGGACTTTCTAATTTCTTTTAATATATGCCTTGAGTTGCTCATGTTCCTCAATCATGCCTTCATCCTGTAGTAGAGAATGAAGAAGTTTCTTCTAGTGTTTATTATTGGCCACATCATGGAAGTATCTTGTATTCGCATCTCCTTCGAGAATAAATTTTCCTTTCAATCGTTGGTATCACTTAAGCTACTCTTCACGCAGAAGTCGTGCAATTTCCATACTTAATTAGATTTTTAGCTCAACTTGTTGTACGGATAAAGGCCTGACTTCCGCAGAAGCCTCCAAGACATTGCTAATAGATGAAAGACATAGTTTTTTTATTTCTTTAGGATGCCTGCAATGTTTCTAGCCCTAGCCCAACCCCGGAGAAATTTATGTGTGGTGCGCATTTTATTATTCCAACATTGAATATACGTAAGACCAGTGACTTGTTTATCCCAAATGCCCTTCACCAAATTATGGAAGCCTTCATGATGTAACCAACCAAGTTAAAATTTGAACCCATGTTTGTGATTCAGTGAAGGCAAACCAACTAATAAAATAATAGGGGCATGATCCGACAAGGCGTCGATACGTTCTAGGGCACAGACATATACCATAGGGAATTTATCTTCCCAATCAGTATCCATAAGTAGTCTGTCTAGTTTTCCGTATGTCGGCTCTGGAAGACTATTAGCCCAAGTAAATTATTCTCCCCACATCTCAACCTCTCTTAAGTCTAGATTATCAATAACAACGTTGAATAAAAAATGCCAATGTTCATCGAATCGACTCGACTTTTCTCATGAAGAAATCTAAGCAAGTTGAAATCTTCACCTATAAGAATAGGATACAGATTATATTTTGCTAGATTTACCAATTCACGTAAAAAATCAGCTCTATAGTCTTCCTAGGAAGCACCATAAACGGTGACAAGAGACCACCTAAAGTTACGGATATGGAGTTTACTACGAAAATCTCCAACTGAACCAGCTAATAAATCCATGGTCTCTGTTCTGATGCCTAATAGTAAGCCACTCGATCTTTCATGAGGCGGATACGATATCCAAGTAAACTCTACACCACCAAAAAGGCAATTGAGTAGCGTTTGCGAGAAATCATGTCTACATGTTTTAGAAATACCCAGAAAATCTAACTTATGGTCTCTCACACAATTGGCATAGAAAAGGTGTTTACCCAAGTCAGTAAGACCTCTGCTATTAACATTCCATTCATTGAGAAACTATAGGGGATTTGGATACACACATTATCTTACAAGATTTTTGACTCTTCGATTTACAACCAGATGCTCTAAGTTCATAAGAAGAACTGAGCTTGATCTCATCAAAGTCCACCTCCGAAACTTCACCAACTAAGTGAGAGAGGAGTTGACCATCTATTGTGGCATGTAACTCCTCCATCGGCGAAGTATCAGACTTATAAGAGAATTTAGGAGTAACCGTTAAATGATCTTACTCTATATATCTCAAAGTAGTGGTAGAAAATACTCCATACTCTATATATTTATCTTGGGTGGTATTTTTTGCTCTTCGCAAGTTTAAAAAAAATTATTGCACCAAACATCAGAAAGTTTAGAATACAAAAGATTAACTAAAAACGTCCCAGTTTTATTCAAACACCATACATGTTGATATACCTACTCTCCTAGTGGATGTGTTAATAACAAATTTCTTATTTCTCTTTATTGGTTTTCATCGAGTCATCTTCCATATCCCAGTTTCCATCTAAGCCCCGCAACTTCATCCACCGAAATAAACTGATCATCACACACACATCAACTATTCTGGGAAAGTGTTTTTCAATAATTGTGATGAGAACCAAGCATTATACCAGTAACTTGTTTGTGTACTTGTCCCAACTTTCATTTTTTCCATTATCAGTATATATCTTCTTGGCCGTCAAAATATTTCGCCAACATGGAGATTCATCCAGACTAGGCTGTACTAAATATATTGGTTTTTCTTTAACATATTTAGCTATAACTATTGTTTGCCATAAACCATCTATATTTTCCAACTTCCAACACCATTTACAAGTGTGTTCATATTTTCCAGATTCTTAATCTATAGACCCCTTTTCTTTGGTCTACAAATGATATACCATTTTATAAGATGATATTTTCTCAAATAATTACCCCTTGCTAGAAAAAATTTCTTAGAATTTGAACCAAACTAACACTATTTTTTTAATGAAATTTAAACATTGAAATGAAGTAAACTAAGATTATATTCACGGAGGAGTTAATCCAATATATCATCCACACACACCCAATCGATATCGACATCTCGAATATAGATTGGGGAGAGAAGAGGACACCAAATTTCACTCTGCTTGAGAGGAAAAACTGATGGCAGACCATTGAGGAAGAATAAGAGGGAGAGGTGACCAAGACGGACGATGGAACAAGTATGACTTACCACCTGGCACTAGAAGTTACCTTCCTTCAGGTACAAAGGGCCTCCGCCACCCTAGATGGCTTGATGTACCCTCCTACATATCCACGACACCCCCTTTTCCACAACAACAGGAGGGGCACAAAAATCCATCAAGGTCCTCCACGACAAGGTCGACCTCCATTTATAAGGCCAACACATCAGGTGAGTATTCATGGGACATCTAGTAAAGGAGGCAGTGGAGTCAGAACTGAACAAGAATAAGAAGTAAGTGGTGATAGACAACCCTAATGCCTACAACAAGAGAGTGGTTTTTTTAATGGAGCCGGACCATATCAGTTATACATCCAGCGTTGTTGATGCCTCGTGATTCACGCGTCATATTTTTTATGTTGATATAATATAGGTTTGAAATCATAATAAAATCTGATAAAATATTTGTACAAACCGAGATTAGCCATAATTTAATTGAAAAATATCTGAAGTAATTCAAATATGTATGAAATCCATGAAGAATTTTTGTAAGATCCCTCCTTTATAAAGGAAAAGGATCCCTGTGATTGCAATGCTAGTCCCTGGATCATTGCTAACATCCTCAGTTTAAGATGAAGTACACAGATACAAAGGTCATTTATTACATCCATTCCAGAGATAAACATAGTCTTTACAACTCAAAGGCCACAGGCCTAATACAAGAGTTTGAATAAGTAAATAAATATAAGTCTTCATCTTCATGTGCCACAGGCAAACATGTTGAGTGTAGACTCATGACACCTAATCCTCATCAGAGTAACCTGCAACATCACAAGTTACAACCACAGTAGGTCAATACTTTGGAATAGTATTGGCAAGTGATACCTTAGTATATTTTAAGTGGACTAGATACTATATGAAATTTGGCTAAGTGTAGCTTGGCTTGCTTTGCTCAAAATAGGTTTTTCCTATTAGTTGAAATCACTAAGTTTTTCTTTGTCAAAATTTTTTCCAAGGAACCACCAATAGACATTGAGGTCCTTCACCCTTGTTCACCCACAAATTTTTACTTAGAAATTGGGATGAGGAGATTCTTGATAGCTTCCATGCCTTGATGCTCAAGTTGTCCATTGCCATGGACTTGGCTAAGTACTTAGATTTTTCCATCTGCAGAGGTTGTGCACTTTCTGTAGGGGTTCGTAGCATGGAAAACAAAAATTTTCTATCGCATACAAACAAACAAGCCAAGATCTATCTACTAGATTGTAGCAACAAGTCGATAGAGGAACTCACCCTCGAAGATTCCAAAGCGGTTAACGAGAGCAGATTCTCGTGGGTGATGTAGTCGTACTCTTTCCGATCTCAAGATCGTGTAGACGATCCTTTCGGCGCCACGTTCCGGCAGCGCTCCCGCAGTCGGTCACACGTTCGGTACTCGACGAAGACCTTCCTCTCCCTTGTTCCAGCAGGCAGCGGAGGTTGTAGCACTCTCCTCGCGATTCCGGCAGCACAACGGCGTGGTACCGGAAGTAGAGGGGAAATCCCGCAGGGCTTCGACTTAAGCCGGAGCGAGTATGGTGGATTATGAGAGAGGGCTATTAGTGGTCTAGAGATTAGACACACCAATTAGAAGGCTCTAAACCGCAGGCTAAAGCAATTAGAAGCTCTAAACCAAACGGCTCTAAACCGGAGATTAGAGGTAGAAACTTGTGTGTCTCAAGGAGGAGCCCTGCCCCTCCTTTTATAGGTGGAGGGGCTAGGCGCGCCAGGGAGGGAGGGAGTCCCTCCCCAACTCGGCCTAGGGCTGGGCGCCGGCCAAGGAGGAGAGGAACTCCTCCTCCAAGTTGGTTTCAACCTCCTCTTGCTTGTTTCCCACAGTTTCCTGTTTCCCACAGTTTCCTGTTTTAGCCGTTTGACTTTCAAACTGGCAATTTGACTTTCATGTTTTTGGAACAGCAAGAAAACTTAGTACATGATGCAATCATTCAATGACACACTCATGTACCCTCCCCCCCCGGAGTGCCGGACAATCCGGACCCTTCTAGAACATTCCCGATGAAAACACCGGAATCATTCCCGAACTCCGAAACGGGACTTTCCTTATATGAATCTTATTCTCCGGACCATTCCGGATCACCTCGTGATATCCCGGATCCCATCCGAGACTCCGAACAACATTCGGTCTCTTTCTCATAATACCATAACTACTCAAACAACGTCGAATCCTTAAGTGTGTCTCCCTACGGTTCGTGAATTATGCGGACATGATCGAGACACTTCTTCAAACAATAACCAATAGAGGAATCTGGAAATTCATATGGCTCCCACATATTTCTACGATTACTTTGCGATCGAATGAACCACTTACATACGATACCAATTTCCCTATGTCTCACGATAGTTTACTTATCCGAGGTTATGATCGTCGGTATCTCTGCATACCTAGTTCAACCTCGTTACCGATAAGTACTCTTTTCTCGTTCCCGTGATATGTGATCCCTTGTGACCTAGTCACATGCTTGCAAGCTAATTGGATGACATTCCACCGAGAGGGCCCAGAGTATATCTATCCGTCATATGGATGGACAAATCCCACTCTTGATCCATGTGTTTCAACCAATACTTTCCGAACACTCAATGCCACCTTTATAGCCACCCAGTTACGGTGTGGTGTTTGATGTCATCAAAGCATCCATCCGGTAAAGGTGATATGCATGATCTCATGGTCGAAGGAATTAGGTTACTATGTATCAGAAAGCATATAGCAATTGAACTATTGAAATGACTTGATCTTTATGCTACGCTTATCTATAGGAGTATGTCCATCACATCATTCTCCTAATGATATGATCCTGTTGTTAATAACATCTCTATGTTCATGATCAGGAAACCATAATCATATATTAACCAACAAGCTAGTTTAACAAGAGGCTTTACTAGGGACTCTTATTTTAGTTTACAAATCACACAAGTATTAATGTTTCCGGTTAATACAATTATAGCATGGTATGTAAAATTTTATCATAAGTGTGAAGATATGATAATAACCACTTTATTATTGCCTCTTGGGCATATCTCCAACAGTCTCCCACTTGCACTAGAGTCAATAATATAGTTTCGAACCTTTGTGTATATAACACCTATGGCTTTCCGGTGTTGTATGTACACGATTGCTAGTGGTCAACTGATCTCCGGATCTGACACTTCCAGTTCCGTGTGTAATTGCATGTCTTTGCGTCTCTACGCATCACTCATTCTCTAATGAGATGGCTTTGTACAAATTTGGTCTTTCGGTGTGACCTTTAGCTCTTTGGGGTTAAAACATGTTGATAATATTGTCGCACAATATATCTTCATAGTATTATCCCACTGTGAACTACACCTAGTTTGATAACAAACTTCTTGACACAAATGCCCTCTTTTGCTGCTATAATAGCAGTCATATACTTAGCCTTTTGTTGTAGTATCTGTCACAATGTCTTAACTTTGGAAATCATCCAAATCCATTATGGAACTCACTTTCCATTATATTGTGCCACCCTTAGTTTAGATTGAGATAAACTTAATTTGTACTTTGTGACAAAGCCAGTATCAATGTAGTACTTTTACAATGAACTAACCATCTATTTGTCACTTCTACAAATATTATACTCTTAGTTCTTTCAAAAGATCATAAGAATATCCTTACTATTGTCCAATGATCATCTTACGAATCATTCTGGTATATGCTCACAACATTTAGAGCATAGGACATATCTGGATTTGTACATATCACAGTATGATTGATATAAATACCCTTTGTGATTTCATACATCAAGTATCAATCTATACTTGATTATTTGTTTCACTTTACCAAATGTCAATACACTTGAATATATCATCAACATTGAACTTTATTCAATCCTTTCTGTGTGACAAGAACCTCTCTTGTAGTTTCTATATTGAACTCATTCAATATCTTGTCTATGTACTTATGGCACAACCATATTAGCGTCTATTGATGCCAAATATTTGGGTTTTGCCTAAGTCTTTCATCGGGATGAAATTCTTAATATGTGTTAATAAAAGGTACATTATTTCCAATCAACAATATGTCTTCCACATAATGTATTAGAAACATGTCTTAGCGCTCCCACTTAATTTCTTGCAAATGCAAGCATCTCCATCGTCTCTGATGAACTTTTAAACTCCTTTAACAGTTTCATCACAGTGAAGATTCCAACTCCGCTATGGTTACTTCAACCATTGAAGTTTGCATATGTTTTTAGCATCCCTTGAATTTTAACAAAACCCTTTGGACTGTGTCATGCACACGTCCTAGGTAACCCTTCTATTAGAAGAACTTGTTTTGTTTATTCAACTACCATATAATAAAATTATATGTAGTGGTTGCTACACTAATCCATCTAGACTAAATATCGCTATGAAAGATCAGATCTTGTCATAGTCAACTTTTGAACATTGTTGTGAACTCTTTCCCAACATGTCGACTATTTCATAGATGTGCAACATCCATGTCTGTTTATTTATAGATCCAAACACAACTGTAAGGTCTTACACCTTTCTCGAGGGTCCTTCAAGTTCAAAACTTGATTTCTCGTGTATGGAACTATCACGGATTTTATGGCTTCAAGCCATTTGACGGAGTCAGGGCCCATCATCGCTTCTTTGCATGTAGTCGGTTCATTATTCTCAAATAATGATTCAACCCTCAAATCTTGGTATTTGATTGTTTACCCGATCTACTTGTTTCAATAGGAACTTAGATCTCCATGACCACAACCTTTGAGGCACGTGAGCCATGAGCATTGTTGCTGTCTCCGGAACACTTTTCGGCGTTGCGCAACTCTGCACATATAGCTAAGGTTCTTTTAACCTTATCAAAGTTCTATTGTCCTCCCACTTTTATTTTCACGAAAAATTCCTTCCAAAAGAAATTTGACGTTCTAAGCGACAAACACTTTTGTCTCTGGTGTTATGGAGGAATACTTAACAGTTATTCGAAATAACATACAAAGACAGGTTCATCCGACTTTGGTTGCAAACATCTTTCTTATGCAAAGCATACCAATGTTTAAGAAAGGACAACTTGGGTTTTATCCCAAACCATAACTTTATATGGTGTCATTTCAACGGATTATGATGGAGCTCTTTTCAGTGGAAAAACAGTAATCTCTAAAGCTTTTAATCTTTAAAATATAATGGCAGTTTTATAAATTATACCTTTGATCTTACCATGTCAAACAAGGTTTAATTACATATCTCGAACGCTCCATACACTTATGGTGTTTCGGGAAAATGCAAATCCACGGAACGATTCCTTAAATCTTAGGTATTATGCTAAACTTGTAACTTAAATATTTTCCTTTATGATCTTATCATAAACTATTCATATTCTTGTTACAATGATTTTGCACTTCATCTTGAAAGTCTTTGAACTTTTCAAGTGTTTCATACTTTATCCTTATTAAGTAAATATTCATATATTCACTCAAATTTTTGGAGAAAGCATATGAAGTTGAAATCCATCGCTTTTGACTACACATAATGGATTTCATACAACAATATGTACAAGTTCCAATAAGCTAGTCATTCGTTCCCTTTTGGCCTATGAACGAAGTTTTAATTATCTCTAGGAAAGTTTCACAAGCGTCATTTGATCAAAAATCAGAAGACTCCAAAATTCCATCAACATGGAGCTTCTTCATGTTTTCTTTCCATTATAATTCAAACGGCGATGTCACTTCCTAAGTGATCTTTCAATCAATTTGTCTTTCGACATTTTTAGCACTAGTTTTATGGATGTGATTTCTCCAACGAGATTTGTGAATCATCCATCTTTTATGGATCACGGTAATTTATTTGAACAACTCTTTTGTTCTCATAATACCTGATAAAACAAATCTTGAAGGCTAGCTTTGATGTTTAACGAGCAACACAATAACCCTTTATTTGTTCTCGATGAACATCATCACATATTCTTTTGCTAGTTACTTAGGCCATTGTAGTTCATGAATTGTGTTGTTTCGTATGACGATTCACACCAACAAATTCAGTATCAAATACTTAAGAACCACATTGTTTAATAAGCAAAGAATATAGCCATAACATGTATATCATCTATATACTTAAACTGAACAATTCTAGTCTTTTCTTTTCTGCCATATATTTATGAGATTCTCTTTCAATATTTCCTTTTCTGTTTGAAAGAATCTATCAACATCAATAGTGGAGTCATACATATGACACATAGTCCAAAGCGTGTATAGTTAAATACCAATGTCTTTGGACTTGCACTTTGAAGTAGATCACCATCATCAAATGTTTGGTGTTCTTTCAAATTCCTTTCTTTAGTAATCTCTTGGTGTAGTAAACATTTTACCTACATCAAATATTCACCCTCATCATGGATTTATCCATGATCAAGCTACTTTTAGCTTATAACGGTGAATCATGAGTATAATGTTGCTCTCCAAATCCTTTTGGACGATTAGGACAACTAGTGTCTCCAACCTTTTGCAAATTCTCATCAAATATGAGAACATGACTTTAGACATATTATACTCTATCATGTTGCAACCAAAACTTCGTTTCAGATATCACAATATCTTCCACACATCATGGTTTCTGAAACAACTCTTTCAGATCCTAGATAACCTTGATATTAAGACAATCCTTTGAATATCAAGAATCATGGATACAAACATGATACTAACACTTGGAATTGTTACTCTTGATTTAATACTCATTATTAAACTTCATGGAGTAACCGGAACTTACTGAAAGTTTGCAATAGGACTTTTAAACTTTAGATTAACACTTAAAAACAATACGATACCAGTTCGTAAAGTAACTAACCAGAATTCTATAGTTCTATCATCTCAATTATAACTAAGCGCAAGGTGGTAAACGGATGCCAATGACTACAACAACTATGCAAATTCACTTTGATTTAGTTTATGATAAATTGAGTTCTAATTAATAATTAAATTAATCTAGGTGAACTCCCACTCAAAACAATATCCCTCACATTGTTTTAGTGATCACACGAACCAAATCCACCACATCAAAGCCGATCATCACGAGAGTTGATGTAGCTTCAATGGCGAACAATCAACATGTTCATCATATCTACTATATGACTCATGCTCTACCTTTCGGTAATCCGTGTTCCTGAGGCCATGTCTGTACATGCTAGGCTCGTCAAGATCAAACCTTAGTTTCTGCATGAGCAAATCTGGCTTGCTCACGTTGTATACACTTGTAGAATCTAACACACCCGATCATCACGTGGTGCTTCGAAACAACAAGCTTTAGCAACGGTGCTAACTAAGGGTGAACACTTTATGACTTGAAATTCATGTGCATGAGGGATCATCTTATAATGCTACCGTCGTCTACTAAGCAATACAAGATGCATAAAGGATTAACATCACATGCAATTCAATAATATGTGATATGATATGGCCTTTCTTCTTTGTGCTTCCGATCTCCATCTTCTAGCACGAACATGATCTCCATCATCACCGGCATTGCATCAAGGTCAATGACGCTTCTCCATGGTTGTCGTTCACCGGCTTCAACTATTACAACTACTTTGAATAAACACGCGGGTCTTAACATAAATTAAAGACAACCATATGGCTCCTGCCGGTTGCCAACTTACAATAAGGAACATTGCATACATCATATATAATCACAATCATGGCCATATCACATCACAGCACACCCCTGCAAAACAAAGTTAGACGCCTCTACTTTCTTTGCATATTTTACGTGGTTTGGGGCTTTCAAAAAGTGTCGTTCTAACTTACGAACAAGAACCACAACATTGATACTAGTATTGTTAATCACCCGTTGTAAATTGGATCTTAACTATGCTAGGAGAAACAGGCACCCGCAAAGCCACTTATGCAATACAAGTTGCATGTCAAGCGTGGAGCAGGTCTCATGAACGATGTCATGTAAGGTTAGCCCGGGCTGCTTCATCCCAACATACCGCAAGATGCAAAGTACACAAAAAGCAATCGACAATAAAAGCATCAACGCCCACAATGACCATTGTGTTCTACTCGTGCAACAGATCTACATATAGACACGGCTCTGATACCACTGTAGGGGTTCGTAGCATGGAAAACAAAAATTTTCTATCGCATACAAACAAACAAGCCAAGATCTATCTACTAGATTGTAGCAACGAGTCGATAGAGGAACTCACCCTCGAAGATTCCAAAGCGGTTAACGAGAGCAGATTCTCGTGGGTGATGTAGTCGTACTCTTTCCGATCTCAAGATCGTGTAGACGATCCTTCCGGCGCCACGTTCCGGCAGCGCTCCCGCAGTCGGTCACACGTTCGGTACTCGATGAAGACCTTCCTCTCCCTTGTTCCAGCAGGCAGCGGAGGTTGTAGCACTCTCCTCGCGATTCCGGCAGCACAACGGCGTGGTACCGGAAGTAGAGGGGAAATCCCGCAGGGCTTCGCCTTAAGCCGGAGCGAGTATGGTGGATTATGAGAGAGGGCTATTAGTGGTCTAGAGATTAGACACACCAATTAGAAGGCTCTAAACCGCAGGCTAAAGCAATTAGAAGCTCTAAACCAAACGGCTCTAAACCGGAGATTAGAGGTAGAAACTTGTGTGCCTCAAGGAGGAGCCCTGCCCCTCCTTTTATAGGTGGAGGGGCTAGGCGCGCCAGGGAGGGAGGGAGTCCCTCCCCAACTCGGCCTAGGGCTGGGCGCCGGCCAAGGAGGAGAGGAACTCCTCCTCCAAGTTGGTTTCAACCTCCTCTTGCTTGTTTCCCACAGTTTCCTGTTTCCCACAGTTTCCTGTTTTAGCCGTTTGACTTTCAAACTGGCAATTTGACTTTCATGTTTTTGGAACAGCAAGAACACTTAGTACATGATGCAATCATTCAATGACACACTCATGTACCCTCCCCCCCCCCCGGAGTGCCGGACAATCCGGACCCTTCTAGAACATTCCCGATGAGAACACCGGAATCATTCCCGAACTCCGAAACGGGACTTTCCTTATATGATTATTATTCTCCGGACCATTCCGGATCACCTCGTGATATCCCGGATCCCATCCGAGACTCCGAACAACATTCGGTCTCTTTCTCATAATACCATAACTACTCAAACAACGTCGAATCCTTAAGTGTGTCTCCCTACGGTTCGTGAATTATGCGGACATGATCGAGACACTTCTCCGAACAATAACCAATAGAGGAATCTGGAAATTCATATGGCTCCCACATATTTCTACGATTACTTTGCGATCGAATGAACCACTTACATACGATACCAATTTCCCTATGTCTCACGATAGTTTACTTATCCGAGGTTATGATCGTCGGTATCTCTGCATACCTAGTTCAACCTCGTTACCGATAAGTACTCTTTTCTCGTTCCCGTGATATGTGATCCCTTGTGACCTAGTCACATGCTTGCAAGCTAATTGGATGACATTCCACCGAGAGGGCCCAGAGTATATCTATCCGTCATATGGATGGACAAATCCCACTCTTGATCCATGTGTTTCAACCAATACTTTCCGAACACTCAATGCCACCTTTATAGCCACCCAGTTACGGTGTGGTGTTTGATGTCATCAAAGCATCCATCCGGTAAAGGTGATATGCATGATCTCATGGTCGAAGGAATTAGGTTACTATGTATCAGAAAGCATATAGCAATTGAACTATTGAAATGACTTGATCTTTATGCTACGCTTATCTATAGGAGTATGTCCATCACATCATTCTCCTAATGATATGATCATGTTGTTAATAACATCTCTATGTTCATGATCAGGAAACCATAATCATATATTAACCAACAAGCTAGTTTAACAAGAGGCTTTACTAGGGACTCTTATTTTAGTTTACAAATCACACAAGTATTAATGTTTCCGGTTAATACAATTATAGCATGGTATGTAAACTTTTATCATAAGTGTGAAGATATGATAATAACCACTTTATTATTGCCTCTTGGGCATATCTCCAACACTTTCCCCACCAGACTTGGTTTCACCAAGACAGGACCTTTCAGAAGCCTTCCCTTAGACCAAATGGACGCGTTCCAACCTATCATTCTCACTATCACCAACTGTCCAAATGGCTAAGTTCTAGCAACTTATGTGATCCAGGCAGAGCCCATATTGCCAAGTGGCTGCACTAGAAGCTTCTTAGAACTTGGCCTCTAAAATCTCTTTGTTCCTGGGTGGCTTACCACAAGTGAGATACACAAGGTAACCATAGCCATGGGCCTTGTGTAACCACTCAACCAAAACCACCAATCAAGTCCCTTTCCACCCAGGTGATTCATTGACTTAGTTGTTTTATTAAGTAAAACAAGTCTAAAGACTTAGAAATATTTTCACCATAGCATGTATATTTCACCAACCCTTGTTTGCTACTAGCTAGGCTAAGCATGGCATAGATAGTAACTTAACTTAGAAATTTCCTAGCAATTCTACAACTACTTAGGATTTCCCAACATGGCATATAGGCAAAATAATAACATGCAAGACTTAGCAAAATATTTCTAATGCTTAGTATAAAATATAGGGATAGAATTATTCATGAAGTACCACTTGCCTTGGTAGTTGGGAGAGTAGCACTCTTCACAATCACAATCACTAGCACCAAAGTCTACACAAAGAATGGTAGCAACAAATTACACACATAACATATACAAACAAACAAAAATATATGCATGCATGAAAAATGCTAAGTGATGATTTTTAAAACTCAACCAAGCAAGTGCATAGTACTGAATCCTAAACAAGTCAAAAACTTGCCACACAACAAATATTTAAACCCTAAATTAAATTCTAAACAATTCATATACTCAAATAAGCCCTACACATGTTTCTGCAAATAAAACCTTTTTAACAGAAACTAAACGTTAAACACATTGCATAATATGCTAGAGCTTGCTCTCCTGATTCCAACGGTATAAAATTTGCCAAAATCTAACATGGAAATCAAAAGTTACAAACAAAACAAATTTGAACTATAATCTGATTCAAAATCTGTTTTAAATCTAAATTACTGCCACGCGGCGCTATCCTATTAGCCGGTACCGCTTCGCGTCGGATCGAGCTTCCGCGCCGTAGGATCTAACTTAATCACGCGGCTCAGATCTAATCTTACCGCTTCGCTCGCGTTCTATCTAACCGCACGATCTGGATCTAACGATCCTGAGCAGCCTGACCATCTAGTGGTGGCGCTAGCGGCGGCGACAGGCGGCGGCGCCTCTGCCAGTGGCGGAGCTGGCGTTCTAGGTCGCGTGGGAGAGGGGAAAGGGGCTTATCGAGCTCGCGGAGAGTTGCTGATGGTCAAGGTGGCGGTGGCTGGTCAAGGGGGGCGCTGTAGTGGCCGAGGGAGCTCGTCGGAGTCGTGCACGACGTCAGGTGGTTGCTGTCGAAGTCGTTGCCGAGGTTCCGCGTCGCCCTAGCACGAACCAGATGGTTTAGGAGATGCGCAAGACAGTGGCGAACAACCTCGTATGCGAGAGATATCAAGGGGCGCGCAGTGCTTACCGTAATTGGTCGCCGGAGTTGAGTGGCGGCTCGGTCGTTTGCAGGAACGAACGGGGACGGCGTCCTGGGTCGCAAGCAGGCAAGCAAAGGGTATCAGAAGATGCACGAGGTCATGCTGGACACACTCGTTTGAATCAGAGGCACATGGGCGACGGGGTCTTACCGGAATCGCACGCCGGAGATCGTCGGAGCTGCGGCGGTGTTTGGCGAGTTGCGAGCAGCCTGGTGGCGTGGAGAGAAAATTGAGTGAGGGGAATGGAGCGGAGTGGGGAGGGGCTTAAGTAGGCAGAGGCTCGACAAGAAACGCCCAGTGAATCAATGGCAATTACGCCACGGAATCAACGCAGCAACGGCCAGCGGCGACGGCGTCTGCGCGCGAGATTTGGGGAAGAAGGAGTCGACGTGGAGAGGGCCCAATTGTCTGCGAGAGGAACCGAAGGGGTGTGGCGTCCTGGCGTTAGCGACTCGCTGGGTGCGTCTGCGTGTGAGAGAGAGAGAGGGAAAACCCGGGTGGGCTATCTGGGCTGGTTTCGCTGTTGGGCCAGAATAGTAGCGTCGGCCCTTTTTCTTTTCTTTATTCCTTTTCTTTTTCTAATTTTATTTTCTGGAATGATTTTCAAATGAATTCAAACTCTATTTGAATTCAAATATTTTCAGGATTTTTGCAGTGTGCAACGGTCACAATTCTAGGCATAAAACCATGTGGTCACTTTGAATTGGCTTGGTCATTTTGGAAAGATAAAATAAACAGTGACATAGCACTTGTTTTATATTGGTTTTGAAATTGGTTTTCAAATTGTATTTGCTTTGAAATTTTGGTTTAAAACGTTAGCAATCTAGCAACTCATTCTGAAAGCAATAAGGCACAAGGTTTGGTTTCATGAACAACAACCTCTCATAGAAAGAGTAGCATTTGTTTCAAATGATGATCACATAAAATAATGAGCTCATATGCTCCTGTTTTTAAATTGTTTTGTTTGAAATGAATTCTATATGATCATGGATGCATGGATGATATGCATGAGTTTGAAACATGATTTTAGGGATGTTACATTTTTCTATAATAAGTAAATTATATACGATTTCATTATAATTTAAAGAAAATTCAAAATATACCACATCGATGTTAAAACCGGTCAAATATGTGGAGGGACCTAATATGAAACATGAGGCAGCCATATGGTGGATTTTTGACCTATAAAAGCCGGCTATGTTAGAAATGTGACTATTCCAGGTATTACTCATATCACTAGTACAGAGAAGGTTGCCCATGGTAATGAATTGTGATATGCTACAACCGCGGAGAACCAAGACACAACAAAGCCTCAAATGTACAAAATCCCAAGGATTTTCCATTTGCAAGAAGGAAAACCATAAGGTGGAGAAATGTCTAGAAAGGAATGAGTCAAAAAGGATGACAAAAGTCACTGGAAGTGTTTCTGGTGGTCTGGGGGTTCTATCATATAATATTTCACAGAATATACTACTGAGGATAAAAACACAAAAATGACACATGTGACAAAGGATTGTTTTCACAATCCCTTTGTAGTCCCACTTTCAAAGATTGAAAGAGAGTTTATTTGTTCGGCAAACGAATCGGGTCAGTAGGTTTGGATCAAAGACACAATAATGAATGTAGTAGAGTTCTCTCCGGCTTTATTCATGATGTAATCGGAAGATCGTACAAGTGTTTACAAGATGGATCTCTAAGGGTTTATAAAGAGACCCGGCGAGAGTATATTGAATCTAGGATTTTTGACTTAGAGACTAGAACTAAGGTACAACATGGATGTAGATGGCATGTCCTGTTCAGGTGAATGGTCTTCAATTTATATGGGCGCCATCGGTCTCGTCAGGTCTCCATCTTTCCTTGCTTGTCAAGTTGTTCTCCGATATCCATTTGATGCAGGTTTGGTCGTTAGGATCCTCTGGGAAGTCCTTCTGCAACATGGTATGTCAGGTCGGTTGAGAGCTTCTATATGCGGGCGTCCAAGTGACGGACATTGAGATCATCGTGGTAGGAAACTGGGATAAGCCTGTGTAATGTTAATTATAGGCCTAATTACAGTTATCACCGACAACAATAAATCTAGGGAAATTCCAAAGGAAGAAATTCTTGTTGAGATGTAGCTTGTCTACAATACAAGATGGGGATGGCAGCTTGGTAACTTCTCTTTCCTAGGGATGTTCCCTCCTGATATCAAGGTAGAATATGTAGTTCAATATGCATGGTTCGAGCTCAAAAGGAGCAACAATCAGGGTGTTTTTGTCTGTGTGGAAACGCGAGATCGCACCACACTCGATGCTTCAAAATGTTTTAATTCAACTGATATGGCTAGAACCAAAATGGTGTGAATGGAAGATCATGGAACAATTTGTATCACCTTTTAGGAACTTGAAAGATATGGAAGAGCAATGAATGATTTAGGATTTTATGAGTTTGCTAAGGGGCACATTGAATGCAATAACCCAAGGAACACACCATTTGAGAGACTTTCTTGTTTGTAAGAGAATTCGTATCAAATCAAGATAGTAGTAGAGTATCCCGATGAAGAAAATTTATTGGTTGTTGATGGCAATGGTGGAGGTGACAATGGGCCTACAAACCGTATTTGAGAACCATAAATTGTGTATTACTAAGTATCGTGACTAAAGCGACCTTGGTTGACAAGTTTGTTGACCGCCAATGAATTTTACTTTTTATTATAAACGGCCAAGCTACAACCATGTGGAGCTATGTGCATGTTAGGGGGCCATCGCCCCCTCCCTAGCCAATGATTTTTCACACACATGCACAACTTCTAGCCCATTTGCAATCCTATGACCCAGCCCCACCAATAGGCAAGCCATCCACATAAATGTTGGACTTTACAAGGTGCATGTCACACTAAGCAACGATATTCGAAACTGGCATTGCTCGGAGATGGGATGGACCGCATTCATCTATGGACTACGACGATGGGAGCGTTGGTGTGCTTCTTTAAAAAGGATGACACTTCCATCATGAGTAAGTGCACGCATGCATTTTAATGGTCCGTGATAAACATACGAACTATCTATGCATCCATTGTTAATCTAAACTTGATCGTGTTCATCAAGACCTTGTCATGTTGGGCCTAGCCTTGTTGACCGCTATCGGCTCTTCGAACCATATATAAATCAATTAAAAAGAGAATGTTGCCTTTGAGGGAGCACCAAATTTTGATCTCTCTCTCATATTCAATCTAAGGTTTCTAAATTTTTATCTAAAGCTAACAATTGGTACCATAGCACCGATGAATTCTTGGTCGTAATGGAAGGGAAGAAATTTGCCAAGACCAATGCTCAAAACTACATAGCCATGAGTTTTACACAATATCGATGTTACGACCTTGAAACTTCTAGTGTATGGAAAACCATAGTGCAATTTTCATTTGAGGCAAAAATTATATGGGACTAATCAATCTAGAAGGTGATCAATCAATCCAAGAAGGACTAAGTAAATTATTGGAGGGATCGACACAGGGTTGTAACCGAGAATTCCAGGGCCTGCGAAAAATATAAAAATAGGCCCAAAATATAAGAAAAAAAATGCTAATATATGTTGTTCTTGTAAAAAAATCTAAGTTGTTATTTGTAAAATTAAATCTTTCTAACCAAGTATCGGAGTCAAATTATCTTGGTACAAATTTTTTAATTGATGCTCTGCTCATAAAAGATATATACTAAAGTGATATGGTGTGTTTGTTCAATGCAAATAAGATAGAATATTTTTGGTTGTGAAAACGCTCTTTTATCAAAATGGAATAGTCACCTCAAGAGAACAAGAAAAATTAAACTAAAGCGTCCTGTTTTAGGAAGACAAGGCACAATTTTCTTTTGACCGGGAGATTTTTTGCAAAATATGGGGCATAGGGTTCCATTTGAAGAAATGGATAATGTTGAATGGGAGAAGAATTGAGATCATGTTTTGGCAAAAAAACAAAATTGACAGGATGGGAATTGATTTCACAAGGGCTTGTTCAGGAATTTAATGCTATGATAAATTTTCAATGAAAGTGTGGAGAATTGGGATCATCTCATAGGGAGCTGGTCTGTGGTGGAGACTGCTTGTGGTTGGCACGTGTGCAGGAAGTGAAACATTCTTTATTTCCTAATGCCGAATTACACTCATAATTTTTTTGACAAAAACAGTAGGAAAGATCCCTACCGTGTCATTTTATAAATTTTTGGTGAGAACGTACAATTGTTGGGATTTTAAAATCTCTTACAGATTACAAAGTATCATGCCATGATTGCATACCCTGCTTGAGGCTTGGCTTAACTCTATGCATAATAAGACTAAAAGAGTTATTGAAGAGGCTAAGGCATCTGGTGATACATGGTATCATATCTCTGAATATATAACCATTTCTCTGGTCCCATATAATCCAACAACCAGTTATGAAAATCTCCACGAGGAAAGCATGTGAGTATCTGGTCTTTGCATCCAGTATCATCTGATGGATACCCATATCAGTGTTCCATTCAATTCCCAAAGCCCACCAGAAGCTCTGACTGAAGTTACAATCAAAAAATAGATGAATTATACTTTCCTGGGACAAGTGTCACAAAGGATACAGTCTTGAAATTCCACATAAAAGTTCTTTCTTCTCATTAGATCCTTAGTGTTGAGCCTCTTGTTGAGCAGTAGCCAGCTGAAGAATTTATGCCTGGGAAGATTGCATGTTTTCCAAATGTCCTTGACTATTTGGGATACCAATATAATTGTTCTCCCAAGATTTCCCCGTATACTCTTTTGGTACTATAGTATTCACCCCCAGGGTAAAGCCCATTTGTCCTGCTCTTCAGTTATAAGTAGTGGTAAAAGTTCTTCCTTTAGGTTGTTAAATTATTCATGAGCAACTATTGATAAGGGTAAATGGAAGACGTCATAGAAGTTGTTATTGGCAGCCATAATTACACTCATGATTAGTACTACTAGTATTACTTAAACAAGCCCTAATGAGGTATCATAGGTGGTATCATGCATTACATGCATGCAAAATGTTTATGTGTCACTACAATTAATGATGAAAGATATTGTGTTAGTATCATAGGTAGATACAGTATCATAGCAAGTGAAACTAGAAAAAATGATCTCAAATAAATCTTGTACAGAATTTTACATTGAGATTCTACAAAACAATAATACACTAAAACTATGATACTACTACATGATACTATGCATTATGGAGATGGTATGATATACTAGTATCATATGCATGATACTACTATATGATACTCCCCATTGTTACTAGTCTTAGTATGTGGGAAAATTTGAGGCCCTGGATTTGTGGATGCCCTGTGCCGTCGCACATTCTGTACATGCTTGCGGTACGGGCCTGTATCGGCATGTAGCCACACCTTCTACTCCATGATGCTGATTGACACGATGAAACACTTGATCACAATGGAGACGACAAAAGGAACATGGGATTCAGTCAAAACGAAGGAGGAAATACTGCAAACCCTAATGAAGGAATATGAGAATGTGTTAATTGGTATCGTTGAAAGCATGGATTCATTCGCCGGGAAGGTAATAACACAGAGGAATAACATACAACTCTAGGTAAAAATTGGATATGTCCAGTGTTGAGAACTTTAATTGCTTGCAAGTGTTGAGGACTTCACACATTTCCAGTTCACCAAATATCAAATTCTCTAGATCAAGGTGTGTGAGATCACCAAATGCATATGAACAAGAACCTATGATAGAGAAGGTTGGGCCTCCTCTTCCCAAGGCGAAGCTACGCACCCTCTCTCACCTCTAGTGCTTAATGGGATGGAATTATGTTCTCGGGAAGAGAATATCTAGCGGCGGATACAAATGAAGAAAGCAAAGAGCTCACGGAGAGAAATGGGAGAAACATATAGAGGGGAAGGACAATAACTGAATAGTTGACTAGTGGGTCCATATGAATCCCAGTCTGCATGAGTGTGTGACGATTTCTTTCCCCTAGATCAATCACTGGCTAGAAACGCAATCATAGTGGGCTCAAAATACTATTCAAGATGGCTTCTTGCCGAAATAGTGACATGGATTTGAAAAAAAATCAACTGGTGGTAGTTATATGTGAAAATAGCTTCAAGGGTGGAGTTTTGTGTAATTTACTCATCCAACAATAATATTACATCCAAATTTTATGATAGATATAACAAAATATCAAACAATTATAGCTTTAGACAAAAATGGGGGTTTATACTTTATAGGAATCAATCCGAGGGCACAAAGCAAATCACAATTAGGTTGGAATTTCTCCAAAGGTTTTATTGGTGGCGAATAGTGATGTACTCCCTCCGTTTGGAAATAAAATATGTTTTTAGTTTTGTGAAACAGATATATCTAGATGCCTTTTAGTATGTAGGTTAAAGTGAATCTACACACTAAGGCCTTGTTTACTTCTCATGTATTTTCACCCCCTAGGGGTTTGGGGATGGGAAGGGATTTGGTGAATCCCTCCGTTTCACACAATCCCCACTTTTCCCATCATTTCCTCACATTTCCCCTCACTTCCCAATCCCTGGCATGTTTACTTTGAATTCTAGGGATTAGAAGCGATGGAAGAGAATTTAGATCAGGTGATAAAAATAATAACTTTACACCTACAACATGTTAATTGACAAGTCCCTCAAGTAAAAATTGGATCTTTGCAAGGAGCATTAACATCCCTTGATAGACTTCATGAATACAAGTTTAGACATATGCTCGACAGACCGGAGCTCGGAAAATTGCCTCATTATTTCCATAATAATATTTTGGTTGAGAATAATTTTTGCATGCCCATTCGAAATATAGTTGAAGCGATCATCTTGTCTAGATCCGCTGGATGTTTTCATCGACACCCTATTATATCACCAAAAAAAGAGTGTTAATCACATATAAAGCAGAGAAAAATAGGACAATCGACATAAGTATTGTCGGCAGTTTGCTCCATGTTCAGCACAAAACTGACATTTAGAACATTTAGCACAAAACTGGCATTTCGAATATTTAGCACAAAACTCTGGAGCATGGCATGTTCATGTCTAGTAGGTTGTATATAAAGAAAACTAGTGGTATTCTTTTTAAATCAATAGAGAAAAATAAATAAATAAATAAATAACACGCAGGCTGCAATTTGTAATGACTTTTATGAATTCATGATATATCATCTCCATATTCTCTATTCTATATCATCTACATATTAAGCACAAATTCAACTTCATGCTAAATACCTAGAGCTAGCTATCTCACCCGTCATTAGATAATTATTATTACTAACTTACACTAACAACTAACACTAACAAAAACAAACATTTTGATGTCTCAACACTAGCAAAGACATTCCATGGAAAATAATAAATGGTTCAGCACTAACAAAATAAATTGAAAACGTCATCTCTGTTAGCAAGTTACATACTAAAAACAGGAGAGAACAGTATATGTGAATAGAAATTGCTAGCATGTTGCATACTAAAAGTAAATAGGGGAGAATAGTTTACGCTTTACCTCAAGGTAAACATTTATAGCATATATGAAATAAATAGTTTGCGGTAACTAGATTTAGATTATAGAAGAAAAGGAAGATGCTTCTAGTTCTCTGGAATTTAGATATCACAGTCTCAATTTAGATCTCTCATGCATTAGATCTCTCTTTTCTCACACCAACTAGGAAAACCGAAATACAAAAACTGAAGTTCTAGCAAGTTATCAAGTAGACATTAAGGACAATCTACACATAGAGAACACCAGACCAGACTCTAGCTAGCTCTCTTGTCTCAAGAAGTTAGCTTAATAGTAATCTACTACAATGATTTCTTGGTAATATTCACAGGAGACCATCACCATGGACAAACTTTAGTTCAATTTACTAATACCATAACAACACTTGGCCGACTACTAGTAACAACCACATTAAGTTCAAACAAATATATAAATTGTAACATGAATCGGCTGGCTATATTAGCACCTACTAGTCATTTGCATGATTATATCAGAGAACTAATGCAGAACGACAAGAATAGTTTGCCCAGCTAGCACAGAAAAAATTGGATAGAGAAAGAAAGACTAGCGAGAGTAGGTTACAAGCAAGCTAAGAGAAATAGCAGCAACACACACGTAGAGCGAGACAAATATTTAGAATTTTGAACATCTGTTGCTATCCTTCTTATCAGTTATATTATAAATTCAGACCAAATAATAATGTGGTATCGACAGATTAGGCTAGCAAATAAGCCAAACAATAAGATTTCAATGACCAGCAAATATGATTTCATAACAAGTAGAAGTAGTAAATATAATTTATACAGAAGTTTGGTATGCTCATAGGATCCCACGAGGGTGGTGGTTCCACTCCTACTATAGTCCAAGGGATAGGTATCTATCAAAAAACAACGATGAACAGATCAGACACAAGTATGACATGAACAGAGCAGACAAGTTTACTATATGAATAGATCAGGGACATAAACTACAGAATACAATGCAGCTATTCAGTTTGCTCTAGTAATAAAGCGTCCAATGAACGGTTTGCCTGTCATACGCATCTCTCTCTCAGAATTTGATTTCTCCAAATGTAAACAAGAGACCAATGAACGGTTTGTATGTCATTGTTGCTGCTATCGTTCTGTTCTTTTCCGAACCCAAGTTGGGATGCTGCTACAATTGTATCTCAATCATCAAGTTTTCAATGTTACTTTTTCTCTGTATATGTCAATGTTCCGTTGTTGCCCATCTAGCATATGTGTGTTATATGTATGTTACTGGCAGGAACAGAGCAAGAAGGTACAATTTCAGCTCCTTTTCCTCCATTACGTGCCCATGCTCATTAATTCAAAGCAGGAAAGTACTATATGCATACACTAATTCAGTTCGCCCCTAGTAAAGAGTCCAGGCACTGTGCATGTCATAAGCATCTCTCTCGCAGAAACAAGTTATGGACAATAAATGACACACGACGAAATGTAACTGCAATTTTACATGACTAAGAACGTGAAAAAATAAAAATGCCCACTGTTTATTTAAACTGTCATGTCCATTCTTTAGAATCAACTCCACAACTGATATGAACAACAACCAATCTGTTCACATGAGGGCACATGACTGTTTATACAAAATGCAATTGCCAATGTTACACGACTAATAAGAACAAGAATCTGTGTGAGAGAGGGGTGGATATTCATCGGCAACAAAAACTTTTGTCTATAAACCAAATAATGACTAAGATTTGATAAGAAGACAATACTTTGGCAGGGATACTTGGGTCACCAAACCAAAACACATCCTAACTTACTCCGCAGACAGCCACTTTGTCACTCCCATCGCCTCCTCCATGCCTGGCCGCCGCGCATCCAGCCTCATTTTGCCGCTTGTCGGGCCCAGATTTGGAGGAACCGGGAAATTTGTGCGAACTAATAAGATCGATAAATGTGAAAAAGCAAATGCCCACTGTTTTTGGTTTATGGACAGATATCAGTACTATTATGTTTCCATTATATTCAATCTATTGTAAGATAACTCCAAAACTGAACAATCTTCTGAAGTAAGTTTATGTCTTACTACGGCATGCAGAAACAGAGAAGAATGTTGTTTTATAAAAAATTTGAGCTAAACCATTGTATAAATTGGTACAGAATGCAGTGCACACCAACAATCTGAACCTAGTGCACAAAACCATCTAAACCTTGCAGTAGTAATACAATTTGCAAACAACAGAAGGACCAACTTGAAATTCATTCATGTGATAATGTACATTGGATAAGCTAGCTTGGCAAGCTTAGTTGTTCTAACTTCAGAAAAAAATCTAACAAGGACACTTCAGGCTACTGCAAATTGCCAGGATAGAGATATAATCGAGCACAACTAAATAAGATATTCAGGAATGATGATCAATCTAAGTATATTCACTATCATATCGTTTACAAACAGAGAAACTGGTCAAGCTAGCTGGGTATTATAAGCACAATTTTGGTTCGAGTTCAGAAAGGCACTAAAATGACAGCAGTTGACAACTAACTAAATGGATGGATCTAAATGAAGAAGGCCATCTTCTGGTACTCGTATGTGCCAAGGGTACGGAGGACAGGAGGAGGCCGCTGCCGGTCCAAAGAACTGGACCATAGGGCAAAGGTGGATGTCGGCGGCGGCCAAGAAACCCTAGGAGGGGAGGAGAGGGGAAGAGGCATGGGAGGAGGGGGTACTCACTGGAGAGAAGGGCCAGAGGAAGCTGGAGGAGGTGCCGTCACCAGCATCGCCAGATCGACGTTTGCGTCGTCGCCTTCGGCCGATCTGTCTCCTCTTTTTCTCTCGCTGCCTCGCTTCCTTTCCTCGATGATAACACGAGGTAGATCTCACGTGCTAGAATACACAAGCTAGTTTAGGCCTCGGGGTGGAAGTTTCGGGATGGGCCGGGATACAAATCAGAAATAACAAAGAGGTAAACAGGTTGTCCGGGATTTTTGGGGATGGTGGGTTGGGTCGGGAAATTACCCTCCAAAACCTGCAAATACGAGAAAAGTAAACGAGGCCTAAAAAATGTCTAGATATATTAGCTTCACAAATCTAAAACATCTTATATTTCCAATGAACCTACACACTAAATGGTGTTTAGATACATTTGTTTCACAAACCTAAAACATATTATATTTCCAAATGGGGGAGTACTTTCTATGAGCCAAAAAAACTGATATTTTAGCATCAACAAATAAGTTTCCCAGTTCTTTTGAAAGAGCTGGTAGCGCATCCCATAACTGAACTTGTGAACTTGGGAGGTGATTTATGGCAAACGCTAAGAACATCTTCACTCAGGTCCCTAAATCCCTTCTAAAGGATTATCGGTGGTGTTGGTGCTTAAAATCACACCTGGTCCATCCCCTAATTCCTTTTTTGCCGATGCAGCTCATTTTGTTATCCGGCGCCCCAACCTGAACCCAACCCACAGGGCGCTAGCGGGGGTGCTGGATGGATATGAAAACGTCGTGGGCTATCCCTAGCAATGAGATAGGTGCTTTGTTTCCAGAGCCGACGTGTCCTGTCGACTGGCCATGTGGCGGCAAGCCCTTTCATTCCCGTACTTTTCAACTCTTCATGTCCAGCTTTTCCGCTCTTTCCCGCTATATCTAGGGCAGTCTTCATTGCCATCCATAGATCCACACCGTCCTCTCTCACCATGGACACCCCACACTGGGCCTATCTCACCCTCGAGGAAACGGAGGCATTGTGTGCCTCCAGCTACCCATGTCAGTCAGGCTACCGTGTGCCCCTGATTGGATGATGTGTGCCGAAGGGGTGCATGTCCCTCTTGTGCCTCGAGGTTTCGCCTGCTGGGCGGCCATCACGAGCCACTACTACCTTGAGCTCACGCAGAAATAGCAGATGGATCCCAACTTGTGTCCCAACAACACTGTGACCTGGAATGCCTTCTTTGCCAATCGGCAGGAATGAGAGCTCGCTAGGTACAAGGGCGGCAACCCTTCTCTCGTGAATCGCAACAAAGCCGGCCGACAGCTGTGGTTGACGAACTGGACTCTTGCTGGTGTGATGCGCCACATCACCGAAGGAGATCACCCTCATTTGCAGTACCCGCACTTTCAGCCACTAGGAGTCCAAATAAGGGCAGCAATGGTCACGGGCGCGACGACGTCGCCAACCAGGACACCCTACCTCTGGCCTCCTACCTTCAAGGCCGGAGTGGCAGGTGCCTCCGGAATACTCTATGGCCGCACACCATCTTGGATGCACCGACGACCCAAAGGAGTTCCCGGGGCAGCGCGTGGCCATGTGTGCCTCCTTGTACCACGCGGAGGACGACACGGTGGGCTGCTGCAGCAGCTGTGGCCATCGGTCTCCGCAGCGTATGCTGATTGAAGGTCTCCGCTACCCGCTGCAAACCGGGGAAGGGCAGAGGTTCCAACCGCGTGTGCCAAACGACTATTGTATTTGGTGGAACGATTGTAAGCCCCTAGGGCCGATCGGTTGCATGTTATATGGTAGAGAAATACCCTCTATGTGGTAGTACAAAAGGGTACTATACAATCGGAGTACTACTCCGTATCGGAGTACTATACTCCATATTGTATACGTGGAACATGTATTACAACTCTAACACTCCCTCTTAATCTAAAACTTGCAAAGATTTAGATTACGTTTAAACTCATCTAGTTTCTTAGAACACGGAACCTTGGTAAACCCATCAGCTATCTGATCTTTGCTAAAAATGAATTTGACCGCAAGCTATTTAATAACAACCCTTTCTCTGACAAAATAGAAATCAATTTCAATATACTTGGTGCGAGCATGAAACACTGGATTAGCAGATAGAAAAGTAGCACTAAGATTGTCACACCACAAGCATGGTTTCCCCTTGAGAAAAACGCCAAGCTCACATACTAGAGTCTCAACCCAAATCAACTCAGCTATAGCATTGGCAAGTGACTTGTACTCAGCCTTAGTGCTTGAACGTGACACTGTATGTTGTTTTTTGGAACTCCAAGATATGAGATTAGGACCAAAGAAGATTGCAAATCCTCCAGTAGAACGTCTGTCATCTAAATCACCAGCCCAGCCCGCATCTAATAATGCACTAAGAAATATGGAGGAAGATTGATGAAAAGTAATACCAACTGTACGTGTACCATGACTATACCTCAGGATCCGTTTCACTGTTGTCTAGTGAGCAGTTTTGGGAGCATGAAGAAATTAATACACCTTATTTACTGAAAAAGATAGATCAGATCATGTTAATGTCAGATACTAAAGTGCACCAATAACACTTATGTAACGTGTGTTATACTCATCACCAAGTGGTGAACCATTATGAAGAGACAAGGTGTCAGTACTAGAGAAAGGAGTTGGGCAAAGCATGCATGTAGTCATCCCAACACGAGAAAGAAGATCAGCTGCATATTTGTCATGATTCAAGAGCAAACCATTTTATTGTTATGAACCTCAAGACCCCAAAAAAATGAAGATCACCAAGATCCTTGAGAGCAAACTCATTACTTAGAATGTTAAGCAATGCTTCAACAGCAGTGTCTAAAGAACTAGTCACAATAATGTCATCAACATAAATAAAAAGAAATATCTGAATACCTGACTTGTGGGGGAAGAGCTTCCTAAAATGGCGCCGAAATTTTGAGGAAGAGCTTCCTGAAATGGCGCCAAAATTTTGTCCCGAAGGGCATACACAATCTTGAGGAAGAGCTTCCTGAGATGGCGCCGAAATTTTGTCTCGTCGTGCAATGGATTGTTGGCGTAGTCAACGTAGAACATGCAGTAGCCCTCTATCTGTTGCCTCGGCTTGCCTTTTCGGTGTCCTTGCACCGAGCCAGCACGCCGTGGCTTTGCATCCCGCGTGTACAAGCCAACCATGAAGGCGAGGATCATCATGATCTCTTCATCATCGGTGGCTGCGGCTTTTTCTTCCTCCATCAGCGCGACGAACATCTGCTCATCGTCGTGGGAGTCCTGTATTATTTTAAAAAATACTTAAAGTAACATTTACACCTGGCCTCTGTGTAACCATGATGCACATATCCGACAATCATCTACTAGGAAAAAAGGTAAAAAAAAACTAGGCAAAAAGTATACAAATCTGATACACAAGACTCCTAGCAAGATGGAAGATCAATCCGTAGATTACGTTGTCATCCATATCGAAGAAAAATATTCCTCGTCGTATCCTCTAAGTGTGTATATCCCTCCGTAAAGAGGTCAAGAAAATACACACGTTGTAGAGAGGACCATGAATGGAGAGTAGCCGTGATCCGGTAGATAACCCGCAGATGAGACGATAATTTATTGTTCAAAATCTTTTCATTTCTATATAGCCATGTCGACCAAATAATGGCAAGAGCTCACAATCTAAAAAAAATAATATGTATTTATCTGTGATCCGATGTAACCAATTATCAAATACATTGGCAACAGAGCAGGAAGGAGATAGTCCATAAGCTATTTGGATAATTGACCATATAGAACGAGCGAAATTACATTGAAAGAATAAATGTTTAATTTCACCCCAATGTCAAAAAACACATTGTTTACTTCCTTAACAATAATGTTTTACAAGATTATATCTTTTAAGAATAATCTCTTGAAGTAAATATCATGCGAATATTTTCATCTTCCAGATTTTTTTATTATCATAACCTGAAATATCAGGTTGTATCATTGCTTGGAGTCTACCGAGAATTTACCATTCTCAAGTAAATTTTACCTGAACTCATCAAAACCTTCAGATAATCATACTGTGGTTAATATATAGAAGATCATTTTATGATGCTAGTCTGGGCCCAATGAGTGTCTTTTGAATGTCAAACTCGGAGGGTTCGACTCTATAACGGTGAAAATTGTGTCCTCTTTATGACACACAATACTATATAGAGTAGGATATTGCTCTCATATAGTAGTCTGATCAAGCCATTTATCCTTCCAGAAACGTATCTGTGATCCATCGTTAGTATTAAATTACCAAAAGGAAGAAACGATTTTTGAAAGCCATTAGTGAATCTCCGAGCCCATAGAACTTGAGACACAAATTTTAAACCAACATATTTCCTCCAAAGGATAGTTTTCTAATCACTGTCCTCTGTAAGTGGCTTAAAAAGCCATTTACTCAGAAAAGCATTGTTTTTACATGCAAGTCATGTATACCAAGTGCATCTTGCTCTTTTGGTCGGCAAACCACGTTCCATTTGGCCAGCCGATATTTGTTGTTCTCACTATCTCATTGCCAAAAGATTCTTGATTGAAAATAATCCAATCTGTTCAAGACTCTTTTCAGTAATTGGAAAAATAAGATCATATAAGGTACCATATTAGTAAGCAATGAGTTTATGAGTACAAGTCTTCTACCCGGGGATAGCAATTTTTTCTTTCCAACTACTAAATATTTTGTGTAGTCTTTTCTCGGTAAGTTCCATTCATCATTTGTGAGTCTCCGATATTGGATCGGGATTCGCAAGTAGTTGATTTGAAACTGGCCCTGCCCACAGCCAGAGAGATTGGCATGCAGGTGAGCCTCGTACTGGGCTTCGCCAAAACAATACAACTCACTTTTATGAAAATTAATCTTCAATTTGGAAAGTTGTTCGAATGCTGATAATCATATTCTTTGCTTTTTCCAAACTATATTCCATAAATAAGATTATATCATCGACATATTGAAGAACAAAAAGTCCCCCATTGACAATATGAGGAATTATCCCTTCAATCTAACCATTAGCCTTTGCTCTCTTGATGAAGATTTCAAACATATCAACCACTATATTAAATATTATATGCCATAATGGGTTAGCCTGTCACACTCCTTTCTTTGTCCGGAAGTATTTGCCAGCATTGTCATTAACATTGATGGCCACACTACCTCTAGACACAAAAGAACGTATAAGAGCACACCACTCCTTCGAAAAACCTTTCATACAGAGTGTTTGCTGAAGAAAAGAACACTTGACCTTATCATAAGCCTTCCTAAAATAAATTTTAACAGTACCCCATTCAACTTTTTACTATGTAGTTCGTGAACTATTTCATGTAGAATTACTACACCATTCATGATGTTTCTTCCTTGCATAAAAGACAGTCTAGGAAGGAAGGAAGAACTACATGGTCAACAACAGAATTTAGCATGATCGTGACAACTTTAGTGAATATTTTAATGCTAACATTAAGTAGACATATAGGTCGATACTATTGTATCTTTTCTACCTCGTTAACCTTAGGTAATAAAATAGTCTTGCCAAAAGTCAGCCTAAACAAGTCTACTTGTCCAACATGAAGAATGATGAACAAATCTAGAAGACTAACCTTGATGACAACCCAGAAGTTTTGATAAAATTCTGTTGGAAAGCCATCTGGTCCTGGTGTTTTGTTGTGTTCTATTTGGAAAACCACTTTCTTGACTCCCTCTCAATATATGGGGCAGTCAGAAAGTTATTTTCTTCCATGGAAACCTGGGGTATATCATCTTTCCAAGACTCATCCATTGAGAAAGACCCTTCCTCATGGGCCCAAATAGGACTTTCTAATATTTTTTAATATATGCCTTGAGTTGCTCATGTTCCTCAATCATGCCTTCATCCTGTAGTAGAGAATGAATAAGTTTCTTCTGGTGTTTATCATTGGCCACATCTTGTATTCGCATCTCCTTCGAGAATGAGTTTTCCTTTCAATCGTTGGTATCACTTAAGCTACTCTTCATGCAGAAGTCGTGCAATTTCCATATTTAATTAGATTTTTAGCTCAACTTGTTGTACGGATAAAGGCCTGACTTCCGCAGAAGCCTCCATGTCATTGCTAATAGATGAAAGGCATAGTTTTTTTATTTCTTTAGGATGCCTGCAGTGTTTCTAGCCCTAGCCCAACCCCGAAGAAATTTACGTGTGGTGTGCATTTTATTATTCCAACATTGAATATACATAAGACTAGTGACTTGTTTATCCCAAATGCCCTTCACCAAATCATGGAAGCCTTCATGATGTAACCAACCAAGTTAAAATTTGAACCCATGTTTGTGATTCAGTGAAGGCAAACCAACTAATAAAATAATAGGGGCATGATCCGACAAGGTGTCGATACGTTCTAGGGCACAAACATATACCATAGGGAATTTATCTTCCCAATCAGTATCCATAAGCAGTATGTCTAGTTTTCTGTATGTCGGATCTGGAAGACTATTAGCCCAAGTAAATTATCCTCCCCACATCTCAACCTCTCTTAAGTCTAGATTATCAATAACAACGTTGAATAAGAAATGCCAATGTTCATCGAATCGACTCGACTTTTCTCATGAGGAAATCTAAGCAAGTTGAAATCTTCACCTATAAGAATAGGATACAAATTATATTTTGCTAGATTTACCAATTCACGTAAAAAAACAGCTTTATAGTCTTCCTAGGCAGCACCATAAACGGTGACATGAGACCACCTAAAGTTACGGATATGGAGTTTACTAAGAAAATCTCCAACTGAACTAGCTAATACATCCATGGTCTCTGTTCTAATGCCTAATAGTAAGCCACCCGATCTTTCACGAGGCGGATACGATATCCAAGTAAACTCTACTCCACCAGAAAGGCGATTGAGTAGCGTTTGCGAGAAATCATGTCTACATGTTTTAGAAATACCCAGAAAATCTAACTTATAGTCTCTCACACAATTGGCATAGAAAAGGTGTTTAGCCAAGTTAGTAAGACCTCTGCTATTAACATGCCATTCATTGAGAAATTATAGGGGATTTGGTTACACACATTATCTTACAAGATTTTTGACTCTTCGGTTTACAACCAGATGCTCTAAGTTCATAAGAAGAACTGAGCTTGATCTCATCAAATTCCACCTCTGAAACTTCACCAACTAAGTGAGAGAGGAGTTGACCATCTATTGTGGCATGTAACTCCTCCATCGGCGAAGTATCAGACTTATAAGAGACTTTAGGAGTAACCGTTAAATGATCTTACTCTATATATCTCAAAGTAGTGGTAGAAAATACTCCATACTCTATATATTTATCTTGGGTGGTATTTTTTGCTCTTCGCAAGTTTAAAAAAAAAATTATTGCACCAAACATCAGAAAGTTTAGAATACAAAAGATTAACTGAAAACGTCCCAGTTTTATTCAAACACCATACATGTTGATATACCTACTCTCCTAGTGGATGTGTTAATAACAAATTTCTTATTTCTCTTTATTGGTTTTCATCGAGTCATCTTCCATATCCCAGTTTCCATATAAGCCCTGCAACTTCATCCACCGAAATAAAATGATCATCACACACACATCAACTATTCTGGAAAAGTGTTTTTCAATAATTGTGATGAGAACCAAGCATTATACCAGTAACTTGTTTGTGTACTTGTCCCAACTTTCATTTTTTCCATTATCGGTATATATCTTCTTGGCCTTCAAAATATTTCGCCAACATGGAGATTCATCCAGACTAGGTTGTACTAAATATATTGTTTTTTCTTTAACATATTTAGCTATAACTATTGTTTGCCACAAACCCTCTACATTTTCCAACTTCCAACACCATTTACAAGTGTGTTCATATTTTCTAGATTCTTACTCTATAGACCCCTTATCTTTGGTCTACAAATGATATACCATTTTATGAGATGATACTTTCTCAAATAATTACCCCTTGCTAGGAAAAACTTCTTAGAATTTGAACCAAACTAACACTAATTTTTTTAATGAAATTTAAACATTGACATGAAGTAAACTAAAATTATATTCACGGAGGAGTTAATCCAATATATCATCCACACACACCCAATCGATATCGACATCTCGAATATAGATTGGGGAGAGAAGAGGAAACCAAATTTCACTCTGCTTGAGAGGAAAAACTGATGGCAGACCATCGAGGAAGAATAAGAGGGAGAGGTGACCAAGACGGACGATGGAACAAGTATGACTTACCACCTGGCACTAGAAGTTACCTTCATTCGGGTACAAAGGGCCTCCGCTGTTGGAGATATACCCAAGAGGCAATAATAAAGTGGTTATTATCATATCTTCACACTTATGATAAATGTTTACATACCATGCTATAATTGTATTAACCGGAAACATTAATACTTGTGTGATTTGTAAACTAAAATAAGAGTCCCTAGTAAAGCCTCTTGTTATACTAGCTTGTTGGTTAATATATGATCATGGTTTCCTGATCATGAACATAGAGATGTTATTAACAACAGGGTCATATCATTAGGAGAATGATGTGATGGACATACTCCTATAGATGAGCGTAGCATAAAGATCAAGTCATTTTAAATAGTTCAATTGCTATATGCTTTCTGATACATAGTAACCTAATTCCTTCGACCATGAGATCATGCATATCACCTTTACCGGATGGATGCTTTGATGACATCAAACACCACACCGTAACAGGGTGGCTATAAAGGTGGCATTGAGTGTTCAGAAAGTATTGGTTGAAACACATGGATCAAGAGTGGGATTTGTCCATCCATATGACGGATAGATATACTCTGGGCCCTCTCGGTGAAATGTCATCCAATTAGCTTGCAAGCATGTGACTGGCTCACAAGGGATCACATATCACGGGAACGAGAAAAGAGTACTTATCAGTAACGAGGTTGAACTAGGTATGCAGAGATACCGACGATCATAACCTCGGATAAGTAAACTATCGTGAGACAAAGGGAAATTGGTATCGTATGTAAGTGGTTCATTCGATCGCAAAGTAATCATAGAAATATGTGGGAGCCATATGAATTTCCAGATTCCTCTATTGGCTATTGTTCGGAGAAGTGTCTCGATCATGTCCGCATAATTCATGAACCGTAGGGAGACACACTTAAGGATTCGACGTTGTTTTGAGTAGTTATGGTATTATGAGAAAGAGACCGAATGTTGTTCGGAGTCTCGGATGGGATTCGGGATATCACGAGGTGATCCGGAATGGTCCGGAGAATAAGATTCATATAAGGAAAGTCCCGTTTCGGAGTTCGGGAATGATTCCGGTGTTTTCATCGGGAATGTTCTAGAAGGGTACGAATTGTCCGGCACTCCGGGGGGGAGGGTACATGAGTGTGTCATTGAATGATTGCATCATGTACTAAGTGTTCTTGCTGTTCCAAAAACATGAAAGTCAAATTGCCAGTTTGAAAGTCAAACGGCTAAAACAGGAAACTGTGGAAAACAGGAAACTGTGGGAAACAGGAAACTGTGGGAAACAAGCAAGAGGAGGTTGAAACCAACTTGGAGGAGGAGTTTCTCTCCTCCTTGGCCGGCGCCCAGCCCTAGGCCGAGTTGGGGAGGGACTCCCTCCCTCCCTGGCGCGCCTAGCCCCTCCACCTATAAAAGGAGGGGCAGGGCTCCTCCTTGAGACACACAAGTTTCTACCTCTAATCTCCGGTTTAGAGCCGTTCTGGTTTAGAGCTTCTAATTGCTTTAGCCTGCGGTTTAGAGCCTTCTAATTGGTGTGTCTAATCTCTAGACCACTAATAGCCCTCTCTCATAATACACCATACTCGCTCCGGCTTAAGGCGAAGCCCTGCGAGATCTTCCCTCTACTTCCGGTACCACGCCGTTGTGCTGCCGGAATCGCGAGGAGAGTGCTACAACCTCCGCTGCCTGCTGGAACAAGGGAGAGGAAGGTCTTCGTCGAGTACCGAACGTGTGACCGACTGCGGGAGCGCTGCCGGAACGTGGCGCCGGAAGGATCGTCTACGCGATCTTGAGATCGGAAAGAGTACGACTACATCACCCACGAGAATCTGCTCTCGTTAACCGTTTTGGAATCTTCGAGGGTAAGTTATTCCATCGACTCGTTGCTACAATCTAGTAGATAGATCTTGGCTTGTTTGTTTGTATGCGATAGAAAAATTTTGTTTTCCATGCTACGAACCCCAACATCCGCCACCCTAGATGGCTTGATGTACCCTCCTACATATCCACGACACCCCCTTTTCCACAACAACAAGAGGGGCCCAAAAATCCATCAAGGTCCTCCACAACAAGGTCGACCTCCATTTAGAAGGCCAACACATCAGGTGAGTATTCATGGGACATCTAGTAAAGGAGGCAGTGGAGTCAGAACTGAACAAGAATAAGAAGTAAGTGGTGATAGACAACCCTAATGCCTACAACAAGAGAGTGGTTTTTTTAATGGAGCTGCACCATATCAGTTAGACATCTAGCGTTGTTGATGCCTCGTGATTCACGCGTCATATTTTTTATGTTGATATGATATAGGTCCGAAATCATAATAAAATCTGGTAAAATATTTGTACAAACCGATATTAGCCATAATTTAATTGAAAAATATCTGAAGTAATTCAAATATGTATGAAATCCATGAAGATTTTTCTATAATAAGTAAATGCTATATGATTTCATTATAGTTTGAAGAAAATTCAAAATATACCACATCGATGTTAAAACCGGTCAAATATGTGGAGGGACCTAATATGAAACATGAGGCAGCCATATGGTGGATTTTTGACCTATAAAAGCCGGCTATGTTAGAAATGTGACTATTCCAGGTATTACTCATATCACTAGTACGGAGAAGGTTGCCCATGGGAATGAATTGTGATATGCTACACCCGCGGGGAACCAAGACACAACAAAGCCTCAAATGTACAAAATCCCAAGGATTTTCCATTTGCAAGAAGGAAAACATAAGGTGGAGAAATGTCTAGAAAGGATTGAGTCAAAAAGGATGACAAAAGTCACTTGAAGTGTTTCTGGTGGTCTGGGGGTTCTATCAGATAATATTTCACAGAATATACTACTCAGGATAAAAAAATGAAGAAATGACACATGTGACAAATGATTGTTTTCACAATCCCTTTGCAATCCCACTTCCAAAGATTGAAAGAGAGTTTATTTGTTCGGCAAACAAATCGGGTCAGTAGGTTTGGATCAAAGACACAATAATGAATGTAGTAGAGTTCTCTTCGGCTTTATTCATGATGTAATTGGAAGATCGTACAAGTGTTTACAAGATGGATCTCTAAGGGTTTATAAAGAGACCCGACGAGAGTATATTGAATCTAGGATTTTTGACTTAGAGACTAGAACTAAGGTACAACATGGATGTAGATGGCATGTCCTATTCAGGTGAATGGTCTTCAACATATATGGGCGCCATCAGTCTCATCAGGTCTCCATCTTTCCTTGCTTGTCAAGTTGTTCTCCGATCTCCATTTGATGCAGGTTTGGTCTTTAGGATCCTCCGGGAAGTCCTTCTACAACATGGTATGTAAGGTCGGTTGAGAGCTTCTATATGCGGGCGTCCAAGTCACGGACATTGAGATCATCTTGGTAGGAAACTGGGATAAGCCTGTGTAATGTTAATTATAGGCCTAATTGCAGTTATCACCGATGTCACATCCCAAGATTTTCCAAATCTTGTAATATGAAAAATAAATAAACAAAATAAATAATTGTTGAAAATTAGGGTGAAAAGAAACTGTTGTTTCTAATTGGAAACTAAAAATCCCATCTGGAACAAACTTTGGTTAATGTTTGAATCTAACTAAATTCAAATCAAGTGGAATGCATTCCTCATAAGATGCATTTTGAAATTTAAACACTTGGAGAATAAACCAAAACCCTAAAATCCTAATGGAAGAAAATCATTTCCAAGTTATCTCCAAGCCTATGGATTTGATCCATATATAAATTGGTCAAACAAACATTTCAAATTGATCAAAAATGACTAATAGAAATATTATAAAACCATATGAAATTGGTTTGGAGCCATAGATAAAATCTTATGAATTTAATAAGATAAGGAAATTGAATTTCTAAAGCTAATAAAACCCTTATCTAAAATCCATAGCAAATGGTGAGCAAATAACCCTAAAGGAATTTAAAAAGGTAAACAAATAATAAATAAAGTTATAATAGTTGGAATCACTATTTTTGGATCTTTAAATAAAAGATATGGTTTTTATAAGAAAAGGAAGAATTATGAATAAGGATTATTTTAAAGAGCCAAATTTAACCTTGTCCAAGCTTTTGAAAGAAAATATTTTGTTTGATAAAAATAGTAAAGGTTTATTTAAATAAAATAATAAGGATTTATTAATATCCAATTCTATTTAAGTAAAGACTTTTCCATTTTAAATAAACACTAAAACTTATTAAAGTATTTTAAATAAGTGATTTCCAAGTGTTTTAGTTTTTTTAAATGAAACCTACTGAAAAGATTTTGATATTATTTAGATTTCAAAAAGAGTTTTAAAATAAATTAAAACCTATTTGAATTAAAGACTATGGTCTATTTATTTAATTATTAATAGATCCTAAATGAATAAAAGAATTATTTCATTTTGGACTTTGAAATATGTTGATAAACATAATTAAAATTCACCCAAAGTTGGTGGTGATTTGAATTCAAATGGAGATTGAAAATATTATTAAATCTTATTTAATTAATACTAGAGCCTATTTTTAAATAATTAAAAGACACTAAAAAGGAGAAATAAATTATTCTAAAATTGACTTTGGAATGTGTTATTAATCAGTATATGAATCTGCACAAATTTTGGTTGAGGTTTGAATTGATTTGTTGCTTGAATTGTTTGAATGAAAATCAAATCACCATTTTCAAAAATAGAAAAGAAAAAGGTTTAGTATAAAAAAATTGAAACAAACCCAACCCATCTGGCAGCCCACTAAGGCCCAGCAGCCCATCTTCCCACCCCACCCGAGCGAAACGTTTTCTCACCACTGCTCTCACCCGCAAAGCCGCTGACGGTTGGACCCCACCTTCTCCTCTCTCTCACTCGCTGTCAAACGGGCCCTGCGACCACGTCACCGTCTTATTCACCGTGCTAACCACGCCTGGCAGTTTCTGCCGTTGATTTGCTCAAGTAAATTCGCGTAAATGGCCCAGTAAATCTCCCCTGCGACCACGCCTTCTTAATCGCCTGCGTCCCCCCTTTCTTTCCCCTCAAACCTCGCTGCTAGAGAGCCACCAGGCTGCGTCAATTTTGCTTTGCCTCGCCGCGGTCTCCGACAGACTCCGACGTCGATTCCGGCGAACCCAAGTCGCCCCTTGCCCCCTCGACCACGCTCACTTGCTCCCCACCTCCAGGCGAACCTCCCCGTAGCACCAGCTCGCCCGCGAGTTCTCTGCAACGTCGTCAACATCTCCAACAGAGCATCGTCGCCGTCTGCTCCCTCTCCGGCAACTTCCCTGGTAACCTTCTGGATGTCCCTCGTCTTTCCAATGACACGCCTGTGACCAGTGAACTCGTCCGCATCTAACGCCACTTGTTCCGTGTCCTAGCGCGCTTCGTAGCCTCGACCCCGTCAACATCAGAGCGTGCCCAACGCCGCAGCGTACTCCGGCGAAGAATTCTCGTCGACCTCGAGCGCCCCTTCGCCAACAAAGACCACCTCGAGCTTCACCTCGACCACGCGAACCTGGTGAGCCATTCCCCTTCTTCCCTTGCTTCCTGTAATCGCCGCGACGCCGTAGCTAGAGCCAGCGCCGCCACCTGCCGCCGCCAGCGCCGCCACTCGTTGGCAAGCATGCTGAGCACCGTTCGATCTCGATCTAGTGGCTAGGAAAGAAACTAACCCGAAGGGGTAAGTAGTGCCTCTGAGCCGTGCGATGTCACTTAGATCCAACGGCTCACATCTTTCGATCCGCACGAAGCGGTACCGACGAATAAGAACACGCCACGTGGCCCTGCCTGTTTATAAAAACCAGGATTTGATCTATTTGATGTTCCAATTTGAAAAATTCATAACTTCCAAACCACACGTCCAAATTTTACAAATTTTATATCAATGGATTCAACAAGACAAGTACTTTCTGACCATGCCCTTTTTTTTAGTAAATTGCTTCTGTTAAATTGGTTGTTTTTGCAGAAACTTATGTAGGCATAATTAGAATATAAAATTTGTTCTAAAATGATTTTTGAGATAAAACCTTTGGTAAATGGATTGTTTTGAACCTAATGACCATAGAAATCAATTTGTGGTTTCAAAAATATATTTGGTGAAGCAAAAGAATAAACCTTTGATTTAAACCATTTCTAGTCAAATAAAAATATTGTTTATTTGTTAAAAATGCGTTTTGAAGAAAACCTTTGGGAAATGTTTTGGAATAAACTCTCTGTCCCCAAGCACCAAGTTTTATGATTTAAAAATGTATTTGGTAAACCCTATAAAGATTGCTACTTTGATAAAGGCATTTTCAACCACATAAAATAATGATTTGGTTTGAAAATGGTTTATAGGTAAAATATTTTGCAAATGGTTTTGCCACTTTATAAAATGTCCAATAAGTGTTTTAGAATGTTTATAACCAATTATAAACCACTTTTGTAAATAAAACAAAGTTTGTCATGCTTGCATGCATTATTTTGTTTCTATTATTTTATGTGATGTTGCTTGAATGGTAGATTGAAATATTGCTTGCTTGATTTAATTGTAGTGATTTGAAGAGTGTGAATATTGCAAAGATCAAGGAGTGAACTTATATTCTCTACCAAAAAGGCAAGTGATGCTTCATAATTTGTCCCATTATTTTCACTATGCATTAGAGATATTTCTAAGTAGGACTTGCATGGAATTTTTGCTAAGTATAAACTATGCCATGGGAAATCCTAATAGATGAAACCTTAGTAGAAATTTCCTAAGTTAAGATTCCTACTACTATCATGCTTAGCTTAGCTAGTACAAAACAAGGGTGGAATATATATTCATACTATGGAATATTTCTAAGTCCAGGACTTGTGTTTTGTTTAATAAAACAACTAAGTGAATGAATCACCTGGGTGGAATGGAAGGAATGGTTTGTGTTGAGTGATTCACAAGTCCCATTTCTATGGTTTACCTTGTGTATCTCACTTGTGGATGGCCACCCAGGAACAAAGAGATTTGAGATGTCAAATGTTGAGAAGTTTCAAGTGCAGCCACTTGGCATTATGGGCTCTGCCTGGATCATATAGGTTGCAATAACTTAATCAAATGGACAGTTGGTGGTAGGGGAATGATAGGTTGTAACGCGTCCATTCTGGTCTAAGGGAAGGCTTCTGAAAGATCTTGTCTTGGGAAACCAAGTCTTGTGGGGAAAGTGCACCACCTCTGCAGAGTGTAAAATCTAAGTACTTAGCCATGTCCCTGGTAAAGGAAAATTTGAGCATCAAGACATGGAAGCTATCAAGAATCTCCTCATCCAAATTTCTAAGTTAAAAACTTGTGGTTGAACAAGGGTTGAAGGATCACCAATTTCTAATGGGAGATGCCTTGGGTGATTTTGTCAAGCAAAAACTTAGTGTTTTCAAATGATAAGGAAAATCTATTTTGAGCAATGCAAGCCTAAGCTCCACTTATCCAAA
The DNA here is from genome assembly GCA_916181665.1 of Avena sativa. Classification (NCBI taxonomy): domain Eukaryota; kingdom Viridiplantae; phylum Streptophyta; class Magnoliopsida; order Poales; family Poaceae; genus Avena; species Avena sativa. The sequence continues at coordinate 375,695,567 of OV702282.1, forward strand.
TGCATATAGATGATAGACTCCACTATACTACCATAGTATCACTTGCCAATACAATTCAAATGTATTGACCCTTGTGGCTATAACTTATTATGTTGCAGGTTTGTTTGATGGTAGCGAAGTTTATTGATTAGGATTACAAGTCTACAACCAACATGTCTGCCTGTGGCACTTTGAAGATGAAGAACCCCATGATATTGTTATATTCTGCTGCATTGTAATGAGATAGCCAAATGAGCTATGTAAGATGTAATAAATTATTTTATTCCTGGTTATAAAGTTGTATTATGACCTTTGTTTCTTGATATTACATCTTAACTGTGGATGCTAGCTATTGATCCAGGGACTAGCATTGTAAACACAGGGATCTCTACCTTATTAAAGGTTGGGAACCTTACAACCGACAACAATAAATCTAGGGAAATTCCAAAGGAAGAAATTCGTGTTGAGATGTAGCTTGTCTACAATACAAGATGGGGATGGCATCTTGGTAACTTCTCTTTCCTAGGGATGTTCCCTCTTGATATCAAGGTAGAAGATGTAGTTCAATATGCATGGTTCGGGCTCAAAAGGAGCAACAATCATGGTGTTTTTGTCTATGTGGAAATGCGAGATCGCACCACACCCGATGCTTCAAAATGTTTTAATTCAACTGATATGGCTAGAACCAACATGGTGTGAATGGGAGATCATGGAACAGTTTGTATCACCTTTGAGGAACTTGAAAGATATGGAAGAGCAATGAATGATTTAGTCTTTTATGAGTTTGCTCAGGGGCACATTGAATGCAATGACCCAAGGAACACATCATTTGAGAGACTTTCTTGTTTGGAGGAGAATTCGTATCAAATCAAGATAGCAGTAGAGTATCCTGATGAAGAAAATTTATTGGTAGTTGATAGCAATGGTGGAGGTGACAATGGGCCTACAAACCGTATTTGAGAACCATAAATTGTGTATTACTAAGTATCGTGACTAAAGCGACCTTGGTTGACAAGTTTGTTGACCGCCAATGCATTTTACTTTTTATTATAAACGGCCAAGCTACAACCATGTGGAGCTCTGTGCATGCTAGGGGGCCATCGCCCCCTCCCTAGCCAATGATTTTTCACACACATGCACAACTTATAGCCCATTTGCAATCCTATGACCCAGCCCCACCAATAGGCAAGTCATCCACATAAATGTTGGACTTTACAAGGTGCATGTCACACTAAGCAACGATATTCGAAACTGGCATTGCCCGGAGATGGGATGGACCGCATTCATCTATGGACTACGACGATGGGAGTGTTGGTGTGCTTCTTTAAAAAGGATGACACTTCCATCATGAGTAAGTGCACATATGCATTTTAATGGTCCGTGATAAACATACGAACTATCTATGCATCTGTTGTTAATCTAAACTTGATCGTGTTCATCAAGACCTTGTCATGTTGGGCCTAGCCTTGTTGACCGCTATCGGCTCTTCGAGCCATATATAAATCAATTAAGAAAAGAGAATGTTGCCTTTGAGGGAGCACAAAATTTTGATCTCTCTCTCATATTCAATCTAAGGTTTCTAAATTTTTATCTAAAGCTAACAATTGGTACCATAGCACCGATGCACTCTTGGTCGTAATGGAAGGGAAGAAATTTGCCAAGACCAATGCTCAAAACTACATAGCCATGAGTTTTACACAATATCGATGTTACGACCTTGAAACTTCTAGTAGGGATGGACTGCATTCATCTCATAGGGAGCTGGTCTGTGGTGGAGACTACTTGTGGTTGGCACGTGGGCAGGAAGTGAAACATTCTTTATTTGCTAATGCCGAATTACACTCATGATTTTTTTTACAAAAACAGTAGGGATCTTCCCTACTGTGTCATTTTATAAATTTTTGGTGAGAACGTACAATGGTTTGGATTTTAAAATCCCTTACAGATTACAGAGTATCCTGCCATGATTGCATACCCTCCTTGAGGCTTGGCTTAACTCTATGCATAATAAGACTAAAAGATTTATTGAAGAGGCTAAGGCATCTGGTGATACATGGTATCATATCTCTGAATATATAACCATTTCTCTGGTCCCATATACTCCAACAACCAGTTATGAAAATCTCCATGAGTAAAGCATGTGAGTAACTGGTCTTTGCATCCAGTATCATCTGATGGATACCCATATCAGTGTTCCATTCAATTCCCAAAGCCCACCAGAAGCTCTGACTCAAGTTACAATCAAAAAATAGATGAATTATACTTTCCTAGGACAAGTCTCACAAAGGATACAGTCTTGAAATTCCACATAAAAGTTCTTTCTTCTCATTAGATCCTTAGTGTTGAGCCTCTTGTTGAGTAGCATCTAGCTGAAGAATTTATGCCTGGAAAGATTGCATGTTTTCCAAATGTCCTTGACTATTTGGGGTACCAATTGTTCTCCCAAGATTGCCCCGTATACTCTTTTGGTACTGTAGTATTCACCCCCAGGGTAAAGCCCATTTTTCCTGCTCTTCAGTTATAAGTAGTGGTAAAAGTTCTTCCTTTAGGTTGTTAAATTGTTCATGAGCAACTATTGATAAGGGTAAATGGAAGACGTCATAGAAGTTGTTATTGGCAGCCATAATTACACTCATGATTAGTACTACTAGTATTACTTAGACTAGCCCTAATGGGGTATCATAGGTGGTTTCATGCATTACATGCATGCAAAATGTTTATGTGTCACTACAATTAATGATGAAAGATATTGTGTTAGTATCATAGGTAGATACAGTATCATAACACGTGAAACTAGAAAAAATGATCTCAAATAAATCTTGTACAGAATTTTACATTGAGATTCTACAAAACAATAATACACTAAAACTATGATACTACTACATGATACTATGCATTATGGAGATGGTATCATATACTAGTATCATATGCATGATACTACTATATAATACTCCCCATTGTTACTAGTCTTAGTATGTGGGTAAATTTGAGGCCCTAGATTTGTGGATGCCCTGTGCCGTCGCACATTCTGTACATGCTTGCGGTACAGGCCTGTATCGGCATGTAGCCACACCCTCTACTCCATGATGCTGATTGACACGATGAAACACTTGATCACAATGGAGACGACAAAAGGAACATGGGATTCAGTCAAAACCCTAAGTGGGCGGAGGGGGATACTCAGACGAAGGAGGAAATACTGCAAACCCTACTGAAGGAATATGAGAACGTGTTAATTGGTGTCGTTGAAAGCATGGATTCATTCGCCGGGAAGGTAATAACACAGAGGAATAACATACAACTCTAGGTAAAAATTGGATATGTCCAAATACTTTAATTGCTTGCAAGTGTTGAGGACTTAACACATTTCCAGTTCACCAAATATCAAATTCTCTAGATCAAGGTGTGTGAGATCACCAAATGCATATGAACAAGAACCTATGATAGAGCAGGTTGGGCCTCATCTTCCCAAGACGAAGCTACGCACGCTCTCTCACCTCTAGTGCTTAATGGAACGGAATTATGTTCTCGGGAAGAGAATATCTAGCGGCGGATGCAAATGAAGAAAGCAAAGAGCTCACGGAGAAAAATGGGAGAACCATATAGAGGGGAAGGACAATAACTAAATAGATGACTAGTGGGTCTGTATGAATCCCAGTATGCACGACTGTGTGACGATTTCTTTCCCCTAGATCAATCACTGGCTATAAACGCAATCACAGTGGGCTCAAAATACTATTCAAGATGGCTTCTTGCCGAAATAGTGCCATGGATTTGAAAAAAAATCAACTGGTGGTAGTTATATGTGAAAATAGCTTCAAGGGTGGAGTTTTGTGTAATTTACTCATCCACAATAATATTACATCCAAATATTATGATAGATATAACAAAATATCAAACAATTATAGCTTTAGACAAAAATGGGGGTTTATACTTTATAGGAATCAATCTGAGGGCACAAGCCAAATCACGATTAGGTTGGAATTTCTCCAAAGGTTTTATTGGTGGCGAATAGTGATGTACTCCCTTCGTTTGGAAATATAATATGTTTTAGTTTTGTCAAACATATATATCTAGATGCCTTTTAGTATGTAGGTTAAAGTGAATATACACACTAAGGCCTTGTTTACTTCTCATGTATTTTCACCCCCTAGGGGTTTGGGGATGGGAAGGGATTTGGTGAATCCCTCCGTTTCACACAATCCCCACATTTCCCATCATTTCCTCACATTTCCCCTCAATTCCCAATCCATGGCATGTTTACTTTGAATTCTGGGGATTAGAGGCGATGGAAGAGAATTTAGATCTGGTGATAAAAATAATAAATTTACACCTACAACATGTTAATTGACAAGTCCCTCAAGTAAAAATTGGATCTTTGCAAGGAGCATTAACATCCCTTCATAGATTTCATGAATACAAGTTTAGACATATGCTTGACAGACCGGATCTCGGAAAATTGCCTCATTATTTCCACAATAATATTTTGGTTGAGAATAATTTTTGCATGCCCATTCGAAATATAGTTGAAGCGATCATCTTCTTGTCTAGCTCCGCTGGATGTTTTCATCGACACCCTATTATATCACCAAAAAAAGAATGTTAATCACATATAAAGCAGAGAAAAATAGGACAATCGACATAAGTATTGTCGGTAGTTTGCTCCATGTTCAGCACAAAACTGACATTTAGAACATTTAGCAAAAAACTGGCATTTAGAATATTTAGCACAAAACTCTGGAGCATGGCATGTTCATGTCCAGTAGGTTGTACATAAAGAAAACTAGTGGTATTCTTTTTAAATCAATAGACAAAAATAAATAATAAATAACACGCAGGCTGCAATTTGTAATGACTTTTATGAATTCATGATATATCATCTACATATTCTCCATTCTATATCATCTACATATTAAGCACAAATTCAACTTCATGCTAAATACCTAGAGCTGGCTATCTCACCCGTCATTAGATAATTATTATTACTAACTTACACTAACAACTAACACTAACAAAAACAAACATTTTGATGTCTCAACACTAGCAAAGACATTCCATGGAAAAGAATAAATGGTTCAGCACTAACAAAATAAACTAAAAACGTCATCTCTGTTAGCAAGTTACATACTAAAAACAGGAGAGAACAGTATATGTGAATAGAAATTTCTAGCAGGTTGCATACTAAAAGTAAATAGGGGAGAATAGTAAACGTTTTACCTCAAGGTAAACATTTATAGCATATCTGAAATAAATAGTTTGCGGTAACCAGATTTAGATTATAGAAGAAAAGGAAGATGCTTCTAGTTCTCTGGAATTTAGATATCAGTCTCAATTTAGATCTCTCATGCATTAGATCTCTGTTTTCTCACACCAACTAGGGAAACCGAAATACACAATTTGAAGTTCTAGCAAGTTATCAAGTAGACATTAAGGACAATCTACACATAGAGAACACCAGACCAGACTCTAGCTAGCTCTCTTGTCTCAAGAAGTTAGCTTAATAGTAATCTACTACAATGATTTCTTAGTAATATGCACAGGAGACCATCACCATGGACAAACTTTAGTTCAGTTTACTAATACCATAACAACACTCGGCCGACTACTAGTAACAACCACATTAAGTTCAAACAAATATATAAATTGCAACATGACTCGGCCGGCTATCTTAGCACCTACTAGTCATTTGCATGATTATATCAGAGAACTAATGCAGAACGACAAGAATAGTTTGCCCAGCTAGCACACAAAAAAATGGATAGAGAAAGAAAGACTAGCGAGAGTAGGTTGCAAGCAAGCTAAGAGAAATAGCAGCAACACACACGTAGAGCGAGACAAATATTTAGAATTTTGAACATCTATTGCTATCCTTCTTATCAGTTATATTATAAATTCAGACCAAACAATAATATGGTATCAGCAGATTAGGCTAGCAAATAAGCCAAACAATAAGATTTCAATGACCAGCAAATATGATTTCATAACAAGTAGAAGTAGTAAATTTAATTCATACAGAAGTTTTGTATGCTCATAGGATCCCACGATGGTGGTGGTTCCACTCCTACTATAGTCCAAGGGGTAGGTATCTATCAAAAAACAAAGATGAACAGATCAGACACAAGTATGACATGAACAGAGCAGACAAGTTTACTATATGAATAGATCAGGGACATAAACTACAGACTACAATGCAGCTATTCAGTTTGCTCCAGTAATAAAGCGTCCAATGAACGGTTTACCTGTCTTACGCATCTCTCTCTCAGAATTTTATTTCTCCAAATGTAAACAAGAGCCCAATGAACGGTTTGTATGTCAGTGTTGTTGCTATCGTTCTGTTCTTTTCCGAACCCAAGTTGGGATGCTGCTACAATTGTATCTCAATCATCAAGTTTTCAATCTTACTTTTTCTCTGTATATGTCAATCTTCCGTTGTTTCCCATCTAGCATATGTGTGTTATGTGTATGTTACTGGCAGGAACAGAGCAAGAAGGTATAATTTCAGCTCCTTTTCCTCCATTACCTGCCCATGCTCATTAATTTAAAGTAGGAAAGTACTATATGCATACGCTAATTCAGTTCGCCCCTAGTAAAGAGTCCAGGCACTATGCATGTCATAAGCATCTCTCTCGCAGAAACAAGTTATGTACAATAAATGACACACGACGAAATGTAACTGCAATTTTACATGACTAAGAACATGAAAAAATAAAAATGCCCAGTGTTTATTCAAACTATCATGTCCATTCTTTAGAATCAACTCCACAACTGATATGAACAATAACCAATATGTTCACATGAGGGCACATGACTGTTTCTACAAAATGCAATTGCCAATGTTACACGACTAATAAGAACAAGAATATGTGTGAGAGAGGGGTGGATATTCATCGGAAACAAAAACTTTTGTCTACAAACCAAATAATGACTAAGATTTGATAAGAAGACAATACTTTGGCAGGGCTACTTGGGGCACCAAACCAAAACACATCCTAACTTACTCCGCAGAAAGCCACTTTGTCATGCCCATCGCCTCCTCCATGCCTGGCCGCCGCGCATCCAGTCTCATTTTGCCGCTAGTCGGGCCCAGATTTGGAGGAACCGAGAAATTTGTGCGAACTAATAAGATCGATAAATGTGAAAAAGCAAATGCCCACTGTTTTTGGTTTGTGGATAGATATCAGTACTTTTATGTTTCCATTATATTCAATCTATTGTAAGATAACTCCAAAACTGAACAATCTTCCCAAGTAAGTTTTTGTCTTACTACGGCATGCAGAAACACAAAAGCATGTTGTTTTATAAACAATTTGAGCTAAACCATTGTATAAATTGGTACAGAATGCAGTGCACACCAACAATCTGAACCTAGTGCACAAAACCATCTAAACCTTGCAGTAGTAATACACTTTGCAAACAACAGAAGGACCAACTTGAAATTCATTCATGTGATGATGTACATTGGATAAGCTAGCTTGGCAAGCTTAGCTGTTCTAACTTCAGAAAAAAATCTAACAAGGACACTTCAGGCTACTGCGAATTGCCAGGATAGAGATATAATCGAGCACAACTAAATAAGATATTCAGGAATGATGATCAATCTAAGTATATTCACTATCATATCGTTTACAAACAGAGAAACTGATCAAGCTAGCTGGGTATTATAAGCACAATTTTGGTTCGAGTTCAGAAAGGCACTAAAATGACAGCAGCTGACAACTAACTAAATGGATGGATCTAAACGAAGACGGCCATCTTCTGGTACTCGTATGTGCCAAGGGTACGGAGGACGGGAGGAGGCCGCAGCCGCTGCAAAGAACCGGACCATAGGGTGAAGGTGGATGTCGGCGGTGGCCGAGAAACCCTAGGAGGGGAGGAGAGGGGAAGAGGCATGGGAGGAGGGGTACTCATTGGAGAGAAGGGCCTGAAGAAGCTGGAGGAGGTGCCGTCACCAGCATCGCCAGATCGACGTTTGCGTCGTCGCCTTCGGCTGATCTGTCTCCTCTTTTTCTCTCGCTGCCTCGCTTCCTTTCCTCGAGGATAACACGAGGTAGATATCACGTGCTAGAATACACAAGCTAGTTTAGGCCTCGGGGTGGAAGTTTCGGGATGGGCCGGGATACAAATCAGAAATAACAGAGAGGTAAACAGGTTGTCCGGGATTTTTTGGGATGGTGGGTTGGGTCGGGAAATTACCCTCCAAAACCTGCAAATACCAGAAAAGTAAACGAGGCCTAAAAAATGTCTAGATATATTAGCTTCACAAATCTAAAACATCTTATATTCCAATGAACCTACACACTAAATGGTGTTTAGATACATTTGTTTCACAAACCTAAAACATATTATATTTCCAAATACGGGAGTACTTGCTATGAGCCGAAAAACTGATATTTTAGCATCAACAAATAAGTTTGCCAGTTCTTTTGAAAGAGTTGGTAGCGCATCCCATAACTGAACTTGTGAACTTGGGAGGTGATTTATGGCAAACGCTAAGAACATCTTCACTCAGGTCCCTAAATCCCTTCTAAAGGATTATCGGTGGTGTTGGCACTTAAAATCACGCCTGGTCCATCCCCCAATTCCTTTTTTGCCGATGCAGCTCATTTTGTTATCCGGCGCCCCAACCTGAACCCAACCCACAGGGCGCTAGCGGGGGTGCTGGATGGATATGAAAACGTCGTGGGCTATCCCTAGCAATGAGATAGGTGCTTTGTTTCCAGAGCCGATGTTTCCTGTCAATTGGCCATGTGGCGGCAAGCCCTTTCATTCCCGTACTTTTCAACTCTTCCTGTCCAGCTTTTCCACTCTTTCCCGCTATATCTAGGGCAGTATTCATTGCCATCCATAGATCCACACCGTCCTCTCTCACCATGGACACCCCACACTGGTCCTATCTAACCCTCGAGGAAACAGAGGCATTGTGTGCCTCCACCTACCCATGTCAGTCAGGCTATCGGGTGCCCCCGATTGGATGATGTGTGCCGAAGGGGTGCATGTCCCTCTTGTGCCTCGAGGTTCCGCCTGCTGGGCGGCCATCACGAGCCACTACTACCTTGAGCTCACGCGGAAATAGCAGATGGATCCCAACTGGTGTCCCAACAACACTGTGACCTGGAATGCCTTCTTTGCCAATTGGCAGGAAAGAGAGCTCGCTAGGTACAAGGGCGGCAACCCTTCTCTCGTGAATCGCAACAAAGCCGGCCGACAGCTGTGGTGAGCGAACCGGACTCTCGCCGGTGTGATGCGCCACATCACCGAAGGAGATCACCCTCATTTGCAGTACCCGCACTTTCAGCCACTAGGAGCCCAAATAAGGGCAGCAATGGTCACGGGCGCGACGACGTCGCCAACCAGGACACCCTACCTCTGGCCTCCTACCTTCGAGGCCGGAGTGGCAGGTGCCTCCGGAATACTCTATGGCCGTGTGCCAGCTTGGATGCACCGGCGACCCGAAGGAGTTCCCGGGGCAGCATGTGGCCATGCGTGCCTCCTTGTACCACGCGGAGGACGACACGGTGGGCTGCTGCAGCAGCTGTGGCCATCAGTCTCCGCAGCGTACGCTGATCGAAGGTCTCCGCTACCCGCTGCAAACCGGGAAATGGCAGAGGTTCCAACCATGTGTGCCAAACGACTATTGTATTTGGTGGAACGATTGTAAGCCCCTAGGGCCGATCTGTTGCATGTTATATGGTAGAGAAAAACTTTCTATGTGGTAGTACAAAAGGGTACGTATACAATATGGAGTACTACTCCGTATCGGAGTAGTACTCCATATTGTATACGTGGAACATGTGTTACAGCTCTAACACTCCCTTTTAATCTAAATCTTATGTTTAAACTCATCAAGTTTCTTAGAACACGGAACCTTGGTAAACCCATCAGCTATCTGATCTTTGCTAAAAATGAATTTGACCGCAAGCTATTTATTAGCAACCCTTTCTCTGACAAAATAGAAATCAATTTCAATATACTTGGCGCGAGCATGAAACACTGGATTAGCTGATAGAAAAGTAGCACTAAGATTGTCACACCACAAGCATGGTTTCCCCTTGAGAAAAACACCAAGCTCACATACTAGAGTCTCAACCCAAATCAACTCAGCTGTAGCATTGGCAAGTGCCTTGTATTCAGCCTCAGTGCTTGAACGTGACACTGTATGTTATTTTTTGGAACTCGAAGATATGAGATTAGGACCAAAGAAGATTGAAAATCCTCCAGTAGACCGTCTGTCATCTAAATAACCATCCCAGTCCGCATCTAGTAATGCACTAAGAAATATGGAGGAAGATTGATGAAAAGTAATACCATTTACCATGACTATACCTCAGGATCCGTTTCACTGTTGTCCAATGAGCAGTTTTGGGAGCATGAAGAAATTGATACACCTTATTTACTGAAAAAGATAGATCAGATCGTGTTAGTGTCAGATACTAAAGTGCACCAATAACACTTATGTAACGTGTGTTATACTCATCACCAAGTGGTGAACCATTATGAAGAGACAAGGTGTGAGTACTAGAAAAATGAGTTGGGCAAAGCGTGCATGTAGTCATCCCAACACGAGAAAGAAGATCAGTTGCATATTTTTCATGATTCAAGAGCAAACCATTTTCCTGTTATGAACCACAAGACCCAAAAAAATGAAGATCACCAAGATCCTTGAGAGCAAACACATTACTTAGAATGTTAAGCAATGCTTCAACAGCAGTGTCTAAAGAACTAGTCACAATAATGTCATCAACATAAATAAAAAGAAATATCTGAATACCTGACTTGTTGAGGAAGAGCTTCCTGAAATGGTGCCGAAATTTTGAGGAAGAGCTTCCTGAAATGGCGCCGAAATTTTGTCCCGAAGGGCATACACAATCTTGAGGAAGAGCTTCCTGAAATTGTGCCGAAATTTTGTCTCGTCGTGCAATGGATTGTCGGCGTAGTCAACGTACAACATGCAGTAGCACTTTTTTCTTTCCAACAACTAAATATTTTGTGTAGTCTTTTCTCGATAAGTTTCCATTCATCATTTGTGAGTCTCCGATATTGGATCGGGATTTGCAAGTAGTTGATTTGAAACTGACCCTGCCCACAACCAGAGAGATTGGCATGCAGGTGAGCCTCGTACTGGGCTTCGCCAAAACAATACAACTCACTTTTATGAAAATTAATCTTCAATTTGGAAAGTTGTTCGAATGTTGATAATCATATTCTTTGCTTTTTTCCAAACTATATTCCATAAATAAGATTATATCATCGACATATTGAAAAACAAAAAGTCCCCATGGACAATATGAGGAATTATCCCTTCAATCTAACCATTAGCCTTTGCTCTCTTGATCAAGATTGCAAACATATCAACCACTATATTAAATATTATATGCCATAATGGGTTAGCCTGTCACACTCCTTTCTTTGTCCGGAAGTATTTGCCAGCATCGTCATTAACATTGATGGCCACACTACCTCTAGACACAAAAGAACGTATAAGAGCACACCACTCCTTCGAAAAACCTTTCATACAGAGTGTTTGCTGAAGAAAAGAACACTTGACCTTATCATAAGCCTTCCTAAAATAAATTTTAAACAGTACCCCATTCAACTTTTTACTATGTAGTTTGTGAACTATTTCATGTAGAATTACTACACCATTCATGATGTTTCTTCCTTGCATAAAAGATAGTCTAGGAAGGAAGAACTACATGGTCAACAACAGAATTTAGCATGATCGTGACAACTTTAGTGAATATTTTAATGCTAACATTAAGTAGACATATAGGTCGATACTATTGTATCTTTTCTACCTCGTTAACCTTAGGTAATAAAATAGTCTTGGCAAAAGTCAGCCTAAACAAGTCTACTTGTCCAACATGAAGAATGATGAACAAATCTAGAATATTAACCTTGATGACATCCCAGAACTTTTGATAAAATTTTGTTGGAAAGCCATCCGGTCCTGGTGTTTTGTTTTGTTCTATTTGGAAAACCACTTTCTTGACTCCCCCTCAGTATATGGGGCAGTCAGAAAGTTATTTTCTTCCATGGAAACTTGGGGTATATCATCTTTCCAAGACTCATCCATTGAGAAAGACCCTTCCTCAGGGGCCCCAAATAGGACTTTCTAATATTTTTTAATATATGCCTTGAGTTGCTAATGTTCCTCAATCATGCCTTCATCCTGTAGTAAAGAATGAATAAGTTTCTTCTGGTGTTTATTATTGGCCACATAATGGAAGTATCTTGTATTCGCATCTCCTTCGAGAATGAATTTTCCTTTCAATCGTTGGTATCACTTAAGCTACTCTTCACGCAAAAGTCGTCCAATTTCCATATTTAATTAGATTTTTATCTCAACTTGTTGTACTGATGAAGGCCTGACATCCGCAGAAGCCTCCAAGTCATTGCTAATAGATGAAAGGCATAGTTTTTTTTATTTCTTTAGGATGCCTGCAGTGTTTCTAGCCCTAGCCAACCCCGAAGAAATTTACGTGTGGTGTGCATTTTATTATTCCAACATTGAATATACGTAAGACCAGTGACTTGTTTATCCCAAATGCCCTTCACCAAATAATGGAAGCCTTCATGATGTAACCAACCAAGTTAAAATTTGAACCCATGTTTATGATTCAGTGACGGCAAACCAACTAATAAAATAATAGGGGCATGATCCGACAAGGCGTCGATACGTTCTAGGGCACGGACATATACCATAGGGAATTTATGTTCCCAGTCAGTATCCATAAGCAGTTTGTCTAGTTTTCCGTATGTCGGCTCTGGAAGACTATTAGCCCAAGTAAATTATCCTCCCCACATCTCAACCTCTCTTAAGTGTAGATTATCAATAACAACGTTGAATAAGAAATGCCAATGTTCATCGAATCGACTCGACTTTTCTCATGAGGAAATCTAAGCAAGTTGAAATCTTCACCTATAAGAATAGGATACAAATTATATTTTGCTAGATTTACCAATTCACGTAAAAAAACAACTTTATAGTCTTCCTAGGCAGCACCATAAACGGTGACATGAGACCACCTAAAGTTACGGATATGGAGTTTACTAAGAAAATCTCCAACTGAACTAGCTAATACATCCATGGTCTCTGTTCTAATGCCTAATAGTAAGCCACCCGATCTTTCACGAGGCGGATACGATATCCAAGTAAACTCTACTCCACCAGAAAGGCGATTGAGTAGCGTTTGCGAGAAATCATGTCTACATGTTTTAGAAATACCCAGAAAATCTAACTTATAGTCTCTCACACAATTGGCATAGAAAAGGTGTTTAGCCAAGTCAGTAAGACCTCTGCTATTAACATGCCATTCATTGAGAAAGTATAGGAGATTTGGATACACACATTATCTTACAAGATTTTTGACTCTTCGATTTACAACCAGATGCTCTAAGTTCATAAGAAGAACTGAGCTTGATCTCATCAAAGTCCACCTCCGAAACTTCACCAACTAAGTGAGAGAGGAGTTAACCATCTATTGTGGCATGTAACTCCTCCATCGGCGAAGTATCAGACTTTTAAGAGACTTTAGGAGTAACCGTTAAATGATCTTACTCTATATATCTCAAAGTAGTGGTAGAAAATACTCCATACTCTATATATTTATCTTGGGTGGTATTTTTTGCTCTTCGCAAGTTTTAAAAAAAAATATTGCATCAAACATCAGAAAGTTTAGAATACAAAAGATTAACCGAAAACGTCCCAGTTTTATTCAAACACCATACATGTTGATATACCTACTCTCCTAGTGGATGTGTTAATAACAAATTTCTTATTTCTCTTTATTGGTTTTCATCGAGTCATCTTCCATATCCCAGTTTCCATCTAAGCCCCGCAACTTCATCCACCGAAATAAACTGATCATCACACACACATCAACTATTCTGGGAAAGTGTTTTTCAATAATTGTGACGAGCACCAAGCATTATACCAGTAACTTGTTTGTGTACTTGTCCCAACTTTCATTTTTTCCATCATCAGTATATATCTTCTTGGCCTTCAAAATATTTCGCCACCATGGAGAGTCATCCAGACTAGGCTGTACTAAATATATTGGTTTTTCTTTAACATATTTAGCTATAACTATTGATTTTCATAAACCCTCTTCATTTTCCAACTTCCAACACCATTTACAAGTGTGTTCATATTTTCCAGATTCTTAATCTATAGACCCCTTTTCTTTGGTCTACAAATGATATACCATTTTATGAGATGATATTTTCTCAAATAATTACCCCTTGCTAGAAAAAACTTCTTAGAATTTGAACCAAACTAACACTAATTTTTTTAATGAAATTTAAACATTGACATGAAGTAAACTAAAATTATATTCACGGAGGATTTAATCCAATATATCATCCACACACACACCCAATCGATATCGACATCTCGAATATAGATTTGGGAGAGAAGAGGAAACCAAATTTCACTCTGCTTGAGAGGAAAAACTGATGGCAGACCATCGAGGAAGAATAAGAGGGAGAGGTGACCAAGACAGACGATGGAACAAGTATGACGTACCACCTGGCACTAGAAGTTACCTTCCTTCGGGTACAAAGGGCCTCCGCCACCCTAGATGGCTTGATGTACCCTCCTACATATCCACGACACCCCCTTTTCCACAACAACAAGAGGGGCACAAAAATCCATCAAGGTCCTCCACAACAAGGTCGACCTCCATTTAGAAGGCCAACACATCAGGTGAGTATTCATGGGACATCTAGTACAGGAGGAAGTGGAGTCAGAACTGAACAAGAATAAGAAGTAAGTGGTGATAGACAACCCTAATGCTAAGAGAGTGGTTTTTTTAATGGAGCCGAACCATATCAGTTAGACATCCAGCATTGTTGATGCCTCGTGATTCACGCATCATATTTTTTATGTTGATATGATATAGGTTTGAAATCATAATAAAATCTGGTAAAATATTTGTACAAACCGAGATTAGCCATAATTTAATTGAAAAATATCTGAAGTAATTCAAATATGTATGAAATCCATGAAGATTTTTCTATAATAAGTAAATTATATACGATTTCATTATAGTTTGAAGAAAATTCAAAATATACCACATCGATGTTAAAACCGGTCAAATATGTGGAGGGACCTAATATGAAACATGAGGCAGCCATATGGTGGATTTTTGACCTATAAAAGCCGGCTATGTTAGAAATGTGACTATTCCAGGTATTACTCATATCACTAGTACAGAGAAGGTTGCCCATGGGAATGATTTGTGATATGCTACAACTGCGGGGAACCAAGACACAACAAAGCCTCAAATGTACAAAATCCCAAGGATTTTCCATTTGCAAGAAGGAAAACCATAAGGTGGAGAAATGTCTAGAAAGGAATGAGTCAAAAAGGATGACAAAAGTCACTTGAAGTGTTTCTGGTGGTCTTGGGGTTCTATCAGATAATATTTCACAGAATATACTACTCAGGATAAAAAACACAGAAATGACACATGTGACAAAGGATTGTTTTCACAATCCCTTTGCAGTCCCAGTTCCAAAGATTGAAAGAGAGTTTATTTGTTCGGCAAACGAATCGGGTCAGTAGGTTTGGATCGAAGACACAATAATGAATGTAGTAGAGTTCTCTCCGGCTTTATTCATGATGTAATCGGAAGAACGTACAAGTGTTTATAAGATGGATCTCTAAGGGTTTATAAAGAGACCCGACGAGAGTATATTGAATCTAGGATTTTTGACTTAGAGACTAGAACTAAGGTACAACATGGATGTAGATGGCATGTCCTGTTCAGGTGAATGGTCTTCAATATATATGGGGGTCATCGGTCTCGTCAGGTCTCCATCTTTCCTTGCTTGTCAAGTTGTTCTCCGATCTCCATTTGATGCAGGTTTGGTCTTTAGGATCCTCCGGGAAGTCCTTCTGCAACATGGTATGTCAGGTCGGTTGAGAGCTTCTATATGCGGGCGTCCAAGTCACGGACATTGAGATCATCGTGGTAGGAAACTGGGATAAGCCTGTGTATTGTTAATTATAGGCCTAATTGCAGTTATCACCGACAACAATAAATCTAGGGAAATTCCAAAGGAAGAAATTCTTGTTGAGATGTAGCTTGTCTACAATACAAGATGGGTATGGCAGCTTGGTAACTTCTCTTTCCTAGGGATGTTCCCTCCTGATATCAAGGTAGAAGATGTAGTTCTATATGCATGGTTCAGGATCAAAAGGAGCAACAATTAGGGTGTTTTTGTCTATGTGTAAATGCGAGATCGCACCACACTCGATGCTTCAAAATGTTTTAATTCAACTGATATGGCTAGAACCAAAATGGTGTGAATGGAAGATCATGGAACAGTTTGTATCACCTTTGAGGAACTTGAAAGATATGGAAGATCAATGAATGATTTAGGCTTTTATGAGTTTGCTAAGGGGCACACTGAATGCAATGACCCAAGGAACACACCATTTGAGAGACTTTCTTGTTTGGACGAGAATTCGTATCAAATCAAGCAGTAGAGTATCCCGATGAAGAAAATTTATTGGTAGTTGATAGAAATGGTGGAGGTGACAATGGGCCTACAAACCGTATTTGGGAACCATAAATTGTGTATTACTAAGTATCGTGACTAAAGCGACCTTGGTTGACAAGTTTGTTGACCGCCAATGCATTTTACTTTTTATTATAAACGGCCAAGCTACAACCATATGGAGCTATGTGCATGTTAGGGGGCCATCGCCCCCTCCCTAGCCAATGATTTTTCACACACATGCACAACTTCTAGCCCATTTGCAATCCTATGACCCAGCCCCACCATAGGCAAGTCATCCACATAAATGTTGGACTTTACAAGGTGCATGTCACACTAAGCAACGATATTCGAAACTGGCATTGCTCGGAGATGGGATGGACCGCATTCATCTATGGACTACGACGATGAGAGCGTTGGTGTGCTTCTTTAAAAAGGATGACACTTCCATCATGAGTAAGTGCACACATGCATTTTAATGGTCCATGATAAACATACAAACTATATATGCATCCGTTGTTAATTTAAACACACATCTCACATGAAATAATATTTTATATTTGCTGGTTTGAATTTTTAAAGGACCGTGCTGAAAGTATAAGGAAAATCTAAGTCATTTTCTTTCCGTGCTCTGGGTAGATTAAAGTCTGAACTTGATCGTGTTCATCAAGACCTTGTCATGTTGGGCCTAGCCTTGTTGACCGCTATCGGCTCTTCGAACCATATATAAATAAATTAAGAAAAGAGAATGTTGCCTTTGAGGGAGCACCAAATTTTGATCTCTCTCTCATATTCAATCTAAGGTTTCTAAATTTTTATCTAAAGCTAACAATTGGTACCATAGCACCGATGCATTCTTGGTCGTAATGGAAGGGAAGAAATTTGCCAAGACCAATGCTCAAAACTACATAGCCATGAGTTTTACACAATATCGATGGTACGACTTTGAAACTTCTAGTGTATGGAAACCCATAGTGCAATTTTCATTTGAGGCAAAAATTATATGGGACATAATCAATCTAGAAGGTGATCAATCAATCCAAGAAGGACGAAGCAGATTATTGGAGGGATCGGCACAGGGTTGTAACCGAGAATTTCAGGGCCTGTGAAAAATATAAAAATAGGCAAAAATATAAGAAAAAATGCTAATATATGTTGTTCTTGTAAAAAAATCTAAGTTGTTATTTGTAAAATTAAATCTTTCTAACCAAGTATCAGAGTCAAATTATCTTGGTACAAATTTTTTAATTGATGCTCTGCTCATAAAAGATATATACTAAAGTGATATGGTGTGTTTGTACAATGCAAATAAGATAGAATATTTTTGGTTGTGAAAACGCTCTTTTATCAAAATGGAATAGTCACCTCAAGAGAACAAGAAATATTAAACTAAAGTGTCCTGTTTTAGGAAGACAAGGCACAATTTTCTTTTGACCGGGATATTTTTTTTGCAAAATATGGGGCATAGGGTTCCATTTGAAGAAATGGATAATGTTGAATGGCAGAAGAATTAAGATCATGTTTTGGAAAAAAACAAAATTGACAGGATGGGAATTGATTTCACAAGGGCTTGTTCAGGAATTTAATGCTATGATGAATTTTCTATGAAAGTGTGGAGAATTGGGATCATCTCATAGGGAGCTGGTATGCGGTGGAGACTACTTGTGGTTGGCACGTGGGCAGAAAGTAAAACATTCTTTATTTGCTAATGCCGAAACAATTGGCACTTATGATTTTTTTTTGACAAAAACAGTAGGGATCTTCCCTACTGTGTCATTTTATAAATTTTTGGTGAGAACGTACAATGGTTGGGATTTTAAAATCCCTTACAGATTACAAAGTATCCTGCCATGATTGCATACCCTCCTTGAGGCTTGGCTTAACTCTATGCATAATAAGACTAAAAGAGTTATTGAAGAGGCTAAGGCATCTGGTGATACATGGTATCATATATCTGAATATATAACCATTTCTCTGGTCCCATATACTCTAACAACCAGTTATGAAAATCTCCATGAGGAAAGCATGTGAGTATCTGGTCTTTGCATCCAGTATCATCTGATGGATACCCATATCAGTGTTCCATTCAATTACCAAAGCCCACCAGAAGCTCTGACTGAAGTTACAATCAAAGAATAGATGAATTAAACTTTCCTGGGACAAGTGTCACAAAGGATACAGTCTTGAAATTCCACATAAAATTTCTATATTCTCATTAGATCCTTAGTGTTGAGCCTCTTGTTGAGCAGCAGCCAGCTGAATAATTTATGCCTGGAAAGATTGCATGTTTTCCAAATGTCCTTGACTATTTGGGGTACCAATTATTGTCCCAAGATTTCCCCGTATACTCTTTTGGTACTGTAGTATTCACCCCCAGGGTAAAGCCCATTTGTCCTGCTCTTCAGTTATAAGTAGTGGTAAAAGTTCTTCCTTTATGTTGTTAAATTGTTCATGAGCAACTATTGATAAGGGTAAATGGAAGACGTCATAGAAGTTGTTATTGGCAGCCATAATTACACTCATGATTAGTACTACTAGTATTACTTAGACTAGCCCTAATAGGGTATCATAGGTGGTATCATGCATTACATGCATGCAAAATGTTTATGTGTCACTACAATTAATGATGAAAAATATTGTGTTAGTATCATAGGTAGATACAGTATCATAGCACGTGAAACTAGAAAAAATGATCTCAAATAAATCTTGTACAGAATTTTACATTGAGATCCTACAAAATAATAATACACTAAAACTATGATACTACTACATGATATTATGCATTATGGAGATGGTATCATATGTATGATACTACTATATGATACTCCCCATTGTTACTAGTCTTAGTATGTGGGCAAATTTGAGGCCCTAGATTTGTGGATGCCCTGTGCCATCGCACATTCTGTACTTGCTTGCGGTACGGGCCTGTAACGGCATGTAGCCACACCCTCTACTCCATGATGCTGATTGACACGATGAAACACTTGATCACAATGGAGACGACAAAAGGAACATGGGATTCAGTCAAAACCCTAAGTGGGCGGAGGGGGATACTCAGACGAAGGAGGAAATACTGCAAACCCTAATGAAGGAATATGAGAATGTGTTAATTGGTGTCGTTGAAAGCATGGATTCATTTGCCGGGAAGGTAATAACACAGAGGAATAACATACAACTCTAGGTAAAAATTGGATATGTCCAAATACTTTAATTGCTTGCAAGTGTTGAGGACTTAACACATTTCCAGTTCACCAAATATGAAATTCTCTAGATCAAGGTGTGTGAGATCACCAAATGCATATGAACAAGAACCTATGATAAAGCAGGTTGGGCCTCCTCTTCCCAAGACGAAGCTACACACCCTCTCTCACCTCTAGTGCTTAATGGGATGGAATTATGTTCTCGAGAAGAAAATATCTAGCGGCGGATGCAAATGAAGAAAGAAAAGAGCTCACGGAGAGAAATGGGAGAAACATATAGAGGGGAAGGACAATAACTGAATAGCTGACTAGTGGGTCCGTATGAATCCCAGTCTGCCCGACTGTGTGATGATTTCTTTCCCCTAGATCAATCACTGGCTAGAAACGCAATCATAGTGGGCTCAAAATACTATTCAAGATGGCTTCTTGCGAAATAGTGCCATGGATTTGAAAAAAAAATCAACTGGTGGTAGTTATATGTGAAAATAGCTTCAAGGGTGGAGTTTTGTGTAATTTACTCATCCAACAATAATATTACATCCAAATTTTATGATAGATATAACAAAATATCAAACAATTATAGCTTTAGACAAAAATGAGGGTTTATACTTTATAGGAATCAATCTGAGGGCACAAGGCAAATCACGATTAGGTTGGAATTTCTCCAAAGGTTTTATTGGTGGCGAATAGTGATATACTCCCTCCGTTTGGAAATATAATATGTTTTAGTTTTGTGAAACAGATATATCTAGATGCCTTTTAGTATGTAGGTTAAAGTGAATCTACACACTAAGGCCTTGTTTACTTCTCATGTATTTTCACCCCCTAGGGGTTTGGGGATGGGAAGGGATTTGATGAATCCCTCTGTTTCACACAATCCCCACTTTTCCCATCATTTCCTCACATTTACCCTCACTTCCCAATCCCTGGCATGTTTACCTTGAATTCTGGGGATTAGAGGCGATGGAAGAGAATTTAGATCAGGTGATAAAAATAATAACTTTACACCTACAACATGTTAATTGACAAGTCCCTCGAGTAAAAATTGGATCTTTGCAAGGAGCATTAACATCCCTTCATTGACTTCATGAATACAACTTTAGACATATGCTCGACAGACCGGAGCTTGGAAAATTGCCTCATTATTTCCACAATAATATTTTGGTTGAGAATAATTTTTGCATGCCCATTCAAAATATAGTTGAAGCGATCATCTTCTTGTCTAGCTCCGCTGGATGTTTTCATCGACACCCTATTATATCACCAAAAAAAGAGTATTAATCACATATAAAGCAGAGAAAAATAGGACAATCGACATAAGTATTGTCGGTAGTTTGCTCCATGTTCAGCACAAAACTGATATTTAGAACATTTAGCACAAAACTGGCATTTAGAATATTTAGCACAAAACTCTGGAGCATGGCATGTTCATGTCCAGTAGGTTGTACATAAATAAAACTAGTGGTATTCTTTTTAAATCAATAGAGAAAAATAAATAAATAAATAAATAACACGCAGGCTGCAATTTGTAATGACTTTTATGAATTCATGATATATCATCTACATATTCTCCATTCTATATCATCTACATATTAAGCACAAATTCAACTTCATGCTAAATACCTAGAGCTGGCTATCTCACCCGTCATTAGATAATTATTATTACTAACTTACACTAACAATTAACACTAACAAAAACAAACATTTTGATGTCTCAACACTAGCAAAGACATTCCATGGAAAAGAATAAATGGTTCAGCACTAACAAAATAAACAGAAAACGTCATCTCTGTTAGCAAGTTACATACTAAAAACAGGAGAGAACAATATATGTGAATAGAAATTGCTAGCAGGTTGCATACTAAAAGTAAATAGGGGAGAATAGTATACGCTTTACCTCAAGGTAAACATTTATAGCATATCTGAAATAAATAGTTTGTGGTAACCAGATTTAGATTATAGAAGAAAAGGAAGATGCTTCTAGTTCTCTGGAATTTAGATATCACAGTCTCAATTTAGATCTCTCATGCATTAGATCTCTCTTTTCTCACACCAACTAGGAAAACCGAAATACACAAACTGAAGTTCTAGCAAGTTATCAAGTAGACATTAAGAACAATCTACACATAGAGAACACCAGACCAGACTCTAGCTAGCTCTCTTGTCTCAAGAAGTTAGCTTAATAGTAATCTACTACAATGATTTCTTGGTAATATGCACAGGAGACCATCACCATGGACAAACTTTAGTTCAGCTTACTAATACCATAACAACACTCGGCCGACTACTAGTAACAACCACATTAAGTTCAAACAAATATATAAATTCTAACATGACTCGGCCGGCTATATTAGCACCTACTAGTCATTTGCATGATTATATCAGAGAACTAATGCAGAACGACAAGAATAGTTTGCCCAGCTAGCACACAAAAAATTGGATAGAGAAAGAAAGACTAGCGAGAGTAGGTTACAAGCAAGCTAAGAGAAATAGCAGCAACACACACGTAGAGCGAGACAAATATTTAGAATTTTGAACATTTGTTGCTATCCTTCTTATCAGTTATATTATAAATTCAGACCAAACAATAATGTGGTATCTGCAGATTAGGCTAGCAAATAAGCCAGACAATAAGATTTCAATGACCAGCAAATATGATTTCATAACAAGTAGTAGTAATTAGAATTCATACAGAAGTTTGGTATGCTCATAGGATCCCATGATGGTGGTGGTTCCACTCCTACTATAGTCCAAGGGGTAGGTCTCTATCAAAAAACAATGATGAACAGATCAGACACAAGTATGACATGAACAGAGCAGACAAGTTTACTATATGAATAGATCAGGGACATAAACTACAGACTACAATGCAGCTATTTAGTTTGCTCCAGTAATAAAGCGTCCAATGAACGGTTTGCCTGTCTTACGCATCTCTCTCTCAGAATTTTATTTCTCCAAATTTAAACAAGAGCCCAATGAATGGTTTGTATGTCAGTGTTGTTGCTATCGTTCTGTTCTTTTCCGAACCCAAGTTGGGATGCTGCTACAATTGTATCTCAATCATCAAGTTTTCAATGTTACTTTTTCTCTGTATATGTCAATCTTCCGTTGTTTCCCATCTACCATATGTGTGTTATGTGTATGTTACTGGCAGGAACATAGCAAGAAGGTACAATTTCAGCTCCTTTTCCTCCATTACGTGCACATGCTCATTAATTCAAAGTAGGAAAGTACTATATGCATACACTAATTCAGTTCGCCCCTAGTAAAGAGTCCAGGCACTGTGCATGTCATAAGCATCTCTCTCACAGAAACAAGTTATGAACAGTAAATGACACGCGACGAAATGTAACTGCAATTTTACATGACTAAGAACGTGAAAAAATAAAAATGCCCACTGTTTATTCAAACTATCATGTCCATTCTTTAGAATCAACTCCACAACTGATATGAACAACAACCAATATGTTCACATGAGGGCACATGAATGTTTCTACAAAATGCAATTGCCAATGTTACACGACTAATAAGAACAAGAATCTGTGTGAGAGAGGGGTGGATATTCATCGGCAACAAAAACTTTTGTCTACAAACGAAATAATGAATAAGATTTGATAAGAAGACAATACTTTGGCAGGGCTACTTGGGGCACCAAACCAAAACACATCCTAACTTACTCCGCAGAAAGCCACTTTGTCACGCCCATCGCCTCCTCCATGCATGGCCGCCACGCATCCAGTCTCATTTTGCCGCTAGTCGGGCCCAGATTTGGAGGAACCGAGAAATTTGTGCGAACTAATAAGATCGATAAATGTGAAAAAGCAAATTCCCACTGTTTTTGGTTTGTGGATAGATATCAGTACTTTTATGTTTCCATTATATTCAATCTATTGTATGATAACTCCAAAACTGAACAATCTTCCCACGTAAGTTTTTGTCTTACTACGGCATGCAGAAACATAGAAGCATGTTGTTTTATAAACAATTTGAGCTAAACCATTGTATAAATTGGTACAGAATGCAGTGCACACCAATAATCTGAACCTAGTGCACAAAACCATCTAAACCTTGCAGTAGTAATACAATTTGCAAACAACAGAAGGACCAACTTGAAATTCATTCATGTGATGATGTACATTGGATAAGCTAGCTTGGCAAGCTTAGCTGTTCTAACTTCAGAAAAAATCTAACAAGGACACTTCAGGCTACTACGAATTGCCAGGATAGAGATATAATCGAGCACAACTAAATAAGATATTCAGGAATGATGATCAATCTAAGTATATTCACTATCATATCGTTTACAAACAGAGAAACTGATCAAGCTAGCTGGGTATTATAAGCACAATTTTGGTTCGAGTTCAGAAAGGCACTAAAATGATAGCAGCTGACAACTAACTAAATGGATGTATCTAAACGAAGACGGCCATCTTCTGGTACTCGTATGTGCCAAGGGTACGGAGGATGGGAGGAGGCCGTCGCCGCTCCAAAGAACCGGACCATAGGGCGAAGGTGGATGTCGGCGGTGGCCGAGAAACCCTAGGAGGGGAGGAGAGGGAAAGAGGCATGGGAGGAGGGGGTACTCACTAGAGAGAAGGGCTTGAGGAAGCTGGAGGAGGTGCCGTCACCAGCATCGCCAGATCGACGTTTGCGCCGTCGCCTTCGGCTGATCTGTATCCTCTTTTTCTCTCGCTGCCTCGCTTCCTTTCCTCGACGATAACATGAGGTAGATCTCACGTGCTAGAATACACAAGCTAGTTTAGGCCTCGTGGTGGAAGTTTCGGGATGGTCCGGGTGTAGGGGTTCGTAGCATGGAAAACAAAAAATTTCTATCGCATACAAACAAACAAGCCAAGATCTATCTACTAGATTGTAGCAACGAGTCGATAGAGGAACTCACCCTCGAAGATTCCAAAGCGGTTAACGAGAGCAGATTCTCGTGGGTGATGTAGACGTACTCTTTCCGATCTCAAGATCGTGTAGACGATCCTTCCGGCGCCACGTTCCGGTAGCGCTCCCGCAGTCGGTCACACGTTCGGTACTCGAGAAGACCTTCCTCTCCCTTGTTCCAGCAGGCAGCGGAGGTTGTAGTACTCTCCTCGCGATTCCGGCAGCACAACGGCGTGGTACCGGAAGTAGAGGGGAGATCCCGCAGGGCTTCGCCTTAAGCCGGTGCGAGTATGGTGGAGCTTATGAGAGAGGCTATTAGTGGTCTAGTAATTAGACACACCAATTAGAAGGCTCTAAACCAATTAGAAGGCTCTAAACCGCTGGCTAAAGCAATTAGAAGCTCTAAACCAAAACGGCTCTAAACCGGAGGTAGAAGATAGGAACTTGTGTGTCTCAAGGAGGAGCCCTGCCCCTCCTTTTATAGGTGGAGGGGCTAGGCGCGCCAGGGAGGGAGGGAGTCCCTCCCCAACTCGGCCTAGGGCTGGGCGCCAACCAAGGAGGAGAGGAACTCCTCCTCCAAGTTGGTTTCAACCTCCTCTTGCTTGTTTCCCACAGTTTCCTGTTTCCCACAGTTTCCTGTTTTCCACAGTTTCCTGTTTTAGCCGTTTGACTTTCAAACTGGCAATTTGACTTTCATGTTTTTGGAACAGCAAGAACACTTAGTACATGATGCAATCATTCAATGACACACTCATGTACCCTCCCCCCCCCCCCCCCCCCCGGAGTGCCGGACAATCCGGACCCTTCTAGAACATTCCCGATGAAAACACCGGAATCATTCCCGAACTCCGAAACGGGACTTTCCTTATATGAATCTTATTCTCCGGACCATTCCGGATCACCTCGTGATATCTCGGATCCCATCCGAGACTCCGAACAACATTCGGTATCTTTCTCATAATACCATAACTACTCAAACAACGTCGAATCCTTAAGTGTGTCTCCCTACGGTTCGTGAATTATGCGGACATGATCGAGACACTTCTCCGAACAATAACCAATAGAGGAATCTGGAAATTCATATGGCTCCCACATATTTCTACGATTACTTTGCGATCGAATGAACCACTTACATACGATACCAATTTCCCTTTGTCTCACGATAGTTTACTTATCCGAGGTTATGATCGTCGGTATCTCTGCATACCTAGTTCAACCTCGTTACCGATAAGTACTCTTTTCTCGTTCCCGTGATATGTGATCCCTTGTGACCTAGTCACATGCTTGCAAGCTAATTGGATGACATTCCACCGAGAGGGCCCAGAGTATATCTATCCGTCATATGGATGGACAAATCCCACTCTTGATCCATGTGTTTCAACCAATACTTTCCGAACACTCAATGCCACCTTTATAGCCACCCAGTTACGGTGTGGTGTTTGATGTCATCAAATCATCCATCCGGTAAAGGTGATATGCATGATCTCATGGTCGAAGGAATTAGGTTACTATGTATCAGAAAGCATATAGCAATTGAACTATTGAAATGACTTGATCTTTATGCTACGCTTATCTATAGGAGTATGTCCATCACATCATTCTCCTAATGATATGATCCTGTTGTTAATAACATCTCTATGTTCATGATCAGGAAACCATGATCATATATTAACCAACAAGCTAGTTTAACAAGAGGCTTTACTAGGGACTCTTATTTTAGTTTACAAATCACACAAGTATTAATGTTTCCGGTTAATACAATTATAGCATGGTATGTAAACATTTATCATAAGTGTGAAGATATGATAATAACCACTTTATTATTGCCTCTTGGGCATATCTCCAACAGTCTCCCACTTGTACTAGAATCAATAATCTAGTTTCGAACCTTTGTGTATATAACACCTATGGCTTTCCGGTGTTGTATGTACACGATTGCTAGTGGTCAACTGATCTCCGGATCTGACACTTCCAGGTCCGTGTGTAATTGCATGTCTTTGCGTCTCTACGCATCACTCATTCTCTAATGAGATGGCTTTGTACAAATTTGGTCTTTCGGTGTGACCTTTAGCTCTTTGGGGTTAAAACATGTTGATAATATTGTCGCACAATATATCTTCATAGTATTATCCCACTGTGAACTACACCTAGTTTGATAACAAACTTCTTGACACAAATGCCCTCTTTTGCTGCTATAATAGCAGTCATATACTTAGCCTTTTGTTGTAGTATCTGTCACAATGTCTTAACTTTGGAAATCATCCAAATCCATTATGGAACTCACTTTCCATTATCTTGTGCCACCCTTAGTTTAGATTGAGATAAACTTAATTTGTACTTTGTGACAAAGCTAGTATCAATGTAGTACTTTTACAATGAACTAACCATCTATTTGTCACTTCTACAAATATTATACTCTTAGTTCTTTCAAAAAATCATAAGAATATCCTTACTATTGTCCAATGATCATCTTACGAATCATTCTGGTATATGCTCACAACATTTAGAGCATAGGACATATCTGGATTTGTACATATCACAGTATGATTGATATAAATACTCTTTGTGATTTCATACATCAAGTATCAATCTATACTTGATTATTTGTTTCACTTTACCAAATGTCAATACACTTGAATATATCATCAACATTGAACTTATTCAATCCTTTCTGTGTGACAAGAACCTCTCTTGTAGTTTCTATATTGAACTCATTCAATATCTTGTCTATGTACTTCTGGCACAATTATATTAGCGTCTATTGATGCCAAATATTTGGGTTTTGCCTAAGTCTTTCATCGGGATGAAATTCTTAATATGTGTTAATAAAAGATACATTATTTCCAATCAACAATATGTCTTCCACATAATGTATTAGAAACATGTCTTAGTGCTCCCACTTAATTTCTTGCAAATGCAAGCATCTCCATCGTCTCTGATGAACTTTTAAACTCCTTTAACAGTTTCATCACAGTGAAGATTCCAACTCCGCTATGCTTACTTCAACCATTGAAGTTTGCATATGTTTTTAGCATCCCTTGAATTTTAACAAAACCCTTTGGACTGTGTCATGCACACGTCCTAGGTAACCCTTCTATTAGAAGAACTTGTTTTGTTTATTCAACTACCATATAATAAAATTATATGTAGTGGTTGCTACACTAATCCATCTAGACTAAATATCGCTATGAAAGATCAGATCTTGTCATAGTCAACTTTTGAACATTGTTGTGAACTCTTTCCCAACATGTCGACTATTTCATAGATGTGCAACATCCATGTCTGTTTATTTATAGATCCAAACACAACTGTAAGGTCTTACACCTTTCTCGAGGGTCCTTCAAGTTCAAAACTTGATTTCTCGTGTATGGAACTATCACGGATTTTATGGCTTCAAGCCATTTGACGGAGTCAGGGCCCATCATCGCTTCTTTGCATGTAGTTGGTTCATTATTCTCAAATAATGATTCAACCCTCAAATCTTGGTATTTGATTGTTTACCCGATCTACTTGTTTCAATAGGAACTTAGATCTCCGTGACCACAACCTTTGAGGCACGTGAGCCATGAGCATTGTTGCTGTCTCCGAAACACTTTTCGGCACTGCGCAACTTTGCACATATAGCTAAGGTTCTTTTAACCTTATCAAAGTTCTATTGTCCTCCCACTTTTCTTTTCACGAAAAATTCCTTCCAAAAGAAATTTGACGTTCTAAGCGACAAACACTTTTGTCTCTGGTGTTATGGAGGAATACTTAACAGTTATTCGAAATAACATATAAAGACAGGTTCATCCGACTTTGGTTGCAAACATCTTTCTTATGCAAAGCATACCAATGTTTAAGAAAGGACAACTTGGGTTTTATCCCAAACCATAACTTTATATGGTGTCATTTCAACGGATTATGATGGAGCTCTTTTCAGTGGAAAAACGGTAATCTCTAAAGCTTTTAATCTTTAAAATATAATGGCAGTTTTATAAATTATACCTTTGATCTTACCATGTCAATCAAGGTTTAATTACATATCTCGAACGCTCCATACACTTATGGTGTTTCGGGAAAATGCAAATCCACGGAACGATTCCTTAAATCTTAGGTATTATGCTAAACTTGTAACTTAAATATTTTCCTTTATGATCTTATCATAAACTATTCATATTCTTGTTACAATGATTTTGCACTTCATCTTGAAAGTCTTTGAACTTTTCAAGTGTTTCATACTTTATCCTTATTAAGTAAATATTCATATATTCACTCAAATTTTTGGAGAAAGCATATGAAGTTGAAATCCATCGCTTTTGACTACACATAATGGATTTCATACAACAATATGTACAAGTTCCAATAAGCTAGTCATTCGTTCCCTTTTGGCCTATGAACGAAGTTTTAATTATCTCTAGGAAAGTTTCACAAGCGTCATTTGATCAAAAATCAGAAGACTCCAAAATTCCATCAAC
The DNA here is from genome assembly GCA_916181665.1 of Avena sativa. Taxonomy (NCBI): domain Eukaryota; kingdom Viridiplantae; phylum Streptophyta; class Magnoliopsida; order Poales; family Poaceae; genus Avena; species Avena sativa. Next base: position 375,724,596 of record OV702282.1, read on the forward strand.
ATGGAGTTTCTTCATGTTTTCTTTCCATTATAATTCAAACGGCGATGTCACTTCCTAAGTGATCTTTCAATCAATTTGTCTTTCGACATTTTTAGCACTAGTTTTATGGATGTGATTTCTCCAACGAGATTTGTGAATCATACATCTTTTATGGATCACGGTAATTTATTTGAACAACTCTTTTGTTCTCATAATACCTGATAAAACAAATCTTGAAGGCAAGCTTTGATGTTTAACGAGCAACACAATAACCCTTTATTTGTTCTCGATGAACATCATCACATATTCTTTTGCTAGTTACTTAGGCCATTGTAGTTCATGAATTGTGTTGTTTCGTATGATGATTCACACCAACAAATTCAGTATCAAATACTTAAGAACCACATTGTTTAATAAGCAAAGAATATAGCCATAACATGTATATCATCTATATACTTAAACTGAACAATTCTAGTCTTTTCTTTTCTGCCATATATTTATGAGATTCTCTTTCAATATTTCCTTTTCTGTTTGAAAGAATCTATCAACATCAATAGTGGAGTCATACATATGACACATAGTCCAAAGCGTGTATAGTTAAATACCAATGTCTTTGGACTTGCACTTTGAAGTAGATCACCATCATCAAATGTTTGGTGTTCTTTCAAATTCCTTTCTTTAGTAATCTCTTGGTGTAGTAAACATTTTACCTACATCAAATATTCACCCTCATCATGGATTTATCCATGATCAAGATACTTTTAGCTTATAACGGTGAATCATGAGTATAATGTTGCTCTCCAAATCCTTTTGGACGATTAGGACAACTAGTGTCTCCAACCTTTTGCAAATTCTCATCAAATATGAGAACATGACTTTAGACATATTATACTCTATCATGTTGCAACCAAAACTTCGTTTCAGATATCACAATATCTTCCACACATCATGGTTTCTGAAACAACTCTTTCAGATCCTAGATAACCTTGATATTAAGACAATCCTTTGAATATCAAGAATCATGGATACAAACATGATACTAACACTTGGAATTGTTATTCTTGATTTAATACTAATTATTAAACTTCATGGAGTAACCGGAACTTACTGAAAGTTTGCAATAGGACTTTTAAACTTTAGATTAACACTTAAAAACAATACGATACCAGTTCGTAAAGTAACTAACCAGAATTCTATAGTTCTATCATCTCAATTATAACTAAGCGCAAGGTGGTAAACGGATGCCAATGACTACAACAACTATGCAAATTCACTTTGATTTAGTTTATGATAAATTGAGTTCTAATTAATAATTAAATTAATCTAGGTGAACTCCCACTCAAAACAATATCCCTCACATTGTTTTAGTGATCACACGAACCAAATCCACCACATCAAAACCGATCATCACGAGAGTTGATGTAGCTTCAATGGCGAACAATCAACATGTTCATCATATCTACTATATGACTCATGCTCTACCTTTCGGTAATCCGTGTTTCTGAGGCCATGTCTGTACATGCTAGGCTCGTCAAGATCAAACCTTAGTTTCTGCATGAGCAAATCTGGCTTGCTCACGTTGTATACACTTGTAGAATCTAACACACCCGATCATCACGTGGTGCTTCGAAACAACAAGCTTTAGCAACGGTGCTAACTAAGGGTGAACACTTTATGACTTGAAATTCATGTGCATGAGGGATCATCTTATAATGCTACCGTCGTCTACTAAGCAATACAAGATGCATAAAGGATTAACATCACATGCAATTCAATAATATGTGATATGATATGGCCTTTCTTCTTTGTGCTTCCGATCTCCATCTTCTAGCACGAACATGATCTCCATCATCACCGGCATTGCATCAAGGTCAATGACGCTTCTCCATGGTTGTCGTCCACCGGCTTCAACTATTACAAATACTTTGAATAAACACGCGGGTCTTAACATAAATTAAAGACAACCATATGGCTCCTGCCGGTTGCCAACTTACAATAAGGAACATTGCATACATCATATATAATCACAATCATGGCCATATCACATCACAGCACACCCCTGCAAAACAAAGTTAGACGCCTCTACTTTCTTTGCATATTTTACGTGGTTTGGGGCTTTCAAAAAGTGTCGTTCTAACTTACGAACAAGAACCACAACATTGATACTAGTATTGTTAATCACCCGTTGTAAATTGGATCTTAACTATGCTAGGAGAAACAGGCACCCGCAAAGCCACTTATGCAATACAAGTTGCATGTCAAGCGTGGAGCAGGTCTCATGAACGATGTCATGTAAGGTTAGCCCGGGCCGCTTCATCCCAACATACCGCAAGATGCAAAGTACACAAGAAGCAATCGACAATAAAAGCATCAACGCCCACAATGACCATTGTGTTCTACTCGTGCAACAGATCTACATATAGACACGGCTCTGATACCACTGTAGGGGTTCGTAGCATGGAAAACAAAAAATTTCTATCGCATACAAACAAACAAGCCAAGATCTATCTACTAGATTGTAGCAACGAGTCGATAGAGGAACTCACCCTCGAAGATTCCAAAGCGGTTAACGAGAGCAGATTCTCGTGGGTGATGTAGTCGTACTCTTTCCGATCTCAAGATCGTGTAGACGATCCTTCCGGCGCCACGTTCCGGCAGCGCTCCCGCAGTCGGTCACACGTTCGGTACTCGACGAAGACCTTACTCTCCCTTGTTCCAGCAGGCAGCGGAGGTTGTAGTACTCTCCTCGCGATTCCGGCAGCACAACGGCGTGGTACCGGAAGTAGAGGGGAGATCCCGCAGGGCTTCGCCTTAAGCCGGTGCGAGTATGGTGGAGCTTATGAGAGAGGCTATTAGTAGTCTAGTAATTAGACACACCAATTAGAAGGCTCTAAACCAATTAGAAGGCTCTAAACCGCTGGCTAAAGCAATTAGAAGCTCTAAACCAAAACGGCTCTAAACCGGAGGTAGAAGATAGGAACTTGTGTGTCTCAAGGAGGAGCCCTGCCCCTCCTTTTATAGGTGGAGGGGCTAGGCGCGCCAGGGAGGGAGGGAGTCCCTCCCCAACTCGGCCTAGGGCTGGGCGCCGGCCAAGGAGGAGAGGAACTCCTCCTCCAAGTTGGTTTCAACCTCCTCTTGCTTGTTTCCCACAGTTTCCTGTTTTCCACAGTTTCCTGTTTTAGCCGTTTGACTTTCAAACTCGCAATTTGACTTTCATGTTTTTGGAACTGCAAGAACACTTAGTACATGATGCAATCGTTCAATGACACACTCATGTACCCTGCCCCCCCCCCCCCCCCCGGAGTGTCGGACAATCCGGACCCTTCTAGAACATTCCCTATGAAAACACCGGAATCATTCCCGAACTCCGAAACGGGACTTTCCTTATATGAATCTTATTCTCCGGACCATTCCGGATCACCTCGTGATATCTCGGATCCCATCCGAGACTCCGAACAACATTCGGTATCTTTCTCATAATACCATAACTACTCAAACAACGTCGAATCCTTAAGTGTGTCTCCCTACGGTTCGTGAATTATGCGGACATGATCGAGACACTTCTCCGAACAATAACCAATAGAGGAATCTGGAAATTCATATGGCTCCCACATATTTCTACGATTACTTTGCGATCGAATGAACCACTTACATACGATACCAATTTCCCTTTGTCTCACGATAGTTTACTTATCCGAGGTTATGATCGTCGGTATCTCTGCATACCTAGTTCAACCTCGTTACCGATAAGTACTCTTTTCTCGTTCCCGTGATATGTGATCCCTTGTGACCTAGTCACATGCTTGCAAGCTAATTGGATGACATTCCATCGAGAGGGCCCAGAGTATATCTATCCGTCATATGGATGGACAAATCCCACTCTTGATCCATGTGTTTCAACCAATACTTTCCGAACACTCAATGCCACCTTTATAGCCACCCAGTTACGGTGTGGTGTTTGATGTCATCAAATCATCCATCCGGTAAAGGTGATATGCATGATCTCATGGTCGAAGGAATTAGGTTACTATGTATCAGAAAGCATATAGCAATTGAACTATTGAAATGACTTGATCTTTATGCTACGCTTATCTATAGGAGTATGTCCATCACATCATTCTCCTAATGATATGATCCTGTTGTTAATAACATCTCTATGTTCATGATCAGGAAACCATGATCATATATTAACCAACAAGCTAGTTTAACAAGAGGCTTTACTAGGGACTCTTATTTTAGTTTACAAATCACACAAGTATTAATGTTTCCGGTTAATACAATTATAGCATGGTATGTAAACATTTATCATAAGTGTGAAGATATGATAATAACCACTTTATTATTGCCTCTTGGGCATATCTCCAACACCGGGATACAAATCAGAAATACCAGAGAGGTAAACAGGTTGTCCGGGATTTTTGGGATGGGTTGGGTTGGGAAATTACCCTCCAGAACCTACAAATACCCGAAAAGTAAACGAGGCCTAAAAAATGTCTAGATACATTAGCTTCACAAATCTAAAACATCTTATATTTTCAATGAACCTACACACTAAATGGTGTTTAGATACATTTGTTTCACAAACCTAAAACATATTATATTTTCAAATGGGGGAGTACTTGCTATGAGCCGAAAAAACTGATATTTTAGCATCAACAAATAAGTTTGCCAGTTCTTTTGAAAGAGCTGGTAGCGCATCCCATAACTGAACATGTGAACTTGGGAGGTGATTTATGGCAAACGCTAAGAACATCTTCACTCGGGTCCCTAAATCCCTTCTAAAGGATTATCGGTGGTGTTGGCGCTTAAAATTACGCCTGGTCCATCCCCTAATTCCTTTTTGCCGATGCAGCTCATTTTGTTATCTGGCGCACCAACCTGAACCCAACCCACAGGGCGCTAGCGGGGGTGTCGGATGGATATGAAAACGTTGTGGGCTATCCCTAGCAATGAGATAGGTGCTTTGTTTCCAGAGCCGACGTGTCATGTCGACTGGCCATGTGGCGGCAAGCCCTTTCATTCCCGTACTTTTCAACTCTTTTTGTCCAGCTTTTTTCGCTCTTTCCCTCTATATCTAGGGCAGTCTTCATTGCCATCCACAGATCCACACCGTCCTCTCTCACCATGGACAACCCACACTGGGCCTATCTCACCCTCGAGGAAACAGACGCATTGTGTGCCTCCAGCTACCCATGTCAGTCAGGCTATCGGGTGCCCCCGATTGGATGATGTGTGTCGAAGGGGTGCATGTCCCTCTTCTGCCTCGAGGTTCCGCCTACTGGGCGGCCATCACGAGCCACTACTACCTTGAGCTCACACAGAAATAGCAGATGGATCCCAACTGGTGTCCCAACAACACTGTGACCTGGAATGCCTTTTTTGCCAATCGGCGGGAAAGAGAGCTCGCTAGGTACAATGGCGGCAACCCTTCTCTCGTGAATCGCAACAAAGCCGGCTGACGGCTGTGGTGGGTGAACCGGACTCTCGCCGGTGTGATGCGCCACATCACCGAAGGACATCACCCTCATTTGCAGTACCCGCAATTTCAGCCACTAGGATTCCAAATAAGGGCAGCAATGGTCATGGGCGCGACGACGTCGCCAGCCAGGACACCCCACCTCTGGCCTCCTACCTTCGAGGCCGGAGTGGCAGGTGCCTCCGGAATACTCTATGGCCGCACGCCGGCTTGGATGCACCGGCGACCCGAAGGAGTTCCCGGGGCAGCGCGTGGCCATGCGTGCCTCCTAGTACCATGCGGAGGACGACACGGTAGGCTGCTGCAGCCATCGGTCTCCGCAGCGTACGATGATCGAAGGTCTCCGCTACCCGCTGCAAACCGGGGAAGGGCAGAGGTTCCAACCGCGTGTGCCAAACGACTATTGTATTTGGTGGAATGATTGTAAGCCCCTAGGGCCGATCGGTTGCGTGTTATATGGTAGAGAAAAAACCCTCTATGTGGTAGTACAAAAGGGTACGTATACAATCGGAGTACTACTCCGTATCGGAGTACTACTCCATATTGTATACGTGGAACATGTATTACAGCTCTAACACTCCCTCTTAATCTAAATCTTGCATAGATTTAGATTACGTTTAAACTCATCTAGTTTCTTAGAACACGGAACCTTGGTAAACCCATCAGCTATCTGATCTTTGCTAAAAATGAATTTGACCGCAAGCTATTTATTAGCAACCCTTTCTCTCACAAAATAGAAATCATTTTCAATATACTTGGTGCGAGCATGAAACACTGGATTAGCAGATAGAAAAGTAGCACTAAGATTGTCACACCACAAGCATGGTTTCCCCTTGAAAAAAAGCCAAGCTCACATACTAGAGTCTCAACCCAAATCAACTCAGCTGTAGCATTGGCAAGTGACTTGTACTCAGCCTCAGTGCTTGAACATGACACTGTATGTTGTTTTTTGGAACTCCAAGATATGATATTAGGACCAAAGAAGATTGCAAATACTCCAGTAGACCGTCTGTCATCGAAATCACCAGCCCAGTCCGCATCTAATAATGCACTAAGAAATATGGAGGAAGATTGATGAAAAGTAATACCAATTGTACGTGTACCATGACTATACCTCAGGATCCGTTTCACTGTTGTCCAGTGAGTAGTTGTGGGAGCATGAGGAAATTGATACACCTTATTTACTGAAAAAGATAGATCAGATCGTGTTAGTGTCAGATACTAAAGTGCACCAATAACACTTATGTAACGTGTGTTATACTCATCACCAAGTGGTGAACCATTATGAAGAGACAATGTGTCAGTACTAGAGAAAGGAGTTGGGCAAAGCGTGCATGTAGTCATCCCAACACGAGAAAGAAGATCCGCTGCATATTTTTCATGATTCAAGAGCAAACCATTTTCCTGTTTTGAACCTCAAGACCCAAAAAAAATGAAGATCGCCAAGATCCTTGAGAGCAAACTCATTACTTAGAATGTTAATTAATGCTTCAACAGCAGTGTCTAAAGAACTAGTCACAATAATGTCATCAACATAAATAAAAAGAAATATCTGAATACCTGACTTGTTAAATAGGAACAAAGAGGTATCCATATTAGATAGAACAAAACCAAGAGTGTGAAGTTTGGAACTAAGACGAGAGTACCAAGCTCGTGGGGCCTATTTCAGTCCATAAAGAGCTTTATCAAGTTTGCAAACATAATTTGGCATAGCATAAGACTCAAAACCTAGTGGTTGTTTCATATACACTTCCTCTTCTAGAACACCATGTAAGAACGCGTTCTTGAATCGAGTCTCCGAAGGTTCAATCCTCGAGAAACAGATATGGAAAGAACAAGCCTAATGGTTGCAACTTTAACAAGTAGACTGAAAATATCCTCATAATCAAGGCCATACCTTTGCTTGAAACCCTTTGCAACAAGACGAGCCTTATATCTATCAATGATGATTATAATCATTTGATGTGTCGTTTTCTCCGGGGGGTGCAGGATTTTGTGGAGGATTGTGGCATCCCGCAAAACCACTACTAGAAAATCGCGTTGAATTTGTGCATTGCATCGTCAGCATCATGCATTGTTTGCATAAAACTATTTCGCAAAGCCCGTTTTGTTTTCTAAAAACGCCCCATCTTCAGTCAAACGCCAAACCCCGGGTGCTGCCGGATATTTTATTTGTCTAAAAACCACTTGCAAAAGTTCATCGCAAATTAAATAAAATCTTTAATTATTTTAGCGGGGGCAGTCGAACGGGCCGTTTCGACCCGAACGACCACCCCCAGGATTTTACAAACGGCCCACCTAATCGGCCCCTTCTAAATCCTAAAGCTACCTATTAAACTACCCAACCCGCTGGCCACATCACTCCCTCCAATAGCCATGTGCCACCTCGCCCTCTCCTCTTTCCCCCACCAACCAGAAACTGCCACTTGGCCCAGCCACCCTTTCCTCTCTCCCCTGTGGCCCACCTAATCTCACCCACCCCCCAACACGCACACCACGCCTGCCCACCCACCCAAACCGTCCGGCCCCGCGCTCTGGGCCCCGCACCGGCCCCACCCTCCTTCTCCTTCCTCGCGCGCAGCCCATCCCGCGCGCCCTGCAGCGACCCCCTCTCCCCACCGGCTCTCACCTCCCCTCTCCCCTCCGGTGTCCAGCTCCCCGCGCGCTCGCGCCGCTCAGGCCGCCGCTCACCGGAGTCCCCTCTCCTCCGCCTCGCCCGCTCGGTCTCCGGCGCCCTCCGCCCTAGCCGCAATCTCCCTCGACCTCGAGCGTCGGCCGCCCCCCTCCCAAGCAGCGTCGCCGTCGGCCCCGGCGCGTCCTCCGACCGACGACCGCCTGCGGCCGCCCCTTTCCCCCCCCCCCCCCCCCCCCGCGAGACCGCCGCCGCCGGCGCGCGACCTCGTCTGCCCTTCGCCGCCTCCCCGCCACCACGGCCTCCACGCCCCTTCTCCTCTGCGAGCGTCGCCGGAGCCGCCCACCGGCGCTGACGGCCGCCTCCCCTCCGCCGCCAGCATGCGCCCGTCCTCGCCGCGAAGCCCGCGCGCCGACGCGCCTGCGCCCGTCCTCGCCCGCGTCCGCCGCCACCGGACCGTCTCAGCGAGCCGCTGCCCGCCTCCGTCCTCCCCCGTTCCGGCGCCGCTCCGACCGCCACCCGACCGGCCCCGCACGTCCCCGGCCACGCTCTCCCCGACGCGCTGCTTCCAACGCCTCCGAGCCGCCGGCCCCCGTCGCCTACTGCCGTGGCCCTGCAAGCCGCTGCAGGCGCCCCCTCGAACCCCTGGCGTGCTGGACAGGCCTCCGTCGGCCTTCCTCGGCCCTGCAGCGCTTCTGTAGCAACGTGAGGTGTGTATGTTGCGTGGCCATGGTACAAACAAGTGCACAACTCCGAGCCGTACAAGTTCGCCACTCGATCACTCGTTGAAGCGTCCAAACGAGAACCAAGTCCGTAACGCCAAGATCTCCCGAGAAGCCATGTGCCATGTGCCGACGGCTAACCAAGCTCTTCCGCGAGACTGTTGTCGTCAAGGACTCGCAACCCTCGGTACATCAAGATCTGCTTCGCGAACCCCGAACCCCGGTACCGGACAAGTTCTTCACCCAAGGGCGACAAGGCCTTCTTCACGGATTTCAAGACCCGACATCGAATCGACAAGATCATCGCCATAACACCCGAAGACCACAGGTGTGACAAGTACCGCTTCCCGGACGCCAAGACCGACTCGATGGCGCGGACCCGACAAGAGCTTCGCAACGACAAGCACGACACCGACCCGGGCGAGTCCGATGCCCGACGCCAGACCAAGTGCTTCCCCCGGACGCCAAGATCTACTCCGCTATCCGAGACCGACCCCGTCAAACCCCGAACCCCAGATCCGGACCCTGAGACCGAGCCCCGAACCCCGGAACCCCAAGACCGTCGAGAACCCTAAGATGTGATTCCCTATCCGACACCCCATTATTTTATTATATAATACAACTTGCCGCATATTAAATTGTTCATGCATGCATCCTTGTCTGTGGTTTGGGGGCCTTATGCCGATTCACCTAATAATTAAATATGGGGCCCATATGCGGGCAAATCTAGCCTTATATTGGCCTCATTTAAATCTGTGCATCGAACCGGTGTTCACTGTTGCCATGTTAAAACAACATTTAATTTGCGGGGCTTCTAAACAACATGAACCACCTAAGTAATTGTCGGGACCCCGGTTCCGCTTAATGTGACCTAATTGCATCGCACCTTGCCATGCCATGCATCATACAAGCATCATGCCGATCTTCTGCCATGGTATTAAATATTGCATCCGGTGTTTCTTCTAGTGTTTTGCTTCTTCGCGGATAAGACCGTTGAGTTGGTGTGAGCGTCGCCCCCGATCTTCGGTTGAACCTTCGACAATGTTTTCAGGCGAGCATCTCCCCCCTTTCTACCTATCTTACTTTTATAGTGTTTTACTCCTTCCTGTTGATCTATTGCTATCTGCATTGCGATGCTCTAGTTTTCGTACCCGTGATATCCCTTGCAGCCATATATTACCTTGGACACATCCTATTACCTGTTGTTTGGTAAATAGTTGGACTTGCGCGTCGTAGTCGCTTGCTCAAGTGCCGTTGCGTGTCGTCAAGTGCCACAGTTGTTGATGTATTGCCGCATGTTGATGTTGGAGATGATCATAGTTTTACTTATCGTTCACTTTAATTCCTGTTTAACAACTAAAATTGAAGTAAGCAGAGGCATCGGTGGGTGATAGAAAATATTTGGTTTCCGAACGCCCACTTGTGTCCCGTAGGACCCCGAGTACTTGATACCTGTTCCTTGATTTATCGCGCTATCCACATCCGGGAGGTATATGGGACCCCCCTTAGCCAGAGCTTGATTCAGTCTTATTTCTTGGGGCCACAAACTAGTTTGAGGTTTTATTTACGATCCTGTACTTATGCCATGTTTTACTGCTTTATTTACGATTGTGCGATGGATAGCACACTGTACTGTTTAGGTAAGCGGAATGTTTTCGCGGTATCGACAAGCCCCGTTTGGGGTTCCCAGTCGTTTACAGCCATTGTCGCAGACCTTGAGTCCGTCTCGGAGCTAGCTTACTTCGTTGCGGGTCTACTCAATGGGGTGGCCCCCTGAAATATTTCTGAATCCTGTGATTGCTTTGTCGTGAAGGCCTCGTTGGGTTTTGATTTGGTTTTTCCGAGGTTGATCGAGTGTGTGTTGCTATTGGTGCACCCCGGCCGGGTAAAACTTTCTGAAAGCCGTGTCCGCGGTTATGGACGACTTGGAGCACAGTATCTCAACCATAGACAAGCATAACTAAAGTTTATTGCTATAAATTTGACTTTATAATGACTAGTAATCAGCTTCACTATAATGGAATGGCTAAATAATACTGCCCACCATTGCTTGTTTGAGATGTCGCTTGCGACCATTGTATCTGACTAGTAAGTACTGCAACTACAACGGAATGGCTAAATAAAAGTACCAACAACTGCTGGGTTTTGGGTTATCTCATGCTAATTGTATCTGACTAGTAAGTGCCGCAACTACAACGGAATGGTTAACTAAAAAAAATGTCCACTGCTTATTTTATCAGGATGATTATCCAAATCTGACTAGTAATTGCTGCAACGATAACCGAATAAATAAGACTGCCAACTGTGTGAGTTCCTCGGTTGACTTCCTCGTTTGGTCTCGAGGGGGAAACACCGGGATGGGTTTGTTTGGTGTTAGCTTCAGGTTGGATCCGGATAGGTCATTCTTATCCCTCTCTGATAACCGCCAGTTGTATCGAGTCTCTATAGGTTGTTCAGTGCATGCTGCCGCTGCCGCTTCAGTCCACCATACCTATGTAGGCGAGGACCGCCGAATTCTAGTCTCGCCGTGTACTGGCCTCAGTACTGACGCTCCTCTTTTTCCTTTGCCCTTTGTCGGCACCCCTTTTGTTTTAAGCAGGTTTTGAGATCGACGCCGTTAGCAGGGTTACCCTTCCGGCTTGGCCTGGGCAGGGTTATGGACGCCATTGGTTATTCTTCAGGGCTCTTAGCCCCATTTGCATCTTGTCCGTAGTCGGACGCTCTGTCATTTTCAAGGTGATTTGGATCTTTGTATATTATATCTGTATTCTTGACTCATTGAGTCGCTGTTATATATATCTGTTCTGTGGGTCCCATCGAGGACTGTTGTGTAATGTTATTACTTCGTTTTCCACCCGCACGAAAGTGCCTGGTGGGCACCTTTGAATCGTTTCTATGCGGGTTTGGCGGGTTTCGCTAAAACTTGCATAGGTCCGATTCTGAGGGTGTTACAGAGTGGTATCAGAGCTCAGCAGTTGCGATGCCCCACAAGTCCAGCCTGTAGGATAACCTAGCTAACGGCCGAAGTAGAGTGTCAAAACTATTTTGCAAAATCGGTTAGATAGTTCTGATTAGGTCTGATTTTACTCCTTACCCCTCTGCTCTTCTCCTCTTATCCCGACGTGTTTTGAATCCGCTCTCTTCTCTTTCTTCGAGTCCAGGAATTCTTGTGGTTGGGTTTCCGTCGTACCTTCAGGGTTTCGCTTCCTCCTCTGATAACGGTGACCTACCATCCGGTGTTCAAGCTGCCTGATGAATCCGTCTACGGTGTTACCATTCTTTGTTCCTTGTTTGTGCCTTCCAGTGTTTTCTGACGCGACGACATCATCTACGCCAGATCCGATGCAGAGTCTGCATCCCTCCGGTGTTTCCGAACCTCGCTTGTCGAGATCTTCAGTCTGATTCCGAGAGTTGGTTGCATAATCCGCCTATTCGTGTGTGCAGAGTAATGGTTTGAGTGCGGGATGGAGTAGCTACCATACCACTACTCTTATCATTCGCTCTTGTACATCGAATCAGTGGATCCAGCAATTTTACTCCGTCCACGGAAGTTAGGGGTGGCTTTATTGGTGGATACCTCTACCTTCGACCTTTTGTCCCCGGAGTGTTCTCTCGACGATCACGGACAACGACCTCTTGTTAGTGGTGTCGCGAGAATCTACACGAAGCGAGAAGACGCAGATCGCCGACCATCCTTCCGGTACCATGAGGCGGATCTCGAGGGCGAGATCCCTTGTTAGTGGTGTCGAATTGTGGCATCCCGCAAAACCACTACTAGAAAATCGCGTTGAATTTGTGCATTGCATCGTCAGCATCATGCATTGTTTGCATAAAACTATTTCGCAAAGCCCGTTTTGTTTTCTAAAAACGCCCCATCTTCAGTCAAACGCCAAACCCCAGGTGCTGCCGGATATTTTATTTGTCTAAAAACCACTTGCAAAAGTTCATCGCAAATTAAATAAAATCTTTAATTATTTTAGCGGGGGCAGTCGAACGGGCCGTTTCGACCCGAACGACCATCCCCAGGATTTTACAAACGGCCCACCTAATCGGCCCCTTCTAAATCCTAAAGCTACCTATTAAACTACCCAACCCGCTGGCCACATCACTCCCTCCAATAGCCATGTGCCACCTCGCCCTCTCCTCTTCCCCCCACCAACCAGAAACTGCCACTTGGCCCAGCCACCCTCTCCTCTCTCCCCTGTGGCCCACCTAATCTCACCCACCCCCCAACACGCACACCACGCCTGCCCACCCACCCAAACCGTCCGGCCCCGCGCTCTGGGCCCCGCACCGGCCCCACCCTCCTTCTCCTTCCTCGCGCGCAGCCCACCCCGCGCGCCCCGCAGCGACCCCCTCTCCCCACCGGCTCTCACCTCCTCTCTCCCCTCCGGTGTCCAGCTCCCCGCGCGCTTGCGCCGCTCAGGCCGCCGCTCACCGGAGTCCCCTCTCCTCCGCCTCGCCCGCTCGGTCTCCGGCGCCCTCCGCCCTAGCCGCGATCTCCCTCGACCTCGAGCGCCGGCCGCCCCCCCCCCCCCCCCAAGCAGCGTCGTCGGCTCCGGCGCATCCTCCGACCGACGACCGCCTGCGGCCGCCCCTTTCCCCCCCCCGCGAGACCGCCGCCGCCGGCGCGCGACCTCGTCTGCCCTTCACCGCCTCCCCGCCACCACGGCCTCCACGCCCCTTCTCCTCTGCGAGCGTCGCCGGAGCCGCCCACCGGCGCTGACGGCCGCCTCCCCTCCGCCGCCAGCATGCGCCCGTCCTCGCCGCGAAGCCCGCGCGCCGACGCGCCTGCGCCCGTCCTCGCCCGCGTCCGCCGCCGCCGGACCGTCTCAGCGAGCCGCTCCCCGCCTCCGTCCTCCCGCGTTCCGGCGCCGCTCCGACCTCCACCCGACCGGCCCCGCACGTCCCCGGCCACGCTCTCCCCGATGCACTGCTTCCAACGCCTTCGAGCCGCCGGCCCCCGTCGCCTACTGCCGTGGCCCTGCAAGCCGCTGCAGGCGCCCCCTCGAACCCCTGGCGCGCTGGACAGGCCTCCGTCGGCCTTCCTCGGCCCTGCAGCGCTTCTGTAGCAACGTGAGGTGTGTATGTTGCGTGGCCATGGTACAAACAAGTGCACAACTCCGAGCCGTACAAGTTCGCCACTCGATCACTCGTTGAAGCGTCCAAACGAGAACCAAGTCTGTAACGCCAAGATCTCCCGAGAAGCCATGTGCCATGTGCCGACGGCTAACCAAGCTCGTCCGCGAGACTGTTGTCGTCAAGGACTCGCAACCCTCGGTACATCAAGATCTGCTTCGCGAACCCCGAACCCCGGTACCGGACAAGTTCTTCACCCAAGGGCGACAAGGCCTTCTTCACGGATTTCAAGACCCGACATCGAAACGACAAGATCGTCGCCATAACACCCGAAGACCACAGGTGTGACAAGTACCGCTTCCCGGACGCCAAGACCGACTCGATGGCGCGGACCCGACAAGAGCTTCGCAACGACAAGCACGACACCGACCCGGGCGAGTCCGATGCCCGACGCCAGACCAAGTGCTTCCCCCGGACGCCAAGATCTACTCCGCTATCCGAGACCGACCCCGTCAAACCCCGAACCCCAGATCCGGACCCTGAGACCGAGCCCCGAACCCCGGAACCCCAAGACCGTCGAGAACCCTAAGATTGTATTCCCTATCCGACACCCCATTATTTTATTATATAATACAACTTGCCGCATATTAAATTGTTCATGCATGCATCCTTGTCTGTGGTTTGGGGGCCTTATGCCGATTCACCTAATAATTAAATATGGGGCCCATATGCGGGCAAATCTAGCCTTATATTGGCCTCATTTAAATCTGTGCATCGAACCGGTGTTCACTGTTGCCATGTTAAAACAACATTTAATTTGCGGGGCTTCTAAACAACATGAACCACCTAAGTAATTGTCGGGACCCCGGTTCCGCTTAATGTGACCTAATTGCATCGCACCTTGCCATGCCATGCATCATACAAGCATCATGCCGATCTTCTGCCATGGTATTAAATATTGCATCCGGTGTTTCTTCTAGTATTTTGCTTCTTCGCGGATAAGACCGTTGAGTTGGTGTGAGCGTCGCCCCCGATCTTCGGTTGAACCTTCGACAATGTTTTCAGGCGAGCATCTCCCCCCTTTCTACCTATCTTACTTTTATAGTGTTTTACTCCTTCCTGTTGATCTATTGCTATCTGTGTTGCGATGCTCTAGTTTTCGTACCCGTGATATCCCTTGCAGCCATATATTACCTTGGACACATCCTATTACCTGTTGTTTGGTAAATAGTTGGACTTGCGCGTCGTAGTCGCTTGCTCAAGTGCCGTTGCGTGTCGTCAAGTGCCACAGTTGTTGATGTATTGCCGCATGTTGATGTTGGAGATGATCATAGTTTTACTTATCGTTCACTTTAATTCCTGTTTAACAACTAAAATTGAAGTAAGCAGAGGCATCGGTGGGTGATAGAAAATATTTGGTTTCCGAACGCCCACTTGTGTCCCGTAGGACCCCGAGTACTTGATACCTGTTCCTTGATTTATCGCGCTATCCACATCCGGGAGGTATATGGGACCCCCCTTAGCCAGAGCTTGATTCAGTCTTATTTCTTGGGGCCACAAACTAGTTTGAGGTTTTATTTACGATCCTGTACTTATGCCATGTTTTACTGCTTTATTTACGATTGTGCGATGGATAGCACACTGTACTGTTTAGGTAAGCGGAATGTTTTCGCGGTATCGACAAGCCCCGTTTGGGGTTCCCAGTCGTTTACAGCCATTGTCGCAGACCTTGAGTCCGTCTCGGAGCTAGCTTACTTCGTTGCGGGTCTACTCAATGGGGTGGCCCCCTGAAATATTTCTGAATCCTGTGATTGCTTTGTCGTGAAGGCCTCGTTGGGTTTTGATTTGGTTTTTCCGAGGTTGATCGAGTGTGTGTTGCTATTGGTGCACCCCGGCCGGGTAAAACTTTCTGAAAGCCGTGTCCGCGGTTATGGACGACTTGGAGCACAGTATCTCAACCATAGACAAGCATAACTAAAGTTTATTGCTATAAATTTGACTTTATAATGACTAGTAATCAGCTTCACTATAATGGAATGGCTAAATAATACTGCCCACCATTGCTTGTTTGAGATGTCGCTTGCGACCATTGTATCTGACTAGTAAGTACTGCAACTACAACGGAATGGCTAAATAAAAGTACCAACAACTGCTGGGTTTTGGGTTATCTCATGCTAATTGTATCTGACTAGTAAGTGCCGCAACTACAACGGAATGGTTAACTAAAAAAAATGTCCACTGCTTATTTTATCAGGATGATTATCCAAATCTGACTAGTAATTGCTGCAACGATAACCGAATAAATAAGACTGCCAACTGTGTGAGTTCCTCGGTTGACTTCCTCGTTTGGTCTCGAGGGGGAAACACCAGGATGGGTTTGTTTGGTGTTAGCTTCAGGTTGGATCCGGATAGGTCATTCTTATCCCTCTCTGATAACCGCCAGTTGTATCGAGTCTCTATAGGTTGTTCAGTGCATGCTGCCGCTGCCGCTTCAGTCCACCATACCTATGTAGGCGAGGACTGCCGAATTCTAGTCTCGCCGTGTACTGGCCTCAGTACTGACGCTCCTCTTTTTCCGTTGCCCTTTGTCGGCACCCCTTTTGTTTTAAGCAGGTTTTGAGATCGACGCCGTTAGCAGGGTTACCCTTCCGGCTTGGCCTGGGCAGGGTTATGGACGCCATTGGTTATTCTTCAGGGCTCTTAGCCCCATTTGCATCTTGTCCGTAGTCGGACGCTCTATCATTTTCAAGGTGATTTGGATCTTTGTATATTATATCTGTATTCTTGACTCATTGAGTCGCTGTTATATATATCTGTTCTGTGGGTCCCATCGAGGACTATTGTGTAATGTTATTACTTCGTTTTCCACCCGCACGAAAGTGCCTGGTGGGCACCTTTGAATCGTTTCTATGCGGGTTTGGCGGGTTTCGCTAAAACTTGCATAGGTCCGATTCTGAGGGTGTTACAAGGATCCTCTTCAGTAGTAACCTGTGGAGGGTCAACAGTAGGAACAATATGCAGATAATGATAATTAGTGTGCACACCCCTATCATGTGATGCCAGGGAAGAAGTTTCTGGAGGAAGAAGAAGAATTTCTTCACTCAGTTGGCGGTTAGCATTGGGATGAAGGGAGGCAAAAGGGAACACATTTTTATAAAAAACAACAACCCTGGAAATATAAACACGACCAGTTGTCACATCAAGACATTTGACTCCTTTGTGAAGGGGACTACATCCAAGAAACACACACTCTTGGAACGAAAATACAATTTGCGCTTGTTGTATGGACGTAAGTTGGGCCAGCGTGCACAACCAAATACACGAAGGGATTCATAGTTTGGTTTAATTTGTAGAAGTTTTTCGGCAGGAGTTTGGAGATTAAGGACTTCTGTGGGTAAAATATTTATAAGAAAGGTGGCTATAAGTAAGGCATCACTCTAGTATTTTAAAGGTATAGAAGAATTGGTAAGCAAGAAAAGACCAACTTCAATAATATGACGATGTTTGCGCTCAGCTGATCCATTCTGATGATGAGCATGAGGACAGGAAACATGATGAGTAATGCCTACTCATTGGAAGAAACCGTGGAGTTTTTCATATTCACCTCCCCAATCAGTTTGCATGGTAATGCTCTTTCTATCAAATTTTCGCTCAACATACTGTTGGAAATTAAGAAACACCTAGTATACTTTCGAGCATTTTTTAAGAAAATATATTCAAGTAAACTTGCTAAAATCATCAATGAAACTTACATAATATAAATGTTTGCCAACGGAAAGAGGAGTTGGACCACTACATCAGAAAAACTTGTTCCAAAGGAACTGTAGACACACTAGTGGAGATATGATAAGGTAATTGATGGTTTTTTTCTGCTAACATGGATCATAGATGTAAGGGTTTATTTCTGGTGTGTACGAAATATTATTTTGTCTAGAAACTTGTTGAACAATAAAAGATGACGGATGGCCTAGACGATGATGCCATGTGGAGGAGGTAGGCTTGATGGTGATAAGAGCATGCTTGGAGGAACTTGTGGAGACTGGAACAAGGGGATACATGCCACCATGACACAGACCTCTAAACATGATTTGGTGTGTTGCCTGATCCTTAATCAAGAAAAATAAAGGGTGAATTTCAATGAAGGCATTATTGTCTAAACCAAGTTTATGAGAAGAAAGCAAGTTCATGGAGGCACTAGGAACATGCAAAATACCACGAAGTTGTATAGAACTATTTGGGGTGTGCAAAACAGAATGACCAATATGAGCAATGTCCATACCTTGTCCACTAGCATTGTGGAACTTGATCACACCCTTGATAATTTTCATGAACATGTAGCTTGTGGATCTAGCCTATAACATGAGTAGAAGCGCCCATGTCCATGTACCATTTTGTATCCACACCATATGCACCTTTGTTATTATTGTTGGATGTGTCATCATCATCGTCATCACCGTAGCGCCACCAGCACACATTAGCAGAGTGGCCCTCTTTTTTCAAATTTGGAAAAATACTCCTTCTTGTTAGGGGGTGGCGACACAGTCACCTTTCTTGCTGCGGCCCCCTTGGGGCATCGTCCTTGATCATGTCGAGGCTGGGGGCCTCCACGGGATGGAGTTCGGGGAGCTCGGGGTTGAGGCTATGGTGGTGGTGGGCGCGACGGCGCATATGAATAGGGCGGGTAAGGATTAGGCATGTACGACGGTGGGTGGTAACGGGTAGGGGTGGCGTGTAGGGTGGTTGTTTTGGGGTATATGGTGGTGGCATGGTGTAGGAGGGTGGGTTATAGGGTGATGGCGTGGTGTAGGGTATTGGCGGAGACGACAGTAGAGGAGGTGGTGATGGCGTGGTGTAGGGTATTGGCGGAGACGGCAGTAGAGGAGGTGGTGATGTCCTGGCGTGGCCGTCCCCATAGGAGAAAGGTGGGCGGCGTGTAGCAGCGTTGATAGAGGACGAGATCGTTCCAGCAGCTTGTCCTGTGGCCATGAGCATGTCCTCGCGATACTCATACGACAACAGTTGTGAGCACATATCATGAAGAGGTGTAGTCGGATTTGCATTAATACCGGCGACAAGAGGATTGTAAGTACCGTCAAGGCCATTGAGTATATAATCCTTGAGCTCATCATCATCGACTTTCTTTCCTACGGCGGCAATCTCAGAGGCAAAACCCTTCATCTTGGTAAGATACTACCTTGTCGTCATGTTAAGTTTCTTGGTGTTAGTGAGGGAACCGCGAAGAGAGGAAACCCTAGCCTTGGATTGCATGGAGTAGAGGCGACTGAGGGCAGCCCAAACATCTGCAACGTGTTCAAGGCCAAAAACTTCAGTGAGGACATCCTCGGAGAGAGAATTCATGAGGAAACCAACGACTTGTTGATCCTTTTGAACCCAAGCATCATAGGAAGGATTAGGAACGGTGATCCGCTTCTTGTTTGCATCCTCTGCCTCAAGGAAGGGTGCCGGCGCTACATCCGTGAGGTCGAGAAGCCCCATGATGCGAGCTCCACGAAGGGTGGGCAGCACTTGGGCTTGCCAATGAAGAAAATTGTCTCGAGTGAGCTTCATAGCCGGAGGCGCACCAATGGTGTCCGTCGGCGGTGTTGTAGATATCGACATCAAATGGATCTTGGGAGGGTGTAAGGAAAGGGGATGAAGAAACTGGGTAGGGGAATATGTAGAGAACGAGAAGGGGATTCTTTTTGTATAGAGGAGAGGGGAGATCGTCGGAGGAGGGAGGAGATCGTCGGAGGAGAAGGTGTGGCGGCGGCAGCGTATTGTGAAAGAGGGGCTCGTGATACCATATTGGATTTGGTGGAACTATCGTAAGCCCCTAGGGCCGATCGGTTGCGTTTTATATGGTAAAAAAAGCCCTGTATGTGGCAGTATAAGAGGATACGTATACAATCGGAGTATTACAACCACGACGATCCGAAGCTGTGTACTACAGGACTAGGCACTAATATAACTAGTTTTTATATTTCACACATGTAAAATCATCGTGAAATAAATTCCATATTTGTTATGGGTATACGACTGAGAGCCCCCAGTTGCCCGACACTGATTAAGCAGAGCAAATTGGAGTTGGGTAAGTGACGCGGCGGGCTTTAGTCCAGTCCTCTGTTGAGCTGCGTGGACAACGGTGCACACAACAACAAAAACAGAGCCAGCCAGATCGAGAACCCAACGAACCATCACGTGCTTTCCTTGATCACCTAACCATGCTACGTACGCTGCTACCTACCTTACCTCTTGCAGCAAGAGTATATATCTACGACGATAAAGTATCAGACAGATGCACATTGATCGACTCGACCCGAGATCCATCCACCGATCGACCTTACGTGTTTGAGATGGGGGTCACAGGTAATCTCCGGGTCATCGATGCCACCGTCGTCACGCCCTCCGGCAATCTCCCGGCACGTTCCTTGCCAATGACCTTCTTCGACGTCAAATGGCTCCGCCCGCCGCCCGTCCAGCGCCTCTTCCTCTACCGCCTCGACCACCAGCACCACCACGGCACCGTCCAGAAGCTCATCTCCGACCTCAGGCACTCCCTCTCCGCGGCCCTCACGCTCTTCTACCCTCTCGCCGG
The DNA here is from genome assembly GCA_916181665.1 of Avena sativa. Lineage (NCBI taxonomy): Eukaryota > Viridiplantae > Streptophyta > Magnoliopsida > Poales > Poaceae > Avena > Avena sativa. The sequence continues at coordinate 375,745,079 of OV702282.1, forward strand.
CCACGTCCGCCTTGGGCCGGGCACAAACCGCTACGAGCTCTTCTACCATCCGGGCGACGGCGTCGCCTTCACAACGGCCGAGTACGACGTCCACGTCGACGACCTTGCTACTAGCTCCGACGACGAGCCCGTCCAGGTCGCTAAGCTCGCGCCGCTCGTGCCGCCGCTGCCCAAGGGCCGGGCGGTGCTCGCCGTGCAGGCCACGGTGCTGCTCGGCGGGAGTGGCCTCGCGCTCGGCGTCACCGTGCACCACTCCGCCTGCGACGGCAACGGCTCCACGCACTTCCTGCACACCTGGGCGGCCGCTTGCGCCGGCGCTGACATGCCTTCCCCGCCCCTCATCGACCGCACGCTCATCGCCGACCCCGAGGACCTATATGGCATCTATTCCAAAGGAATGGTGCCGACCGACGGCGCCGAGATCGAGTTCGCTGGCAGTAGCGCGTCCTCGTACCCCGGCGACCAGCTCCTCGCCACGTTCACACTGTCCCAGGAGCTTCTGCGTGGCATCAAGGACGCGCTCGCTGCCGAGGCGGCGAGGCACGGGGGCGCAACGGTGCCGCCCAGGTGCTCGTCGCTGCTCGCCGCCTACAGCTTCATCTGGTCCTGCTACTGCCGAGCCAAACAGGGACAGAGCCCCATGGACGACAGCGATCAGACTAAAACGACATACTTCCTCTTCTCCGTGGACCACCGGACGCGGCTGGACCCGCCCGTCCCGAAGAGGTACCTGGGCAACTGCCTCGGCCCGGCCATCGCCGCTGCGCGCCACGACGAGTTGGCGGCCGACGCCCTGGGTGGCCTGTTCGCGGCGTTTACGGCGCTCGCCGACGCGCTGGATGAAGCCGTGGGCGAGGGGGCGCGGGAGAGGTGGGACGGATGCGTGGAGCGGGTGAAGGAGGTGGTGAAGGCCGGCGTGCTGTCGGTGGCCGGGTCGCCGAGGTTCGGCGTGTATGACGTCGACTTCGGGTTCGGGCGACCGGCCAAGGTGGATGTCGTGTCGGTGGCCAAGACCGGGGCCATGTCAATGGCGGAGGGGCGCGGCGGCCGTGGCGGTGTGGAGGTCGGGATCTCGTTGCCGCCGCCCGGCATGGAGCGTTTCCGGCGGTGCTTTGCCGACGCCATGCGTGTTGTCGGCGTGAAAGAGGGCGCCTACTAGTTATCCACTAGTTACACGGCGCTTTGGACTGTGGTGGTACTCTTTTTGAAAGGCGCAACTGTTACTAGTTATCTCCGTCGCACCTTGTCGATGTCGTTTTTTTTTTTTTGTTTTTTGTTTTTTTTTTAGGCTTGATTTATGCTGTTTTGTTATAACATTGTTCAAAACGTTGTTTCGAACGGTTGATATACTAATATAGCGAAACGTAAAGCATGTTTCAAGATAAATAAGACGATATTAAATTGGAATTACCGTAACATATAGCTACGGGTGATTATCTCATCAGGGAGGCTGCTGATAACACCACCGAGTTGCATGTCAATTGTCAAGGAATCCCTTCGTTCTACAGGATATCGTTCTGGAAACAGTTTCCCAAAATATTCAGTACAGTACAATCGAATGCGGACAGTACTTTGGTTGCCAACTTATATTAAGGGAATTTCTTATTTCTCACTACTTCTCCATATAATTTCTTATTTGATAGTGAAATTTTTTTACGCCCCTATTTAACATGTAATTTTATTTATTTTTGCCTTAGATGACACTACCTTTGGTTATGTTGTATCATTCAGGCGTGCCAACGTTTCATACGCCTGACGTTATGAGTAATAAACTCAGTTACAACCCACTTGCAACTGAAAATAAACTTAGTTATAACTCACTTGTAATTGACTTTTTTAGTTGTAACCTACTTGTAACCAAAAAAAATATTTAAAACTCACTTGCAACTGTAAAATCTTAATTACAACTCATTTGCAACTCTCATGATAGCAAGAATCATGATACAATTCCAATGGTGAGAGAGGTTTATTTCTCGATTGCCTGAGAAATAGCAAAACCGATATCCTTTTTTTATATGGACAAGAATACCCTAGGTCCCGAGCAAGCCCGTCACCATCCCCATTCCTCTCCCTGTCTGACCCACATGAATCCTAGAAGCAGCGCTGGTGTCCTGCTTGCTCACCACAACGGTGGTGACCTAGAGCTGAGGCACCATGGAGCAAGGGGTCTCTACAGGCGGCAAACCAAGCGCGACGGCAGAGGAACACCGTGGAGCAAGGTCTCTGCAGGTGGAGGACCATGGATGCACATAATGATTCCCACATATCTATGAATATCTTTCATCAGTTAAACCACGATGTCGAGGATTCAAGCAATCCCGTATTCGATTCCCTTTGTCTTGTTGTATGTTACTTGTCCAAAGATTCGATCTTCGGTATCAACATATCTAGTTCAATATTGTTACTGGCAAGTTCTACTCATACTGTAATACAATATCCCCATGTAAACTCATTAATCACATGCTTGCAAGCTTTTTAGGATGTTGTGTTACCGAGAGATCCCAGAGATATCTCTACGTTACATGGAGTGACAAATTTCAGTCTTGATCCATGCCACTCAATATGTACCTTTCGAGATACCTGAAGAACACGTTTATGCGCGCATAAAGTATTCTTCCGATACTAGGGAGTGACATGATCACATGGTCTAAGAAACATGATACTTGACATTTGGAAGTTACAGCGATTAATACTTGGTGTCATGATCAAATTTCTATGCTTAGTTTTGGTTCTGTTCATCACATCATTCTCCTAATGATATAAACTCGTTATTAAATAACATTTGTATATGGTTAGAAAACCTTAACCATCATTTAATTAACGAGCTAGTCTAGTAGAGGCTTACAAGGGACATGATGTTATTTATATATCCACACATATAATTAGTTTCCAGTTAATACAATTGTAACATGCAGAATAAACACTTATCGTGAATACAAAATATAATAATAATAACTTTATTATTGACTAATAAGGATCAATGTGATCCAAAGGGGGTTTGACCCAATCTTTCACGACGATTGATAGAATCAACAAGATAGTAAGAGAACTCAATCTGAAATAGATCAAACTGATCTCTCTTCAATTCCTCACATTGGAACTGATCAAAATCAACTCCCACGCATGGCACAACATCAGATCTTGAAGATCAGCAAGCAAACACGATGATATGTGCCCCCAAATATTGGGACTTTTTTGGTGTCTCTTTTATCTCGAAAATAACAACTCTAAGAGTTATCAAGACGAAAAAGGTGACTGGAATAGGTAGGATCCTCAGACCCAGGTGGCTGACACATGAACACTTCCTCCTCAAGAACACCATGTAGAAATGCATTTTGTATATCTAGTTGGCATAGATGCCAACCCTTGGAGAGAGCCATGGATAGCAACAAGCGAATAGTAGTGGGTTTAACAACTGTATTGAAAGTATCCTCATAGTCCAAGCCATACTGTTGTTTGAACCCCTTGCAAAAAGTCTTGCTTTGTATCGCTCAATGGAACCATCTGCCTTCTTTTTTATTTTGAAAACCCATTTGCAATCAATAACATTGACTCCAGGACGAGGGGGAACAAGATGCCAAGTGTGATTGTCCTGAAGAGTAGTAATTCCTTCTCCATTGCAGTACGCCAATGCGGAGAAGAAATAGCTGCTTTGTAGTCATGTGGTTCGGTATGCAGTAGAGTAGGATCATCAGCACGGGTAGCACTCCAAGCAACAATGCCATCGGTTCTATTTTTCAGATGCCTTATGCCATGTTGGAGTCGGGTAGTAACACCAAGACATGGAGGAGCATTCGTATTAGCTCTAGGAGGTGGTGACGATGAATGATTCATCGATGAAGATGTTGGGTGCAGCCCAGCAGACATGGGCGCTGACGAGCTACCAGCCGCACCAGGTGACAGCGAGCGGGCATTAGAGGATGGTGATGGCAGGTCGTTCGGTACAGCACCAGGCGTAGAGGAGTTGGCAGCCCGAGACGGCGTAGACGGACCATCGTCGGTGGCCCCCGATACATGGGAGCCATGCAGGCGATCGTCGATAGCAGCATGAGATGGCACGTTATCGAGTAACTCAAGGCAAGCGTCGCGACCAATCCTTGCACCATGGTTAGTGGTGCTTGACGTGGGAGCACTTCGTTAGAAACCCCAAGAGCAAGGTATGATGAGCACATCAGCAAGACTTCCCTCAGTAGAGACCGAGGTTATCGAACCAGAATGAGGAAGGAAACATCACACGGGTGTTGCAAGCAACACGGAGACCTTCACAACACAAACTCAAGACTTTGCCCCAACGAACGGTGAGGTTGTCAAGCTCACCGGTTTGCTGTAACAAAGGATTAAATGTATGGTGTGGAAGGTAATGGTTTGCAGCAAGTAAACAAGTAACAGTGGAAGATGTATCAATGGTAAAGATTGGCCCGGGGTCCATAGTTCATTAGAGGTGCTCTCCTTAGATAAACAACATGGCATGAAGGGTAAACAAATTACAGCAGGACAATTGACAGAAACTGAGCAAGGCATAACAATGCAATTACTAGTCAGAAAGATCCTATGAGATTCGATTGGGCAATACAACAAGATACATAGACCGCCATCCAACTGCATCTATGACTAGAAGTCCACCTTCAGGTTATCATCCGAACCCCCTCCAGTATTAAGTTGCAAGCAACAGATAACTTCTTTAAGCAAAGTGTGTAAGGTAAACAGTCCACATGTTCCAGGAACAAGAGACCGTTGTTTTCTCCCTAGTAGCAACAACACATCTACAACCGAAGAGATTAAAGTCACTTCCCTTGGAAACTAGAGGCATGAACCCACTATCGAGCATAAATACTCCCTCTTGGACTCACTAGCAACTACTTGGCCAAGATAGCTACTAACAATGGAGATCATGCAAGATCACAAACAACACAGACATGATAGAATCATAAATACAAAACCATTAATCAAACCAACATAATAATCTCAATATCCATCGGATCCCCACAAACACAGCATGCATGATTACAAATAGATTAGATCCTGATCATAAACGGAGCTCACAAGATCTATACATGAAAGCACAAAGGAGGAGATACAACCATCTAGCTACTACATGGACCCATAGTCCAAGGTGGAACTACTCACGCATCATACCGGAGAGAAGGCCTCCGGGATGATCTCCCCTCCGGCAGGGTGCCGGGAAGAACTTCAGATCCCCCCGATCTAGGGACGATGGTGGCGGCGGCTACAGACGGTTTCGTGGATATTTTATCGGGTACTTAGGGTTTCTGCATCGGGGGCTTCTTATAGGCAAAGGGGGAGGCCGAGGAGGCGTCTAGAGGGGCCACACCCCTCCTAGGCGCGGGCCCACCCCTGGCCGCGCCTACGGGGGTCTGGCTGCCCTGGCCCGCTTCTCCGTCTCCCCTCTGGACTTCTTGTTCCCCACTGAAAGTAATTGACTTTGACGTTTGTCCCGTCCAATTCCGAGAATATTTCTTTACTAACTTTTCTGGAACCAAAAATAACAGAAAACAGGCAACTAGAACTGTGGCAACTTGTTAATAGGTTAGTACCAGAAAACATGTAAAAAGCACCTCAAAGTGTAGACAAATCAAAGCAAAATAGATACTAAACAAGCATGGAGCATCAAAAATTATAGATACGTTTCCGACGTATCAAGCATCCCCAAGCTTAACTCCTGCTCGTCTTCGAGTAGGTAAGTGATAAAAAGAATAATTTTTGAGGTGACATGCACCGTCAAAACCAAGATCAAACCATTTACAAGCATTGAAAGCTAGGATCAAACAACTCTAAACATGTGCATGAAAGATAGAGTTCTAACAATAGGACATAGTAACTATGCATGCAACATGACAAGCTACAAACAAAGATCATGAATAACATGTATTGAAAAACATTTGTTTGTTTTACATACAAAAACATAGCATAGTGGCAATCAGCTTGTCCCTCATAGAGTAGCAAATAGATGCATAGGACACCTTCAAAGTTCACAAGGGTGACTAGAAACAAATAGCACAAGAACAAGTAATATCACAATATGCATCAATCAATAAGCTTTGGAACACTGCACACAGAATGGCAACTATGCTCTCTTAATGGTGCCTAAAGGTAGAAAGTGGAGACTCAAATAATGGTGGAAGAAAGGCCTTTTATAAAGGAAGCAGGCATTTCAGGTTTTAAAAAGAGCTTCCAAAAATTATGGTACTTGTTAGATTTAAGCCCTCATTGCCCCTATCATAAGCATCTTGAAGTGATTAAGGTTAAAGTGAACAAACTATGGAGTATATGCTTGACGAAGTATAAGTTGGCAATCTCAAGTCCCTTGAATACGAGGGCCACACATCATGCTACTCAACTTTAGTCACCTGTAAGTTCTTGTCATTGTAAGTATTTGCATATCATTGAGAACCGCCAACGGGATACCCCTTGCACATGGTACAAGAGCTTTCCCATAACCAAAATCACAAGGCAAGCAGACAATGAGCATCTCAACAATCTTCTTATTTACCATGGGAATATGGTGCTTTTTTCTATCTTTCCTCTTTTCTCAATGTGTCTCTTTTTTATAAGAAGAATGCTTCATAGATGTCACTATGGTGATGCTGCAAGTTACCACCATGATTAGGCATGGCTTAGGCTAGCGGCCCAGGCGTTTCTCTAACACAGGATACAAACTCCATGGACTTACAAGTTCCCTCTTTATTTCACACTAGTGACATCCATAGACAAAAGAGCATGATATCAACTGAGTACAAAGTACAAGTGCAATGTTGAAAATGTTCCCCGTGACAGCACGGTTCTGCTAATTCCAACGTATAAGTGCAAGCATATACAACAAAGATGACATAATGGTTCAAGTTTATTAGGGGCAAAGAATATAAAGTATGCCATCAAGTTTGTGAGGGATTTAATCACTAAGTTTTCACATAACAAAATAGTTTTTAATTGGAAAATAGATGAAAAAAAGAATATACTTGGAATGGTGTAACACACCATGCATAGGAGTTTATAGTGGAAACTTTGGAATAACTTGGTTTCTTGGGAGTTGGAAGCATGAGTAGAGCTTACTCACACAAGTGGAGGCTAGCAAAAGACTGGGAGCAACCAACTAAGAGAGCAATAATGGCCATAATCATGTAGTGCAACAAAGCATTACTAATCAAAGCAAAGAGTGGTACTACAAGTCAAGGACTAAATGATCATAGAGGTTATGGTGACATGCGAGAGTCATAACATGGTGGGAGCATGTGCCAAGTCAACCCAAGCAAAGCATCAAAAGAGAATACCACAATACTATGCTTTTGCATGCTAAAACAACGCATAATTTCTTCAAGGCACACTAAGCAATCCCAATTGTTTGGAACAAGACATGCTACAGCAATAATCACTAAGCATAAGGTTAAAACAACACCTAGCATGTCATGCTAAAGTCTAAGTCACAGTCAATGCAAGCTCCTCTTGCACTTACAAGCAAGAACTTACTACTCCTTTCCAACACCAGGCAACTTATTTGCAAAACAACACAGCGATAATGGGGGTCCAAACTACTCAAGAAAACTAAACAAACTAAGCAAAGCAAACGAAAACTAAGATGCTCTAAGAATAACACAACTGTGCATGAAACAATAAAAACAAAGTGTCTAGACAGACCTGAGCTTTTAATTGATGAAGAAGGGAGCTTTGACGCTTGTACCTCTTGGATATTTCTTGGGGTGACACCATGGTGGCATCCCCAAGCTTGAGCTTTTTTCCATTCTTCATCTCATTGCATTATTCTCTCTCTACACCTAAAATTTTTCCTTCATACAAAACTTCACACAATCTTCATTAACAACATTAGCTTATTCAAAAGATATTAGACCTCTGGAAAAGCTTTGTAACAGCAAGGATTTTCACTAAAAACACAAGCTACTGTAGTAACTCCTTCAAAAAGCTCAATTCACCTAAAGAGAACTCAAAAAGGAATCAATAAGAAGCAAATGCAAATAATGGTAGAAATCTGTCAAAACAGATCAGCAGGTAGAAACCGATTTTTTTGAACATCTTCTGTTGCTCAAATAAAAAAGTGTTGAACTAACAAAAGTTAGCTAACATGCTGGGGATTTATTCTTAAATTTTCAGTTAAATCCGAGTTACATAGACTCGTCATGATTTTTTTTGGTGGAGGACAGAAATCTGTTTCGGGACAGCAACTCCCCAAATCTTACTTCCCTCTCATTAGAGGTCATTCTTGGCACAAAAAGCAAACAAAAAGTATAAGGAGAGGTCATTACTAAAGTAATAACTTCCAAGACTCAAGGAAACTCTTGGGTTATCTTCCAACAAGTACTTTTCTTTAACGCCTTTAAGTTAGGCTTGATAGTTTGAGAAGATGCTCACAAAAGAAATATGAATTGAAGTAAAAGAGAGCATCAAGAAGCAAATTCAAAGCACATTTAAGCCTAACCCACTTCCTATGCATAGGAATCTTGTATGCTAATAAATTCACAAAGAACAAAGTGACAGGCATAGGAAGATGAAACAAGAGCAACGTCAAAACTTTCAGCACATAGAGAGGTGTTTCAGTACCATGAAAACTTCTACAACCATACTTTACTCTCTTATAATAATTTTCAGTAGCCTCATGAATAAACTCGAAAATATAGCTATCACATAAAGCATGCTTTCATGATCTACAAACTCATAATTTCTATCAAGCTCAAAAACAGTGGGATTAAAACCTCCACAGGTTTTATTCAAAGTAGATATTTCAAAAGGATCCACAAGAATATAACATTCATCCTCCTTTGGTAAGCATGGGGGACAATCAAATAATATAAGGGACAAAGAGTTACTCTCATTAAAAGGTAGGCATGGGTAGATAATTCATTCTTCCTCCTTTTGTTCATCACTATCCCCCTCTTTTTCATCTAATGAGCTTCCAGTTTCAAAAATTTCTTCCTCCATAGGCTCTTGCAAGGCATTAGTATCCTCCATTTGTGGAAAACGCCTATTAAAATATTCAAGAATATAGCTATTTTCTTCCTTGTAATTATCAAAGCAAAATTTAAGTATCTCAAAAACCTCATGCTTATAAGGTGCATCATCAGTATTTTCAAGCAAACTGGCAAGTTCAAATGCACCCTTGAAGGCAATAAATTCTTCAATTTGTTACACATCATCAAAATCATAATTTCCTTTAACATAAGAAGATATGGTAACATTATCATTATACTCACATTGAAAGGGTAGGTGTTTATACCTCCTGCAGCAACAAGCTTTATTAAAGCAATAAGTAACATTATAAGTAGAGCACGCGTCTCTAGAAATAGTATTCAACCTATCAATTTGTTCCCATAAGTTGAAAGGATACAGATGTCGCCTAGAGGGGGTGAATAGGCGATTAAAACTTTTTTGAGGGTGGCTCGACAAAGGCGGAATTAAACTAGCGTTTACTTTGTCAAGCACAACCTAGAACAACTAGGGTTCACCTATGTGCACCAAAAACTTATCCTAAGAAATACAAGCAACAATGTGATAGCAAGATATAGATTACTTCAAGCACGAAGGCTATCACAATGTAAAGTGCATAAGTAAAGAGCTCATGTATAGAGATCACCAACGCCATAAAAGGCCTCCCTTATTCTCCGGTGAATCTCATTCCAATGGATCGATCCACGCTTCCACTATCGGTACACTTGTCGGTGGCAACCGGAACCTCTCACAAGGTTGGGGCACTTCTCCACAACTTAATTGGAGGCTCCCAAAAAACGCCACCAAGGCCACAAAACCGTCTAGGGTTCCAAGAACCCAAGAGGGACAAGCTCCAATGAGTAACTCAAACCAAATCCTCCGAGGAGAACTCAAACCGATGCACCAAATGCAAATGGCAAGAACACCACAAAGATGATCCAATCCCTCACTCTCAAGTTCCAACAATGCTACTAAAGCTATTGGGGGAACAAGAGAGGAGGAATCAAAGAGGGACACAAAATCCCCCAAAATCTAGATCCCCAAAGATACACTCACGAAGAGATGAATCGGTTAGGTCAAAACATGGATCTAGATCTCCTCTCTCTTCCACTCAAATATGTGCAAGAATCATCGGAGGGGAAGAGATTAGTCAAGCTTCAAAATCTAGAGCAAGTGTGGACAAAGCTTAGACTAATAGAAGAGGAAGAAGCAACTTAAACTGAAAATAGGCTAAGGGGTTAATAGAGGCCCCAGTTTTCTGTCCGTTGGGGCAAATAAACGGCCTGGACCGGTAGTACCGGACTGGGCCGGTACTACCGGCCAGCCCAGTCAGCAGCAGCGCATGCGCCAGCGAGCAACAGAGAAGCAGCAGGCAGTACAAGGGGATCGGGGCACGCTAGCTAGCGAGCAGCAGCAGCGTGCGGGGCCAGGTGCACGCGAGGAAAACGCGGGGCGAGATCTCGCTCTAGGATCTGGTCAACGCGGGCCAGCACACGCGCGCGGGAGGCGAGAGAAGCGGGCTAGCGGGCGCACGCCAGTGCGGGGCCAACGCGGCGGCGGCTGCGCGCGGGAATCAGCGATGGCGGTGCGCGTGCGAGCTAGGCGAGCGGGAGCCAGTGCGCTAGGACGGCCCAAGACAAGCGGGGTGTTCCTGGGAAGCAAGGTGGGCCGGCCAGTAGTACCGGCCCACCCAGGCGGTACTACCGGGACGGTTCGGTAGAATCGGTTGAAGGTGTCGGACCACACAGGGATGGGCTGCGCGCAGCCAGGCACGAGCGGTACTGGGCTGCGGTAATACCGCTCGGCCCAGACAAGATATTTTTCTTTTTCTTTTTCAATTTAAATAAAGCAATCTTTAAATAATCATAACTTTGGCTAGGAGACTCCGATTGACCCGATTCCAATTGCATTGGAAATATTGGTTATCAGCAAGTGAGAAAGTATCAAGTGTAATAATGTGAGATACCTCACTTGGTGAGACCCTGGAAAACTGTCAAGATCAAAATCGCAATAAGATACAAATGGAAGATCCGATTTTGATGACCAAGAGCTTGTTATGGAGATTACCACAAGATCTAAATCCTCACATAGATAAGACCAAATATCAACCAAATATGATGATGCAAGTATGCAAAGGTTTGAGCTCTCTCCGAACGATATGATCGAGTTACTCATTCGAGAGCCCCTCTTGATAGTACGGTTATCTATCCTAAACCCGGTCTCCCACACACAACATGAGATCGGCAAAAGGGAAAACCTATCAATATTATACCTTTGCCTTGAGCAATCCACTTGAGCTCGATGTAGACGAACTTGACCTTCTCAAGATGGAACGCCTTTCTTGATTTCTCATTATCGATCCATGATCACCAAGGATGGCAAGCATCAAACATGAGATCTACTATAGATTGCGCATTTTGAGCTTGCACAACACATCTTATTCTTATTTCATCGACCTTGAAGCCAACACATGCTCCAAGCGATGCCAATGGACAAATCCTACAAGTGCAACTTAATACACACATTAGTCCATAAAGATTGTCATTAATTACCAAAACCACACATGGGGCCCACATGTCCTTTCATAAGTGTTTCCCTTTTTGTGACAAATGGTGTTCCTTATAATAATATGTTTGTTCCTCCGTGAACCCACCTTGCCAACAAGAACTAGTTTCAAAGAAACCATACATTGATAGAAAGCATGACAAGGCAATAACAAACCGGCAATTAGAGTAGGAACTAATTTTTTGTGTTTTTGAATAAAGGAAGCAAACCAAACTAGACTAATTTTTTTGGGGTTTTTTGAAAAGAGGCAAACAAAACAAAGCAAAAGAAACTAAGCAAACTAAAAACAAAATAAAGAGAAAGGAAGTGTAGGACTCCCCTTGTGAAGACATCCTTAGCCTCCCCGACAACAGCGCCGGAAAACTTGTTGGTGCTTGACGTGGGAGCACTTCTTTGGAAACCCCAAGAGCAAGGTGTGATGAGTACGGCAGCAAGTCTTCCTTCAGTAGAGACCGAGGTTATCGAACCAGAAGGAAGAAGGAAACGTCACACAGGTGTTGCAAGCAACGCGGAGACCTGCACAACACAAACTCAAGACTTTGCCTCAACGAATAGTGAGGTTGTCAAGCTCACCTGTTTGCTGTAACAAAGGATTAAACGTATGGTGTGGGAGGTAATGGTTTGCAGAAAGTAAACAAATAATAGTGGAAGATGTATCAGTGGTAAAGATTGGACCAGGGTCCATAGTTCATTAGAGGTGCTCTCCTTAGATAAACAACATGGCATGAAGGGTAAACAAATTACAGCAGGACAATTGACAGGAACTGAGCAAGGCATAACAATACAATTAGTAGTCAGAAAGATCCTATGAGATTTGATTGGGCAATACAATAAGATACATAGACCGCCATCCAACTGCATCTATGACTAGAAGTCCACCTTCAGGTTATCATCCGAACCCCCTCTAGTATTAAGTTGCAAGCAATAGACAACTTCTTTAAGCAAAGTGTGTAATATAAACAGTCTACATGTTCCATGAACAAGAGACCGTTGTTTTCTCCCTAGTAGCAACAGAACATCTAGAATCGAAAAGATTATTGTCACTTCCCTTGGAAACTAGAGGCATGAACCTACTATCGAGCATAAATACTCCCTCTTGGAGTCACTAGCAATTACTTGGCCAAGATAACTACTAACAACGGAGAGCATGCAAGATCACAAACAACACAGACATGATATAATCATAAAGACAAAACCATTAATCAAACCAACATAATAATCTCAATATCCATCGGATCCCCGCAAACACAACATGCATGATTACAAATACATTAGATCTTGATCATGAACGGAGCTCACAAGATCTATACATGAAAGCGCAAAGGAGGAGATACAACCATCTAGCTACTACATGGACCCATAGTCCAAGGTGGAACTACTCACGCATCATACCGGAGAGAAGGCCTCCGGGATGATCTCCCCTCCGGCAGGGTGCCGAGAAGAACTTTAGATCCCCCCGATCTAGGGACGATGGTGGCGGCGGCTACAGACGGTTTCGTGGAGATTTGATCAGGTACTTAGGGTTTATGCATCGGGGGCTTCTTATAGGCGAAGGGGAGACCGAGGAGGCGGCCAGAGGAGCCACATCCCTCCTAGGCGCGGGCCCACCCCTGGTCGTGCCTAGGGGGGTCTGGCTGCCCTGGCCCGCTTCTTTGTCTCCCCTCTGGACTTCTTGTTCCCCACGTAAAGTAATTGACTTTGACGTTTGTCCCGTTCAATTCCGAGAAAAAATTTTACTAACTTTTTTGGAACCAAAAACAGCAGAAAACAGGCAACTGACATTGTTGCAACTTGTTAATAGGTTAGTACCAGAAAATATGTAAAAGGCACCTCAAAGTATAGACAAAGAAAAGCAAAGTAGATACTAAACAAGCATGGAGCATTAAAAATTATAGATACGTTTCCAACGTATCAATTAGCCAATAATACAAGAGAATATGCAGCATCAACAAATTGGTCAGAATGTAGAAGAGTTGTAGTCGATGATGGTGGTGTGGAGGTGGATGGAAGTTTAGAGAAGGGAAAAAACGTCTCATCAAATACAACGTCACGGGATATGTAGACTCTATTAGTAGGTATGTGGAGACATTTGTAACCTTTGTGTAGCAGGCTGTATCCGAGGAAAACACATTGTTTGGAGTAAAACTCAAGTTTTCGATTATTGTAGGGGCAGAGATGTGGCCAATACGCACACCCAAAAACCTTTAAAAAGGTGTAGTCTCGGGTTTCGCCTAGAAGACGTTCAAGAGGAGTTTGTATATTAATAACACGTATAGTAAGGCAATTAATAAGGAAACACCCAGTAGAAAAGCATCACTCCAGAAATCGGAAATGGGCAGAAGCATGCACAAGTAAAGTTAAGCCGGTTTCGACTATATGACGGTGTTTGCGTTTAGCAGTGCTGTTTTATTGACTAGTATGAGGACATGAGACACGGTAAGATATACCAATGTCAGAAAAGAACTTGTTCAGTTTAAGATATTCACCACCCTAATCACTTTGAACATGAGTAATTTTACGATTCAGCAAGCGTTGAACGTGTTGTTAAAACTGAAAAAAAATTGAAACACATCGAATTTATGTTTGAGAAGATAAAACCATGTAAATCGACTATAAGCATCAATAAAACTGACATAAAACTGATGTCCACTAACAGAGGTTTGGGCAGGACCCCAAACATCGGAATAAATAATCTCAAGTGGTGCAGTAGTAACACGACTCGATAATGGAAAAGGTAACTGATAACTCTTGTCTTGCTGATAGGTATCACAAACAACATCATTATTGAATGACACTGATGGTAACTCATGGCGGTGTATAATATGTTGAACGATGGGGGTGGCAGGATGACCTAGGCGTGAGTGCCACTGATGTCGAGACACCTTAGTACTGCTAAAGACTTGTTTCATGAATTCAAGGTTGAGATTATAGAGACCACCCCGAAGTCCCCTCTAAGCAGAACCTCCCTCGTAGGTCGTTAGTTAACAAGAAAATACCAAGGGTGAAACTCAAAGAAGACATTATTGTCATATGCAAAAAAATTACTGAGAGAAGATTACGTGTGACGGATGGAACATGGAAAATATTGTTGAGTTGTAATGGAGTAGAGGATATAGGGATTGTGGATTGACCAATATGTGTAATGCGCATACATGTGTCATTGGCAATTTGGACATGGTCCTTGCCATGGTACTATCCCTCATTGTAAGCTTGTTGAGGTTGTTGGTGAAGTGATATGTCGCGCCGGTGTCCGGGTACCAGGACAGATCAATCGGGTAGGAGGTCGTAGTGCTACTGTAGGTGGTGTTGAAGGCGACAATTTGACGCTCCATGTTGTGGCCATCGTTGTCGGCGTCCAAATAGTTCTTCTAGAAGCACTTTAAGCAGTAGGACGCTACATGCCCCACTTTGGAGTAGATCTAATAGATAGGGCGATTACCCCCAGCATTGCCAGTAGGACGTCCAGAAGGCGGAGTGTCACGGCGAGGCGGGTTCCCTGGTGGCAGTTGTGGCTGGTTGGGGCGATACTGCTGATCCAGTGGAGCGGGTGATCTACTGCATCATGTTCATCGGGTTCTTGATCTCGGCATCAGGACACGGAAGACATCAGTCGACGAACCCGTAGATGAGATTGCTCCGCAACACCGGAACAACCTGGGTGCACTAGTAGATGTAGTTGTAGTTGGTAAGCCAAAGAGTGAATTGATTCATCGGGGAGATCGCCGTGGCGGGATGCGAGAGGCCATGGTAGCCTTCCCACTCATGGACGATCCGGCACTGGCAGAGTCGGAGCCGATCGAGAGGGAGGAGAAGGCGCTGGTCTGAGACTGGGACCTAGTATTGGGAGCCATGGCGATGGCGCTAGATGGCTCGTCGCTGGGCTTAGAGAAATCGATCTAGGGTATGAGGAAGCGAGGTACGGCGGCGGCGATAATCACCTACGCTCTAATATATTAAAATAGGGTTTGGTAGGGGTAGTGCACAGCACACACGGCTGGCATCTCTCTATTATATATCAATGTACATGTACAATATATTGTAGTTATAGGTACAAATACATCTACCTAAATACATTGTTTAACAATAAGGAGCAGAAATTTTAACCCTCCTAGCCCTGCAATGAGCACAAGAAGGAAAAGAGGCCCAGCTTATGATTTTTATATGCTTTTATGCTCTTCCTGTGATGTAATGGTTCCTTTTGGAGGTCCTTTTGTGCACTTCCCGTGATGTTTGTGTGGTTGTGTTCACCTTGCCTGACATGTGAGGACTGTGAACTAGTAGTGACTAATATGTGACTCGAAGCTTATGGCAATTGTTCGGATGTTGTTTGGTGATTTTATTTATATATAAACTGTGTGCAGGGTATATGGGCAGTCCAATTTTGTAATTTTCTAATTAATCTATCACGTAGAGAGATGTTGGGGCATGTTGAATACAAACCATGATCGGCCTACAAACTAGTGTACAAGAACGAACTATGGACATGTTGGGCAAATTAGCATTCAAAGTCATCACGTTACTGTTGAAAATATAAGCAATAATCCATATGTTTAATCCGAATAATAAACTGATAAAACATGATCATACAAATGTTACTAAAACCAATCATGCAGATCAACAAAGTAGATGAACAGATTACATCTATACAAGATAAACCTATCACATCTATATCAAACGCTAGACCTAGAAACTCTAGCAGAAACTGAAAGAGAGAGATTGAGATCACATACGATGCAGTTGCGGCAGTAGCCGCGGCGGTAACAGCAACAGAGTTGTCGCCCATGTTGAGGTTGCTGAAGAGGTCACTGACGTCCGAAAAGAAGTCGCCGTTCAGGAACTCGTCGTTGGACGACATCGTGGTTGCCAGTAGTCGTGCTTGAGCGCTCCCCAAAAACTTGATCGCCCCTCACCTGTACAGGTTCACGAGAGGCGGGGTTCTAGAGGCCTACTAAAACCATTGTTCAACTCAGTGAGACTCCCGCAACCCGCGGCGCGCGCGTCGTGACGAGGCGAGGCGGGCGGCATCGGAGGAGTGCGCAAGGGCTTCTCTCCTTGTCACACCTTAGTGAGTGGTGCAACACTCTACTATATAAGGTGGTCCAACTCTCCTTCCACTAGCAATGTGGGACTAAACTTTAGCACCACTAGCATAGCCATTGTTGGAGATATGCCCTAGAGGCAATAATAAATGTAGTTATTATTATATCTTTGTGTTTATGATAAATGTTTACATTCATGCTATAATAGTATTAACAAGGAAACATTGATATTTGTGTGATTTGTAAACTTAATTCAATAGTTATTTAATTCAAAAGTTATTTCAATAGTTCAATTGCTATATGCTTTCTGATACATAGTAACCTAATTCCTTCGACCATGAGATCATGCATATCACCTTTACCGGATGGATGCTTTGATGACATCAAACACCACACCGTAACTGGGTGGCTATAAAGGTGGCATTGAGTGTTCGGAAAGTGTTGGTTGAGACACATGGATCAAGAGTGGGATTTGTCCATCCATATGACGGATAGATATACTCTGGGCCCTCTCGGTGGAATGTCATCCAATTAGCTTGCAAGCATGTGACTGGCTCACAAGGGATCACATATCACGGGAACGAGAAAAGAGTACTTATCGGTAACGAGGTTGAACTAGGTATGCAGAGATACCGACGATCATAACCTCGGATAAGTAAACTATCGTGAGGCAAAGGGAAATTGGTATCGTATGTAAGTGGTTCATTCGATCACAAAGTAATCGTAGAAATATGTGGGAGCCATATGAATTTCCAGATTCCTCTATTGGTTATTGATCGGAGAAGTGTCTCGATCATGTCTGCATAATTCACGAACCGTAGGGAGACACACTTAAGGATTCGACGTTGTTTGAGTAGTTATGGTATTATGCTAAAGAGACCGAATGTTGTTCGGAGTCTCGGATGGGATCCGGGATATCACGAGGTGATCCGGAATGGTCCGAAGAATAAGATTCATATAAGGAAAGTCCCGTTTCGGAGTTGGGGAATGATTCCGGTGTTTTCATCGGGAATGTTCTAGAATGTTCCGGAATGTCCGGCACTCCGGAGGGGAAGGGTACATGAATGTGTTGTATCAAAGTTGGTATGATTGCATCATGTACTAAGTGTCATCGCTGTTCCAAATAAAGGATTAATCGAATCCTAGTTTGAAAAGTCAAATAGCTAAATTGAAAAGTCAAACGGCTAAATTTGGAAAGTGGAAAAGAGGAGGAGGGGGTGAAACCGAGTTGGGGAGGGAGTCCTCCTCCCCAAGCCGGCGCACCACCCAAGCCGAGTTGGGGAGGGACTCCCCTCCCTCCCCTTGGCCGCCGTCCCCTCCACCTATATAAGGAGGGGCAGGGCTCCCTCCTAGAGCACACAAGTCCCTCACCTCAAACCCTAGAAGCTGCAGCCCACCATAGCCGCCGCCGCCCCCCTAGGGTTTTGCCCTAGCCGCCGACTTGGGGTCCCCGGAACCCTAGCCGCCGGCTCTAGCACTTCCTCCTTGGTGTGTCTAAACCCTAGATCGCCGAGGAGCTCTCTCATACTCCACCATACTCGCTCCGGCTTAAGGCGAAGCCCTGCGAGATCTCCCCTCTACTTCCGGTACCACGCCGTTGTGCTGCCGGAATCGCGAGGAGAGTGCTACAACCTCCGCTGCCTGCTGGAACAAGGGAGAGGAAGGTCTTCGTCGAGTACCGAACGTGTGACCGACTGCGGGAGCGCTGCCGGAACGCAGCGCTGGAAGGATCGTCTACGCGATCTTGAGATCGGGAAGAGTACCACTACATCACCCACGAGAATCCGCTCTCGTTAAACACTTTGGAATCTTCGAGGGTGAGTTATTCCATCGACTCGTTGCTACAATCTAGTAGATAGATCTTGGCTTGTTTGTTTGTATGCGATAGAAATTTTTTGTTTTCCATGCTACGAAACCCTACAGTGGCATCAGAGCCGTGTCTATATGTAGATCTGTTGCACGAGTAGAACACAATGGTCATTGTGGGTGTTGATGCTTTTATTGTCGATTGCTTCTTGTGTACTTTGCATCTTGCGGTATGTTGGGATGAAGCGGCCCGGGCTAACCTTACATGACATCGTTCATGAGACTTGCTCCACGCTCGACATGCAACTTGTATTGCATAAGTGGCTTTGCGGGTGCCTGTTTCTCCTAGCATAGTTAAGATCCAATTTACAACGGGTGATTAACAATACTAGTATCAATGTTGTGGTTCATGTTCGTAAGTTAGAACGACACTTATTGAAAGCCCCAAACCACGTAAAACATGCAAAGAAAGTAGAGGCGTCTAACTTTGTTTTGCAGGGGTGTGCAGTGATGTGATATGGCCATGATTGTGATTATATTTGATGTATGCAATGTTCCTTATTGTAAGTTGGCAACCGGCAGGAGCCATATGGTTGTCTTTAATTTATGTTAAGACCCGCGTGTCTATTCAAAGTAGTTGTAATAGTTGAAGCTGGTGGACGACAACCATGGAGAAGCGTCATTGACCTTGATGCAATGCCGGTGATGATGGAGATCATGTTCGTGCTAGAAGATGGAGATCAGAAGCACAAAGAAGAAAGGCCATATCATATCACATATTATGAATTGCATGTGATGTTAATCCTTTATGCATCTTGTATTGCTTAGTAGACGATGGTAGCATTATAAGATGATCCCTCATGCACATGAATTTCAAGTCATAAAGTGTTCACCCTTAGTTAGCACCGTTGCTAAAGCTTGTTGTTTCGAAGCACCACGTGATGATCGGGTGTGTTAGATTCCGCAAGTGTATACAACGTGAGCAAGCCAGATTTTCTCATGCGGAAACTAAGGTTTGATCTTGACGAGTCTAGCATGTACAGACATGGTCTCGGAGCACGGATCACCGAAAGGTAAAGCATGAATCATATAGTAGGTATGATGAACATGATGATTGTTCGCCATTGAAACTATATCAACTCTCGTGATGATCGGTGTTGATGTAGTGGATTTGGTTCGTGTGATCACTAAAACAATGTGAGGGATGTTGTTTTGAGTGGGAGTTCACCTAGATTAACTTTATTATTAATTTGAACTCAATTTGTCATAAACTTAGTCTAAACTATTGCAAATATGTTGTAGATCAATGGCAGCCCCTACCATCAATTTTAATGCGTTCCTAGAGAAAGAAAAGTTGAAAAACAATGGAAGCAACTTCGCGGATTGGTTCTGCAATTTGAGGATTGTCCTCACAGCTGGTAATTTGACCTATGTGCTGGATGCACCGCTGGGTGACCCACCTGCAGCTGATGCTTCCGATGAAGTAAAGAATGTTTACCTCGCCCGGAAGAATCAGTACTCCATAGTTCAGTGTGCTATCTTGTATGGTTTGGAATCGGAGCTTCATAAAAGGTTTGAGAATTCAGACCCATATGATATTGTCGAGGATCTCAAACTGATCTTTGAGACTCATGCGGCAATTGAAAGTTATGAGGCTTCTGAAAAGTTCTTTAACTGCAAGATGGAAGAGGGCAGCTCCGTCAGTGAGCATGTGCTTAAGATGTCTGGGCATGCAAACAAACTTCAAAGCTTGGGTATAGTGATTCCTAATGCTTTGGGGATTTACCGTGTCCTCCAATCACTACCACCAAGTTACAAGAACTTTGTGATGAACTACAACATGCAGAACATGAACAAGCAGTTGCCAGAACTGTTTGCTATGTTAAAGTCTGCAGAAGTGGAGATCAAGAAAGAGCACCAAGTGTTGTTGGTCAATAAGACCACCAAATTCAAGAAAGGCAAGTCTAAGCAGAAGGGACACTTCAAGAAGGGTGGTAAGAAAGTTACCACGCCGGCGAAGAAGACCAAGGCTGGACCTAAGCCTGAAACTGAGTGCTTTTACTGCAAGGGAGAAGGTCACTGGAAGCGGAATTGCCCAAAGTACTTGGCGGATTTGAAGAACGGCAACATCAAGAAGAAAGGTATATCTGATATACATGTTATTGATGTGTATCTCACTAGTACTCGTAGTAGTGCCTGGGTATTTGATACTGGTTCGGTTGCTCATATTTGTAACTCGAAATAGGTGCTGCAGAATAAACGGAAGCTAGTGAAGAACGAGGTGACGATGCGCGTGGGAAATGGATCAAAGGTTGATGTGATCGCGGTCGGCACGCTACCCCTTCATCTACCATCGGGATTAGTTTTATACTTAAATAATTGTTATTTGGTGCCTGCGTTGAGCATGAACATTATATCAGGATCTTGTTTATTGCGAGACGGTTACTTGTTTAAGTCCGAGAATAATGGTTGTTCGATTTATATGAGTAATATGTTTTATGCACATGCACCTTTGATAGATAGTCTATTCTTATTGAATCTCGATAGTGGAAATACACATATCAACAACATTGAGGCTAAACGGTTGAAATCAAGCGATAACTCGACCTATATGTGGCACTGTCGTCTTGGTCACATTGGAGTGAAGCGTATGAAGAAACTCCATTCCGATGGACTTCTTGAATCACTTGATAGATGCGAAGCATGTCTGAGGGTAAAATGACTAAGACTCCATTTTCTGGTATGATGGAGCGAGCTACGGACTTATTGGAAATCATACATACCGATGTGTGTGGTCCAATGAGTGTAGCATCGCGCGGTGGTTATCGTTATGTTCTTACCTTCACGGATGACTTGAGTAGATATGGGTATATCTATTTCATGAAACATAAGTCCGAAACTTTCAAGAAGTTTAAGGAGTTTCAAAGTGAGGTAGAGAATCAATGTAACAAGAAGATTAAATTTCTACGTTCTGATCGTGGAGGTGAATATCTAAGTTACGAGTTTGGCGAGCATTTGAAGAAATGCGGAATACTTTCACAATTGACACCGCCGGGAACACCACAGCGTAATGGTGTGTCCGAACGTCATAATCGAACTCTCTTAGATATGGTTCGTTCTATGATGTCACTTACAGATTTACCGCTATCATTTTGGGGTTATGCATTAGAAACAGCCGCATTCACTTTAAATAGGGCACCGTCTAAATCCGTTGAAACGACACCGTATGAATTATGGTTTGGGAAGAAACCTAAATTGTCGTTCCTTAAAGTTTGGGGATGGAAGCCTATGTAAAGAAGTTACAGCCGGACAAGCTTGAACCCAAAGCGGAAAAATGCGTCTTCATAGGATACCCGAAGGAAACTATTGGGTATACCTTCTATCATAGATCCGAAGGCAAAATCTTCGTTGCCAAGAATGGATCCTTTCTAGAGAAGGAATTTCTCTCGAAAGAAGTGACAGACTGGAAGGAAAGTAGAACTCGACGAGGTTGTCGAACCTTCTCTCGAAATTGCGAGTAGCGCAGCACCGGAAGAAGTTCCTGTGGTGCCTGCACCAATTAGAGAGGAAGCTAATGATGATGATCATGAAACTTCGGTGAATTTGCTACAGAGCCTCGGAGGTCAATGAGAACTCGTACCACTCCAGATTGGTATGATCCCGTTATGAGTGTCATGTTGGTGGACAACACCGATGACCCCGAGACATATGAGGAAGCGATGATGAGCCCAGATTCCAATAAATGGCAAGAAGCCATGAAATCCGAGCCTGGATCCATGTATGAAAACCAAATATGGACTTTGGTGGACTTACCGGATGGCCGGAAGGCTGTCGAGAACAAATGGATTTTCAAGAAGAAAACAGATGCTGATGGTAATGTTACTGTCTATAAAGCTCGACTTGTCGCAAAAGGGTTTCGACAAATTCAAGGAGTTGACTACGATGAGACTTTCTCACCAGTAGCGAAGCTAAAGTCTGTGAGGATTATGTTAGCAATCACTGCATATTATGATTATGAGATATGGCAGATGGATGTCAAAACAACATTCCTCAATGGAGACATTGATGAAGAGTTGTATATGATGCAACCCAAAGGTTTTGTCGACCCTAAAGATGCTAACAAGGTATGCAAACTTCAACGGTCCATCTATGGATTGAAGCAAGCATCCCGAAGTTGGAATCAACGTTTTGATAAGGTGATCAAAAGTTTTGGTTTTATACAAACTTATGGAGAAGCTTGTATTTACAAGAAAGTGAGTGGGAGCTCTGTAGCATTCTTAATACTATATGTAGATGACATATTGTTGATTGGGAATGATGTAGACCTTCTTAATAGTGTCAAGGAATATTTGAATAATAGTTTTTCAATGAAGGATCTTGGCGAAGCAGCTTACATATTAGGCATAAATATTTATAGAGATAGATCGAAACGCCAAATATCATTGTCACAGAGTACATATTTGGACAAAGTTCTAAAGAGATTTGGAATGGAAGATAGCAAGAAAGGGTTCTTGCCCATGTTGCCCAATACGACATTGAGTAAAACTCAAAGTCCGACATCGGCAGAAGATAGAGAAAGGATGAGTAAGACTCCCTATGCCTCAGCCATAGGATCTCTAATGTATGCCATGCTATGTACTAGACCCGACATTGCATATGCTGTTAGTTTAACTAGCAGATATCAAAGTGATCCAGGAGTAGATCATTGGACAGCGGTCAAAAACATCCTTAAGTACTTGAGAAGAACAAAGGATATGGTTCTTTCTGATGGAGGTGATGAACAGCTCGTTGTTAATGGTTACACCGATGCTAGTTGGAACACCGATCCGGATGATTCTAAATCACAATCTGGATACGTATTTATTTTGAATGGTGCAGCAGTTAGCTGGAGGAGTGCAAAGCAAAGCGTTGTGGCGAGATCTTCAACTGAATCGGAATACATGGCTGCTTCGGAGGCTTCACAAGAAGCAATATGGATGAAAGAGTTCATTACAAAGCTGGGTGTGGTTCCTAGTGCGCTGGACCCAATGTCTATCTACTGTGATAACATGGGCGCCATAGCCAATGCTCAAGAACCAAGGTCACACAGGAAGCTGAAGCACATCAAGCTACGTTTTCACGCTATTCGAGAACATATCCAAGATGGGGATATAAAGATTTGCAAAGTACACATAGATCTGAATGTGGCGGATCCGTTGACTAAACCTCTCCCGAGGGCAAAACATGACCAACACTAAACTGCCATGGGTGTTCGGTATATTACCATGTAATCTAGATTAGATGACTCTAGTGCAAGTGGGAGACTGTTGGAGACATGCCCTAGAGGCAATAATAAATGTAGTTATTATTATATCTTTGTGTTTATGATAAATGTTTACATTCATGCTATAATAGTATTAACAAGGAAACATTGATACTTGTGTGATTTGTAAACTTAATTTGAAGTCCCTAGTATAGCCTCTATACATCACTAGCTTGTTGGTTGATAAATGATTGTGGTTTCCCTATCATGAACATTGAGATGTTATCAACAACAAGATCATATCGTTAGGAGAATGATATGATGGACATACTCCTATAGATAAGCGTAGCATAAAGATCAAGTCATTTCAATAGTTCAATTGCTATATGCTTTCTGATACATAGTAACCTAATTCCTTCGACCATGAGATCATGCATATCACCTTTACCGGATGGATGCTTTGATGACACCAAACACCACACCATAACTGGGTGGCTATAAAGGTGGCATTGAGTGTTCGGAAAGTGTTGGTTGAGACACATGGATTAAGAGTGGAAATTTGTCCATCCATATGACAGATAGATATACTCTGGGCCCTCTCGGTGGAATGTCATCCAATTAGCTTGCAAGCATGTGACTGGCTCACAAGGGATCACATATCACGGGAACGAGAAAAGAGTACTTATCGGTAACGAGGTTGAACTAGGTATGCAGAGATACCGACGATCATAACCTCGGATAAGTAAACTATCGTGAGACAAAGGGAAATTGGTATCGTATGTAAGTGGTTCATTCGATCGCAAAGTAATCGTAGAAATATGTGGGAGCCATATGAATTTCCAGATTCCTCTATTGGTTATTGTTCGGAGAAGTGTCTCGATCATGTCTGCATAATTCACGAACCGTAGGGAGACACACTTAAGGATTCGGCGTTGTTTGAGTAGTTATGGTATTATGAGAAAGAGACCGAATGTTGTTCGGAGTCTCGGATGGGATCCGGGATATCACGAGGTGATCCGAAATGGTCCGGAGAATAAGATTCATATAAGGAAGTCCCGTTTCGGAGTTGGGGAATGATTCCGGTGTTTTCATCGGGAATGTTCTAGAATGTTCCGTAATGTCTGGCACTCCGGAGGGGAAGGGTACATGAATGTGTTGTATCAAAGTTGGTATGATTGCATCGTGTACTAAGTGTCATCGTTGTTCCAAATAAAGGATTAATTGAATCCTAGTTTGAAAAGTCAAATAGCTAAATTGAAAAGTCAAACGGCTAAATTTGGAAAGTGGAAAAGAGGAGGAGGGGGTGAAACCGAGTTGGGGAGGGATTCCTCCTCCCCAAGCCGGCGCACCACCTAAGCCGAGTTGGGGAGGGACTCCCCTCCCTCCCCTTGGCCGCCGTCCCCTCCACCTATATAAGGAGGGGCAGGGCTCCCTCCTAGAGCACCCAAGTCCCTCACCTCAAACCCTAGAAGCTGCAGCCCACCGTAGCCACCGCCGCCCCCCTAGGGTTTTGCCCTAGCCGCCGACTTGGGGTCCCCGGAACCCTAGCCGCCGGCTCTAGCACTTCCTCCTTGGTGTGTCTAAACCCTAGATCGCCGAGGAGCTCTCTCATACTCCACCATACTCGCTCCGGCTTAAGGCGAAGCCCTGCGAGATCTCCCCTCTACTTCCGGTACCACGCCGTTGTGCTGCCGGAATCGCGAGGAGAGTGCTACAACCTCCGCTGCCTGCTGGAACAAGGGAGAGGAAGGTCTTCGTCGAGTACCGAACGTGTGACCGACTGCGGGAGCGCTGCCGGAACGCAGCGCCGGAAGGATCGTCTACGCGATCTTGAGATCGGGAAGAGTACCACTACATCACCCACGAGAATCCTCTCTCGTTAAACACTTTGGAATCTTCGAGGGTGAGTTATTCCATCGACTCGTTGCTACAATCTAGTAGATAGATCTTGGCTTGTTTGTTTGTATGCGATAGAAATTTTTTGTTTTCCATGCTACGAAACCCTACAGCCATATGCTGCCATGCACAAGTAGGCCAAAGAGAATTTCAGAATTTGTCTAATGGGCCAGCAGCCCAAAACTCACCAAATTCCAACAATCCCCCACAAAGTCTCATTGGCACATCACATCACTTTTCTTCCAGAACATTGTTTTATATACCGGTGTGTAATGGATACTGTTAGGTTGAACTTCCACGTTAAACTTCATGCTACACTAGCTAGCAACTTGAATAGTGGACTATGCCTTGAACTACAAGTTTTCTGCACGCTAATTTCATACAAAATCTAGACTGGTACATGGCTGCCGTCGGCTTCCCCGCGGTTTGGATCTTATGTGTCATACTTCAGGGCCTTTCATGAGTTTATTAGAGAGCACCCAACTCTCACGGACTGCGACGTTTGACAGTCAGACTCATATAGGTGTGTTCCTCAAGAGATGTTCTGCAGGACAACATCTCCGCTTTAAAAAGCCACTTGGAACACATTAAGACAAATATCAACCTTCCATGCAGATTAAGAGAGTATTGCATCTTTATGGAGATGTAAATACAATATGGGGATACTCTCTTCTTAGCTGACCAACAGCTTGTCTCCCAGCTCTAATTCACGGGATCTCCGATCACATAGAGTGGGTTGCCACTGGGATCAACTCATAGTGTGGGTCTCAAACCCATCTTCCTCGATGCACTATCTATCACATTGCGTGATAAACCCTTTGTGAAGTGATATGCCAGGTTTTTAGATGTTTGGATATAATCTAATGCAGTGACTTCAGAGTTTCTCAGTTTCCTGACAGATTTCAATCTCCTCTTCACATGCCTTGATGACTTCATATTATCTTTAGAACTGTTTACTTTGACCATCACAGTTTGATTATCACAGTTCATCGGGATGGCGGGTATTGGTTTTTCAACCACAGGTAAGTCCATCAAGAGCTCACGAAGCCACTCTGCTTCAACAGTGGCTGTGTCTAATGTTGTGAGTTCTGCTTTCATTGTTGACCTTGTTAAGATGGTTTGCTTGAAAGACTTCCAGGAAACAGCGCCACCACCAAGTGTAAACAAATAACCACTTGTGGCCTTAATCTCATCAGCATCAGATATCTAGTTTGAATCACTATAACCCTCAAGTACCCGTGGATACCCAATATAGTGAATACCATAACTCGTAGTGCCTTTCAAATAGCGCAAAACTCTTTCAAGAGCATGCCAATCATCATCTCCAGGATTTGACACAAATCGACTTAGTTTGCTTACAACAAAGGAGATGTGAGGTCTAGTAGCGCTGGCTAACTACATGAGCGAGCCAATAATTTGAGAATATCTCAATTGATCTTTAGCAATCCTTCGATTCTTTCGAAGTAGCACACTCGGATTATAAGGCGTTGGAGAAGACTTGCAGCCACTATACCCAAAGCGACTCAATATCTTTTCCACATAGGGGGAGGGGTGGGGACGTGGACTGTTGGAGATATGCCCAAGAGGCAATAATAAAGTGGTTATTATCATATCTTCATACTTATGATAAATGTTTACATACCATGCTATAATTGTATTAACCGGAAACATTAATACTTGTGTGATTTGTAAACATAAAAGAGTCCCTAGTAAAGCCTTTTGTTAAACTAGCTTGTTGGTTAATATATGATCATGGTTTCCTGATCATGAACATAGAGATGTTATTAACAACAGGGTCATATCATTAGGAGAATGATGTGATGGGCATACTCCTATAGATAAGCGTAGCATAAAGATCAAGTCATTTTAATAGTTCAATTGCTATATGCTTTCTGATACATAGTGACCTAATTCCTTCGACCATGAGATCATGCATATCACCATCACCGGAAGGATGCTTTGATGACATCAAACACCACACCGTAACCGGGTGGTTATAAAGGTGGCATTGAGTGTTCGGAAAGTATGGGTTGAGACACATGGATCAAGAGTGGGATTTGTCCATCCATATGACAGATAGATATACTCTGGGCCCTCTCGGTGGAATGTCATCCAATTAGCTTGCAAGCATGTGACTGGCTCACAAGGGATCACATATCACGGGAACGAGAAAAGAGTACTTATCGGTAACGAGGTTGAACTAGGTATGCAGAGATACCGACGATCAAAACCTCGGATAAGTAAACTATCGTGAGACAAAGGGAAATTGGTATCGTATGTAAGTGGTTCATTCGATCGCAAAGTAATCGTAGAAATATGTGGGAGCCATATGAATTTCCAGATTCCTCTATTGGTTATTGATCGGAGAAGTGTCTCGATCATGTCCGCATAATTCACGAACCGTAGGGAGACACACTTAAGGATTCGATGTTGTTGAGTAGTTATGGAATGATGAGTAAGAGACCGAATGTTGTTCGGAGTCTCGGATGGGATCCGGGATATCACGAGGAGATCTAGAATGGTCCGTAGAATAAGATTCATATAAGGAAAGTCCTGTTTCGGAGTTGGGGAATGATTCCGGTGTTTTCATCGGGAATGTTCTAGAAGGGTCCGAAAGGTCCGGCACTCCAGAGGGGAAGGGTACATGAATGTGTCATGACAATGTGGAATGGTTGCATCATGTACTAGGTCACTTGGCTGGGCAAAATAAAGGGAGAAATCAAATCCTAGTTTGAAAGTCAAACGCCAATTTGAAAAAGTCAAACGGCAAGTTTGCTTGGTGGAGGGAGAGTAGGAAACCTACTTGGGGAGGATGTCCCACTCCCTCCACCCACCGGCCAAGGAGGAGGAGTTGGAGGAGGAATCCCTCCTCCTAGCCGCCTCCCTCCCACCTATAAAAGAAGGGGTAGGGCGCCCCCTCTCCCTACACCCAAAACCCTAGCTCCTGGCGCCTCCACCCAAGTGCAGCCGCCGCCGCCTAGGGCTCCTCCAAGTCGCCGAGTTAGGGCTTCCTCAAGCCCTAGCCGCCAGCTACATCACCTCTTGGTGCCCTCTATTCCGTAGATCGCCAAGGGCCTCTCTTACTCCACCATACTCGCTTCGGCTTAAGGCGAAGCCCTGCGATATCTCCCCTCTACTTCCGACACCATGTCGTCATGCTGCCAGAATCACGAGGAGAGTGCTACAACCTCCACTGCCTGCTGGAACAAGGGAGAGGAAGGTCTTCATCGAGTACCGAACGTGTGACCGACTGCGGAAGCGCTACCGGAACGCAGCGCCGGAAGGATCGTCTACGCGATCTTGAGATCGGAAGTGTACGACTACATCATCCACGAGAATCCGCTCTCGTTAACCGCTTTGGATCTTCGAGGGTCAGTATTCTATCGACTCGTTGCTACAATCTAGTAGATAGATCTTCTCTTGATCATAGATTAGATCTTGATTGTGTGTTCATGTGGTAGAAATTTTTTGTTTTCCATGCTACGAACCTCTACAGTGGTATGAGAGCCGTGTCTATATGTAGATCTGTTGCACGAGTAGAACACAATGGTCATTGTGGGCGTTGATGTTTTTGTTGTCGATTGCTTCTTGTGTACTTTGCATCTTGCGGGATGGTGGGATGAAGCGGCCCGGGCTAACCTTACATGACATCGTTCATGAGACTTGCTCCACGCTTGACATGCAACTTGTATTGCATAAGTGGCTTTGCGGGTGCCTGTTTCTCCCAACATAGTTAAGATTCAATTTACAACGGGTGATTGACAATACTAGTATCAACGTTGTGGTTCTTGTTCGTAAGTTAGAATGACACTTATTGAAAGCCCCAAACCACGTAAAATATGCAAAGAAAATTAGAGGAGTCTAACTTTGTTTTGCAGGGGTGTGCTGTGATGTGATATGGCCATGATTGTGATTATATATGATGTATGCAATGTTCCTTATTGTAAGTTGGCAACCGGCAGGAGTCATATGGTTGTCTTTAAATTCTGTTAAGACCCGCGTGTCTATTCAAAGTAGTTGTAATAGTTGAAGCTGGTGGACGACAACCATGGAGCGGCGTCATTGACCTTGATGCAATGCCGGTGATGATGGAGATCATGTTCGTGCTTGAAGATGGAGATCGGAAGCACAAAGAAGAAAGGCCATATCATATCACATATTATGAATTGCATGTGATGTTAATCCTTTTATGCATCTTGTATTGCTTAGTTTACGACGGTAGCATTATAAGATGATCCCTCAAGCACACAATTTCAAGTTTTAAAGTGTTCATCCTTAGTAAGCACCGTTGCTAAAGCTCGTTGTTTCGAAGCACCACGTGATGATCGGATGTGTTAGATTCTGCGAGTGTATACAACATGAGCAAGCCAGATTTGCTCATGCGGAAGATAAGGTTTGATCTTGACGAGCCTAGCATGTACAGACATGGTCTCGGAACATGGATCACCTAAAGGTAAATCATGAGTCATATAGTAGATATGATCAACATGTTGATTGTTCGCCATTGAAGCTAAATCAACTCTCATGATGATCGGTTTTGATGTGGTGGATTTGGTTCGTGTGATCACTAAAACAATGTGAGGGATATTGTTTTGAGTGGGAGTTCAACGGAAATATGATTAAAAGTTGAACACTATTTATCATAAATTAAATCAAAGTGAATTTGCATAATTGTTGTAGTCATTGGCATCCGTTTACCACCTTGCGCTTAGTTATAATTGAGATGATAGAACTATAGAATTCTGGTTAGTTACTTTACGAACTGGTATCATATTGTTTTGAAGTGTTAATCTAAAGTTTAAAAGTCCTATTGCAAACTTTCAGTAAGTTCTGGTTACTCCATGTAAAGTTTAATAATTGGTATTAAATCAAGAGTGACAATTCCAAGTGTTAGTGTATGAGTATCATGTTTGTCTCCATGATTCTTGATATTCAAAGGATTGTCTTAATATCAAGGTTATCTAGGATCTGAAAGAGTTGTTTCAGAAACCATGATGTGTGGAAGATATTGTGATATCTGGAACGAAGTTTTGGTTGCAACATGATAGAGTATAATATGGAAAAGGTCATGTTCTCATATTTGATGAGAATTTGCAAAAGGTTGGAGACACTAGTTGTCCTAATCCACCAAAAGGTTTTGGAGAGCAACATTATACTCGCGGTTCACCGTTATAAGCTAAAAGTAGCTTGATCATGGATAATTCCATGATAAGGGTGAATATTTGATGTAGGTAAAATGTTTACTACACAAAGAGATTACTAAAGAAAGGAATTTGAAAGAACACCAAACATTTGATGATGGTGATCTACTTCAAAGTGCAAGTCCAAAGACATTGGTATTTAACTATACATGCTTTGGACTATGTGTCATGTCTATGGCTCCACTATTTATGTTGATAGATTCTTTCAAACAGAAAAGGAAATACTGAAAGAGAATCTCATAAATATATGGCAGAAAAGAAAAGACTAGAATTGTTCAGCTTAGGTATATAGAGGATATACAAGTTATGGTTGTATTCTTTGCTTGTTAAACAATGTAGTTCTTAAGTATTTGATACTGAATTTGTTGGTGTGAATCGTCATACGAAACAACACAGTTCATGAACCACAATGGCCTAAGTAACTAGCAAAAGAATATGTGATGATGTTCATCGAGAACAAATAAAGGGTTATTGTGCTGCTTGTTAAACATCAAAGCTTGCCTTCAAGATTTGTTTTATCAGGTATTATGAGAACAAAAGGGTTGTTCAAATAATTTCCGTAATCCATAAAAGATGGATGACTCACAAATCTCGTTGGAGAAATCACATCCATAAAACTAGTGCTAAAAATGTCGAAAGACAAATTGATTGAAAGATCACTTAGGAAGTGACATCGCCGTTTAAATTATATTGGAAAGAAAACATGAAGAAACTCCATGTGGATGGAATTTTGGAGTCTTTTGATTTTTGATCAAATGACGCTTGTGAAACTTTCCTAGAGATAATTAAAACTTCGTTCATAGGACAAAAGGGAACGAATGACTAGCTTATTGGAACTTGTACATATTGTTGTATGAAGTCAATTATGTGTAGTCAAGAGCGATGGATTTCAACTTCATATGCTTTCTCCAAAAATTTGAGTGAATATATGAATATTTACTTAATAAGGATGAAGTATGAAACATTTGAAAAGTTCAAAGACTTTCAAGATGAAGTGCAAAATCATTGTAACAAGAATATAAATAGTTTATGATAAGATCATAAAGGAAGATATTTGAGTTACAAGTTTAGCATAATAGCTAAGGTTTAAGGAATCGTTCCGTGGATTTGCATTTCCCGAAACACCATAAGAGTATGGAGCGTTCGAGATATGTAATTAAACCTTGTTTGACATGGTAAGATCGAAGGTGTAATTCATAAAACTGCCATTATATTTTAAAGATTAAAAGCTTTAGAGACTACCGTTTTTCCACTGAAAAGAGCTTCATCATAATCCGTTTAAATGACACCATATAAAGTTATGGTTTGGGATAAAACCCAATTTGTCCTTTCTTAAAACATTGGTATGTTATGCATAAGAAAGATGTTTGCAACCAAAGTCGGATGAACATGTATTTGTATGTTATTTCGAATAACTGTTAAGTATTCCTCCATAACATCGGAGACAAAAGTGTTTGTCACTTAGAACGTCAAGTTTCTTTGAGAAGGAATTTTTCGCGAAAAGATAAGTGGGAGGACAATAGAACTTTGATAAGGTTAAAAGAACCTTAGCTATATGTGCAAAGTTGCGCAGCGCCGAAAAGTATTCCAGAGGCAGCAACAATGCTCATGGCTCACGTACCTCAAAGGTTGTGGTTACGGAGGTGAAAGTTTCTATTGAACCAAGTAGGTCGAGTAAACAATCAAATACGAAGATTTGAGGGTTGAATCATTATTTGAGAATAATAAACGGACTACATGCAAAGAAGCGATGACAGGCCCTGACTCCGTAAAATGGCTTGAAGACATAAAATCCGTGATAGTTCCATACACGAGAAATCAAGTTTTGAACTTGAAGGGCCCTCGAGAAAGGTGTAAGACCTTACAGTTGTGTTTGGATCTATAAAGAAATAGACATGGATGTTTCACATCTATGAAATAGTCGACATGTTGGGAAAGAGTTCACAACAATGTTCAAAGGTTGACTATGACAATATTTGATCTTTCATAGCGATATTTAGTCTAGACGGATTAATGTAGCAACCACTACATATAATTTTGTTATGTGGTAGTTGAATAAGCAAAACAAGTTCTTCTAATAGAATTGTTACCTAGGACATGTGCATAACACGGTCCATAGGGTTTTGTTAATTCAAAGGATGCTAAAAGCATATGCAAACCTCAATAGTTGAAGTAAGCATTACGGAGTTGGAATCTTCACTATGATGAAACTGTTAAAGGAGTTTAAATTCGTCGGAGACGATGAAGATGCTTGCATTTGCAAGAAATTAAGTGGGAGAGCTAAGACATGTTTCTAATACATTATGTGGAAGACATATTGTTGATTGGAAATGATGTATCTTTTATTAACACATGTTAAGAATTTCATCCCGATGAAAGACTTAGGCAAAACCCAAATGTTTGGCATCAATAGACGCCAATATGGTTGTGCCAGAAGTACATAGACGAGATATTGAATGAGTTCAATATAGAAACTACAAGAAAGGTTCTTGTCACACAGAAAGGATTGAATGAGTTCAATATTGATGATATATTCAAGTGTATTGACACTTGGTAAGTGAAACAAAGATTCAAGTATAGATTGATACTTGATGTATGAAATCACAAAGAGTATTTATATCAATCATAATGTGATATGTACAAATCCAGATATGTCCTATGCTCTAAATGTTATGATCATATACCAGAATGATTCATAAGATAATCATTGGATGATTGTAAAGATATTCTTATGATCTTGTAAAAGAACTAAGAATATATTATTTTGTAGAAGTGACAAATAGATGTTTAGTTCATTATAAATGAATTACATTGATACTAGTTTTGTCACAAAGTACAAATTAAGTTTATCTCAATCTAAACTAAGGGTGGCACAGTATAATGGAAAGTAAGTTCCATAATGAATTTGGATGAGTTCCAAAGTTAAGACATTGTGACAGATACTACAACAAAAGGTTAAGTATATAACTGCTATTATAGCAGCAAAAGAGGGCATTTGTGTCAAGTAGTTTGCTATCAAACTAGGTGTAATTCAAAGCAGGGATAATACTATGAAGATATATTGTACGACAATATTATCAACATGTTTTAACCCCAAATAACTAAAGGTCTCACCAAAGGACCAAATTTATACAAAGCCATCTCATTAGAGAATGAGTGATGCGTGGAGACGCAAAGACATGCAATTACACACGGACCTGGAAGTGTCAGATCCGGAGATCAGTTGACCACTAGCAATCGTGTACATACAACACCGGAAAGCCATAGGTGTTGAATACACAAAGGTTTGAAACTAGATTATTGACTCTAGTGCAAGTGGGAGACTGTTGGAGATATGCCCAAGAGGCAATAATAAAGTGGTTATTATCATATCTTCATACTTATGATAAATGTTTACATACCATGCTATAATTGTATTAACCGGAAACATTAATACTTGTGTGATTTGTAAACATAAAAGAGTCCCTAGTAAAGCCTCTTGTTAAACTAGCTTGTTGGTTCATATATGATCATGGTTTCCTGATCATGAACATAGAGATGTTATTAACAACATGGTCATATCATTAGGAGAATGATGTGATGGACATACTCCTATAGATAAGCGTAGCATAAAGATCAAGTCATTTTAATAGTTCAATTGCTATATGCTTTCTGATACATAGTGACCTAATTCCTTCGACCATGAGATCATGCATATCACCATCACCGGAAGGATGCTTTTATGACATCAAACACCACACCGTAACTGGGTGGTTATAAAGGTGGCATTGAGTGTTCGGAAAGTATGGGTTGAGACACATGGATCAAGAGTGGGATTTGTCCATCCATATGACGGATAGATATACTCTGGGCCCTCTCGGTGGAATGTCATCCAATTATCTTGCAAGCATGTGACTGGCTCACAAGGGATCACATATCACGGGAACGAGAAAAGAGTACTTATCGGTAACGAGGTTGAACTAGGTATGCAGAGATACCGACGATCAAAACCTCGGATAAGTAAACTATCGTGAGACAAAGGGAAATTGGTATCGTATGTAAGTGGTTCATTCGATCGCAAAGTAATCGTAGAAATATGTGGGAGCCATATGAATTTCTAGATTCCTCTATTGGTTATTGATCGGAGAAGTGTCTCGATCATGTCCGCATAATTCACGAACCGTAGGGAGACACACTTAAGGATTCGATGTTGTTGAGTAGTTATGGAATGATGAGTAAGAGACCGAATGTTGTTCGGAGTCTCATATGGGATCCGGGATATCACGAGGAGATCCGTAATGGTCCGGAGAATAAGATTCATATAAGGAAAGTCCTGTTTCGGAGTTGGGGAATGATTCCGGTGTTTTCATCGGGAATGTTCTAGAAGGGTCCGGAAGGTCCGGCACTCCGGAGGGGAAGGGTACATGAATGTGTCATGACAATGTGGAATGGTTGCATCATGTACTAGGTCACTTGTCTGGGCAAAATAAAGGGAGAAATCAAATCCTAGTTTGAAAGTCAAACGCCAATTTGAAAAAGGCAAACGGCAAGTTTGCTTGGTGGAGGGAGAGTAGGAAACCTACTTGGGGAGGAAGTCCCACTCCCTCCACCCGCCGGCCAAGGAGGAGGAGTTGGAGGAGGAATCCCTCCTCCTAGCCGCCTCCCTCCCACCTATAAAAGAAGGGGTAGGGCACCCCCTCTCCCTACACCCAAAACCCTAGCTCCTGGCGCCTCCACCCAAGTGCAGCCGCCGCAGCCTAGGGCTCCTCCAAGTCGCCGAGTTAGGGCTTCCTCAAGCCCTAGCCGCCGGCTACATCACCCCTTGGTGCCCTCTATTCCGTAGATCGCCAAGGCCCTCTCTTACTCCACCATACTCGCTCCGGCTTAAGGCGAAGCCCTGCGATATCTCCCCTCTACTTCTGACACCACGTCGCCGTGCTGCCGGAATCACGAGGAGAGTGCTACAACCTCCGCTGCCTGCTGGAACAAGGGAGAGGAAGGTCTTCATCGAGTACGGAACGTGTGACCGACTGCGGAAGCGCTGCCGGAACGCAGCGCCGGAAGGATCGTCTACGCGATCTTGAGATCGGAAGTGTACGACTACATCATCCACGAGAATCTGCTCTCGTTAACCGCTTTGGATCTTCGAGGGTTAGTATTCTATCGACTCGTTGCTACAATCTAGTAGATAGATCTTGGCTTGATCATAGATTAGATCTTGATTGTGTGTTCATGCGGTAGAAATTTTTTGTTTTCCATGCTACGAACCCCTACATGGAGGCGGTGCTTACAGCCATGGTTAAAGATGGCCACGAGCTTCTACAACTGGAGAAGACGATGACGAACACAAGGAGGACGAGGCTATGTCGCAGATCTAGGAGGCCATAGCAGCCGGTGTCGGAGAAGATACAGTAAAGGACTAGGTGTAGGTGTGCAAATCTAAATTGCTGCCGCCGGTAGAGCCGTCGCCCAAGAAGATAATGATGACGGATTTGTCCTCGCGCGGGTGGTGACAACATAAGAGGGAGGTGAGCCTACTTTTCGCGCCATAGCGCGCTACAATGTTTTGGCCTCCCGCCATCTCTGCGCGGCCTCCTCACGCACATCGTTCCTCTCCTTGTGATCGCTAGGACCTGTCCCCGTGGAAACGCTCGATTTCAGTGTTCCTCCAGAGCCAGGATTTGGGATGCTTTAAGATATGTGCCAACCAAGACCACAGAATGCCACGACACACCAAACACGCTTATTTTTTCCGGTCAGATGCAAGAAACCCCTTCGTGAGCAAGCAAACACGCTCTTCGAGTCACTAATATGCATGGACGGATGTCGGATTTTTCTGTTATCATATGGTATACAAATAATGACTGATTGCGGAACAGATATATAAGACCCTGGTTTTGGAATGAAAATGGAGCAGCCTCAGGTGGAATCAAAATTAATCGATTATGTATACATAAGTAGATCAACAAATCATGCAACCAAATATAACTAATAAAACGAGTTTAATAAAACACTCAAAAAATAAATAATACAACACGATAAATATAACATAACTACATGAACAAAGTAGGTCCATATGCATGTATGTGATATCGCAATCACGGGCCTAGGATAACATTACGCGTGATTTAATAGCTATGTATCCTAACAAGTTTGAAGATTTGGTGCACATGATCACCAGTGATCTTGGTTTAATGAAAATGAAAATCATATTTTCTAAGTTCCAAAAAATTCTGAAAAAAATCCTGGATGTAGCCAATGATTTATCACACAAACGAGTAAAATACCAATTTAAAATACTTCGTATTATGAGCTACACAACAATGATAAAAATGTGTATCTAAATATACGTAGTTTTACATCTCTAATTTTTATCAGATTTTATCATTTTTGTGCAGACGACGATGTAAAGAATTTTGGGTTGTGGTTTTTCATGCTTATAAGATACAACATTGACTATTTCTAGAATTTGTTTATTTTTTTTGAAGTTATAAATATGGTTTTTGATTATTTTTTTTTAAATGAAGAGAGTACTGGAGCTCGGAATCCAAGACACTTTCTGCAAGTTTGGACTCTATATTTCATATAGTGACTATGTTACTAACCTATTGATCAATGTTTGAATTCAGACAACTTACTAACTACTATATGTGGTCTATTAGCTTTGACATTTTGATGAAAACAGTGTTAGAATTATGAGAAATTTATCACATGATTTAATCAATAATAACAGTAGAGAAAACATGACTAATATTATAGGAATAAACTAGCCATGCATTCTAACAGATAAGATGAATATAGCATGTCCAAACAAATTGCTAGAACTATTATTTGAAACACGATCTGAAAAAATGAAAGAAAAACGCATAGAGTACAGAAGAGGAACCACTCCCATTGATGTTGGTGTTGGCGCCAGCCATGTCGTCGAAAAAGAGTGTCAGCGTCGGGGAAGTAGTGGTCGTCTGGGAAGTAGTTGTCAGGTCCGCGATGAAGCTATCAGCCGCTCCCTAAAAAACTTATCGACATTTTCCCGTCCATGATCCCAAGAAGCGGGGTTAAGGAGGCATATTGTCCTGCCTCGCAGTACACGGTGCAATACCGAAAGGAGAAGAACCGAAGAATGCTGAGTGCTCTGGAATTGGATTGAAATTACGTGTTGGTGTGTCTCTCTGGAGAGAAGCGACCTCTCTTCTATAGGCATGAGAGGCGCAGGTGAACAGACAACGTAGGAATGCAAACAAAGGGATGGAAGTCGAACCCAACAGCCATCGGTCTGTATTCATTCTCTACTGAGTTCGTATTAAAACCGCACTAGCCTAGACCGTTCACTTTTCAGTAATACTTGGTTCTATCGATTGCATGCATCGCTGTCTTGCAACATGGCATGGGCAGTTACAAGGTCATAAAAAAATATTTCACTGCTGTATTTTTGAAGTTGTGGCTAACCATGAAACATGGTTTTGACATGCTTTTTTCGAAATGCCCGAGTTTTGCAGTGACATCAATGTTCTAAAACGTTCGCCACTCTTTGCCAAGTTAGCCGGTGGAGTTTCAAGCATCCAAACCCGCTGCTCTTATACATTCAGTTTCACCAACTGAATTAACATTTGGTTTCCCAGGCTGTGTCAGGCGAGTTGCTTCTGGATATCTTTCAGAAGATTCCACCAGATTCAGTCGAAGAACTTTGGCCTGAGAGCGCTCCATAAATCATAGCGACAATATCCTAATGCAATTCTTCGATACAATGTTTCTGCTCGGGATTTAGCTCCCTGAGGAACAAAGGCAACCGCACTACTGGTTAAGGGACTATGCAACACTTTAGAAAGTTTTTGTCAGTAGAAAACGCCCCATGCGTCCCGGTTGGTAAGGGCCATTAGTCCCGGTTGCCCAACCGGGACGGGGCAATCGGGACTAAAGCTCTAACCTTTAGTCCCGGTTGCTCCACCAACCGGGACAAATGGGGGCACACGTGGCGGCATCAGAGCGCGAGGGGGTGATAATCTGCTGCCGCGGCAGAGATTTGGCCCATTTCTCTGCCGCGGCAGAGAATTCATTTTGCACATTTGTTGCCGCGGCAGCATTTTCGCCACTTTTTGTGCCACGGCAGAGAATTCATTTAGGTTGTTTTATTGTTTATTTAGTGTTTTGCACTTATCAACGAAGGAACCTTATATTACACAAGATCATCATGACAATATTACATTCAATACACGGATCGAGTTCATGCACTACATACAAAAGTTGCTATTCGATGCTACCGGCCAATTTCTTCAAAGTTGCTATTTTTACAATCCCTATTGTCTATACACAGCAGAATAGTATTCCCCTTTCGGGTCTAGGACTTCTGCATCCAAAAATCCCGCCAATTCCTCCTGAATTGCTCGTACGCGATCCGTTGGCAGAAGACCGTCCCGTAGACGTTCGATCTGATTTAAAAAAGGAGTCAGCCTATATGAATGAAACTAAACACAATTTGTTTGAAATTAGAAACTATAGAAATTGTTTACGTATGTGGAGTTGCTCTAAATTTCTGCCCTTCTCATCGCGCGTCTGCCGGATGAACTCGCAAACATAGTATCCACAGAGATTGTTACCTGGTCCCTGCGTCAGACACTTTACGAGAACAGAGTTCAATCAAAATAATAATCAAGCATGATAATTACTGTATCAAAACTAGAATCAAAGAGATGCGCGGATATAGCTAGTGGTGCTTACATCTAGTGCTTCAAATGTAAGCTCCTCTTTCCAAACACCCCTAGCCTTTTTGGTGAACCTTTTCAAGCGCTGCCCGGCGAAGAAAACGAATAAAATAAGTTATTAAGTACTTGATATCATAAAATTCACGAACGTTGCCGATATAGTGCCGTAATGATTAGAATTACCGCTGGAGAAGTATCTGCATGTCCTTCCACGTCTCAAGGGGTTTATGTTTCGAGTCCATGACTAGTACACGCCCTTTGTCAAGTTGAATGATTAACAGAATATAGTGGTACCTGCGAATGCAGAACTAATCAATTATATACTTAACATCGAGTAAGCGAAATAGAAAGTGTATACAAGACAATAACACTCACTGGAAGTTGTGAGGAAATAGTATTTCCCTTTTGGTTTCTTGAAACCTTAACGCGTGTACTATATTATCCTCCGTATCCTGGGGGCTTATTTTGAGATTAGCTTCATGAACCCAATATGGGTCAATGAAGCCAATGTCATAGATTTGTCCTCTGCTGCATTCGAGAATCTTCATTCTGCATATTACAGTATGATTATATATATGCAATAAACAAAATAATATAGCTGGAGACTAAATTAATTACAGAATTAGTACTTACAGACAATAGGCACTGATGATCGATTTGTCCAAGGCGTCTTGATTGAATAATTGAAATAGTTCATCAAATTCAATGGATATCATGTCATCCCTTTCTTTCCCATGATGCTTTTTTGTAACCCTTAGCACTATCCAGTTCGCCCCGGCGGACATGGCATGCATGTACCAGTTATGCAATCTTCGCATTTTTGTTGAAAGATTGTAGTACCTCCTCAGTTTTGACGAGAGGTTTGCCGTACTGGTATTTGTATGCTACTTCACTCACGGGGAAGAACTCTAACTGGGATAAGTACTGGGCAATACTCATACCTTGAGCAGCGGCAGCTTCTCCGTATTGTGCAACTACCTCTGGATCATACTGCTCTTCGGCCCCATATTTGCTCGACCCCACATTGGTTTGAGAAATCACCTTGAGAGGGGCGCAAGTCTGTTTTGCTTGTTCTCCGAGCTGGGCAACAGATTTCCCGCTTGCATCAGTACTGCTCTTCGAGGCTTTTTGTGCCGCATGTGACTTGAGAATAGAACGGTCATAGTCTGATGACAGCTTTGGCTCGGGTTGATGAAGATTCTTTAGCATTTTAAACACTTTGGCTTTTTCTTCTTTGGTGCTGGGGAACTCTGGCTCTTTCGGCCGCCTCAGCTTAGCGAAAAACGCTGTCGTTTCCGCATCAACGATCGCCGCAGTCTCCTCTTCAGTACAGTCATAAGCTCTCTTGGGAGGAACCTTTGGTACTTTTGGAAGAGGCTCTTGTTTACGTTTCAGCGATCGCTTACGACGCAAAGTAGCGGTACGCTTACGCTTTTTATCCTGAGGCGCCGGCGATGGCTCCCGCGGCGATGGCTGCACCGGAGATTGGTGAGGCGACGGAGCCGGGTGAGGCGACGAAGACGGCTGCCGCGGCGGCGACGACCTCGCTGGAGACGGGTGAGGCGGCGGCGAAGATGGCCTTGGCGTGTGATTTTGAAGCACGATACATTCCTTCGGCCATAGAATGGTGACGTTTTTTGCGTCACCCAGCATAGTCACATCCCCTTCACCAGCAGGGTAGTGAAGATCCAAAACCTCAAAGGTGGGCATGATTTCATCCACGCCGACAACAGCGTAGCCCTCTGGAACCGGACGACAGTGGTAAGTTGGTGTGGGTCCAATTGGTAAGGCATAGCCGACCGGCACCTTCATTGATATGTTCACAACTTTGACATGTAGCTCGTAGTGTGTCATCTCTGTGATATCATCCACTGGGTAGCCAACAGGATCCATCGTCGGTGCATCATCGTCATCGCCATTGTCATCACCCGGGACCTCGGTGGAAGCCACACTGCTTTTTTGATTATTCGATAGGCCGGTAGCATCGAATGCAGTGTGCTGCTGAGATGGGCCGGTAGTACTTTGCTCTTTAAGTGCGTTAATTTCATCTTGTTGTTGCTTTAATCGTTCTTCAATTAAACGCATTCGCTCTTTCTGACTTTCTGCTTCAACTGCCGCCCTGTCCTTACTCCTCTGACGGCTTCTATCAGGATATTTCTTCCTCTCTTCGGGAAACCCAGTCCTCCATGATTGGGAGCCTATTGTGCCTCGTGTTCGTCCATCATGTTCCTTATTTCCAAGGGCGAGTGTGAGCTCATCATTCTCTCTATCGGGAATGAAGTCCCCATCTTTAACAGCCTTTACTGCTTTTCTGATCCTATCGATTGGCAAGGGGTCTTCTTTATGTCGTATGTTATATATACACCTCCCTTCTGAGTCCAACGTGCCCCCATGCCCGTAAAACCAATTCCTTGCACGTTCTACCCAATCGTCTATCTCTGGGGTGATCTTTTTATCACGCAGTTCCTGCTCAAGTTTCTCCCACTTAGGAATGCCAGCCCTGTAGCCACCTTGCCCCATAGTATGGTGATACTTCTTGTTAGAAGCATTCAGCTTATTTGTTTCAGACATTTTCTTAGCTTTTTCTGATTTCTTGTATTCCACAAACTCAGCCCAGAATGGTTTTATCTTCTCAAACTGAATATTCTTGAAATCGGGAGTCTTCTTTTTCACGACATAGTCAAGGTGCAATCTTTTCTTCCAGTTGGTGAAACACTAGGCCATCTTCTTCAAAGCCCACTCCCTGACCTTAGCCTCCATGGCTCTCCCATGTTGTAAGGCGTCCTCAACTGGATCCTCCGCATTTGGATCCAGCTCTATCTTCGGTAGTTTGAAATTAACCATGAGCCTCTTCCACAGTAAATCTTTGGCGTGGTTAGGGACAAATAAACATGTTCCCTCTACATCCACATTAGCAGGCCTATTCCAATTTCTAATGGTGATCGGGATTAAGTCCCTAACGATTACTCCGCATTGTGCCACAAATTTGGTTGCGACAACTTTGGGAGCCGTCGGTTTGTCGTCTTCAGCGACATCTTCGATCCTGAACCTCTCATGGTCTTGCAACTTTTTGGTTGGGCCTCGTCCGCTCTTTTTAGTAGATTCCTTCGATCCGGAGGGCTAAAAGAAGAAAGATCGTCGTTACTATTTCTATATAGATAGCAAATGATTAATTAATGAATTGATTTATATTACATGCACCTTGCCGGAGCGGTTGTCTTCTCGATTACACAAGGCATCGCCTTCTCCCTCGCGGAAGGCAACACCTTCAACCTCAAACAAGTTGTCTACTCTGGTAAAAATAGGATCACCCTCACCGGAGTTGTTCAGAAACATTGATACATCTAAATTATCTTCCCCACGGATCACACCTTGGATCAACTCTTCCTTTTCTTCGTCTCTGACGTGTGGGTCCATATTTTCTGCATAGGTGGAAAAACGAATAAGTCAAAGCGGCTAAAGGAGAAAGTTAAGTACGGTGTTGATAGATATAAACCCTAATTCAGAGAAACCCTAATATATACATACACAATAATAAAAATGAAGAGAAAGGGAAACCGTGTAGTAGATAGGCACATCGTCGAACCCACATGCACCTAAGTTGCTTGACAATGTGAATCGGGTCTGGGCTACCCACAGTGACTGACCAGTGGGGCCGAAGACCAATAATACCAAAGTAATTAATAAACCTAATAATACCTAACTAATAATAAACCTAATAATCGAAACACCGAAAAGAAAGGGAAACAATCAACACATGGCATTGATGCAATGCTCAAGCAAGTATGATGATATGACAAGTTAATTTGCATTGGAATGTAACCCTAAGACATGCTCGACGATTTAATCGGGGTTCCGAGGGGTGAAAACCCTAACCCGGGGAAACTCCGGAACATATGAGAGGGGTGCATTTGTTCTTCTAATTATACTTGTCATTTAAGTTGTTTAACAATGCATGATTATAGGTTAAATAGATAGGTTTCATTTTTCTGAACAATTTGATATATTATTTGTATTTTTCTGACTTATAAACAATAAGTTATTGATTTTACAATATTAAATCATTTTATGGAATTAAAAACAAAAATGCAAATAGTTTTTACACCAGGGCGACCCCTAGCCAGTGAGACTGACAGATGGGCCCTAGTGCCAACTCAGCCTCCACGCAAGCAAGCAGGCCCCACCAAACCCTGGTTATTTTTCACGAGTTCACAGTCTACCCACTGAGGCTGGCCGGTGGGCCAGGGCCATGGCCACCTCGGCGCCCGCTCGGCTCGCCGGTGAGCACTGTGCGGTGTCCGGCGATGTTGCTAGAGGGCTCGGGAGGGGGCGTGCGTGGGTTTGTTCGAAAGAGGGCGTCGAGGCGAACCTAACTAGTAGGGCACCGCCCGGATTTGGTCACCGGAATAGGGCACGCGACGACATGCAGCGGCGGCGGATGGCGGCGGACGGCGCGGGAGAAGGACAGAGCGCTAGGGGAGGAAAGAAGGGGTCCCAGAGAGTTACAAGCTCACCCTCGACGTGTGTGTAGCCTTGGCGGGGACGGAGGAGATCGGCAGCAACGGTGATGGCAAGGCGGAGCTCGTCGGTGATGGGGAAGACGCGGTCGATTCCAGTCGCGCGGCTTCGATTCCTTCGGCGAGGAGGATAAGCACAGCGAGGCAGCACGTGGAGGCCGACGGCGAGACGATGGTTGGGCAGCCTGACGGCGTCCGAGCGGTTGTCCTCGCGGCGGCGGCGATCTCTGTTGCGGGTGAGTGAGAAAGAGGAACGAGGAAGAAGGAGAAGGGGCATGGTTAACTAGTAAGGGACCTTTAGTCCCGGTTGGTGGCTCCAACCGGGACTAAAGGGTTATACGTCCCGGTTGGAGCCACCAACCGGGACGTATAGTCCAATATTTTCAGCAGACCAAGGGTTGGCGCGCAGGGGGTCTTTAGTCCCGGTTGGTGGCTCCAACCGGGACATATTCCCCTGATTTCAAATTTTTTCAGGTATTTTCTCTCTATTCCCGCCTTATTTTTTATTTTGGGGTTTAAATTTGTATTGTTTTTTAAATGATAATTAATTTGGAATTTAGAAAAACTTTAAACATAAAAAGTGTTTGGATTTGAATAAATAATTCAAAACCATTTTCTGTTTTAAAAAATAATTAATGTAACCATTTAAAATATGAACCATTTACAATTAAAAATGAATTAACTTATA
Source organism: Avena sativa (assembly GCA_916181665.1). Classification (NCBI taxonomy): domain Eukaryota; kingdom Viridiplantae; phylum Streptophyta; class Magnoliopsida; order Poales; family Poaceae; genus Avena; species Avena sativa. The sequence goes on from OV702282.1 coordinate 375,789,666, forward strand.
TTTTTTTAATATCAATTTGGAATTTAGAAAAACTTTAAACATAAGAAGTGTATGGATTTGAATAAATAATCCAAAACCATTTTCTATTTTTAAAAAATAATTAATGTAACCTTTTAAAATGAATTAACTTATATTTTTGAATATTAATTTGGAATTTAGAAAAACTTTAAACATAAAAAGTGTTTGGATATGAATAAATAATTCAAAACCATTTTCTGTTTTAAAAAACAATTAATGTAACCATTTAAAATATGAACCATTTACAATTAAAAATGAATTAACTTATATTTTTTTAATATCAATTTGGAATTTAGAAAAACTTTAAACATAAGAAGTGTATGGATTTGAATAAATAATCCAAAACCATTTTCTATTTCTAAAAAAAATTAATGTAACCTTTTAAAATGAATTAACTTATATTTTTGAATATTAATTTGGAATTTAGAAAAACTTTAAACATAAGAAGTGTATGGATTTGAATAAATAATCCAAAACCATTTTCTATTTCTAAAATATAATTAATGTAACCTTTTAAAATGAATTAACTTATATTTTTGAATATTAATTTGGAATTTAGAAAAACTTTAAACATAAGAAGTGTATGGATTTGAATAAATAATCCAAAACCATTTTCTATTTTTAAAAAATAATTAATGTAACCTTTTAAAATGAAGATAGGGGACGAGCATCGTTAGAACTTGCATTGGATCTCTGAAGAAACCACATATTGCGAGTCTAAAAATGATTTTTTCAAAAAATCATGGGCGATAGATCATGTACCTGTAGTACAAACCGGACCCACTTCCTACCGATTCGGCAGACATTTGTCCTTTTTACCCGGGATGGACGAAAAGGTTTGAGATGTACCGGTTGGGAGATAGTCCATGTAAGGTGGTCTAGTATATTAGGAAAATGGGACGGTAGCATTCTAAAACGGCATTTTGGTGGTTACTTCACAAAACGACCCGTTTTTTGCGCTCGGAAAATGGAAAAGGGCTTTTCCGTGCGACAAAAAGGAAAACTTCTGAAGGGAATATGCCCTGAGAGGCAATAATAAAGTGTTTATTATGTGTATTCCAAGTATATGATAGATGTTTATTTTGCATGCTATAATTGTATTAATACGGAAACGTTAATACATGTGTGTTTAAAAAACAAACAGAAAGTTCCTAGTTATGCCTCTCTCATAAACTAGCTCGTTGATTAACAAGATGATCAAGGTTTCCTGGTCATGGACATTGGATGTTGTTAATAACGGGATCACAACATTAGTGTAATGGTGTGATGAACATTCATCTGAAGTATAGCATTACGATCAAAGTCATTGAGTTTATATTGCTATAACAACTTACGAAGTGATCCTAATCCTTAGACCATGAGATCATGTCAATCACTAACACCGGAAGAGTTTCTTGATAACATCAAACGTCACACCGTAACAGGGTGATTATAAAGATGGATTCAGAACTAATAAAGTGTTATGTTGAGGCTCATGGATCGAGAGTGGAATTTGTTCATCCCGATGACGGATAGATATACTCTGGGCCCTCTCGGTGATATCACATTGATTAGCTTGCAAGCAAGTGATTTGATCACTAGATGTTATATCACAGGAACGAGAAAAGAGTGCATGTCGGTAACGAGATCAAACTAGGTATGGAGATACCGATGATCGAATCTCGTGAAACAAAGGGATTAAGATACTAGCGTAAAAGGTTCCGACGATCACAAGAAAGTCATCGTTGAATGTGTGGGAGTCAGTATGGGTCTCCAGATCCCGCTTCTGATTATTGATCCGAGAGGGGTCTCGATCATGTCCGCATTATTCACGAACCATAGGGTGACACACTTAAGAGACACCGACATCCAATTGGAGCAAATGTTTCATGCCGAAAGAATGAACAAGCGCAGGAATTTATTTCACTAGATACCAAAACAGGTTTTCGGGTGAAATTGCATAAAGTGGTTATGCATGTGAAATAGAATTCTAGCAAGGGGTTATTTGTGAATGTTTGTCATTAAATTAATTGACAAAATTCTGAATAAAATAAAATAGTTTTATTTAATGAGAGTTTGCATTTATTTTGGTGGAAATTTAATGGGAATTTGAGTGGACTTTTGAGTGGAGGGATTTTAAAGGGCATTTTGTGAGTGGAGTGTCCACCCACATGAATGAAGGAGGGGAGGGGGCAGCCCCCATGGCCGACGGCCACCCCCTTGGGTGCCCCCCCCCCCTCCTCCTATAAAAGGAGCCCCCCTCCTCACTTGTCTCTCACACCTCCTCGTGAAGGATCTCTCTCCCCCTCTAGAATTTATCCCCCATGGTCTCAGACTAGCGAGATACATGTTTCCGGTGGCTATTCGGCAAGAAAGAGTTGTGCTTCCGCTGCATCGCTGGAGCGAGGAGGCGGAGGTTGCTCGGTGCCTCGAACGTGTGTGCGAGCACGGATGCGCTGCTGATTTGCGGCGCTAGGACTTCCTCTCGATCTTGAGATCGGCAAGAGATCGTCTACATCAACCACGAGTTGAACTCGTTAAGCTTTGTCGGTCTTCAAGGGTATGTTCTCTACGGATATACATCCGCCCGTTGTTTGTATCTAGTAGATAGATCTTGGTATATAGTTCACATCGTAGGAAAAAATTTGTTTTCTATGCTGCGAACCCTACAGTGGTATCAGAGTCGGATCTATGTGTAGATACTTTACACGGGTAGTACACATATGAGTATGTGGGCGATGATGATCATGTTGTTGCTCCTTTGTTGTAATTTTGGATATTGGTGGCATAGTGGGATGAAGCGGCCCGGACAAACTTTACATGTCCTCGCACATGAGACATGTTCCACGCTTGACATGCAACTAGTTTGCATAAGTGGCTAGCGGGTGTCTGTCTCTCCTACTATAGTCAATATCTATTTTGCAAGCGAGTTGTCAACAATTTGATTATCCTCGTTGTGGTTCATGTTCGTAGGTAAGAACGGTTCTATCTCGAAAGCCCTAAGCTACGTAAAACTTGCAATGGATAAATTAGAGGCGTCTAGTTTAGATTGTTGCTGGGCTAGTGTTATGATATGGTAGTGTTGTAAGTAGAAGTATGAGATGATACTCTTACAACACACATAGCGTGTAAAATCCATAGACCTTGGATTTACCCATATAGGTATGATAGTGATCATACCACGACGCACATGATAGAGATCATCTGCGGGAACCATATAATTTCACTAATAAACATATGATGTTTGATTGCATCTTATATTGCTTGTTTAGCGCTTTGTTAGCATAATAAGATGGTCCCTCATTTAAATATCAAGATAAGAATGTGTTCTTCCTTTAGTATGCACCGATTATGTTTTTGTCGCTCCAAGACATCACGTGATGATCGGGTGTTCTTGGATCCACGACCATATTTCGGGTGTAAAACAGTTACACACGCGAATACTAAGGTTCTAACTTGGCGAGCCTAGCATGTACAGACATGGCCTCGGAACACGGACCGAAAGGTTAAGCATGAGTCATATAGTTGATATGATGCCCATTTGATGCTCGCCTTTGAAGCTATACCGACTCACGTGATGATCGGACTTGGTGTAGTGGATTTGGTTCATGTAATCACCAAAAAGGCACGAGGGATGTCGTTTTTGAGTGGGAGTTCATTCGTAATATAGATTAGTTGAACTCAATCTATCATACACTTAGTCTAAACTTTACAAATTCTGTTGTAGATGGCACCACCTGCTTTTAATTTCAATGTGTTCATGGAGAAAGAGAAACTAGCAACGAACGGTAGCAACTTTACCAAATGGGCCATGAATTTGACGATTCTCCTCTCTGCTGCACAAAAGCAATATGTGCTAGAAGCGCCGTTAGGCCCCCCACCTTTAGATGATGCCCCTGACGAGGAGAAGAATGTCTATCAGACTCGTCAGGAGGACCACCTTAGTTCATTGCGGCATATTGTATGGGCTAGAGCCGGAACTTCAAAAGCGTTTCGAAAACGGCAATGCATTTGATACAATGGGTGAGTTGAAAATGATTTTCGACACACATGCTGCTGTAGAGAGCTACAACGCTTCAGAAAAGTTCTTTAGCTGCATGATGGAAGAGCACAGCTCCGTTAGTGACCATGTACTCAAGATGTCGGGTTACGCCGATAAGCTTGTGTCCTTGGGAATATAGATTCCCATTGACTTAGGCATCCATCATGCTCTGCAGTCTCTGCCACCTAGCTATAAGAGCTTCGTGATGAACTATAATATGCAAGGCATGAAGAAGTCTCTCCCCGAGCTTCTGTCAATGCTTAAAACTGCAGAAGTGGAGATCAAAAAGGAACATCAAGTGTTGATGATCAATAGGAACACTGGTTTCAAGAAAGACAAGAAGGGAAAACGGAAGGGAAGTAAGGGCGGCAAGCCTGTTGCCGCGCCTGAAAAGAAACCCCGAGTTGGACCTAAGTATGATTCCGAGTGCTACTATTGTAAGGGGACTGGCCACTGGAAGCGCAACTGCCCCAAGTATCTGGCAGACAAGAAGGCCGGCAAGGCAAACAAAGGTATATATGATATACATGTTATTGATGTGTACTTGACTAGTGCTCGTAGTAGCACCTGGGTATTTGATACCGGTTCAGTTGCTAATATTTGTAACTCGAATCAGGGGCTGCGGAACAAGCGACCGCTAGCAAGGGGTGAGGTCAAGATGCGTGTCGTCAATGGATCAAGCGTTGATGTGATCGCCGTCGGAACGCTGCCTCTCCACTTATCGTCGGGATTAGTTATAAACTTGAATAAATGTTATCTGGTGCCTGCACTGAGCATGAACATTATATCTGGATCGTGTTTGATGCGAAGTGGTTATTCATTTAAATCCGAGAACAATGGTTGTTCCATTTATATGAATGAAATCTTTTATGGTCATGCACTGATGATGAATGGTTTATTTCTATTAGATCTCGATGATAATGTTACACATATTCATAATGTTGATGCTAAAAGGATTAAACTTAATGATGATATATCCGCATATATGTGGCACTGCCGTCTAGGTCATATTGGCGTTAAACGCATGAAGAAGCTCCATTCGGATGGACTTTTGGAATCACTTGATTATGAATCATTTGATACATGTGAGCCATGCCTTATGGGCAAGATGACTAGAACGCCGTTTTCCGATTCAATGGAACGGGCGACAGATTTATTGGAAATCATATATTCTGATGTATGTGGTCCAATGAGTGTGTCGGCGCGAGGTGGATATTGTTATTTTGTTACTTTCACGGATGATTTGAGTAGATACGGTTATATCTACTTGATGAAACACAAGTCTGAAACCTTTGAAAGTTCAAGGAATTTCAGAATGAAGTGGAAAATCATCGTAATAGAAAGATCAAATTTCTACGGTCTGACCGTGGAGGTGAGTATCTAAGTTACGAGTTTAGCACTCACATGAAAGAGTGTGGAATTGTTTCACAACTCACACCTGCCGGAACACCACAGCGAAATGGTGTGTCGGAACGTCGTAATCGTACTTTATTAGATATGGTTCGATCTATGATGTCTCTGACGGACTTGCCGTTGTCATTTTGGGGTTATGCACTAGAAACTGCTGCATTCACTTTAAATCGGGCACCATCTAAATCCATTGAAATGACACCGTATGAATTGTGGTTTGGAAACAAACCTAAGCTGTCATTTCTTAAAGTTTGGGGATGCGATGTTTATGTGAAGAAACTTCAACCGGATAAACTCGAACCCAAAGCGGAAAAATGCGTCTTCATAGGATACCCTAAAGAAACTATTGGGTATTCCTTCTATCACAGATCCGAGGGCAAAGTTTTTGTTGCCAAGAATGGATCCTTTCTAGAGAAAGAGTTTCTCGCGAAAGGTGTGAGTAGTCGGAAGGTAGAACTCGAAGAGGTTGTGGAACCTTCTCTTCAAAGTATGGCGAGTAGCGCAGCGCCGGAAGTTGTTCCGGAGTTGGCTCCACCTGTTGAAGAGGGAACTAATGATAATGATCATGAAACTCCGAAAGAGAGTACTACCGAACCTCGCAGGTCAAACAGGACACGTGCATCTCCCGAGCTGTACGGAAATCCTGTCATGAATTTCATGGTTGATGAAAATGATGACCCTGCGACGTATGAAGAAGCGATGATGAGCCCGGATTCCAACAAATGGTTAGAAGCCATGAAATCCGAGATGGAATCCATGTATGAAAATCAAGTTTGGAACTTGGTGGAATTACCTCACGACCGAAAGGCCGTGGAGAACAAATGGATTTTCAAAAGGAAAACTGATGCTGATGGTAATGTGACCGTCTATAAAGCTCGACTTGTCGCAAAGGGGTTTCGACAAATTCAAGGAGTTGACTACGATGAGACTTTCTCTCCCGTAGCGATGCTAAAGTCAGTTAGGATTATGTTAGCAATTGCTGCATATTTCGATTATGAGATATGGCAGATGGATGTCAAAACCGCGTTTCTCAATGGTAATATTGAAGAAGAGTTGTATATGATACAACCAAAGGGTTTTGTCGATCCTAAGGATGCTAACAAGGTGTGCAAGCTTCAGCGATCCATCTATGGATTGAAGCAAGCATCACGAAGTTGGAATCTCCGCTTTGATGAGGTGATCAAAGAGTTTGGATTTGTCCAAACTTATGGAGAAGCTTGTATTTACAAGAAAGTGAGTGGGAGCAATGTGGCATTTCTGATATTATATGTGGATGACATATTATTGATCGGAAATGATATAGATCTTTTAAACAGTGTTAAAAGTTATCTAAACAGCAAATTTTCAATGAAGGACCTAGGTGAAGCGTCATACATATTAGGCATAAAGATCTATAGAGATAGATCTAGGCGCCTAATAGGGCTATCACAAAGTACATACCTTGATAAGATTTTAAAGAAGTTTAAAATGGACGGAAGTAAGAAGGGGTTCTTACCTATGTTGCAAGGCAAGACATTGAGTAAGACTCAAAGTCCGGCTTCGGCGGAAGAAAGAGAGATAATGGACAAAGTCCCCTATGCTTCAGCCATAGGCTCTATAATGTACGCCATGCTATGTACAAGACCGGATGTGGCACATGCTATTAGTTTGACTAGTAGGTACCAATCGGATCCAGGTTCGGAACACTGGATAGCGGTCAAGAATATCCTTAAGTACTTACGAAGAACTAAGGATATGTTTCTTGTATACGGAGGTGAAGAAGAGCTCGTCGCTAAGTGTTATGTCGACGCTAGCTTTGACACCGATCCGGATGACTCTAAGTCTCAATCCGGATACGTATTTCTAATGAATAGCGGAGCGGTTAGTTGGAGGAGCTCCAAACAACCTGTGGTAGCGGGATCAACAACGGAGGCCGAATATGTTGCTGCTTCAGAAGCGTCTCAGGAAGCAGTTTGGATGAAGGAGTTCATATCCGAACTAGGAGTGGTGGCAAACGCGTTGGACCCAATGGTGATCTATTGTGACAACAATGGTGCCATTGCCAATGCCAAAGAGCCAAGGTCTCACAAGCATTCCAAGCATATTAAGCGCCGGTTTCACTCCATCCGCGAGCATGTCAAGGATGGAGATATAAAGATTTGTAAAGTACATACGGATCTCAATGTAGCAGATCCGTTGACTAAAACTCTCCCTAGAGCAAAACATGATCAACACCAGAACTCAATGGGTGTTAGATTTATCACTATGTAACTAGATTATTGTCTCTAGTGCAAGTGGGAGACTGAAGGGAATATGCCCTGAGAGGCAATAATAAAGTGTTTATTATGTGTATTCCAAGTATATGATAGATGTTTATTTTGCATGCTATAATTGTATTAATACGGAAACGTTAATACATGTGTGTTTAATAAACAAACAGAAAGTTCCTAGTTATGCCTCTCTCATAAACTAGCTCGTTGATTAACAAGATGATCAAGGTTTCCTGATCATGGACATTGGATGTTGTTAATAACGGGATCACAACATTAGTGTAATGGTGTGATGAACATTCATCCGAAGTATAGCATTACGATCAAAGTCATTGAGTTTATATTGCTATAACAACTTACGAAGTGATCCTAATCCTTAGACCATGAGATCATGTCAATCACTAACACTGGAAGAGTTTCTTGATAACATCAAACGTCACACCATAACAGGGTGATTATAAAGATGGATTCAGAACTAATAAAGTGTTATGTTGAGGCTCATGGATCGAGAGTGGAATTTGTTCATCCCGATGACGGATAGATATACTCTGGGCCCTCTCGGTGATATCACATTGATTAGCTTGCAAGCAAGTGATTTGATCACTAGAATGTTATATCACAGGAACGAGAAAAGAGTGCATGTCGGTAACGAGATCAAACAAGGTATGGATATACCGATGATCGAATCTCGGACATGTAATATATCGTGAAACAAAGGGATTAAGATACTAGCGTAAAAGGTTCCGACGATCACAAGAAAGTCATCGTTGAATGTGTGGGAGTCAGTATGGGTCTCCAGATCCCGCTTCTGATTATTGATCCGAGAGGGGTCTCGATCATGTCCGAATTATTCACGAACCGTAGGGTGACACACTTAAGAGACACCGACATCTAATTGGAGCAAATGTTTCATGCCGAAAGAATGAACAAGCGCAGGAATTTATTTCACTAGATACCGAAACAGGTTTTCGGGTGAAATTGCATAAAGTGGTTATGCATGTGAAATAGAATTCTAGCAAGGGGTTATTTGTGAATGTTTGTCATTAAAGTAATTGACAAAATTCTGAATAAAATAAAAGAGTTTTATTTAATGAGAGTTTGCATTAAATTTGGTGGAAATTTAATGGGAATTTGAGTGGACTTTTGAGTGGAGGGATTTTAAAGGGCATTTTGTGAGTGGAGTGTCCACCCACATGAATGAAGGAGGGGAGGGGGCAGCCCCCATGGCCGGCGGCCACCCCCTTGGGTGCCCCCCTCCTCCTATAAAAGGAGCCCCCCTCCTCACTTGTCTCTCACACCTCCTCGTGAAGGATCTCTCTCCCCCTCTAGAATTTATCCCCCATGGTCTCAGACTAGCGAGATACATGTTCCCGGTGGCTATTCGGCAAGAAAGAGTTGTGCTTCCGCTGCATCGTTGGAGCGAGGAGGCGGAGGTTGCTCGGTGCCTCGAACGTGTGTGCGAGCACGGATGCGCTGCTGATTTGCGGCGCTAGGACTTCCTCTCGATCTTGAGATCGGCAAGAGATCGTCTACATCAACCACGAGTTGAACTCGTTAAGCTTTGTCGGTCTTCAAGGGTATGTTTTATACGGATATACATCCGCCCGTTGTTTGTATCTAGTAGATAGATCTTGGTATATAGTTCACATCGTAGGAAAATTTTTGTTTTCTATGCTGCGAACCCTACAACTTCCTCCTGCAACATTGTTCTCCATACCAATTTCCACACACATGCATAATATGGGCACAACATCACAAACTATGCCGTGATTCAGCACATAACATCGGTCATTTGGACCGAAAGCCATGAAACCTCGAACATGATAGGTCATTTTGTGAAGGTTTTTTCGAAACATGATCAATATACCAAGTCTGGTATTTTTCCTTTCAACTATGTAACAAAATATGACACCACGCGAAGGATTTTCATTGTTCGGATTTTTTTTGAATTTATCATGCCCGTTTTGAATTATCTGAATTTCTAACTATGGTCGAACCGGTGTGCATGAAGATAGGGGACGAGCATCGTTAGAACTTGCATTGGATCTCTGAAGAAACCACATATTGCGAGTCTAAAAATGATTTTTTCAAAAAATCACGGGCGATAGATCATGTACCTGTAGTACAAACCGGACCCACTTCCTACCGATTCGGCAGACATTTGTCCTTTTTACCCGGGATGGACGAAAAGGTTTGAGATGTACCGGTTGGGAGATAGTCCATGTAAGGTGGTCTAGTATTTTAGGAAAATAGGACGGTAGCATTCTGAAACGGCATTTTGGTGGTTACTTCACAAAACGACCCGTTTTTTGCGCTCGGAAAATGGAAAAGGGCTTTTCCGTGCGACAAAAAGGAAAACTTCCTCCTGCCACATTGTTCTCCATACCAATGTACACACACATGCATAATATGGGCACAACATCACAAACTATGCCGTGATTCAGCACATAACATCGGTCATTTGGACCGAAAAAGCCATGAAACCTCGAACATGATAGGTCATTTTGTGAAGGTTTTTTCGAAACATGATCATTGTTCGGCACACATTTAGTCCCGGATGTAGTCACAAACCGGGACTAAAAATATTTTCCGCCATTTCCCACCTCTTCCCGCCAAGTTTTCCCGCCCTTTCCTTTCTACTAGAGCTTTTAGTCCCGGATGTAGTCACTAACCGGGACTAAAGATATTTCCCGCCATTTCCCAAAGCTTCACGCCAAGTTTTCCCGCCCTTTCCCTCTATATTTAGGGTGATCGTGTCATGGCTATCCACACATCCACAGCTTCCTCTCTTAGAACAATGGACAACGCCTACTGGGCCATTCTGACCCTCGAGGAGACTGAGGCGCTGTGCGCCTCCAACTACCCTTGTCCGCCGGGCTACCGGCCGCCCGCCGGCTGGATGCTGAGCGCAGGAGGGGTTCCTGTCCCTCCTATCCCTCAAGGTTCCGCACGCCAGGCGGCCATCACAAACCACTTCTACCACGAGCTCACGCCGGAGCAGCGGATGGATCCCCAGTGGAATCCCGACAACTACGACACCTGGAATGCCTTCTTCGCTAATAGGCGGGAAAGGGAGCTCGCCAGGTACGAGGGTGATGGCCCGCCACCGGTGAACCACAATGAAGCCGGCCGTTGTCTGTGGTGGGCGAACCGTACTATCATCGAAGTGATGCGCTACATCGCCGGGGGAGACCATCCTCGCCTACGGTGCCCACGAGTCCACCCGCCATAGGCCCCACACTGTCCCGGCGGTAGCGGCATCGTCTTCCAGGAGACCCCTCTCCCACCCGCCGTGAATCCGAGGCTGGAATGGCCCCTGGTATATGCCATGGGTGGGCTGAGGATCCCCGGAGTGGCAGGTGACGATGACGATGATGATGACGACGACGATGAAGACCCTGAAGTTGCGTACTATAGGACTAGGCATGATTATGACTAAAGGGGGCGGCTTTAGTCCTGAGTGTTAGCTAGTCCCGGTTTGTCCCGGTTTTTAATATTAATAAATGTCTTGAGTGTTACCTAATAAATAGAGGGAAATGCCTATATAAAGAGAGGGTTCATATTTAGTCCCGGTTTGAGAAACCAACCGCGACTGAAGGGATTGCGGCAGAGTGGGCCAGGCAACACTAATAATAGGGGTGAGTGTCGACATTATGTCGTGCGGCTTGTACCTTGTCCCGGATGGTGTCACCAACCGGGACTAAAGATGAACCTTTAGTCCCGGTTGGAGACACCAACCGGGACTAAAGATGAGTCAGCACTAATAATAGGGGTGAGTGTCGACATTATGTCGTGAGTGTCGACATTATGCCGAGCCGCTTGTACTATAAATATGCATCCTTGTGAGTCCAGTCCTCCAGCCAGTTTGAGGCATCTCCAAGATGGTTTTAGAGAGCAGGGACACCACTATGGCCAGTTTCAGGGAGATGCCGACGGAGCCCAGTCCTCCGGCATCTCCGAGAAACTGGTCATAGAGGCACTCCCTAATATGTGAAATTAGTTAGCTCCGAGGCGTATTGATCTAGTTAGTAAAGTTACAAGCTGCAAGATGGTTTTCGAGAGCAGGGACACCACTGCGGCCAGTTTCAGGGAGATGCCGACGGAGCCCAGTCCTCCGGCATCTCCGAGAAACTGGTCATAGAGGCACTCCCTAATATGTGAAATTAGTTAGCTCCGAGGCGTATTGATCTACTTAGTGAAGTTACAAGCTGCAAGATGGTTTTCGAGAGCAGGGACACCACTGCGGCCAGTTTCAGGGAGATGCCGACGGAGCCCAGTCCTCCGGCATCTCCGAGAAACTGGTCATAGAGGCACTCCCTAATATGTGAAATTAGTTAGCTCCGAGGCGTATTGATCTAGTTAGTGAAGTTACAAGCTGCAAGACATTTATTAATATTAAAAACTGAGACTACAAAACCGGGACTAAAGGCCACAAACCGCGAAAGATATCCTTCGGCCAAGCCACAAACCGCGAAAGACATGAACTAGAGTTACATAATATGAGCATGAACTTCTTGGCATATGTCATTCCTTATGACCGCTTCAGACGTAACCATAGAGCATCTTCTTTACTTAACGGAATGCTTGGGTCAGTTTTCACTGTGAAGGGCGGAATTTCATCAAACTTATTATAATCTTCTGACATGTCTGTCTTGTCCTCGATTCCCACGATGTTTCTTTTCCCTGAAAGAACTATGTGACGCTTTGGCTCATCATATGATGTATTCGTTTGCATATTTTTTCTTTTTTTTGGTCTGGAGGACATGTCCTTCACATAGAAAACCTGAGACACATCATTGGCTAGGACGAATGGTTCATCTCTATAACCAATATTGTTGAGATCCACTGTTGTCATTCCGTACAACTGGTCTATATTTACCCCTTCCCCATTCAGGTTGACCCATTTGCAGCGAAACAAAGGGACCTTAAAAGAGACTCCATAGTCTAGTTCCCATATCTCCTCTATGTAACCATAATATGTGTCCTTTTGTCCATTCTCGTCTATTGCATCAAAGCGGACACCACTATTTTGGTTGGTGCTCTTTTTATCTTGGGCGATCGTGTAGAATATATTCCCATTTATTTCGTACCCTTGGAAATTCAATACAGTAGAAGATGGTGACGCGGCCAACAAGTATAGTTGATCTCCAACAGTGGTGTCATTCAAGATATGTGTCCGCATCCAACCACCAAAAGACTTCATGTGTTCATCTGTAATCCATGATTCAGGCTTCCCCGGGTTTTTGGAGCGTACAATATTCTTGTGTTCCTCGATATACGGAGCTGCCAAGGTGGAATTATGTGGAACTGTGTAGTGTGCTTTAGTGAAAGAATCCCCGTCCCTACATATCATTGCTTTCTTTCCCAGCGTGCCTTTTCCACTTAGTCTTCCCTCATGCTGCGAGTCAGAAACACCAATCGGCTTAAGGTCAGGAATAAAGTCAACACAAAACTCAATGACCTCCTCTATTCCATATCCCTTGGAGATGCTTCCTTCTGGTCTAGCACGGTTATGAACATATTTCTTTAAGACTCCCATGAACCTCTCAAAGGGGAACATATTGTGCAGAAATACCGGACCGAGAATGGCAATCTCTTCCACTAGATGAACCAGGAGATGCGTCATACTATTGAAGAAGGATGGTGGGAACACCAATTTAAAACTAACAAGACATTGTACCACATCCTTCTGTAACCTTGGCAGAATATCTGGATTGATTACCTTCTGAGATATTGCATTGAGGAATGCACACAGCTTCACAATGGGTACTCGAACATTTTCCGGTAGAAGCCCCCTCAATGCAATCGGAAGCAACTGCGTCATAATCACGTGACAGTCATGAGACTTCAGGTTTTGGAACTTTTTCTCTGCCATATTTATTATCCCCTTTATATTAGATGAGAAGCCCGATGGCACCTTGATACTGTAAAGGACTTCAAAAAAGATTTCCTTCTCTGCTTTGGTAAGAGCATAGCTCGCACGACTTAAGTGGCGCCCTTTATCCGTCTTGTTATCTGTATGCATGTTCTTTGGGTCTTTCATAATTTGTTGGTCCTCCCGTGCTTCAGGTGTATCTTTTGTCTTCCCATACACGCCTAGGAATCCTAGCAGGTTCACGCAGAGATTCTTCGTCACGTTCATCACGTCGATTGAAGAGCGGACACGCAGGACTTTCCAATATGGCAGCTCCCAAAATATAGATTTATTCTTCCACATGGGTGCGTGTCCTGTAGCGACGTCGTTCGGAACTGATTGACCGCCGGGACCCTTTCCAAAGATTACTTCTATGTCCTTGACCATACCAAATACATCATCACCAGCAGGGAGTTCAGGCTTCTCCCGGTGATCTGCCTCACCTTTGAAATGCTTGCCTTTCTTTCTTACGGGATGATTGGTCGGAAGAAATCGTCGATTCGCCAGGTACACAACCTTCTTGCATTTATGCAAATATGTACCTTCGGTCTTATCTAAACAGTGGGTGCATGCCTTATATCCTTTGTTTGTCTGTCCTGAAAGGTTACTAAGAGCAGGCCAATCATTGATGGTTACGAATAACAACCCTCGTAGATTAAATGGCTCCTGTTTGTTCTCATCCCACGCACGTACACCTGGTTTGCCCCACAACTGTAAGAGTTCTTCAACTAATGGCCTAAGGTACACATCAATGTCGTTGCCCGGTTGCTTCGGGCCTTGGATGAGCACTGGCATCATAATGAACTTACGCTTCATGCACAACCAAGGAGGCAGGTTGTAGATACATAGAGTCACGGGCCAGGTGTTGTGACTGCAGCTCTGCTCCCCAAAAGGATTCATGCCATCCATACTTAGACCAAACCATAAGTTCCTTGCGTCACCTGCAAAGTCTGGGAAGTCTCTCTCGATTTTTCTCCACTGTGACCCATCAGCAGGGTGTCTCAACTTCCCGTCTTTCTTACGGTCTTCTTTGTGCCATCGCAACAACCTGGCATGCTCTTTGTTTCTGAACATGCATTTCAACCTTGGTATTATAGGAGCATACCACATAACCTTAGCAGGAACCCTCTTCCGGAGGTGCTCTCCCTCAACATCACCAGGGTCATCTCGTCTGATCTTATACCGCAACGCGTTGCATACCGGGCATTTATCTAAATTCTCATACTCCTTACCGCGGTAGAGGATGCAGTCATTAATGCATGCATGTATCTTTTGCACATCTAATCCCAGAGGACAGAGAGTCTTCTTTGCTTCGTAGGTACTCTCGGGAAGTTCGTTATGTTTTGGAAACTTCGGCTTCATTATTTTCAGCATCTTTTCAAATGAGGAGTCAGTTAGACCACACTCTGCCTTCCATCGCAACAATTCCAGTGTGGTACCGAGCTTTGTGCTGCCATCTTCACAATTTGGGTACAACAATTTCTTGTGATCTTCTAACATGCCCTCTAACTTAAACTTCTCATTTTCTGTTTCACAGTCTCGCTTTGCATCAGAAATGACCCTACCAAGTTCATCAGCCGGCTCATCTGATGCCCGTTCTTCACCTCTTTCCTCTCCATTGTCTTCCATTGCAGTATCACTGTATTCAGGAAACATATGATGATAGTTGTTATCATCATCTTCTTCTTCACCATCTTCCATCATAACCCCTCTTTCCCCGTGCTTGGTCCAGCAATTATAGTTGGGCATGAAAACTTTCATAATCAGGTGGCCGCGAATGATTTTCGAGGAAGAGTACTCCTTGTTGTTCCGACATTGAACACATGGACAACGTATAAATCCATTCTCTATGTTTGTCGTAGCCACATCGATAAATTTATCCACGCCTTTGATATACCCGGCTACCTGCCGGTCACCGTACATCCATTCCCGACCGTTCATCTGCATCATATAAGTAAGTTTATCAAAAAACAGGACATCATAAATAGTGAAATAACCAATTCACACCGACACATGAATTGTATCAATGACCTAGAAAAGATAAGATTGCTAAGCTCGATCGAGGGAAATAAAGAGGAGAAAGCTCAAGTGCGTCTCGGACACCTTCTATATTTTTGTTCTATGAGAAATTCAACGGGATTATTCAGTCAAACATTTCAACAAACACCTTCAATGCATGCATGAGAAAAAACTAGCACACCCCCTCACACCTTCCACCATTCGAAAAAACAGAGTGGAGGCAGAGCGGGCTGGGGCGTTGCATTTATAGAGGGCAGGGGTCTTTAGTCCCGGTTGGAGCCAGCAACCGGGACTAAAGGTGCGTGCCACGCCACGTGGCTGTGGCCAAACCTTTAGTCCCGGTTGGTGGCTCCAACCGGGACGCATGCCCCCTGGCCCCGTGCCCGCTCCAACCGGGACGCGTGCCAGCATTAGTCCCGGTTGGTGGCGCAACCGGGACTAATGCTCCGAGGGGTCGCGAACGGATAGCCCTTTTTCCTCTAGTGTGAGTGTTAGATTATATTTACTTGCATATCAAGTTAGGGTTTAGGCCGGGGCGCTGCACCTCCTCCTCCTCTCCTATATAAACCATTGTATTCTCTCATTGTAAAATTATCAATTATTATTATTATCACAAATTTACATGGTATCAGATTAAGGTTAGATTCTAGGGCATGGCTCCCACGCCTCCCACCCGGCCGCCGCCGCCCCCTCCGGGGTTCTTCGAGTGGCGCGCCGCCATGGCCGCCGTCGCGGCTGCCAAACCATCCACCTCATCCGCCCCACCTCCTATCGCCCCCACCATCAACTTCGCCGATACAATCTCCGACGTTACTCCATTGATTCACATCACTTTAGATCTCCCCAAACACAACTACTACCATTGGAGGCATCTTTTTGAGGTGCACTTGGGCCGCTGCAACCTCCTGGCGCACGTTGACCCCAACATCCCGTCGTCTCCCTCGGATCCCCGCTGGGTCAAGGATGATCTCGCTGTGATACAGTGGATCTACCAGCGGGTGAGCACCGAGATTTTCAATCTCGTTTTCAGGGCTGCCACCAGCGCCGCCGCCCTTTGGGCAGCCCTCCGTCAGCTTTTTCAGGACAACGCCGACGCCCGTGTCAACACGCTCAACGTGGAGCTTCGGAACACCGCCCAGGGCGACTTGCCTGTGGGGGTATACTGCCAGCGCCTCCAGACCATCGCCGATGAACTCCGTGAACTCGGTGATCCCGTTGAGGACAAACAGCTCATCCAGATCCTCCTCGTCAGCCTCAATCAGCGCTTCGACAAGCAGCAGTCCTTCATCCCCATGATACGGCCGTCTCCTTCCTTTGCAGAAGTCCGCTCCATGCTCTCCTGGGCGGACCGCGCCATGACCACTCAAGAGTCTCGCCCTCAGGCCTATGCTGCTGCTCCACGGCCTCCTGCACCGCCACCGCCTCCGGCGCCGCTTGTGCCTGTTCCACCGCCAGGTTGGCGCCCTAGCCCCAACTATAGGGGCACCCGGCCTATCTATCGGCCGCCTGCACCACGGCCTCCTCCAACAGCACCGGCTCCTCCACCTGCCCCGGCACCACCACTGGCTCCACCTGCAGCACCAGCTTGGCGATCTTCTCAGGACCCTTGGACTGGCATGGTTCAGGCTTGGCCAATGCCCTGGACCGTTCCCTCTCCTGTTGGCGCGCCACCTACCTACACTGGTTCATGGCAGCCCGGCGTGCATCCTCATACAAGCTCACCTGGCCTCCTTGCGCCACGGGTCCCTGCACAAGCTCATTACGCTGCTCCTTCACCGCCCATGTATGCTGCACCATCGCCGGCTCCCTATGCCTCGCCGATGCACTCACCGATGCCCTTTGCTATGGGTCCTTATGGCCCTTCGGAACCGGTCACTTCTAATCCTGGAGGCTACTACTCGCCATACACCATGTACTCGACTCCTGCTGCACCGCCACCACCTGCGCCAGTCCCTGCTCCGTCAACTGCACCGACTCCCTCTACTCCGAGCTGGGACCAAGCTGCGTTCTATAGGCCATGAATCATTTTGCTGCTCAAGGTAACTCAGGTACTGATTGGATTTTCGATTCTGGTGCTTCTAGTCACATGTATTCATCGAATACTATGTTGTCAACTTGCATACCATCTCATTTTTCATCCATTACATTAGGCGATGGTTCCTCCATACCAATTTCATGTGTCGGTCATACAAACCTTGCATCTTCCACTTCCAAACCACTCCTACTTAAAGATGTCTTAGTTGCACCAGCCCTCATTAAAAATTTAATATATGTTCGTCATTTCACCAAAGACAACTATGTTTCCGTCGAATTTGACCCTTTTAGCTTGTCTGTGAAGGATTTCATGACCAAGGCGGAGATCGCTCGCTTCGATAGCTCTGGCGACCTCTACTCTGTTCATGGCACTCCTGCGGCCTCGTCTCCATCATCCATGCTCGCCTCCGTAGATCTATGGCATAAACGCTTAGGCCATCCGAATAAAGCCACTTTACCCTCTCTATTAGTGATTTTTCGATCCCTTGTAATAAAGAGGTTCATAATTCCTCCGTTTGTGAGTTTTGTCAACAAGGAAAACATGTTCGTTTACCATTTGCGCATTCTACTTCTCATAGTACTTATCCCTTTGAACTTTTGCACTGTGATCTATGGACCTCTCCAACTGTGAGTCTCTCCGGTTTCAAATACTACTTAGTTATTTTAGATGATTTTACACACTTCGTTTGGACTTTTCCACTTCGCAACAAATCTGATGTCCACTCACTTTTTATCAACTTTAAAACCTATGTCAACACACACTTATTTTTACCCATAAAATTTATCCAATGTGACAATGGAAAAGAATTTAACAACTTTGCAAACCGTAATTTCTTTCTCCAACATGGCATTCTCCTTCGTTTCTCTTGCCCTTACACTTCCCCACAAAATGGCAAGGCTGGGCGATCACTCCGCACCATCAATGACATAGTTCGCACACTCCTCATTCAATCATCTATGCCCTCCACGTTTTGGGCTGAAGCTCTTAGAACCGCAACCTATCTCCTCAATATTCGACCATCTAGCACTAACCCAAACACCACACATTTCTACTCCCTTTTTCTCTCTCACCCAAACTACACTGAGCTTCGCGTTTTTGGTTGCCTTTGCTTTCCCAATGTCTATGCAACTTCCCCAAACAAACTCTCTCCACGTTCCCTTCCTTGTGTCTTCCTAGGTTATTCAGATGAACACAAAGGCTATCGGTGTTTTGATCTTGTGACCGGTCACATTCACATCTCTAGGCATGTCACTTTCGATGAAAACACCTTTCCTTTCGCCACTAGAACCCCTACATCTCCTCCCACCACATCCACCCCTCGCCCAGCCAATTCCATAAAACTTCACTTTTTCGTTCCTAACCTGCCCTACAACCCTGCCACGGCTGCCTCCTATCCTGCCTCGACCAATACCGCTCCCGATTCTCCTGCCACGGTAGTCCCTAACCCTGCCCCGGCCGACTCGGCTGCCCCGACATCCCCATCAGCACCCGTGTCTCGACCACCCATAACCCAGGTTTACGCTCGCCGCCCCAAAACTCCTGCCCTCGACAATCAAACTACCCAATCCTCTGCCCCTCATGCTGTTGCGTCCTCCTCCTCCGCTGCGTCGGATGCAGCAGCTCCTCCTTCACATGCCGTTCCCATTATCGCACCTAACAACGACCATTCCATGCGCACACGTTCCAAGTCTGGTTTTCGACTTCCTAAAACACGCCTCAATCTTCATGCTTCTCCAACTCTCTCACCTCTTCCCAAAACATACAAATCTGCTCTTCTTGATCCGAACTGGTCCGCTGCCATGCGCGATGAGTTTCAAGCACTCCAATCCAATAACACATGGAAACTTGTTCCCCGACCTCCTAATGCAAATGTTGTTTCTGGAAAGTGGGTGTTCCGTCAAAAATTTCATTCTGATGGCACTCTCTCTCGGTATAAAGCACGTTGGGTTTGTCGTGGGTTCTCTCAACAACACGGTGTCGATTACGACGAAACTTTCTCTCCCGTAGTTAAACCTAGCACCATCCGAACCATTCTTAGTCTTGTTGTTTCCTCTTCCTGGCCCATCCATCAACTCGATGTAAAAAATGCTTTCCTCCATGGTTCCTTAAACGAAGTCGTCTATTCTCAACAACCTTCCGGTTTCAAAGATTCTTATTTTCCTGATCACGTTTGCCTTCTCCAAAAATCTCTCTATGGCCTCAAACAAGCACCCCGAGCCTGGTTTCAACGTTTTTCTACCTTTATTCAAACTATAGGATTCATTCCCTCTCGTTCTGACTACTCTCTTTTTGTTTACTACTCTAACACCCAGGTTGCATATGTCCTACTTTATGTTGATGATATAGTTCTCACTGCCTCCTCCACAACTTTTCTCACTCATATTATTTCTCTCCTACAAACTGAATTCTCTATGACTGATCTAGGTTCCCTTCATCACTTCTTAGGTATAGCTGTCACTCGTGATTCTTTTGGTCTTTTTCTCTCTCAACGTCAGTACTCTATTGATCTCCTAACTAGGGCTAGAATGTTAGATTGTCAACCATCCCGTACACCTGTAGATACTTCTTCTAAATTTTCCTCGGATGGTGATATTTTTCCTGATCCGACTCTATACCGTAGCTTAACTGGAGCCCTTCAGTATCTCACCATTACACATCCAGAAATATCATATGCTGTCCAGCAAGCTTGTCTTTACATGCATGATCCAAGAGTCCCGCATTTTAACCATATCAAACGCATACTTAGATATCTCAAAGGTACATTAGATCATAGTTTGCATATCAACCACTCATCACCCACATCATTGACAGCATATTCTGATGCAGACTGGGCTGGTTGTCCAGACACTCGTCGATCCACTTCAAGATACTGTGTTTTTCTTGGCAATAATTTAATTTCTTGGTCTTCGAAGCGTCAGCTTACGGTTTCTCGCTCGTCCGCAAAGGCTGAGTACCGTGCTGTTGCTCACGCAGTTGCTGAAACAGTTTGGTTGCGTCAGTTACTTGTTGAGTTACATCGACCTCTTGGTCAGGCCACAGTGGTATATTGTGATAACATTTCAGCTGTTTACATGTCTGGAAACCCAGTTCAGCATCGGCGGATAAAGCATATCGAGATTGACATCCATTTTGTTCGAGAGAAGGTCGCTTTGGGAGAAGTGAGTGTTCTTCATGTGCCTTCTACGGCCCAGTTTGCAGATATTTTTACCAAAGGACTTGCTACTACACCATTTACAGATATTCGTTTCAGTCTCAACGTTGTCGAGCCCACGGTTGAGACTGCGGGGATGTTAGATTATATTTACTTGCATATCAAGTTAGGGTTTAGGCCGGGGCGCTGCACTTCCTCCCCCCTCTCCTATATAAACCATTGTATTCTCTCATTGTAAAATTATCAATTATTATTATTATCACAAATTTACACCGAGGACAACACAGGACTGTTAATATTGAAGAAACTAGCAACAATGCAGCTCGCTTTGATTCGGAGGCTACCACACCGGAAGGATCCAGAGGCAACCTTAACCTTCACATCCGCCTACACAAAAGCAGCAGAAGTTAAGAGAACTACAGTAGCTAGCTAATGACAAAGAAATACAGTAGCGAAATCCCCAGGAAAAGAGTGGGAAGCCCCAGAATTTACTCCTTACTAGAAGAGGAAGGCACATTGAACATTTCAAGCCATTGTTCAAAGGATGAATCTGACTTCTGATTCAGCATTGGACAATGAAGCCATAGTTTCAAAGGATGAACGCTCTGAAGGAGGGAAAATTCATGGACAGGCTACCGATTTCAGACATGGAAACAAACTTCTTATAGACAACAAAAAGCTCTTGGGTATGCATTACAAGTTGGTATAAACAGTAGTACATGATCTTTGACATTTGAACAATACGGTGCCGCTAACTATCTGCAGTGCCATTCCAAGGCATTCATGAGGGAAGAAAATAACTCATAGGTGTACAAAAAGAATGTCAATGTTTTGAGCCCGCCTTGTGTGTTTGTGTTAGGAGAACATCTTTGGGGAGGGGATGTTACTCCTGTAGCTTGTCGATGGCCTGCAGCAGGAAGGGCCGGAACCTGGTGAGGTTGACCTGGACATCCTGCTTCATGATAGTCTCGGCGAGGACCTGCCAGCCCTGCGTGTGGAGCGCCTTGGGGTCCTTGAAGACAACGTGGTCCTTGGGGTACTTGTCCTTGAGGCTGGTCTCGTCCTCGCCGACGAAGTACTCGAGGTAACGGAGCTGCATGTCCCGCGCCGGCTGCCCATAGAAGTTGGTGGCCTGCCAGTCCATGTTCCCCCAGGGCACGATCTGCAGCACGACGGCGTTGGTGGGCAGGAAGATCTGGTTGGTGAGGCCAGCGCCGTGGACCGCCAGCAGCACGTCCGCGGAGTTCACCAGGGCGGCGAACGCCGGCACGTCCGCGCCGGCCTCGGCCACCGTCACGTTGAACCCGAGGGACCTCGCGTCCGCGGCCACCTCGTCCAGGTTCAGCAGCTTGCGCGTGCCGCTCCGGGAGATGATGAGCATCTGGGGCCGCATCCCGGGCTCCTCCCCGAGCACCGCGGGCTGCTCGCGGCGCAGGTTGTACGCGGCGCGGACGAAACGGTTGTAGTCGAGCATGGTGAGGTTCCTCGGGTTGCGGGTCGGGTGCGGGGACAGGATGAGGTCGCGGTCGCGGTACATGCCGAGGAACCCCTGCGCGAAGCAGTGCACGCCGGCGTCCTCGTCGAAGTTGATGACGGGGTAGTTGGAGAGCTTGCTGAGCAGCGGCGTGTACTTCTGCACCCACCACGGCTTGTAGTTGGTGATGAGCAGCTGCACCTCGCCCTTGAAGTGCCCCGCCGTGAGGAACAGCGGGATCATCACGTCCGTGTTGTCGTGGAAGAAGTTGTCCGTGTAGCCCGCCACGGAGAACACCACGGCGGGGACGCGGTGCCGCTTCGTGCACTGCGGCGCGGCCGACGCGGAAGGGACGGACTTCACGGTGACCTCCACGACGGCCGGGAGGAGGAAGTCGTCGTTGCGCGCGTACGGACGGAGCTTCTTCTCGCCCTTGTCGTCGAAGCCGCCCGCGGCGCCGGACGGGTTCACGATGTACATGGTCTTCTGCTTGGGGCTGACGCGGATGTCGCCGGACAGCTCGCATACCGCCGGCCGCGCGTACGGGAAGCCCTCGTCGACGCCGTTCTCGTCGCACGCCATCTTGGCCGCCGCCCCGACGCCGCTCTTGTTGTCCTCCTTCTCAGCTGCAAGGTTGCAAAAGATCCCGATCACATCACCAGGGCAGATCTCGTAGTAGAGTACATTCTAACTAAAATCAAAGGGTGGGGACGCGCCAAATTTTGCCGAGATCGCAGAGTACAGAGCTATTAAATTCACAGGGGACGACAGTGAAAGAAGCTGCCGGCCGGGATAGCTCTGTTTTGGGGACGCGCCAAATCTATGCTTAATTCCTTTGATAGTATCATAGTAGATTCGCAAGAAAAAGGAGCGGAGAAAGAGGCATTCAAGATAGATTCCTTACATGGATTAGGCTCCGCGGTGGCCGCCTCCTTCTCCTTGCCCGAGAGCGCCTCCGGCAAGCCAGGCTCCTCGGGGCCCCTAACAGCCGCCTCGTTCTCCTTTCTCGTGAGCGCCTCCGGCAAGCCGGGCTCTTCGGACGCCGCGACCGCCGGCCCCTCCTCGGGGAAATTGACGGGATCCACGGGGTCGTCGTTCTTGCGGCCACCAAATGTGGTGCCTTCCTGCCGAACGGCGCCCTTCTCCGGAGCGGACGACGCGGGCGGCGAGTTCTGCAGCAGGCCCGACGTGCTGGCCGTGCTCGCTGCGGACGAATTCAGTAAAAATTAAGCTACTACTAGATCGGAAAGAACAGAAGCTCGGGGGGAATAATGCTTGACTGGATCGGGGGGCACGCACCGAAGACAGGGGAGTAGATGGCGAAGAGCTTGGCGAGGGAGACGTAGGTGAGGAGCGCGAGGCAGCACCCGGCGAGGAGGCCGAGGCCGAGCTTCTTGGGCTCGATCTTGCCGGTGAGGCCCCTCATGAGCCGCGGCGGCAGCCTCCGCTCGCCGGCCCCGCCCGGGAGCTTGGACGGCCGCGAGTACGCCGTGGACGACATCTCAGACCGCCCACCCGAGCGAGCGAGCGAGCGAGTTCCGCAAAGGAGAGGGGGTCAAAGGCAGAGAAGGGAGCGAGTGTGCGCGGGTGTGGGGACTCCGTGTCTCCGTGGTAGAGAAGCAGCTGAGGAAAGCGGGGCGAGGTGATGGAGAAGGGTGTCAACAAAGCCGCGCATTAACTTTTTTTTTAGGCGTACCAAACCCCGAAACTCCACCGAATGTGACGTGGCAACGATAGCCTTTCCGTTCTGTTGCACCTAATTCACACACTTGGATTTTCCACAGGTCGAGAGCTGTCCGGATCCCTTTGACAACGAGACACGAGCACCTACTTCTTTTTCTCACCTCTTTTGAGCAAGGAACAACCATGTGAGTGTGACTAATTTTTTATTTTTTTTGAAACGGGCCATGTGACTATTTTCATTTCTTCAAGGAGAAATAATCCAATTTCAATCTGATGATGATGTGAAAATACTTATAAAAGAGTCGAGATGGCATGTTGCTGTTAGCAGTGTTCTGGCCTGAAAACAACGCATCTCCATTTCAACATTTGCTGTAAACGTTAGACGGCGAAGAACGTGGTGACTTTCGCAAACGGACAGACAGCACGTATGTTGGAAGCAAGCGCAGGCGTCGTTCCCCTCTTGCTTTCATGGACCAAACAGTAGTAGGTTCCAAGCAAAGATAAATCAGGACCAACCAACCAGTAGTTGGATACAAAAGGGCCGTCAACTTCAGGCAGGCAAAGACACGCCTTTCTTCGATTAGTATTTAACTTGCAACACCGCGCGGCGCCTGTCGGTCAGTCGGTGTGCGAAAATTTTGATGCAAAGTGTAAGTGGACTCGTGAGAAATGTGGCCGCAAGGAGCTGATTAGTTTAATTTGCTTTGATCTCCATGTACTAAGATGATTCCATCGTATGAAGCGAGTCCAAGATTCAGAGAACGCGACATATAGCAGAGCATGAATCTAACGTTCATTTTGCGCTGTCCGTCGGTGGGAAGAGCCAAAAAACATCGAAGCATATGTGTATGTTGATGTTCAACTTCGCATAGGTTAGTGAAAAGAGGACAGCAAAATGCCTGTACATTGAGCTTCGGTAAATGGCATCATAGTAAATGCAGGAAACTCCTGAACCGAAACAGAAATGCTGCACAGAATTATAGCTTTGTCTCCACATGTTTTCTCCACTGAAAATGGCATCATAGTAAATGCAGGAAACTCCCACGGTAAAAGAACACATCTCTTGCCTCCACATGTTTTCTCCACTGAAATTTTTTCAGAGATATACTGCTAAAAAATTTCTCCTTTTCACCGACCAATGCAAACTACAGACAAGGAAACAGAAATGCTGCAAAGTTCTAACTACACTAGTACAGTAGTACTTTCCACTGCACAACACAAGTCGAAGCTAGATCTACAAACATGCTAGTACCGGAAATTGCTCCGATCCACCTGACAACGCAAACTGGAGACGGAAACGCTGCACAGAATTATAGCTTTGTCTTCACGGCTGAATAGTGCAAACTGAAGCAAAATTGACTTTCTTGGCAGCTTTGCGCACAATATAGACTGCATGTTCTGGATCCCAGACCAGACACATCCGGCTCACATTCTACTCCCCAGTTTCACTCAAAATTTTCTGGATCACTGGACAAACATATTCATCTCACATTCTAAATTTCACCAAATACATTCGATCGCATACACACGTCTCATTCGTTACCGACAATTTTTTTTTCTTTCCAAATGTCTTGCATTCACT
Source organism: Avena sativa (assembly GCA_916181665.1). Lineage (NCBI taxonomy): Eukaryota > Viridiplantae > Streptophyta > Magnoliopsida > Poales > Poaceae > Avena > Avena sativa. Next base: position 375,815,222 of record OV702282.1, read on the forward strand.
GAGCAGTTAGCAACAGAGAAGAGGAATTATTATAATATACATTTTCATATTATACGCATTTGGTATTATAGATGTTGATATTTTTTCCTACAGTATATACAAAAGGCAAAACTTTACAAAGTAGACTTTGACTATATCCAAATCACAAGGTAATTAAATAAGCAGGGAGTATATCCTTTTGGTGACGTTGGAAACTTTCAGACAGCTGGTAATATCGATATTGAAATATTGAAGAATCACTTAGCGTGAAAGATTTCTAACAGTTCTTATCAGCTGTCCAACTGACGCATCAACTGGGCTAGCACAAGACTAGGGTGTCAATCCATGGTGTAATGATATGCACGTGAAATAAATACTACTATACCAAGGCCAAAGGTACAGAAATTAGTTCCATGAGCTGAGCAACATCTTTTGCATACAAGGTCACTTTACATTAGGGCACATGTTCCCACACAAAGTACAAGAGATTTTGGAAGAATTTCAACAGGAACAACAGGAATGCCTATGAATATAGCACTGCAAAGATTTCCCCTACCAAGTCATTCAGCAAAAGAACATATTATCGACAACGTTGAGCGTTGCAAACTTTATTAGAGATACTGGAGCTTCACACTGTTAGCGAGAAAATCGCCTCAATATATAGTACAGAGTTAAATGAACTTTTTGGATCCTGACCTGAAACCCCATTGTTAGTCCGCATTCTCTCTGAAATGCCAAAATGCAACAAAGGAGTTCATGAAGCCATAAGCAGCAACGTATTCGAACAAATCCTTATCTGTTATATCCAGTCCTACGGAAACAATGAAGAATGAAAGATATCAGTACAGGATCACAAGGATATCCAGTGATGAATTTGGCTTGTTCATAACACTTGGTCACATATTCATATGCGTGTAGTCGCCTGTCTCAACCAAATCGTTCTTCTGATATCTCAGCTCACAACCCCCATTAAACTTATCCAAATAACAATGATTTACCTCAATGCAATATTGCAAGAGGTCGGAGCGGAAATTTGTATTCATTCCGCTGATTCCCACAAGCCTCAATTGGATTTCATCAAGAAACGTGTGGATCTATCCTCTGAATAAATTTGTGGTGAGTCTAATCAAAAGATTATCATTCTACAATTCAATCTAAACCTTTGTAGATACGGAACCATGCGAAAAATCAACTGATTGTAGGAACAGTCAAGTCCCGGGCTCTCCTCAACCCTCTGTTCTTCCGCAGATTATGTTCCTCCATCAATCTCCTAACCTTTATCACATCACCCCACCTCTCACCCATGGCATACAGGTCAGATATAAGCGTATATAATCCACTATTTTCATCAGATATCTCCATTGCCAGGACTTTCTCTATTCCCTCCACTGCAATGTCAAAATTCTTAAACCTTTTGCATGCAGCTAGCAATGAGGTCCAGATGACGAGATTTGGCTCCACTTTCATGGTCTTGATAACATCATAAGCATCCTCCAGCTGCCCTGCCTTTGCGAAGATATCAACCATGCACGCATAGTGATGTATACTTGGCTCAAGGCCATACTTCTCAACCATAAGTTGAAAGAACACCCTCCCTTGCTCCACCAGCCCAGCACGCCCACACGCACTGAGCACGGCTGTGAATATCATCTCGTTTGGTCCCAGTCCTCGCCAACACATCTTCTCAAACAGCTGGATAGCCTCGTCATAGTGCAGATGCATAGCCATCCCGCAAATCATCGCAGTCCAGTGCATTACATTCCTGGAAGCCACCCGCGCAAACACACGGGAAGCATAATCAAGGTGGCCAACCTTTGCATAGCAATCAATGAGCGATGCCCCAAGGTGCGAACTGGCTGGGACGCGGCGCCGCACAACATACCCGTGAATGGACCTGCAGAATGGCTGCAGCAAGCCAGCCGACGCACAGCCCGTGAGGACAGTGACGAGCGTCACATAGTCTGCGGCAACCTGGCTTGTGAACGTCATTTCTCTAAAGAAGGCAAGACCATCGGCTACCCCTAGGCGGCCCTTGGAGAAATAACAAGCCAGCATAGTCGACCAAGAGACGACGTCCTTGTCAGGGATGCCATCAAAGAATAGACGCGCGGAAGTGAGGTCAGAGGAACAGAGAGACCGGAGCATGACGTTGACGACGAACATGTTACAGGTGGCAGGGGGCATTTGATCGAACAGGTGGTGGGCGATGGCAGGGGAGAGGAGCGAGTAGGAACGAAGGAGTGAGGAGGCGACGTGGGGGTACGCAAGGAGGTTGGACTTGAGGAGGTGCGCGTGGAAGTGGGATAGGAGAGGGAGGGAGGAGGCGGCGGAGAGGGGCTTGAGGGCGAAGACGGCGCCGCGCCCGACGCAATAGGAAGGATCTGAGGGGCGGAGGCGAATGCGGAGGATGGAATACAGGCGAATGGCTGAGGAGGGGCAGGTGGCGCCGCGAAGGGCGGTGAGGATCTCGCCGGTGCCGTGGAGGGCGGTGAGGAGTTCGCCGGCGGCGAGGTGTTGGGGAAGGGACATGGGGAGTACGGGTGCGGCGTACGCCGCGATGTGAGCGCTGCCACGCAGGCGCGGCCGCTTCGATTTGGAACTGGGGCAGGGCACTGCTGCTTCGGGGAAGCGTCGGCGCTCGGTCGAGCAGGTTGGGCTGAAAGCTGAATCGATCGGGCAACGCAGTAAACAGGCTGCACTCTTAAAGCCTGCTAAATTCTTGTCTAGGCTCTTTTTGATCATATAAATGGGCCAGCCTACCATGATGCAGCGCTAACCTGCTTGACCGGAAATTCTCAAAAAAAAAACTGCTTGACCGGGTCTCAGAAACAGCTTAACCGGAAAATCAGGATCTCTACACAACACGGTAAACGAGGAAAGAAACGCTCCACTTTTTTTGAAAGAGAAAAGAAGAAGCAAACGCTCGGATAAAAACTGGTAAAAAACATCCTCCCTCCAGATTTTTCTTTTTTTTTCTGAATGTCGTCAGCTTTTATTTTCGTCCGACGACATCTTGTCTTATCTGTACCGAATTTATTTATATAAAATCCACCACATATCATCCCCACACCTAACCCACAAGTCAGGTATGATGCCAATCCACCTACCCCTTGTCCATTGTTGTCCACCACAGATCTGAGGACAAAGGTCACCTTAAAACCAGATCTACATTGGTGGTCTTTAGGTTTTGTGTCGCGTTGCGAGCAAGCGCGGAGATTGCGACGCGGATCTAGAAGGTAAGATGTTATGGTTATCTTTTGATTGATTTCCCATGGAATTATGCATCTTGGATTTGTTATTATCGCTTCCCAAAATCAACAAGCACATATTCCCCTCAATGTCCTCCTCCTATACCGAGGTTCTATGTTTGTTCTAGTTGAGGGGAGAGGTGTATTTCCTACCATTGCGTCAACACCTTCAAGTTAATCAGCCATTGACCGCTTTGCTTCCCACCCCAATACCTAACCCACTTGTCATGTGTGAACTCGAATTCCTAATATACCTTCCACCGCCGTCTAAGCTAAAGTTCCCGTCAAACCTAGATCTAGATCTATGGACCGGTATTTTCATCACACAGAATAAGACTAACTTGTGTCCCATATGCAAAGGGTATAATACTTGTGATGATGTTTTTGTAGATTTAGTACTTGTGATGCTTATCGAGCTGAGGATGTGGGGACCCGAGTTGCGTGTATTGTCGAGATTGCGCCATAAGAATTGCAAGGGAAATAGTAGTATTTAGGTCTTCACATTGTTCGATTCAACCTCCTATTCCCACTCCACAAATCTAGAGATATTAGGAAGGGATCCATGGTCGTGTGCAATTGGCGAAATCGGACGAAAGCATGACATCAGTGAGAGTGGGTGTTAGATTGGATTGCAGCGTGGCAAAGGGAGACATGAGGGTAATGGGGAGAGATTAGGATTTATTGAGCATTTCGAAAGGTAGCCGTGAGTACTCGATACAGGAACTGCGCTAGTTGCAGATATATGGAGCATGTCTTAATCAGCATATACAAGTTCCCTCCGTACAAGGATACCACATATTTGTATCTCAAACATGGCAGTGTATAGATACACGGACAGAAGGAGTGCAACGATTGGAAGTCCTCTCACATCCGATCTAGAGTTAAGGTGCATTATATTACCTACTCCCTCCGGCCTATATTAATCGACTTAAATTTGTTTAGATTTGAATGAATCTAGACACTATTTAATATATAGATTCATCAAAATTTTGACAAATCAAAATTACTCCCTCAGTTCCATAATAGATTTCTCAGATTTGTTAAAATTTTAATGAATCTAGACACTATTTAGCATATAGATTCATTCAAATTTTAAGAAACTTGAGACATCTATTTTAAGACGGAGAGAGTACTTAATATGGATAAGAGGAAGTAACCTTTTTGCTCATGGATTCGACCTTCGATCACGATCCGATCTGGATATGGTATCCCCATAAACTGGTCCGATTCTACCTGGAGTCCAATTGGAGTCCTTCCCGTATGAGGTTTCTTGTTTCTCTGGTTTTGTATTCTACTTTCTGGTGGGTTATGCTGGCCCATCTCAAAAGGAGGTTCTTATACCATCAATTAGACTAGAAACTATAGAGAGGAGAGGTAGGACACAAGAGAGCCTTGTCCTATAAGAATTCTGCTAGTCAGGTTTTAACTTGGGATTATCATGAGTTGGAGTTGGACTCTGACTGGCCTATTATATTATTGAACATGGTTTCCTTCCTTCACAATATGTATTGGACTCTATTTGGGCCACAACCTAGGGTTCTCTTGGCATATAAATATGTGATTAAGGGTTAATTGTCAGGGTTTCAGATCTCCTGGTGCTAGGGTTTGGCACTGTAATCAAGGGTAGGCGGCAAAAGCTTCTGAAATTAAAGGAACTTCCAGCAGAAGGTACTGGTATTAAGAGACTATTCAATATTCAATTGGCAAAAGCATAGGCCTTTGAAGTCGCTTGATCTGACCAAGGAGACCAGCCCCGAAGGTGGATATGCAACAGGAGAAAAGCAACTCGACTTGTGAAACCAGAGGCACACGTAAGTATCATCAGCTTCTAGCTAGTATTTGTGGTTCTTCCTTCTTCATGTATTTCTTACATTAATCTGTAAAATGTAAAGATTTTTCTGTTTGAATTGTTTTCTCTGTTTTCCGCTGTTTATACATCACCTTTTTACAAGAATTTTTTTTTGGATCTAGATCTGTTACTCTTCGTTCCGAAATAGGTGTCGCAGATTTGTCTAGATAAGAACAACTCTAGCGGATCCCCTAAATCCATGTGAGCCTTAAAATAAACGCTAGTTTACAGTTTTAACGAAAAAACAATGCCTAGCAAGATCCTGTAAACCCGTCCAGCCCTCAATTTTTTTACAAATGGCGGAAAAACTCGCGCGCCTCGATCCCTACATACGCGGGTTGCACGGCCAAAACAGGTGTGCCATGTACTTCCGCTGAAATATTTGACCAAGTATGTATCCAGACACTGTTTAGTGTATAGATATATGTGAATCTAGAAAATCTGCGACATCTGACTGAGAAGAAAGCAGGACTTTGTGCTATTTAAAATTATTTCATAGGATCATAACATGTCCGGCTGTCTGATACTTATTCCATCCTCAAATAAGTGTTTCGAATTTGTTTAGATTCACATATATATCTACACACTAAAAAGCGTCTAGATACATATGAACCTAGACACATTCGAGTCACTTATTTATGGAAGTAGATTCTTAGACCATCACCAACATAAGGTGCTTAGAAAAATAAACCGTTTTACCATAAGCACCATATTATACAAGCATGTTCACTTTTTTGCATTAGGTGAATTATATTCAGATTTACCAAATAAATATTAATCCAAGATAACCCTAATAGTGATAAAAAATGTCATTTGTTTCGACGTAGCACACATTAGATAATAATCATCATATGCTATGTTTTGTGGGAAAGTATTATACTACCGCTTATTCAAAATAGTTGTCCCATGTTCATCGGATATAATAGATTTATGCAACATTTGCCTAAATCTGCGACAATTAATTTATATCAAAGGAAGTGGTACACTTTTCTAAATATACTAGTTGAATGTCGGTGCGCTGTGATGGTCTAACGTTCTTATCCGCGACATATATAATGTATGGAAATATAAAATATTATAAAAACATTTAGATTCAATGTCACTTATATTGTATTTCAGAATAATTTTATGTCATATCAATATAACATAAGGGTTCAACTAATAGACGTACAAAACAACGACTGACCTGATAATTGTTGCATAAATCTTTCTAAGTTGATTAAACTTCTACTTGTAGCAGTTAGAGCGAGGTACAAAATATTCAGTTATTAATGTGATAATTATTAATAAAAGCAATGAGCAATTAAAATTATATTCTTTGATTATAGTCTTTTATTGCGATATATATGATGAGATAGTTAATGTTCTTTAGTTGTGTTGCCTTCTCTTTTATATTTCACAATTAAAGGTTGAGTGTGACATCTTCCATCCTCCTTGCATTCAATTGTTTTTTTAACAATAGGCATGTAGCTTGTTTTTCTTTTCACTTGTGCATGTAACTCGTTGGTTAGTATGGATGGACATGACCTGCTCTCACTAGAAAACATGGAGAGAAAAATATAGTGACTACAAATTAGAAATAATTTATACACATTAAATTCTCAAGATCTGAGTAATAAAGGCAATATCTTGGACGTCGTGATTAAATTGCGTCTTTAATTACTCCTAAAGGCAATACTCTCATTAAATGGAGCTTGCATGTGTGTAGTGGAGAGATGTGAATAAAATAGTAATAATATATATATATATATATTATAAAAATACAAAGCAAAATTTGCGGGCACTGGAACACAATTCCCCAACAAGAAGTTGTTAGGATGAGGATGGAATTTGTTAGAGATTGGTTCTATCAATTTGTTAGAGATCTTGAAGAAGTTTTCCTAATATTTTTTTCTAGAAAAATTGAGAGGATAACTATCAACACCAAATCAAAACCAATCTCCCTAGAAAATAGGGATATCACCCAAAAGAATAGGTGGGGAGAGATGGATCGGTTTCCTTCTATGGTTCAAAACAAGTCCAACACAAATCGGATTCCCCCATCCCCTTCTATTTAAGGACACCCAAGGGAGAAGACTCACTTTTGTTTGACTACCTTGTTCTTGAAAGGTACTAAATAAATTAGGGTTAGAGCTTTGCTTGAATAGATCTTTTCAGATTTTACCATTAGTCCTAGAAATTATTTATCTTTCTACTACAATCTCTCTTGTTCTTTTATATTGTTTTCTAGATTCCATTATGGCCCATCTCTAATCTCTTGGTATTCTCGGTTAATGAGGGGACGTGATCCCGCCGCTAACCGCTCCATCGTGTCACTCATGTGTACAGGAACCGCCACCACACCAGAAACGACGGACGTCGCCATGGACACGCGGCGAGACATCAAGCCCTTCTTCCCCGCGATCAACAGCCAGCGAGGCCTTACCCACGGCTTCAACATCTGCCAGGCGGCGCCGACGCCGCTGGGGCGGGGCGCGCGAGTCGCGGCCCCGCAGCAAGCCGACTGCGTGCTGAACCGGGCCGCGTCCGAGCTGCCGGAAGACGACCAGAGTTGCGGCGGCGAGGACGTCACGAGCTGTCGCCCCGCTCCCGTCCCCGCCGCCACCGCGCGGATTAGCAGGAAGTTCTGGAGCGCCGGCGATTACGAAGCGTCCGGCGCGAAGCCCGCGCAACCGCCTCGAAGTACGCAAGAATTGCCTTTATGATATTTTTGCCTGCCGATTCTTGCTGGTTGAATTTGCTTGATTCTTACCCTGGCTTTTTGCATTCTTAATTTTTTACTCTTTTGGCAGATGCGGGGAATCGCATGTGCGTCCACCCCAAATTCCTCCACTCGAATGCAACCTCGCATAAATGGCCGTTCGGAGGTAAGCGGTTACCTGGTTGCAGTAATTTTTCTTTCTTACTTCCAAAAGAAACTGCTTGATCATTCGCTTCTTTACAATTTTGATTCGCCTACTTGCAGCCCTGGCAGAGTTACTGGATAATTCGGTCGACGAGGTATGCCAACAGCTTTCAATTGTACTTTTGGGTTGCATTTGCAGCGCATTTTAGAACTTTGTCTGACAGGAACATTTTGATTGGTGACACAGATAAAAACTGGTGCTACCAGAATCGTGGTGGATAAAATCGTTGACAAGCGGAACGGATCGCCGGCTTTACTTGTCCAAGGTTCTGATTACCCATGTTGCTGTTTTGTTTTGTTTCAGAACTAATACTGACAAACTACTTTACAATCCTATGAGATTTCTTACAAAACTGTATTTGCTACCTGTCATAAAGATGACGGTGGAGGCATGGATCCGGACTCCATGAGGTGCTGCATGAGCTTTGGGTTTTCTGATAAGCAATCAGGTTCTTCAATTGGACAATGTATGTGTCAGTCTGTCGCCAAGTTAGTTTCACACATTCTGTATCCTGTCCCCATTAGTATGTTCCGTCTAATATATATTGGCATTTGGATATTTGACAGATGGCAATGGATTCAAGACTAGCACAATGCGGCTAGGCGCAGACGCTATCGTCTTCAGTTGCTGCATGAAGAGCAGGTCTAGACTCATTTGTACTCCATTTGCTTCGATGTAGCAACTCGGTTCTCTTTTTGCCATACTTCATGTTGATTAACGCCAAACTACTTCTGGTTTCCAGCGGACCGACACAATCCATTGGTCTTCTCTCTTATACCTTCTTGGCAGAAACAGGTCAAAAGGATGTCGTAGTTCCTGTGGTATGCTATATGAACTGTTGTTTCCTTTGGCAGAGCACTGATGGAAATTGTGTTATACTATATGATGACTCTTATGACATGTTTGCTTTCGTTAGGTGGACTACAAGTACAATTTACTGAAAGGGGAAGCTATACCATATGAGCGACATGGCGCGCATCAGTTCCGCTCAAATCTTTCAGTGTTGTTAAAATGGTCCCCTTTTTCTACAGAAGAAGAGCTTATGTCTAATGTAAGTTAGATGTGCTTCCTATTGGTAGATCTGATACTATCTATATATTACACCCTTAAAAGAAGACAATAGTGTTACCTTTTTATGCAGCAGTTAGGCCTGTAAAAGGTATTTAGCTTATCACTTATTCACTATACTAATGATTTTATTTTATGTTTGAGGAACAGTTCAGTGACATTGGTCCACATGGCACAAAGATTATAGTGTTCAATTTGTGGTCTAATGACAATGGTGTTCTGGAGCTCGATTTCGACTCCAATGAGGAAGTAAGCATCAGATTCTCATATTATTTCTTTAATGACTTTGTGTAATTGCTCTGTTGTGGAAGTAGAATTCATAATTGTGAACTTCTTTACCCTTTAACCAGGATATTTTGATTAGTGGTGCGCCAAAGCCGGCAGAAACAAGTAATGCTGTCAAAAGAATGAACGAAAACCACCTGGCAAATCAACTGCGCTATTCTCTTAGGGTGAGTATCACACAGCTAATCATTTATCTTCTATACTCTTATAAAGGTTGCTGAATTAGTGTTTTGCAGGTGTACACTTCTGTCTTATATTTGCAGCTGCCCGGGTACTTCAAGATCATGCTTCGGGGACAAGAAGTTGAGCGCCACAGCATTGCATCTGACCTCATATATCGCCAATGTGTTAGTTATACACCCCAACAACTATTGGGAAAAAAGGAGGTTTGTCTTCAACACAATTGCTAAACTTATTCAGTACTCCTTTTTGTACCCACATGCTTACATCGTGGCCTCTTACATCCACTTCGCTCAATTCAGGGCGAGGTTCTTACAAGTATCGGATTCATGAACGGTGCCCCATCCATCAGTGTTCATGGCTTTAATATCTACTACAGGAATCGCCTTATATTGGTGAGCCTCTCATTCTTTCTGCATTCAGTTTCTTTGAGGATGGTCAATATAGGCATAAATATCAGAACAAGCTCAATCTGAATCACATCCTTCTTAACTTTATATTAACTGACCGTTTTCTTTAAAATAAATGCCTTTCAGCCTTTTCATCGAGTTTTGAGTTCCGCGAGTAGTAAAGGTAGAGGCATCGCGGGGGTGCTAGAGGCGAACTTTATCAAACCTACTCATGACAAGCAGGACTTTGAGAAGTCGCAGCTCTATCAGAAGCTCATCACCCGCCTGAAAGATATGACGACCGAGTACTGGTAATCCATATTTCCCTTTCTATTCCATCATCCAAGTCCACTATCCAGTATAGTTTGCTTCCGTTCTGTAGTCGTCGGTATGTAATGTTCCGCTTGCTTTCAGGGATTTGCACAGTCACCTGATTGGATACCAGAAAAAGCCCCGTGCATCTTCTTCTGTTTTGGCCGCCCCTCCTGCAATGCTTCCAGGGCAACACACCGTCGCTGAACCATCCGGGAGCAATGCGGCTTCTTCTGTTCTCTCGGTGGTTCCCGGGAGAAGACCTGGCACCAGCGATAACCCCGCGAGTGTTGCTCCGATCGCTTTTGCTCCTCCTCATCTCTCGGTACCTGCCGGAACCAGAGCGCCCACACCCTACAGCATGCCAGGCGCGCAGATTGTACAAACCGGTGCGACAAGTTCACATCCTATGGCACCTGGCACTGATTTAACAGAGACAAGGAAAAGGAAAAACGAGGATGTGGTTGAGGTGGATCCATGCAAGAGGCAGGCTGCACACAGTTTGGTGGGCTATAATCAGGTTAGTAGTCTATGCTGCATTGTTACTGCCTTAGTGCACCCTGTATTCCATACTCATTTTCAAACCGATAATCTGAGCTTTGTATTGAAGAGCTGCTGCCTTTCCATGCCACAGGTATCCCAATACATGACAGAACGAGATTTCAACGAGTTTAAATTCTTGAAGCAAGAGAATGAGCAGCTCCGCGAAGAGTAAGTCGTCTGACAACAACTTTGCCTCCGTTTTAACGAACGCTAGTAGTTTTGGGCCTGCATTTGAAGAGATCTGATTTTGTTTTGCTTGTAATAGGTGCATGGAATTCGAGATGGCCGAGAAGGAGCTTCTGCTCAAGGTAATTTTGGTCGCGTTACTGATGATCATCAAACTGCATTTTGCTTGTTTTATTGACGGAACTTTTTCTTGTGTATGTCCAGGAAGAGAAGTTGAGGCTCGAAATCCAGCAGGCGGAGGCACAATACAAGAGTATACTGAACGAGTACCTTTCGGCCACTCCCGTGAGGACACTGAGACGATGATAAGACGGACGGTCGCTGGCCTTGGCTTTCTTCACAAACGGGGACATCGGACGCAACATGCCGGAGAGTCGGACGTGCAATGGCCAATGGCGAGCTTGAGAAGTGTTGGGGCGAATCGAATTTGCCCGTTAAGATAGGTCGGCCGGCGTTTCATCTCTCCTGTTTGTAGTTTGCCGACTGCAGTGGTGTAATGTGTACCCGTGTATACCGTATGCATTCAGGTCATTTTATTGAATTGAGTCGGATGGAGTAAAACGCGTAGGGAGTGGACCGAGAATTAAGCTGTCCCTAGCATCTCAAAATGATTAGGAGTCAACTGATGAGAAACTTCTTAATTCTTGGAGGGGTGATGTCATCTGCAAATTCGTACTGCATGTACCCATAGTGAACAATTATTTTGTATCGCGTGGAAAATTGAGCTATCTGAAACAATGGTTTCTCATTTGCACATAATTGCAACCTATTTGCGACTCAAGACCAACACCAATCTCAACATGAATGATGGATATAGGACGCGTTTGGTAGGTTACATAGGATTTAGCATTGCGAGGCCAGTCCCGCGGTTGGCACTGCTATACAGCCAAAAGCCACCTTCTGCAGGTGTTTGATAGGCTGCATTGAGATCTTTTGCACGAGGACAACAACAAATGTCTGTTTTTAGGTTAGATGCACTGAATTGGTGGTCACGTTAACATACACACGTAAACAGTCCTTAGCATCGATATGTTCTTCGTGTGGCTGCACGGACGATAGAGGGTCTACCACAACTAAATAGTCATTAGCATCAACAGGAAAATGATTGGCCTCCCCCGAGGGATCCATCCTCCCGATCCCCCGTGTCTTTGTCCCGCACAGCACGGGTGGGCCCTGCCCATGTTCCATCTTCCTGGTTGCCTTATCCTTTACAGAGATGAAAAAAATCCCCACGCGCATCTCTTTACCGCCCCAGCTCGCTCGGCCACACCGGCCATCGGCCTCACTGCTGCTGGTCGCCGGAGATAGAGCTCTCACTCGCCCACCGCGCCCGCATGCTCCAGCTCGCCCGACGTCGTCTTGCTCCTCCGCCGGCGAGCGGCGCTCCGCTGCTCCATCTAGCCCGTAGGATGGCGTCGAGGACTACGGACTCGCCACTGGCATGGGCCTCATCGTCCCCACCGCTCCCCTCTCTCCTACCTTCGGCGAGGAGAGGTGGCTGACACCGTCCCGTCCCGTCCTATTCCGTGCCGCCGCTCACCTCTGCTAAACATGATGGCCGCCGCTGCTACACGCGTCGGGTTCCGCTGCTACATGCGAGCCTTCGCAGCTACACGCTCCGGGTCGGCCGCCGCTGCTGCTACACGCGGCCGAGGCCATTGCTACACATGCCGAGCTCTTCTGCTACATGCGCATGGCGTCGTTGCTACATGCTACAATCGTGTAGCATGGCGTCGAGGAAAGTCTCGGCGAGTCTCCGCTAAAGTCAGATTTGCTATATTAGCATAATTTTTTTGCTACACATGTCGAGCTCTTCTGCTACATGTGCATGCCGTCGTTGCTACATGCTACAAACATGGCGCCGAGGAAAGTCTCTGGCGAAGTCAGATTTGCTACATTACCATAAATTTTTTGCTACAAGGTCGTCGGCGAGGTCTCAGCGAAATCTCCGACGAGGTCCGGTCTTTTTTCTATTTTTTGGGCCGAACAGTTTTCTGCTACATGTAGCAAAAGTGGATATGTTTATAGCAAAATCGGGATTTTAAAGCTTTTTTAAACACGTGTCAGCAGGGAAATCTGGAGGATTTTAGAGAACTAGTAATCAAGCACGTGCGCATGCACGTTTTTTTCCAAGATAGATGGCAATATAACAAGATTCATGTTACCGGATAATATGAGCCATAACTAAAAAAAATATTTTATTAGGATTTTCCAATGAGGCTTAACCTTTTAAACATTCCTATGGTAATATTTATAGTTGCTGAAAAGTATATCTAGATTATAATAAGCCAAGTATAAGGAAAATTAAATATGTATGCCATAGGACTGCAGTGTAACACATAATATTCTATTTCATAAACGGACTTACCAAGAGTGATTGAAAATTGAATCCTATCTTCTATGGCGAAAGCCTTCCCCGCATATTGTCGGCTCCGCTTTTTGTCAGGTTACAACATCTCAGCATTGTAAAATAACATCAGAACCACTTGTGATGTTTTTTTCCAAAAAGTAAAATAACAATACAACAAAAACCCATAGAGAAAAAACATTTGACAACATAAGGTTGCTCGTTGAAAGCGCATTATAATCATGCAATACAACTATTGGTCGAAAATCTGAAAACTAAAATGCTAAAAATCACACAGATCAGTAGATCACCTAGATAACCTCCCTCATGGTCACGAGCCTCCACCGAAAAACCAACACGGCGAGCCCTCTACTGCCGGCGGCACCGGCTACTTACACTTACAGTTGCACTTCTGCCCAAGCGCCTACCACCTCTTCCCCTGGTCCATTTCCACGGCCACGATGCTGCGTAGTGGCCGAGATCTAGCTGCGGGGCAGCTCCTGATAGTAGAGAAATAAGCATGCTAATATCCACTCCTGCTTGTCTAAAAAAACAAAGACGGCGACACTCTAAGCAGCATGTAAATAAGAATGCCTTCATAGTCTTTGTATACATCCTATACTTGCATATTTATTCAGTGCTACAGGCATAACTGAGTGGTTATAAAATTGTTTGAGCAGAATTTACAGGGAAGGGATAAGTTGAGAACAAACTAACCTCTTTGACATTTAGAGAAGTCCTAACTTTCATAAATCTCGCGGGATTTGATTTTGGCCTCTCTTTCCTGTACTATTTCATACTGTTCATCAACCTGCACCAGAAAAATCAAGGTGAACCAAAATGAAGTAATATGTAATGAACAACACATCAAATTAATCTTTACAAGCATTACACAAAGAGAAGTAAAAAGAAAATAAACAACTGATTTGCGTATATTTAAAAAATCAAATCACATTAGATTTCTTATAATAAACAACATAAATTTGAGTTATACAACAATCCGAATCTTATATGATGAATTGGATACCATGTCTTGCTTGGCGGTCCTGCAGCAAGAAAACCTGGCCATCCAAAAACTTCAAGCAAACAACTCAAGCAAATGTTGGAAGGAGACGTCATCTCTTGCGAGCAAATATTCATGTTGAGACGGAAACAAATATGATGGTCCCTGTTAATTAGCTGCACACGTTGCATCTCCCTCGAAATCAATGGAGAACCATCGGCAAAAACTGGATGCAAAACCAGCGGAATACAATACCTAAAAGTGGTAACTGTTTGCCGGCATACACCCAAACCAGCGGAATACAATACATAAAAGTGCGATGGTCTGGAGGCGACATCAAGGAGGCCTCTCCTCATGGCGTGCAGGCGGGGCAGCGACGACCGCGTGTCGGCGGGGGGCGGCGGCATAGGCAACGACGGTGGATTCCACGACGGCTTCCGCGAGGCGACGGTGGATTCCGTGGTGGCGTCCGCGAGGCGACGCCCGCGTCTCATAAGGGGAGGAGGCGGTGGCTTCCGCCGTGGCAGCGGCGGTGGATTTCGCCGCGACCTCTAGGGCGTCCTCTCGTCCAGCGTGCAAGCGTCGCCTCTCTTCCTGGCGGGGGACGCGGGGGCGGCGATGGCCGGGTCTCGGCAGGGCGGAGGCGGGGGTGTTGGCTCGCGCAGGGGCGGTGACGAGGGCGGTGGCTTCATAGATTATAACTACTGCGATGGTCTGGGTGTGGGGTGTCAAACAGTTCGTGCGTTGATAAGAAAAAAAAAAGGCTCGCGGGATTGTCCGCTCCAGTACCGTGATGAGCTGATAAAGACGGGGCAATTGTTATCCATCAGATAATCACATCGTACGAGCACACTGTGTTGGATTTGACCCCCTGGATCGTTTTATATTAGTTTAGGTAGATAGATTTAGATTATCACCGGAGGACGCGTAGTACTGTCCGTGTCAATATGTTTTTGTTCGTGGGCTGTTGCTAATGAAAAGACCGGCCTGTCGGGCTTTTTTCGGCCGGGACGGCTGCCCACGCCCAGCTAACTGCAATATTGTAAGAAATCGAAAGTAGAAAGCGATGGAAAGAATCAACCAACTTTATTTATCAGGATCGAATCCTTATATAGTATACATTAGGGACGCCTCCAAAGGACGCGCTGATTACAATGTCGATTTTGGAGGCGACGCTCCAGGTTGTAACCGCCTAAGGCGGTTCCCACGTACGTGGGATTACAAGTGTGAACTAAGCGGGAATTATTCCTTAATTAATGATTATTAATTATTCATAACACTCCCCCTAATCACCGCTTCACTACATAAGGATCCTTCATCTTGATTTAAGTCTCCTCCAAAAACCCCGTGGGAAAAATGTGAGGAGTATGGTAGGATATGCTGTTAAAACTCCTTCAAAAACCCTGTGGGAAAATAAGGAGAAAATGACACAGCATATAATGATTATCGCCTCTATTAACTCAATATGAAATAAATCCATAGAATCTAGAGGTTAATAAATATGTCGTTTATACCATCTTAAAAACCCCGATGGGGAAAATGGATAGTATGACATATGATCTTATGTTGATATTACCTCATTAAAAACCTTAATGAGAACCTGAATAGTAAACTCATTAAGGGAAAAATAGTATAATATGATGCTTTGAACAGGCATAATTCAGGAAGACACTCCCCCTGATTCTTGCAAATCTCGAAGCCGTCGCATACCAATTCCATGAATATATTTTTGGAATGTTGAAGTTGGCAGAGACTTCGTGAATAGGTCAGCGAGATTATCACATGACTTTACTTGCAAGATATTTATTTCCCCGCTCTTTTGGAGCTCATGAGGATAAAACAATTTAGGGGCAATATGCTTAGTGATATTGCTCTTGATGTATCCTGTTTGCATCTATGCAACACAAGCCGCATTATCCTCATAGATAATGGTAGGTGATTCGATAGAACCAATTCCACATGACTTTTGTATATGGTTTATCATTTTGCGAAGCCACACACATTCGTGTGATGCCTCATATAATGCAATTATTTCAGAATGATTGGTAGAAGTGGCAACCAGAATCTGTTTTGAAGACTTCCATGATATAGCAGTTCCACCATGTAGGAACACAAAGCCGGTCTGCAATCTGGCATTATGAGGATCAGATAAGTAGCCAGCATCAGTGTATCCAATCATACCGGAGTCCAGATTTCTCTGAAACTGAAAGTATAGGCCAAGATCCTTTGTGCCTTGGAGATATCGAAAGACATTCTTGACTCCCGACCAATGGAGTTTGGTGGGAGCTGCGCTGTGTCTAGCAAGTAGATTCATTGCAAATGCGAGGTCAGGTCTCGTACAATTTGCAAGATACATAAGCGCTCCAATAGCACTGAGATATGGAACCTCGGGTCCCAACATCTCTTCTCCATCATCCCTTGGCCTGAAAGGATCTTTCCCTACGTCTAGAGAACGAACCACCATGGGAGTTTTAGATGGATAGGATTTGTCCATATTGAATTTCTCCAATATTTTCTGGATATAGGCAGCTTGGTGTACCATTATTCCTGAGGGAAGGTGCTCGAGTTGGAGACCCAAGCAAAATTTGGTTTGACCCAAATCCTTCATCTCAAATTCTGTCTTTAGATGATTGCGTGCTTCATTAATATCTTGTGTGTTGCCAATGATGTTGAGATCATCGACATACACTAAAATGATGCAAAATCCTAAAGAGGACTTCTTAATGAAGACACATGGGCAGTCATCACTATTGGAGTAACCCTTCTGAAGAAGGAACTTGCTAAGTCGGTTGTACGACATCCGTCCCGACTGTTTCAAGCCGTATAAAGACTTGTTCAGTTTTACACAGTACATGTTGCGTTTAGCGCTTGCATTCGGGACAGAGACTCCATCAGGAACCTTCATGTATATGTCTGAATCTAGTGACCCGTAAAGATATGCGGTCACGACATCCATCAACTGCATAGATAGACGATTTTGCACTGCCAAAGATATAAGATATCGGAAAGTGATACCACTCATTACTGGAGAATATGTCTCATTGAAATCAATGTCGGGTCTCTGCGTGAAACCCTGTGCTACGAGCCTCGCTTTGTATCTCGCCACCTCATTATTCTCATTCCATTTCTGGAGGAAAACCCATTTGAATCCCACAGGGAAAACATTGGGAGGTGTTGGTATTGCTTCTATGAATACCTTCCTTTTATTGAGCGAAGCAAGTTCTGCTTGTATTGCTTCCTTCCATTTAGGCCAGTCGGAGCGTTTCTCACACTCAACAATAGTCCTTGGATCATGATCATTGAGAAGGGTATCAGCAATTGTAGCAGAAAAATAAGTGTCGACAATCGTAGACTTACGGTTGAATGATTCTCCAGAATCAATATAGTTGGTGGATATCTCATGCACCCTTGATGACTCTTCGTGATTTCCCAATACGCGTGAGTCTAGGTGTCCCGATGTCCCAGCCAGTGTGTGCAAGCTGGAGCTGGGTTGTGGATGTTGCCCTTCCATTGGATGTATACTACCCATAAGGTGTTCGTCAACGTTGAGCTGACTTGCATTTACCGATTTGGAGGATTTTCTCCTCTCTCTCTCTCCTTTGTTGCTTGCGAGAAGCAGGTTCCGGGTCAGAAACCGTACTACTCCCCCTCTTTTTAGGATCAGGGAGTTGAGTGGTTTTTGTTGGTACCTCCACTCTTTCTGGCGCATTTCTGGCCGGTTTCCAGGATTTTGTAACACCTTTTAGATCAGTAAATGAATCTGGCAGATTATTTGCAAGATGTTGCAAATTGATGATTTTCCGAACTTGGAGTTCGGTCTCTTGGGTACGTGGATCATAGGTTGAAATGGCGATAGCATTCCAATCAATTTTCGGGCATTCTTTCTGGTACTTGAAATCTCCCCCTAATGCCGGAAAATGTTCCTCATCAAATATGCAACCAGCGTGACGGGCTGTGAATAGATCCCCAGTAAGGGGTTCCAGGTACT
Source organism: Avena sativa (assembly GCA_916181665.1). Classification (NCBI taxonomy): domain Eukaryota; kingdom Viridiplantae; phylum Streptophyta; class Magnoliopsida; order Poales; family Poaceae; genus Avena; species Avena sativa. The sequence goes on from OV702282.1 coordinate 375,833,505, forward strand.
TAATAATGGACGGCGATTTGTACCCCACATAGATCCCTAGTTTTCTGTGTGGGCCCATGGATGTCCGCTGTGGTGGTGAGATCGGGATGTATGCAGCACATCCGAAGTTACGCAGATGGGAAATGCTAGGAGGATTTCCACGTACCAATTGCAGAGGGGAAGTACTGTGATATGCAGTAGGTCGCAATTGGATTAGGTCAGCGGTGTGTAAAACCGCGTGACCCCAACACGAAGTTGGCAAGCTGCAATTCATTAACAAAGGTCTTGCAATGAGTTTGATCCTCTTTATTAGGGACTCAGCCAAACCATTTTGAGTGTGGACATATAGAATAGAGTGCTGAACTTCAATCCCCAAGGCCATGCAATAGTCATTGAAGGCACGTGAAGAGAATTCTGCAGCATTGTCCATGCGAATTGATTTAATTCGACTTTCTGGATAATGGGCTTGTAACTTAATTACTTCCCTCATTATCTTGGCAAATACATGGTTTCGTGTGGAAAGAAGACACACATGTGACCATCATGTAGATGCGTCAATCAAAACCATGAAATACCTGAATGGTCCAGATAATGGTTGGATAGGACCACAAATATTACCTTGAATTCGTTAAAAAAACTGGAGTGGTTCAACTTGTATTTTGAGGTGTGAAGGCCTCAAAATTAGCTTCCATGTGGCATATGATGTACACACAAAGTCCGATGACTGACGGAATTTGGACTCATGCAAATTATGACCAATGGAATTGCTAGTAATCTTCCGCATCATCCCGATGCCGGGATGGCCTAGGCGATCATGCCAAGTTTGAAATGCGTCAACATTCTGAAAGATTACCTTGTAAGCAACATGTTCTACGGGCTTGATGTACGTATAGTACAGTCCGGACGACAGGGAAGAAATTTTTTCAATTACTTGCTTGCCATATCCGTTATCTTTTGTGAAGAGCAGGTACTCTTCTTTGTTGTCTTCATGGGTTTCAATGTGAAAGCCATTCTTACGGATATCTCGATAACTGATTAAGGTACGCGACGAATCGGGATACAACAAGGCATCCTCAATTCTCACTTGTGTACCGTTTGGGAGGGTAAATATGGCACGTCCAGTGCCAACAATTACCGTATCGCGTCTAGCGGTAGTCAAAATATCTCCATTCATCTTTTTCAGAGTCTGAAAATATTTCAACTCCCTAAGTATAGAGTTTGTGGTAGCACTGTCCACAAGGCATAATTCCTCTTCCATCGGATTGTCCCCGTAGAGAGCTATATATAAAAATGAAGAATTTTCAATAAGAAAACCTTATTTAGATACATATAATACAATCTTTATTATATCAAAGTGCTGATACAATATACATGACAACAACAATACTTATGTTCTTATTAAAACATCACAAATGGACATAAAATAAAGTGATCACTAAGGAGATAGTGGGACTAGTCGAAGTCTCCAAACACGTCGTTTGAGGCGTACTCAATCATCATGTTCTCCGTGCTCATAGGGTCCTCGGGCTGCTGGAGAGTCATGGTGTTGCTAGGTCCAGGAGGAGCATCTTGCGAACAACCAGCTCCATTGGTGCCATCTGGATGAAGGTTGAAATTGGCTTCAAACCTTTTACCTTAAGGTGCCTTGCGTCCTTGGGATTGCTGGTAGAGGATTGCCAGATGCTTTGGGGTCTTGCACTTGTTAGTAGGATGCGTGTAGCATCCACACTTGTCACAAAGCCTAGTTTTGTCATACTTTGGCTTTGCGGTGCCTTTCCCACGGTCCGAGTTTCGAGGCTTCCTGTTCCGGTTGCGCTTACGCTTACCCTTGAAGTTTGGTTGGTTACCGTTGAAGGCACCACCAAACTTTCTTCCGTTCGTAACATTCATATGAACTTCCGGCAAAGGTTGGGAACCAACCGGACGCTGAGAGCCATTCTTAGCAAGAAGCTCATCATACTTTTCAGCCTGAAGTAGGATATGAATAAGGTCTGAATAGACCTGGTAGTCGCGAGCGCGGTATTGCTGCTGGAGGAGCCTTTCAGATAGGAGCATAGTGGATAGAGTTTTTTTCTATCTTTTCCGCATCAGTAGGTTCCTTCTCGCAAAAGCGCAGCTTGGAACTTATCTTATGAACCTCATGATTGTAATCCCCAACGGACTTGAAGTCCTGGAATCGAAGATGAGTCCAATCATGAAGTGCTTCGGGCAGGACAACTGCCTTCTGCTTTTCATACCTCGTCTTGAGGGCCTGAAACAAAGTAAATGGGGATTCCTCCTCCAAATACTCGGACTTAAGATCCGGGTGAATATGGTGCCTTATAATGTACAAGGCAGCATATTTCTGCTCTTCTCTCAGCGGTGCGGCTCCAGCCGGAAGGGGGTCATCTGGGTTCTGGATGGCACGCACTATCCCACGGGACGCAAGAGCAATCTTGATGTCCATGGCCCATGTAGGGTAGTTGTGGCCATTAAGCTCGAGTGAATCGAACTCTTTTCCAGCCATCGGTTACCTACATGGTAAACCAGAGAATATTAATCTACGTTCGGTAAATTAAAATCCATCATGGTCATGTTGTAATGAACTATGCAAAATTAATGATGACTTCAAGAAATGGGCTTGAAATCATTAGTGTGGACTTCAAATTGTTAAGTATGACACATTGTAGATAATCTCCAAAGAATATTCGGAGTCCGTCTCGCAGCACTAGAGAGTATAATCTGATGAAATCAGTAGATACTCATACTTCTAATGCATTATGTCATAACTTAATAAAATGTTTGGGAGAGCACATTGTTAAGCAATCATAATGTCAAATATGACAAAATGTAGGCTTTAAAACAGTAGCGGTGATAATCTGCAGTGCAGTAGATCTAGCCACTACCTTGTGTTCCCGAAACATCAATATGAAGAAATCACTTTGAATTTTGCATACCAATTCGTGCTCGTCTCGAGTCAAAATGACTCAATTAAGACGATGAATTGATCTATTTGCAAGAAATTGAAAAACTCAATTGCAAACGGTAGACGTAATATATCTCAACATGTGTATACACGAAAATATATTACATCACATATTGTCTAGAATACGTATAGTACTCGATAGATAAACAGTACTAAAAGAAAAGTTGTACTGAAATTTAACGGTCTAAGACAGAGAAAAATTCACTGCTAACATGCTGAAATTAGCCAATCTAATTAGATGAAGTAAGCCGCACACATGGTGGGTCTGGCCGTCTGGGGTTCAACCCAATATAATATCTCTGTCCCTGTTCTGTACGAGGGGATAAGAAACCAACGATTCCAAATCCTCCATCGAGCGAACGGGCGCTGTCTTCTTCCTCTAGAAACTGCCTTACCACACGCACCAGTCGCTGCCGCACGGGCAGGTTTCACCGGCGGCCGGAGCTGCTCCTGCCGCGGGCCTCCTCATCGGAGGAGTTACTGGGTAGGGCGGGCGTTGGCGCGACGCCGTCTGCGCGGCCGTTCGGCGGCTCGAGCGCGGCCGGACTCCAAGTCTCCAAGCGACGCCCGCGGCTGCTTGACAGAGAGGCGGACGCCGGGCTAGACAGAGGTAGGCCAAGAGCCGCCAGGCGACGGCGAACGTATGCGCGTGGGGAAAACAGAGTGGACACGAGGGTCGGGGACGGTAGCCGCGTCGGAGCGACGACATCGATGGTTGCGGCGTGGGAGAAGCTGTCCACGCCGGAGCCAAAGTCGAAGGAGGAGGCTCCGGTCGGCGTCGAGACGTAGGCGAGCGCGTCGTTCGCGCGGACCTGCACGCGAGGCGCGTCCGGGAGGCGCGACACCGATGACGGCAACCCTAGGGGCGGCGCGTCGGCTCTGATTTGGACGGCCATGGGAGTCGGGAGCGGAACCCTTGACGTGATGCTGTCGGCCTCGAGCAATGGTGCAGCCAGACTAGCGCGAAGCCGGTTGGGCACCGCCGGCGTGACCTGCTGGTGGCGGCAAGGGCCGCGGTAGCCACGACGGGTTCCTCCACCGTGGCGGCAACCAATGAACCGACGGAGGTCACGCAGTATGAAGTGAAGACGACGGCGACCGCCGGCACCATGGTAGCAGTGACGGGCAAGACGGCGGCGGCCATCATCCCGAAGCAGACGAAGGTACAACGCTTGAAGTCCGCGAGGCATGATTTTCTCCCTTTTTGCCTTTGAACTCTCGTCGATGTTGTTGATAGAGTCTATGTGCTGATAACGTGTAAGAAATCGAAAGTAGAAAGCGATGGAAAGAATCAACCAACTTTATTGATCAGGATCGAATCCTTATATAGTATACATTAGGGACGTCTCTAAAGGACGCGCCGATTACATGTCGGTTTTGAAGGCGACGCTCCAGGTTGTAAATGCATAAGGCGGTTTTCACGTACATTGCATTACATGTGTGGACTAAGCGGAAATTAATCTTTAATTAATGATTATTAATTATTCATAACAAATATGACCTTGTCACCTGGTGCATACCGATCACCCATTCACGCTCGACACGCGGGGCACCACGGTTTCCGACGCATCGCACCCTTCCCCGATTTGGGACCACCACAGATCGACCGTGCGTGCCTTCCTCACCTCATCCCCTACTACCGCCGCCCGGCGAGTCCCCACACTCCCGAATCCCCCGATGGAGCTGGCGACGCAGGACCTCGCGGCGCTGGGCGCCGGCGACGTCATCCGCCTCTCCGCCAAGATCCCGCGCGCCGCGCCGCGCACCTTCGCGCTGCTCGCCGCCTGCCTCGTCTTCCCGCTCTCATTCGCCGTGCTCGCCCACTCCCTCTTCACCCACCCCATCCTCCGTCGCCTCAAGACCTCCGACTACACCGCCGACGCGGCCCAGTGGATCGCCCTCTTCGGCTACCAGTTCCTCTACCTCATCTTCCTCTTCACCTTCTCCCTCCTCTCCACCGCCGCCGCCGTCTTCACCGTCGCCTCCCTCTACGCCGCCAAGCCCGCCTCCATCGCCTCCTCCCTCTCCGCCCTCCCCACGATCCTCCCACGCCTCCTCAGGACCTTCCTCTGGGTCTCGCTCCTCATGTTCGCCTACAACACCGTCTTCGTCATCGCCCTCATCTTTCTCATCATCGTCTTCGTCCCCTCCCCGACCACCCCGCCCTCCCTCATTTTCCTCATCGCCCTCCTCCTCCTCGTCTTCGTCTTCCTCGCCATCCACGTCTACATCTCCGCGCTGTGGCACCTCGCCAGCGTCATCTCCGTGCTCGAGCCGATCTGCGGCCTCGCCGCCATGTCAAAAAGCAGGCAGCTTCTTCAAGGCCGCACCGGCACGGCCGCCGTGCTCGTCGTCTCCTATTTTGCCGCCTGCGGCCTCACCGCCAGCATGTTCTATTCCGGCGTCGTCAAGGGCCGAGGCGAGGAAGGCAGCTTTGGCCTCAGCGTGCCTGGCAAGATACTTGTGGGCGCTCTAATGGTCTCTGTTCTCGTCATTGTCAATCTCTTGGGTCTGCTCGTGCAGAGCGTCTTCTACTACGCCTGCAAGGCCTTCCACAACCAGCAGATCGATAGGACCCAGCTGTACGTGCACCTTGGTGACTACCTTGGCGAGTATGTGTCGCTCAAGCTCAGTATCCAGATGGAGAACCTGTGAGATCACAGCATTGAGGGGAGGATTTGGAACTTGCTGTAATGAATAGTATGGTGTTACTAGGATTTACTCGGTTCTCTCATTTCTACTTCCTCCGTTTTAAAATATAAAATGTTTTAAGTTAGGTTTATTAAGGAAATGTATCTAGGCTTCTTGTAGATTCATTCCAAATCTGAGTGAACCTACATAGCAAAAGAAGTCTAGATACATTTTTTTCATAAAGCTAAAACATATTACTCCCTCCATTTTAAAATATAAGATGTTTTAGATTTGTGAAGCAAATGTATCTAGACTTGTTTTAGTATATAGGTTCATTCAAACTTAGAGGTGAATCTACACACTAAAAGAAGTCTAGATTCATTTCCTTCACAAATCTAAAACATCTTATATTTTGAAACGGAGGGAGTATATTTTAAAACGGAGAAAGTAGTTTATTCAACTCGAACTAATGCTCCTTCCATATTAGTTTTGGCTGATTTCATATAAATCAGTAACAACTAAGATATGGAACATTAGAAGTAATAATGGGCGGTATGGAACTGAAGTTATCTTTATTTTGCAAAATCTTGTTCTTGTTTGCCTTTAATCTCTTTGTTCCGTGTCCCATGATTTGTGATTTAGTGGTATAAGAATGGATGTTAGTTCTTTATTCTAATTTAAGAGCACAAAGAGAGGATTTGTGGCTTCCGGTTTGAATTTTTTGTAAATGGTAGTTTAAATATTCAAAAAAATCCTTCTTTTAAAGAGTAATATTTTCGGTAGAAAAATTTAAATTCGTGGATATACTCTATCAGCTTGCAAAAACGTCTTATATTTTGCAACAGATAGACTACAAAGTAATTAAAAAGTCCTATTTTATGTGGCCTAAAATTCAAGTCTTTTTCAATGAAACTCGTGGCATTAATGCTATATGTGTAAAATTAATTGTATAAATAAATATATATTTAGTATTTATTGGTACACATAAATAACGTTTCCAAGTTTTGAAAAAAAATAAGAGCACTAAAGCTCATGTGCAACTAGTAATTTTCAGACGAGCACAGTGTTACTGGGATTTGTTCAGTGCTCACTGAGGATTTCTTGATATTTGAGGCACATATGGAAATTGTAGAACAAAAAAAAAGAATATCACCATCTCCAGGGAAACAAAGAGAGATGTCGCTGGGGAAGAGTGAGAGGATGAGGACGGGGAGAGGCTCGAGGCGGTCTTATCACCATCTCTAGGGCGGTGGGGTGGGCATCTTGGCGCATCGGCGCGGTGGACGGCGCCGGGCGTGCCAGCGAGATGCTTCTCTCTATCGTGAGGAAGAAGAAAGAACAAACACGACGAAGGGGTAAGTGGGCCAGGAGTTGGGCTAGAGTGGGCCGTGCGGGAGATCACTGAGCGGCAGGGAAGAGAGGGAAGAAGAGATGGGTCGGCCTGGCTGCTCTGGTTTTGTTTTTATTTTCCATTCTTTTCTCCTTTTTCTTTTCTCACTTTCCCCATTTGAAAATTGTTTTAGAACATTTCAGAAATGCCAGGGTTTTGTAAATTAGTTGGAAACATTATAGGTGCCCCGGTTACTGTTTGGGATCCACACCTTTTGTACTTTTCAAAATATTTAAAACCATTTGAATGTATTTGAGAGGAAGAGGGAAATTAGGGTTTAGGGTTTTGCATTCATTCTTCTTTGAATTTAGTATTAACAAAATAGATGATGCTTATGCAATGCACACCAAACCCTAATTACCTTTAACTAAAACTAGGTTTGGCTTGTATGCATTGCTAGAGCTTATATATGTGTCCTGCTTAGTCATGCTTATCTATTAGTGTTGTTCATCCAGATGATGTATCAGAGGCAGATAATTTAGTATGACAGAAGATCTACATATACTAATGAGGTGAGATCAATGGTAAAGGTTAAACATGCTAAGGCTTGTATGGGAGGCCAAAGTGGGATGTGGTTTTTGCAGTCCCATGCTCGCCACCCCTAGGAAACCAGAAGTTCTTGCCTTCGGAACCAAGAAAAGCGTACAACCATACGGGCCTTGGAAAACCTCACGAGTAACTAACTTTCCTAGTAGATTCCATGAGTCACATGGTTCGGGCTTTCCATTTTGCATACGCATTGAAAACGTTTTCAAAAGGAGGAGGGGAAGGAGGTGCACCAGAACAAGTAGGAAAGCGTGGACCAGGGTTGCTTGGGGCCGATGGAGCCTCTGGTGAACCAACCTTGCCTTACATCTCTAGGGGCCGGCTTTGGGGTTTGACCCGTTATGGCGGAACCATCCTTAGGGCGTGACTCATGGTCTCGATGAAAGCAAGATAAAGGTCGTGTCCAACCACCCTCTACCGGCCTTCAAGGAAGAGGGCTAATCTTAAGTGGCACTAAGAGTCGGTTGGTACGTGTGCCTCATGGTCATATGCTCTAAATGTTATGAGCATATACTAGAGTGACTCTGACGAGGATTCGACTCGTCAATGCCCATTGTTATGGGCTTGGGTTTTGGAGAAGGAGGGGACGCTGGAGATCACGGAATGGCTAGCAAACAAGAAACACGGGACACGATATTTACCTAGGTTCGGGCCCCCGAAGGGAAACCTTACTCCTGCTTGTCTGCTCTTAATTGATGGCGAAGCCAAAAATTATAGGGGGTGCGCAGATGATATCTGGTGGTGTGTATGCTAGGATTATGCGTTGTCCTCCTCGTCACGCCCTCCTGGCCTTTATATAGACAGGCCAGGTCCCGGTGGTAGGTCGAGTCGGTTACAAGTTAGGGTTTCTCCCTTTGAATTTCTATCTAAAGCTAGTCGTGTTCTTCAAGGAGTCGAATCCTTCTTGGGATTGGGACACCCGAAATCCTCTTGGGCTTCACCATCAGGGGTACATAGTTTCATGGGCTTCTCCTAGGCCAAACCTGGTAGGCTAATATTAGGCACCCGTAGGGAAACACCTATGTCAGTAGCCCCCGAGTGTTTAGTCGAATCATAGATTTGGCTAGAGACTTTTAAGTCTTCGAGTGCTTTCACCCGAACATGCTTCGAGTCAAGTTATCGGTTCATAGGGATAGTTGATATGCATACCTGACTCTCCTGACAGATCAGGGTCAGTTAACTGCCTTTGGGAAAAACAACACTATCTTCTCATACTCGAGTCCCGGGACTCGAATCCGGATTGCTGGTGCAATTCAAATCAGGCCACAGTGGTCTTACATGAGTCGAATTCTAGTGTTTCAAGTTATGTACCCAATGTGTCTGTTAGGATTTTTCATCATGCCTATTGACACGGAAAACTACTGGGCAGAGCATAGTCGGGTGCGTTAACATGCCATCAGACTATGTCTGTAGGTCTTATCTTTGTATCGTAGATGCAACATCCGAATGGTTATCGTCACAGAGATGTTTCGGGTGGCCAAGGAGACATTATCTCTCTTAGCATAAATTTTGGGCGGAGTCACCAATTTTGTCGGTTATGCGTCAATTTTCGTGATGTAATAATTTGCAAAGGATCGTAATCAATTGATTCATAGGGTGCGCGACCAGCGCTCTCTATGGGAGTAGCCCCCGAGTGTCTGTTCGAGTCATAGTCTCAAGCGGAGACTTCAATCTTGCGAATGATTTTAATGACCCGAATCAACTGACGCTCCCTATGGGAGTATCCCCCCGAGTCCGTAATCGATTCCTGGACTCGGAGTAGGAGTCGAGGCGTAATCGTGTTCAAATTTTCTTCAAATGTCTCAGGGACCTACCAATTCTTCAGGTGCGTGACCAGCGCTCCTAATAGGAGTAGCCTCGAGTATTTGGTCGAGTCATAGACTCGAGTAAGTACTTTGTCCTGACTCGAACGTTTGGAGCCGTTGTAGGACCTATGCTTTCACGACTAATGACATCATTACTGACAATGGGTGAGCTCAACCGTCTATGGCGGCAGCGTTGATGGGACTAGACGGTCATGGTCCCACATCCTGACTAGGATTTGACCAGTCATGCGTCGTTTACGCAAATTTAACTGCGTATCCTCGATTTCCGCGTGTAGTGGAGGGTGTGCTCGTGACGGTTCAGGCGATAGCCGCCACTTCTGCATTGGGATGTATGAAGCGTGTTCAGTTTCAGCAGATCAACGACCGTGTGTCATCTTCTTCCTCGTTTAATACCGCCAGGGGCCCTAGTAAAATTTCCCCTTCCTCTTTGCTTTTTCACTTCGTTTCCTTGTTCTTCTTGCTTCCACCATTTCTTAAGCCCATCGTTCCTCCTTGCACTGGAACTCCGTGTGTTTCCTTCTTCCATCATCAGAGCGCAACATAAAGCGCATCACATCAAGAAGATGGGAAAGACAAAGAAGGTCGCTGGACCAGGAACGAGGGCTGTCTGTGCCGCCAAGAAGACCACCGCGGGTCGCGTAATCAATGGCAGTTGGCGGCGATCGACAATGATAGAGGCGGACTTGTGGTATCTACATGAAGCCCATCTGATCTCTCAGGATAAGGGCGACGCCAAGATTCCTGGTGTGGAGTTAACCCCCGATCCACCTGCCGGTTTTCGCGTGATGTTTCTTGTCTTTGTCTTTCAGGGCCTTTCCCTTCCCACCCACGATTTTGTTCGTGGGATTCTCTTTATCTACGGGCTTCAACTGCATCAGTTGTCGCCCGATTCCATTCTCCACATCGCCTGTTTCATCACCCTCTGCGAGTGGAGGTTTTTAACATGCGGCCCGAATGACTTGGTTATACCCTACGGGTACACAATCTTAGCATACCTAGTCCAGCCCAAAGAAGGCCCACGAGAACATGCGCTAGACCATGAAGACTTTCGGGTGGCCAGGGCCCATGACACCTTCGGATCCTTGGAGAACAAGACTAGAGTAGATAGAATATTCAAAGGGGCAAACCCTAGAACCTGTAACTGACTCGATCTATGCCCGAGACCTGCCTATCTCTATATAAAGGCTAGGAGGACACGACGAGGAGGCTCTCTCACATACCACTGCATACACACCTCGACGCCAGATTGCATCTGCGCACCTTGTAACCTTCGGTTCCACCATAATCAAGAGCAGACAAGCAGGAGTAGGGTTTTCCCTCCGGGGGCCTGAACCTAGGTAAACCTCGTGTCCCCGTGTTGCTTGTTTGCTAACCGTTCCGCGATCCCCATATTCTCCAAAACCCAAGTCCATAACAATGGGCATTGACGAGATTAAACCTCGTCAATTGGCGCCGTCTGTGGGAACTGGGGGCGCTGACTGTGCGATCGTGACGGTTCCAACCAAAGCGATCTACAACTCCGCAGCGACGGAGAGTCATCTCCTCTTTGGCGCCTTCGACTTCACCGCCCACTCGCTAGCCACCCTGAAGGACTTCGAGCCCATTGGCGACAGACTCGAGATCCTGTTCGGGAGCTTCTACTTCCAGGTGGGGCAGACCGGCACTCTCCGCCTCCTAGAGCGGGTGCCCCTGCCATCAATCAGGCCCGCTTCATGGGCCCCACACCCCGTGCTATGCACATCGCCATCAACAGATGAGTCCTATGACAGCAACAACTATAACTCAGATCTGTGCGAGCCACCATCGGAGGAAGGGACCTACGGTTTCGGATCTGAAAGCTGCGGCAGCAGCGATCCAATCTACGAGCGCTACCAATGCACCATAGTCATCCAGAGTGACACAGAACACCATGCGCCTAACCCGCCACCTAACCCGCAGGGTAGAAACGACAAGAACAGAAGAAGCCAGTCCCCCCGCCCAACAGGGACGACACCGATCGGGTCATCCACCTCAACAAGGAAGGATGGGCTCAAGCACGCGAAGCCATGGCTGGCAACAAGATCCTGCCCGTGGGTGCCTCACGGGACCTACTGATGGCATACCACATGCTCCTAATCGAGGAGCACAAGAAGTAGGTGAAGATGCAAGAGGTGCTTGACAAATGCAAGCAAGCAGCCTCAGAGTCGAGCGTGTGGCGAGCTGCGCTCTCCGCCATGGGCATTGGCCCCAGCTCGCACGGCAACCATGGCAACAAGCACCGTTCTCGCACGGAGAACATGGATCCCAAGGCACGCCGCGAGGTGACTCGGGCCCTCAACGCGTCCTTCATGGAGATGGATGCTGACGGCAACATCATCCCGAAGACGCCGCAAGCTGCGATCATGGCCGCCACCGCGTACCTCGCGTCCCATCCACCTCCAGAGGGGGACCCGAAAAGGGCCATGCACAAATCCGCGCTTACCGGACTCGGACTCGTTGGAGCTGCGCTCCACGGAGAAGCTCCTGCGGAGCCAAAGAATAAGACTACGGTCAGGTTCAACCGCATCCCCACGCCCTCATCCGAGGATGAAGAGCACGAACTTTCTCGAAGGCACAAGAGCTCGCGCCATCACAACCGCGATTACGACGCTCGAAGCGAGCTCACCCAGCACAAGATCGGCAAAGCGCGCGCCAAGCGCGCATGCTCATCCGAATCCGAGGAGGATGACGATGAAGGATAACTCTGCGGAGCCCGATGCTTCAGCAGATCCGTCCGGCGGACATGGATGCCGCGAAACTTCAAGCTTCCTTCGGACACTCCGAAGTTCGACGGCACACAGGACCCGAAGGCGTGGCTCAGCGACCACCTATCGTCTGTCAAGCTATACGGAGGAAACAAGGAAACCGCCATGCAATGCCTTCAGCTGCAGCTGACAGGCGTAGCTCGGATCGGGCTCAGCGGCCTATCCTCGGGATCCATCCAAAGCTGGGAGGAACTAGCGTACAGTTTCGTCCAAAACTTTAAGGGCACCAGCAAGAGGCCAGCCTCGATCGAGGAGCTGCGGGCCTGCACCCAACGAACGGGCGAATACATTCGCTCGTACATACTGCGCTGGTCCAACACCAAGAACTCCGTGACGCACATTTCTGAGGAGAGAGCTATCGACGCCTTCAAGGACGGCATCAAACGCGAGGACTTCAAGGAAGAACTTGGGCGCGTCAATCCCAAGACACTCGACCACCTCATGGACATCGCCAACAGGTGGGCCGATGGCGAGGACTCCGTCCACTGAGCGCACTCGGAGGAGGAAGATGACTATGGCCGATGACGTGAGCGCCGTAGCAATAGAAGATCGCGCGTCTACGATGATCGCGATGGACCCAACATGGTCGCAGATGGCTACGCCGACCGACGCAACGACGACAACCGCAGCAGCGACGGATACCGCGGAAGCAACTTCCGCGATGGAGGACGCCCAATGCAGTCGTGGAAATGTTGAGGCCGTGACGACGGGCCCTCAGCATACGACAAACTGTCGGGTCCATGCACCATCCACTTCTACATCGACAAGCAGGATGGTAAGAAGAAGGCAAGCCACATGCTCAAGGACTGCCGCGAGTTCCAGAAACTCAGCGAGAGCATGGCTCAGATGAGGCAGCAAGCCCCGAACCCTGGATATGGGAATGCACCTGCACTAGGTGAGATCGCACATGGAGCTCCTCCACCACCACCTGCGGGACCTTCGAACCACCCAATCGCACCCGCGCAGAATAACGGTGGGCACAGGTACCCCGCGTGAAAGGATCGCTGATGATCCAAAAAGGGCGCCCAACGAACAGGGTGCAGAAGAAAATCACCCGCCAAATTAATCTGGCCGTGACCGCTCTGCCCGCCATCCGTGAGTACCTCAGCGGATCGGAGTCCTGCATCACGTTCAGCCATTCGGATCACCCTTGCCAGGTCCCTCGCCCAGGTCATGCTGCCCTGGTGCTCGAGGCGCAGATCGGAGGGTTCGACATGAGCCGCGTCTTCATGGACGGTGGCAGCGGCATCAATCTGATCTTCGCCAGTACCTTGGCAGCAATGCGGATCCTGCTGTGCATCCTGGAACAATCTGATACAACGTTCCACGGCATCGTCCCAGGGAAGGGCGTATTCCCCCTGGGAAAGATATGGCTCAACGTCATCTTCGTCAAGCCAGATAACTTCTGATGCGAGCGACTCGAGTTCGAAGTGGTGGACTGGCCATCACAATACCATGCCATCCTCGGGCGCGTGGCATTCAAACAATTCCTGGCTGTACCGCACTTTACGTACCTGCTACTCAAGATGACAGGACCTAGGGGCGTCATCACGGTCCACGGGAGCTTCACCCGATCGGACCACTACGACAGGGACTTCAACAGAATCTCCCAGTCATTCGGCATGCAGGAGGAGCTCGTAAGGCTCCGCGAGGTGACAGACAACGGGGCACCCCCAGTCGCAAGACAGAACGTGCCAGACATGTCCTTCGACTCCACCGTCAACACAAAGAAGGTGCAAGTCCACCCGATGGATGCCTCCAAGACGGCGCTGATCGCCAACGACCTCAGCTCCGCATAGGAAAACGCGCTCATCGAATTCCTCCGTGAGTGCTGGGAAATCTTCGCCTGGTGTCCCGCGGACATGCCAGGAGTTCCCAGGGAATTCGCCGAGCACGCACTCAACGTCTTTCCAGATGCCAAGCCCGTCAAACAGTCCATCCGACGACTATCCAAACCACGGGCCGAAGCAATCGGAGTCGAAGTCAACATACTACTCGACGCAAACTTCATCAGGGAGATCAAGGAGAGAGAGTGGCTCGCTAACACCGTAATGGTCCCCAAAAAAGACACGGACATCCTGCGTATGTGCGTGGACTTCACATCGCTAAACAAGCACTGCCCGAAGGATCACTTCCCTCTCCCTCGGATCGATCAGATCATCGATTCGACTGCAGGATGCGAGAAACTCTCCTTCCTTGATGCCTACTCAAGCTACAACCAGATCCGACTAAAGGCCGAAGATCAGGAGAAAACGGCGTTCATCACGCCGTTCGGAGTGTTCTTCAACAATACAATGCCCTTCGGGCTGCAGAACGCAGGCGCCACGTACCAACGGTGCATGCAGGCATGCCTGAAGGACCAGATCAGCCGCAACATCCAAGTCTATGTCGACGACATAGTCATCAAAACAAGGGAGGCCAAGATGCTCATCGACGATCTCCGCGAGACGTTCGATAACCTTGATCAATACAAGATCAAGCTAAACCCAGAAAAGTGCGCCTTCGGCGTCCCATCTGGTCAGCTGCTAGGCTACTTCATCTCCCAGCGACGGATCGAGGCGAACCCGAAGAAAATCCGGGCTATAATGGCCATGGAAAAGCCGAAGAACCTCAAGGGCGTCCAGCAGCTTGCCGGGCAAATCGCGGCATTAAGCAGGTTCATCAGCCGCATGGGCGAAAAATCTCTCGTTCTATCAGCTGCTGCGCAAGGCAGACAAATTCGAGTGGACGCCCGAGGCGGATGACGCATTCGAAGATCTAAAGTGGCTGCTCTCTACCTCTCCCGTCTTGGTCACGGCAAAGGAGCGCGGGCCTTTACTGTTGTACATAGCAGCCACACACCAGGTGGTAAGCACCGTACTTGTGGTCGAGCGACCCGAAGAAGGCAAGACCCACGGGGTCCAACGCCCAATATACTACCTCAACGAGGTATTGACGCCGACAAAGCAAAGGTACCCTCACTACCAGAAACTCGCCTACGGCATGTTCATGACGGCTCGTCGGCTGAGCCACTACTTCCAGGAGCATCAGGTGATGGTCGTCAACGAGGCGCCCCTGAACAGCATCCTGAACAACCCAGAGGCCATAGGACGTGTGGCTTTGTGGGGCATCGAGCTGTCACCTCTAGACATCGTCTACGAGAAGCGCCACGCGATCAAGTCTCAGGTCCTTCCGGACTTCCTCATCCACTGGATGGAACTGCAGCTACCAGACACACCGGACATGCCACAATCATGGACGATGCACTTCGACGTCTCCAAGTGCGAGGCCGGAGCAGGAGCCGGGGTCATACTGACCTCCCCGCAGAGCGACAAGATGAAGTACGTCCTCCGGATGAAATTTCGAGCCTCCAACAACGAGGCCGAGTATGAGGTCCTCATCCACGGCATGAGGATGGCCAAGATCTGCCGCGCGACACGCCTGGTCATCTACGGAGACTCGAACCTCGTCGTCCAGCAGACGATGAACGAGTGTGACGCACACGCCGCCAACACGATTGCGTACCACGCACTCTACAACGCACTCAAAGGAGACTTTGACAACTGCAAGCTTCGACACATTGGGAGAGAAAGCAACGAAGAGGCCGATAGACTCGCCAACATCGGCTCCACCTGCGCACGGGTGCCACTAGGTGTGTTCCTCGAACAGATCTGCGTGCCATCCATCAAAAGGAAATTCCCAAAGGGATCACCTGAAGAAGCAGAGCACTCGGGGGCCGCGCTACCTGACGGTCAGGAAGGACCAAAAAAACTTGACACAGAGGTCGCAGTGGTCAACCTGATGCAGGTCATGGCAGTTGAAGAAACGTGGACACGACCGTACCTCAGGTACTTGATAGATGGAGAGCTGCCCGACAGCCCGACAGATGCCCGACGCATATCTCGCCGGTCCAAGGCCTTCACCATCATCAATGGCGGGCTGTACAAGCACAGCATTTCGGGTGTACTCCAAAGGTGTGTCACCATCGGGGACGGCAAAACCATCCCCCAAGACATCCGCGAGGGCATCTGCGGCCATCATGCGGGCAGCCGCGCCCTTGTCGCCAAAGCTCTACGAGCCGGATTTTACTGGCCAACGGCCATGAACGATGCCAAGGACATCGTCCGAAGATGCAATGGGTGCCAGAGGTTCGCCGACAAACCGCACGCACTCGGATCGGAGCTTAGGACCATACCTCTGGCCTTTCGCCCAATGGGGGCTCGATATGATTGGCAAACTGCCAAGGTCCTCGAAAGGAGGTCACGTCTACCTCCTGGTAACAAATTCACCAAGTGGATTGAGGCCATGCCCATCACTAACCAAAAGGGCAAAACTGCAGTCAAGTTCTTCGAATCCATTGTCTACAGGTTCGGCGTGCCGCACAACATCATCACCGACAACAGGTCGAACTTCATATCCAAAGAATTCCAGGACTTCTGCGAAGACCTCGGAATCAACATCACATATGCCTCCGTGGCGCACCCGCAAACGAACGGGCAGGTCGAAAAGGCCAACGGCCTCGTCGGTGCTGGCATCAAAGAGCGCCTAATGATCCCACTCGAGCGACTCGCAGGAGCCTGGACACAGGAGCTACCCTCGGTCCTCTGGAGCCTGCGCACGACACCGAACAGCTCAACTGGCTACACGCCCTTCTTCATGGTGCACGGAGCCAAAGCCGTGCTACCAGCAGAAGTACGCCACAAGGCCCCACGGGTCATCGCCTACAGCAAAGCCGAATCGATGGCCGCACTCGAAGACGCCGTCGACACACTCGACGAAGCATGTGACATAGCAGCAGCTCGATCAGCGGTGTATCAATAGAGCCTCCGCAACTACCACAGCCGACGGCTGCGCCCAAGGTCCTTCGTTGAAGGAGACCTAGTCTTGCGACTCAGGCAAGAGCGACCGAAGAAATTCGAGTCACCGTGGGAAGGACCCTACATCGTCACTGAAGTCATCTCAGGTGGCGCCTATCACCTCAAGCACGTGGAGTCCGGAGTTGCATACTCCAACCCATGGAACATCGCATAATTGCGACGGTTCTACCCCTATCTACCCCTCCTTTTACTTTCAATAAGGCTATTCAGCCAAGGCTACTCAGCCGAACAATGTACCTCCTCCTTACGATATGAATAAAGCTAAGTGTCTCGCCCCAAATTTTTGTCTATTGTTCGTATTTTACTCCATGTTACAACACGCTCGGGGGCTCCCCCCACCTCACGAGTTCATCGACTCAGGATAACACGTGTACACCTGAGTAACTGACCACATCAGGCTAACGAAAAGGGCACATATACAAATAAAGCACCACGTGCTAAACAACAATAAACCTTTACAACAAGGGGCACAACACGCCCAATCGAATACATACAAATTTTACATCTATCTTTTTACAGGTCCTACCTATTCCGAAGAATCACCCGCGCACGCTGCTCAAAGAGATCTACAATTTGTTTGGCATGCTGCCTTACAACCGCATAATGTGGACGCATATCCCACTCGCCACCATCCGGCCGAAGAGGCGGCCCAGCTGCTACAGCAGCCAGATCTACATCTGGACGGTGTAACCGCACCAGAGAAAGCGTGGCCTTCACCCCTGCAACAAGATGATGCCGTACTAGCTCCCTAACATGACGCACATCTCGAAACTTCGCCAGCAGGCCCCAGAGAGTCGATGGTGCCTCATCCAGGGGAAACATCACGTGCAGAACCGACGCCAACGAGGTCTTCGCCTGACGCAGCACCCGAGACACCTGGTGAACACGATCCTGCACAGTCGCAAGGACCAAGGCACGATCGCGGTCCATCCAGAAAGAGCCGCCGACCTCCATGTCCTGCTGGGTCAAGCAATTGATCCGAAAAGCAACACACTCCTTTTCCTCCTTAGGAACAAGGTTAGCACCTGCAACAATGGCACAGTAAGATGATAGGCCAGCAGCCGCATCCGAACAAATGAGCAGCAGCTCGAAAAACTTACATTGAAGCTGTTCGGCCAGACGATGCAACTCCCCCATCAAATACTCCTCTCTGGCAGCGCCTCGCTCCATCTTCGATTTCCAAATATTGGCATGGCCGCTCACTCCAAGCATTTCTTTCTCAAGACTACGGATGCGATCATGCAGAAACGCAAGCTGTGATGCACCATCCAAAGACGGCCGCAGCTGCGGCGCAGACGAAGTGTCAGCGGGACCATCACCCGAAGGTCCCTAAGGGAAAAGAAGGCAGCGATATGAACAACCACACAAATGGACAAGGAACTCGGAGATTCATTATATGCAGCAAAAAGCCACTGCGTGGCACAAGGATTGTTCATAGACATAATTACAACAAAAGAAAGAAAAGCTATGCTACGACTACAAGGCCTAAGAAGCCGCATCCTGGGTAGCCTCGGAACCGGACTGCCTACTCTTGGACTCCCCCTGCTGCCTCAGCGCGTACTCAGCCAGCAAGTCAATCAACTTCGGCCCATAACGTTTACAACAGGCAGCATAGAGGGCGAAGGCTACCTTAGATCCGTCAGCAGCCGTTGGCATCTGGGAAGTGACCCGATGAAGATCCAGCTCCGCTCCAGACGCCAGGGCCATCGCCAGCCCGACGGATGCACCGATGCCTTTCTGCTTGCGCTTGTACGCTATAGGTGCATTGGCTGGCAGCGCATCCGCCAGTGAGTCGACATCCTCGAGGGCGACGCCTTGGGGACGAGCTCCTTGTAGAAGCGCCCAAGAACCTCCTTGGCCTTGGCGAGTGAGCCGACCACGGTACTGCAGCGGTCTTCGACCGCCGCAGTGGCATCATCCAGAGCACTTCCGTGCTCTAGAGCACCGCGGTCAAACTCGACGCCTGCAGCATCTAAACAAACGAAAGAGGCAATGTGAATAAAAGGAAATATAAGAAAAGACAAGGAAGCCAACAAGGAAAAGACGAAACCACTCACCCGAAATAGCCTTGGCAGCCGCCATCAGCTTGTCGGCTACCTCTTTCTCGCGCGAGGCTGCAGCGGTGGCGAGTTGCTCCTCGTGGTCCGTAGCCTCCTGCTGTAGGCGCTCCTTGGCCGCGGCTGCGTTGGCTAGCTCCTTCTCGAGGCGCTCCTTCGCACCAACGGCATCCTCGGCCTTCTTCTCCGCTCGCCCAAGGCTCTTTTTGAGAGCATCAAGCTCGCGTAGGGTGGTATTGTTGTCCTCTGCAAACAGCAGAACACTTATCAGATCGAAGAAAAGGAAATAGAAGAAGACGCAAAAAGCCCAACCACGTACCCTGAAGTTGTTTGAAGCTGGCCTCCAACGCCAGGTGCTGCTGCACCAGTTGGTTGACGCCTTGCACAAAAGGCTGCGAAATACACTACTTGTCAAAAGAAAGGCTCGGGGGCTACGCCCAAAGAACGAGCAAGACAGAATACACACGAAGAGAACGCTCGGGGGCTCCCCCCGAGGCAAGTACAAAAAAAAGAAAAGGCATGATCAGCAGATCACCCGAAAGATGCTCGGGGGCTCCCTCCGAGGCACAAAGAAAAAATGATTAGCAGATCATCCGAAAAGGATCGGGGGCTCCCCCTATGGCAGAAAACAAAAACACTTACGTGGTTAGATGGTGACTCCGAAGGTTCGTCTACAATCTTCTGAGGGACAACCACCCGAGCCTCCTGCGGAGAAGGGTTCGGAGCAGCGCCCTTAGAGGTGGCCACCGTATGAGGAGGAGGAGCAACTTTCGACTCCGCCACCATCTCCCGAGCACCATCGCTGAAGGAGCCATCAGAAGAGTGGCTGCAAAAGAAAACATCAGACAAGAGCAATCAAGCAAGATCAAAAGAAAGCAAAAGGCAACTGGAAAAACTTACGAGTCAAAATCGCTCAAGTCGAAGACATGCGGGGTCCTCCTGCCCTTCTTCTCTTCCTTCTTCTCTTCCTTCTTCCGCTTTGTCGGCGGGTGTGGCGCTACAGCCCGCACGGGAACAGCCGGAATAGGAGAGGAGGAGCCCCCATGATCCCCACTGTGATGCTCAAGGCACAGCGGGTTCCTAGGCGTCGGCGGAGTCGAAGCATCTGACGATTCGCTCGAACTCCGTGTCCACTTTCGAGTGTGCTCCTCGCTCGACTCAACGGCTTCTTCGGCCGGCGACCGCGCCGACGGAAGCTCAGACATGGAGTCCACTACCTCATTGTCCGGTGCATCCGGAAACAATTCGGGCAGTGGAGGCGACATGCCCGGTACCTTGAATTCCCGTGCAAAAAGAAACAAAATTTTAATACACAAACAAGTGCAAAGAAAACGCAGTCGAAAAAAGGCGCTACGCGCACGTTCCAGATCTACACCTGCGGAACCGGACGAGAGGCGGCGAATGGAGGAGTCAGCGACTTCCCTGGGATATCCTCTCCAGCCTTGTACTTCAATAGCGGACGAAAAATCCCATCGAGATCCCCCTTGGATAACTCCTCAGCCGAAACCCTAGTCGGACCACGACGACCAGAATAAAGGAACATCGGGTGCGCCCTAGACTGGAGCGGCTGCACCCGACGTTTAAGGAAGGTGCGGATGATATCCACACCATTCACTTCTTTATCCGGAATCAACTGGAGATCCTCCACCCGACGATAGAGCCCCTCTTTCTCCGCCACCTCGCCATCCAAGATCTGGTTCTTCCAGGACCTCTTTGGCTCGATTATCTGGGAGGGGTCGAAAGGAGCAAGACCAAATTTCTGTCCGGCCACTATGGAGTCGCGGATGTAAAACCACCGCCTCCGCCAGTACTGGACAGACTCAGACATAGAAAAGGAGAAGAAAAGCAAGTTGGATTTAAGGGAAATGATGCAGCCCCCAATGGGATAAACACCATCGGAGCCAGATTGCCTCTTCACGGAATAGAGCTTCCGGAAGAGGCCAAAGTGTGGCTCGATACCGAGCCAACACTCGCAGAATGTGATGAAGCAGGTGACATGAAGGAGAGAGTT
Source organism: Avena sativa (assembly GCA_916181665.1). Taxonomy (NCBI): domain Eukaryota; kingdom Viridiplantae; phylum Streptophyta; class Magnoliopsida; order Poales; family Poaceae; genus Avena; species Avena sativa. The sequence goes on from OV702282.1 coordinate 375,854,549, forward strand.
TGGGGAAAGATGATGAAGCTGGACGCCATAAAGAAAAAGCAATCCACGGAGAAAATCGTGGATTGGGAAAGAAAGGCCCCGAAGGACAAACGCGATGAACATGACCCGAAACCCAGCGGGAGGACGGGGAATTACCTCGTCGCCGGGGACTCTGACGGCCTCCCTATCCTGCGGGATAATACCCTGCTCACGGAGCTTGCGAAGGTCACCCTCACGCGTCTCTGATCGCCGCCAGCCACCATCGGTGACGCGGGTGGTGATGGAACCCTTTTTGCCGCCGGCGGCAGCACTGGTACCAACTGCAGACGCCGCAGATGCTTGAGGTCACCGATCGTCAGCACTGACGTCATCAAAAGCTATACTAGCAACGATTACAATTCTTCGGCTACACAGCTAAGAGTACTCACTCGAATCTACGATTCGACTAACTACTCGGGGGCTACTCCTATCAGAAGCACTGGCCGCGCACCCGAAAAAATCAAAGCAATACGCCATAGAACTATTCTTCGAGTCCTACGTCGAGTCTGCGACTCCACTACGGACCCGGGGGCTACTCCCATAGGGAGGATGGATTCAAGCATCCGAAAAATTTGTGTCCTATGGACCTGAAGCCAAACAACGGCCAAATTAAAGTCTCTGCTGGAGTCTGCGACTCGAATAGACACTCGGGGGCTACTCCCATAGGGAGCGCTGGTCGCGCACCCTATGAATTCTTCGACTGCGATCCTTCGGATCAGCATGCAAAAACTTTTCGGCAACTCTGCCCCAATTAACGCTAAGTGAGTAACATCCTCCTTGGCCACCCGAAACATCTCTGCGGTGATAATCATTCGGATGTTGTGTCTGCGATACAAATATAGGACCTACAGATATCATCTGATGGCCTAGCAACGCACACGACTGCGCTCTGCTATTAAAAATCCGTGCCAACAGGCACGATGAAAAATCCCGACGGACGCGTTGGGTACATCATTTAAAATTCACTGGAATTCCACTCCTGTAAGTCCTCTGCGGCCTGAGTCGAATTACGCCAGCATATGTTCCGGGTTCGAGTCGAGGGACTCGAATCTGAAGAAGATCGTGTTGTTTTGTCCTAAGATAGTTAACTGACTCTGATCTATCGGGAGAGTCAGGCACACGCATCAACAATCCCTATGCACTCAAATTATTATCTAGACATACAAAGATAGCTGCACCCAAAGGATTGAAGAGTCCTCAGCCAAATCTACAATTTGACTGAACACTCGGGGGCTACTGACATGGTTATACCCTACGGGTACACGATCTTAGCATACCTAGTCTAGCCCAAGGAAGGCCCACGAGAACATGCGCCATCCCATGAAGACTTTCGGGTGGCCAGGGCCCATGACACCTTCGGATCCTTGGAGAACAAGACTAGAGTAGATAGAATATTCAAAGGGGCAAACCCTAGAACCTGTAACCGACTCGATCTGTGACCTAGACCTGCCTATCTCTATATAAAGGCTAGGAGGGCACGACGTGGAGGTTCTCTTACATACCACCGCATACACACCTCCACGCCAGATTGCATCGGCGCACCCTGTAACCTTTAGTTCCACCATAATCAAGAGCAGACAAGCAGGAGTAGGGTTTTCCCTCCGGGGGCCTGAACCTGGGTAAACCTCGTGTCCCCGTGTTGCTTGTTTGCTAACCGTTCCGCGACCTCCAGCATCCCCATCTTCTCCAAAACCCAAGTCCATAACAATGGGCATTGACGAGATTAAACCTCGTCACCGAAAGTTGAAGCACCAAGGCAACGTGGGGTACGAGTTCGTTGGTATTGGATCAAGCAACCCATAGTTGGGTTGCCAATTTCCTAGAGGGTCTTTTTTGGCACGAATTCAAGAAATCGTTTGAACACGAGAAATCTCACTAAAGCCTGTCAAATTGGGCCCCCAGTAAATTTTTGACCATTAAGTCGTTGCCATCCTGGCTGCCATGTAGACTTGCAACATTGGTGCCCTCATCCATTCCCCGTTCTTTTTGAAGCAACCTTCTTCTTTTCTAAAGGGGCGATCTGTGGTCGCTGCCATGGCGTGAAGCTGGAAGGGAATTCCTTCAGCAGCGAGATCTGGCACTCGGTCGAACCTGATTGGCCCCACCCTCCTCCTCCCGATCCGAAGCTCGACCCATAGCACGATCGCACCCATGGCATGACACCGGGACGAGATTTCGGTCCTGTTGTCCTCCTCCAGAACCCGAGCACGTCATCGCCATGGTCGCACCCACACCAGCCATGACACCTTCCTCTCCGAACCCCAAGGCCACATCCACTTTGTTTAGCACAATGCCAACAAGTTGAAATTCCATCTAGTTTTCTTCTTGTGATTGTGGTAGATGAACATGTACCAATATATTGTTTACTAGATTTTCATTTGAAATTAGTAGCTCCGTGATGAAGAAATAGAGAGAAACTAAATGGAATGATGATGAAGACCATAGTCTGTATTTTGCATTACATCAACTTTCACTCGTTGACGAAGCATGTTACCAAGAGAGTGGAGTTCATCAGCCATTGCCAAAAATATGGGAACAAATCCATGAGCGATTCAGTGCAAATACGTGAAGAGAAGCTAGATCCATTTCATCAATCATCAATAAGTGGCACACGACTTCTGTTCTATTCTGCAATTCTGCTGTTGTGGCCAAGGAAAGAAAAGTTGGGCTTCACTGAATATCACGCGGTTAGGCATAACTTTGTATTACACACATAGTCTTAAATTGTTCTTACACAAATAAGCAAAGCAGTCTTACACAAATAAGTGTAACTGAGTCTTGACCAAAGAAGCATTTACTTCATAGAACTAGGGGGAAACTAAAGATAAAGATAAATGGTTCATCGAATATTCCAGTTGAGCACGAGGTCCCTAGAGGTGGTGATATCGTCGGAACAAACCAGAATGTTGCATTTGGCTGTCTCTCATTCTCTATTAAATTGTATGACCCCAATGATGAGCCAATGGTAGGCCCCCTCCCCCAATATGGATTCGGATCCAGGTCGGATCTGGAGTGTCAACATAATAGGTGTGTGAGTGTGCAGCAAACACATAGTCTGCCATCAACACTGGAAGTGATAGCACCTCAGCAACAACACCAGCATGTTCTTCCTGGACACCGGCAGTAGCCTTAGCAAGTATTTTGTCAGCTTCACCAGCAGCAGCATTAGCAAGTATTTCATCAGCTTCACCAGCAGCAGCATCACCAAGTATTTCGTCAGCTTCACCAGGAGCAGCAACTAGTTCTTCGTCAGCTCCACCACCACCAGCATCAGTAGCCGGGGCTGCCTGAGCAATTACAGGTTCAACAGCTCTAGGGGATCCGATGAAGAAAGGGTAGTTGATCCCAAGAAACAAAGATTGTCCCTTCAGATTGTCAAATCTGCTCCAGACCTGTTCTACTGGGTCTTTGGATGGAAATGCAGACCTCGAGAAAACATGACACTGCAGCGATGGGTATGAAGAAAGTTGTGTCAGATCCCCATATGTTCTATTGTATCACCAACATTGTTTAGTGCTCCCCTTATATGAATCCACATGAGTTCACCAACTTGGTTCCTATCGCCTCCGAGAGGTGCAAGGAACCAACGCCGTGCTCCAAGATCAGCATCTACTACTACATCTTCGATCACCGGAGCTAGAATGACGCGCGGGGCTGCGTGTGTACCTGCGTGTTACCTTCCGCCAGTAAGCAGAATTTTGAATGGGAATTTACATGCTATATGACACCATGACTCACCCTAGGTGAACGACTCCCAAACACGCACGTTGTCGCTAGGCTCAGTGATCGCGTAAATGCATTGCGGTGTGCCAGAATAGTATCTAGAGGTGAAGATGGCGTCGACATACTTCTCTGGCCGTAGATGGTCATCGCACAAGACTGTCCATTCCTTGTCATCTGGGCATCTAATGAATGTGATTGCCTTGTCGAACACCGCTAAGAGGTCGTAGTGCTAATTCTGCCACACCAGGCGAGGCTTCTGTGGGAGCTGTACCTTCAGGAGCTCAAGTTCTACCATGTTGAACCTGTAAGCGAATTCGGAGTGTGGCGGCGAGAACCCGTTGAATGCAGTAATGACGACACCCTCTAAAGATGGAAGTGTAAATCTCATCGATCTATAGACATTTTTGAGAGTCCAAGTACTCTCGTCCTAGGTTAAAAGGACCAGCCAGTCGCCATTGCCACCCACCCAGTTCTGGTCATCACCCATTTCCATCTCGTCTGCCTCCTTGATATTCACCACTACTGATTGCGACCACTTATCCAGTAGCAATAGTTTTGCATGAATATTCTGCAAAGTTTGTTGTCAGTTGGTAGAATCACCTAGCATGGATTCCATTGCTAATACAATTTGACACCTAGACCCTCGGATTAAAGTATTATATACGACGATCTCCTCAACTCTCTCCTAAATTGTGCTTGTGTCACTATGAAAATACCCAAAATATGAAGTAGGAGTAGAGCTTCCCCCAAACAAACTCCTGACGGTGATCATAAACAACTAGGGGCATAATAGTCTTAAATCGTCTAGTTTTTTTTAAAACAAAATATCACCAGAAAATTGCTCTTTCATAACAAGATTCAACAAAGCAGGTTTAATTTCAAAAAAGGTAGCATCAGGAGCAGGTGGAGCAATAGGTGTGCAAAAGAAATCATTATTGTTTGTGATAGTGAAGTCACGCAACTTGGTGTTTTGAAAACCCAAGAGGAAGGTATGATGAGCACAGCAGTAAGTTTTCCCTCAGTTATGAAACCAAGGTTATCGAACCAGTAGGAGTAAGGAAACAACTCCAAGGTGTTGCTAACAACTTGGAATCCTGCACAACACAAACTCAAGAATTTGCTCCAACTTAAAGTAAGGTTGTCAATCTCACTGGTTTGCTGAAAACAAAGGATTAAACGTATAGTGTGGAAGATAGTAGTTGCTTGTAGAAAGTAAACGGTAATAGTAGATGATGTATCAATGATAAAGATTGGACCGGGGTCCATAGTTCACTAGAGGTGTTCTCCTTAAGATAGATAACATTCTGGGTGAACAAATTATAGCGGGGCAATTGATAGATTGAGAAAGCATAACAATGCATATACTAGTCATCATGACTCCTATGATATTTGATTGGGCATTACAACAATATACATAGACCGTAATACAACTACATCTATGATTAATAATCCACCTTCAGGTTATCATCCGAACCCCCTCCAGTATTAAGTTGCAAGCAACGGATAATTGCATTAAGCAATGTGTGTAAAGTAAACAATACAATTGTTCCATGAACAAAAGATTGTTGTTTTATCCCTAGTAGCAACAACACATCTACAATCTTAGAGATTCCTATCACTTCCCCAGATTACTAGAGGCATGAACCCACTATCGATCATAAATACTCCCTCTTGGAGTTGCAAGCATCTACTTGGCCAAGATAGCTACTAGCAACGGAGAGCATGCAAGATCACAAATAACACAGACATGATAGAATCAATAATCAATCTGACATAGTATCTCAATATCCATCGGATCCCCGCAAACACAACATGTATGATTATAAATAGATGATCTTGATCATGAACGAAGCTCACAAGATCTAAAAATGATAGCACAAAGGAGGAGAAACAACCATCTAGCTACTGTATGGACCCATAGTCCAAGGGTGAACTACTCACGCATCATACCGAAGGCTGGCATGGTGATGAAGAAGGCCTCCGGGATGGTCTCTCCCCTCTAGCAGGGTGCCGGGAAGAGCTTCAGATCCCCCCGATCTAGGGACGATGGTGGCGGTGGCTATAGACCGTTTCGTGGAGATTTGATCGGGTACTTAGGGTTTTTGCCTCGGGAGACTTTTATAGGCGAAGGGGCAAGGTCTGTGGGCGCCCGAAGGGGCCACACCTAGGGCTGGCGTGCCCCCTGGCCACGCTGCCACTAGGTGTGGTCGCCTCGTGGCCCCACTTTGTTTGCCCTCCGGACTCCGTGTTCCTTCTGGTAAAATATTAACTTTGGCTTTTGTCCCATCCAATTCTGAGAATATTTCCTTACTAGCTTTTCTGAAACCAAAAACAGCAGAAAACAGGCAACTGACACTGCGACATCTCGTTAATAGGTTAGTCCCAAAAAATGTATAAAAATACCTCAAAGTGTAGACAAAACATAGCAAATTAGATACTAAACAATCATGGAGCATCAAAAAATTAAAGATACGTTTATGATGTATCAAGCATCCCCAAGCTTAACTCCTACTCGTCCGCGAGTAGGTAAGTGATAAAAAGAATAATTTTGAGGTGACATGCACCATCATAATCTTGATCAAACCATTTGTAAAGCATGAATAAATGGTATCAAAGTACTCTAAGCATGAGCATGAAAGATGTAGTTCTAACAATAGGACATAGCAACTATGTTGCAACATGAAAAGGTACAAACAAAAGTTCATGAATAATAATGCATTGTAAGACGTTTGTTTGTTTCATATATACAAAACATAGCATATGTGGTATTCAGCTTGTCCTTCAAGGAGTATAAAAACATAAATGCATAGGACACCTTCAAAGTTCATAAGGGTGACTAGATACAAATAGTTCAAGAACAAGCAATATCAACATTATGAATCAACCAGTGAGTTTTGGGACAATGCACATAGAACTAAGAATGATGACTATGCTCTCTTAATTGGTGCATAAGGATAAAAGGTGGAGACTCAATCAAAAAGTAGGAAGAAAGGCCCTTCACAGAGGGAAGGGGGATTTCAAGTTTCATAAAGATCTTCCAAAAATTATGGTACTTGTTAGCTTTTAGCTCTCATTGCCCCTATCATAAGCATCTTGAAGTGATTAAGGTTGAAGTGAAACAAATATGTAGTATATGCTTGACAAATCATAAGTTGGAAATCTCATGTCCCTTGAGTATGAGGGTCGTTCCTCATGCTAATCAACTTTAGTCACCGGTAAGTTCTTGTCATTGTAAGTATATGTGTATCATAGAGAACCGCCAACGGGGTACCCCTTGACCCATGACACAGGAGCTATCCCATATCAAAATGACAAGGCAACAGATAATGAGCATCTTAGCAATCTTCTTGTTTACCATGGGTATGGTGCTATATTTTTTCTTTTTCTCTCTATTTTTTCATATATTTTTTATGAAGATGCTTCATGGATTGCTCAGTATGGTGATGCTGCAAGTTTCCACCATGATTAGGCATGGCTTAGGCTAGCCGCCCAGGCGTTCCTCTAACACATATATAATACTCCATGGACTTACAAGCTCCCCTTTTATTTCACACCGCCGAAATCCATAAACAAAAGATCATGGTATCAACTGGGTAATATGTACAGGTGTTGAAAGTGTTCCCTATGATAGCATGGTTCTGCTAATTCCCAACTTATAAGTGCAAGCATATACAACAAAGATGACACAATGGTTCAAGCTTATTATGTGCAAGGAAGTAAAGTGTGCCATCAAGTTTGTGAGAGCTTTAATCACTAATTTTCTCATAAGAAGTTTAATTTGGAAGATAGATAAAACATGAATATACTTGGAATGGTGTAACACACCATGCATAGGAATTTATAGTGGACTCTTTGGAATAACTTGGTTTCTTGGGAGTTGGATGCATGAGTGGAGCTTACTCAGTACAAGTGGAGGCTGGCAAAAGACTGGGAACGACCAACTAAGAGAGCAATAATGGCCATAATCATGAAGAGCGACAAAACATTATCAATCAAAGCATCAAGTGGTATCACAAGTCAAAAACTAAATGATCATAGAGGCTAAGGTGACTGGTTCATAGTCATAACATGGTGTGAGCATGTGCCAAGTCAACCCAAACAAAGCATCAAAGGAGAATACCACAATATTATGCTTTTGTATGCTAAAAAACACATGATTCTTTCAAGGCACATTAAGCAATCTCAATTGTTTGGAACAAGTCATGCTACAACAATAATCACTAAGAATAAGGTCAAAGCAACATGTATCATGGCATGGTAAAATCTAAGCCACAGTCAAAACAAGCTTCCTTTTGTACCACTATAAGCATGAAACTTTCTACTCTTTTACAAACACCAATCAACTTATTTGAAACAACATGCACGAAAGCGGGGGTCCAAATACTTTATTCAAGCAAACTAAACAAAAGAAAACCAAAAACTAAAACTAAGATGCTCCAAGAATAACACAAGAGTGCATGAAACAATAAAAACGAAGTGTCTAGAAAGTGACCTGAGATTTTTATTGATGAAGAAGGGGATACCTTGGGCATCCCCAAGCTTTGACGCTTGTACCTTGTCAAATCCCAAGATTTTCCAAATCTTGTAATATGAAAAATAAATGAATAAAATAAAACTTTGTTGATTTTCAAAGTGAGAAGAAACTTTTTGAATTCAAATGGGAACCTTCAAACCTATTTTGATCAAACATATTCTAAAGGGATTTGAAAAGACAAAACATTAAAATAGGGAAAAATAAAAATATTTGGAATTACTATTTTGGATCTTTTAAATAAAAAGATTTGGTTTTCAAATGAAATAGAAGTTTTACAAATAAGGATTATTTTATAAGCCAAATTAAAAGTTGGCCAAGCTTTTGAAATAAAATATTTCTATTTGATAAAAATAGTAAAGGTTTATTTAAAATAAATTAATAAGGATTTAATATCCAAGTTTTATAAATAAAGATTTTACTATTTTAATTAACCATCAGAACTTATTTATTTAATTCAAATAAGTTTTCCAAGTATTTTATATTCTCAAATAAAACCTACTGAGTTGGTTTTGTTATTGTTTTAGAATTCAAAATGGAGTTTTGAATAAATCAAAATCTATTTTATTTAATAACAATGGTCTATTTATTTAATTAATAATTGACCCTAAAATAAAAAAAAAATTATTTTGATCTTTGGACTTTGGATTATGTTGTTAAACAGAACAAAATTCAATTGTAATGTTTGATGGAAGTTGAATTGATTTGAATACTTGAATTGTTGTTTGAAATTTCAAAACAGAAATTGATTTGGAAAAACAAAAAGATTCAGAACTGGAAAAAAATATATGAATCTGGTCGACCCAACCCAGCAGCCCAGTCTAGGCCCAACTCCAGCCCACCAACACCACCCAGCGAAACGTTTTCTACACGCAGTCTCGCACCAGCACAGAAGCTGACCGGTGGACCCTCCCCCTCACTCCCTTTCTCACTAACCAGCCGACCCCACCCTCTCCTGTTCATCGTCTACACCCGCGACCAGTTCTTCCCTGCTCCTGCCGTTGATTCCTCCGGTTTAATTCGTCTTAACGCGGCCACCATTACTCGCTTTGATCACGCAAGCTTAAACGCCCATGCCTCCTCTCCATTTCCCCTCTGTCACCCCACATTAGCACGCCCCCAGGCCGCCCTGATTCCTCTCCGAACCTCACTGCCACCGACGAACTCTTCCCTCGATTCCGGCCGTGTCCTGCCACCCCTCGCCTCCTTGACCACACTCACATACTCCCCAAGCCCTGGCGCACCTTTTCGCATCGCTATCTCACCCGCGCGAGCTCTGCAAGCTCGACAGCGTCACCCCGAGCCAGCGCTGCCGTCTGTTTCCAACTGCGGCGACGTCTCCCAGGTAAACCAGACCTCCCCTCTCTTTCCCGTGGAGACGATAATGAACGCCATGCTCTTGCGAACCTAACGGTGTCTCCCTTTCGTCCTAGGGTGCCCCCTATCCTCGCCCTCGACGACCTCCAGAGCCGCCCGAGGCCCAGCTCATCTCCGGCGAGCAATTAAGGACAGTCACGTGCGCCCCTTGCCAAGACGACTCCAGGTTGAGCTTCGGCGTCGCCCTGCGATCACTGTGAGCATCTCCCCACCTTCCTTTGCTTCCTGTATCGCCGGCACCGCCACCATCTGGCCGCTCCGCCGCCAGTAGCCACCGCAGCGCCGCCCATCTATGGCTGGCACGCTGTACACCGTTAGATGATGATCCAAGCGCCACGATAGATCCTTAGCCGAAGGGGTACGAGTGATCCTGTGCCGCACGATCTGACTTGATCCAATGCACCAGAGTAGTCGATCCGAACGAAACGTTTTTGACCAATAGGATTGCACCACGTGGCCTGTAGTTGATTTAAAAGACAGATTTGATCTATTAGATTTCCAATTTTGTAAATTGCACAACTTTTGATCCACACGTCCAAAATTTACAAACTTTATATCGTTGGAATCAGTGGAACAAGCCCTAGCCAACTATGTAATTTGTTTAGTAAATAGTATCTGTTAGATTGTTTGTTTTTGCAGAAGCATTTGTATGCTTGTTGAGATTAGAAAAATTATTCAAAAATGTTTTTGAGGTTGAAATCTTGGCAAATTAGTTTGTGGTGAACTTACTGACCCTAGGAACCAACCCATGGATTTAAAAATGGATTTTGTGAAGTTTAGGAATAAAAACTTGATTTAGCCATTTCTAGCCAAATAAAAATATTGGTTTTGTTATGAAAGTTTTTTTAGAGTAAAAACTTTGGGAAAATGATTTGGATCAAACCTACTGACCCTAAACACCAAGTTTTGAGAAACAACAACTTATTTGGTGAACAACATAAAGTTGTTGCTTTGATACAAATATTTTCCACCACATAAAATAAGGATTGGATTTAAAAATGGTTTATGGATAAAACCCTTTTGCAAATGACTTTGCCACTTTAGAAAGTGACCACTTTGAACCTTACAAAGTTTAGAGCCTAGTAGAAACCATCTTTGCAAATAAAACTAACTTATGCATGCTTGCATGCATGACTTAGTTCCTATGATTTTGTGTGTGTAAAATGTTGATTGATTATTGGTTTGGAATTCTTGTTGATATTGTGTTTTCTTGATTGATTGTAGTGAAGTTAGAAAAATGTGAGACTAGCAAGATGAAGGAGTGAACCAACATTCCCTACCAAAATAAAGTCAAGTTACACTATCATCTAAAGTCCTACTATTTTCATTAGACTTAGTGGATTTTGAAACAAGCATGAAAAGAATTTCTATACTTATGCTATGCTAAATCCTAATAGGATACCCTATACATTCCTTAGTGAAAACAATGTAGTTGTTACATGCTTAGCCATGCTATATTTTGAGAAGAGACACATGTTGAGATTTTATGAAGTTGAGAAAAGGACTTATGATTTTACATAATAAAACAAGGACTCAATGAACCACCTGGGTGGACAAGGACTTTGAGTTTTGGAGAAGGTGGCAACAAAAGGAACCATGTCTATGGTAATCTCTTTGTGTTGTGGTCCAAAGGAAAACCACCCAGGAAACTTAGAGATTGAACATGTTTCTCCAATTGTGGCTTTCGTGTGCAACCACATGCTATTTATGGCTCTGGCTTAGTCAACTACATTGGGAAGACCCATGCATTGTCTTTAGGTTACTGGACATGAGGACCTGGAATCCTACATGGGTACTGAAGACAAGCTAGCAATGGTGTATGGGAGGACCCTCTAGAAAGACTTCGTCACATTCTCAATCTGCCGGTACTCCATCTTGGTGAGCACCAATCTAGTGGCCACTGGTGGCAACAAGATGAGACTGTGACATGTGGGTAAAGTGTGCAACTTCTGCAGAAGATAATAAAATCTAAGTACTTAGCCGTGTCCCCGGTTATGGACAATACTGAGCAACTAAAGTTTGAAGCTATGGGAAATCTCGACATTCCAATTTCTAAAAGAAAACTTTCTAAGTGATAACAAAAGACTTGATGCACTTGGGGGTACCAAGGAACTCAAGAGATTTTGATGAAAACTTGATGCACTTGGGGTTACCATGGAGCTCAAGAGATTTTGATAAAAACTTGATGCACTTGGGGGTACCAAGGAGCTCAAGAGATTTTTGACAAGGACTTGAATACTTGGGGATACCAAGGAGTTCAAGGGATTTTGATAAAGAGATTTGACAAAGGAAACAAAACCATTTGAAAAGATAGGATAAATTATTGCTTTCTGCAAATGAGCCTTAAACCCTACTTAGCCAAAAATGCATGTAATGATAGGATCCACTTATATTCAACATAGTAGTGAAACTTGCCAATACAATTCAAATGTATTGACCCTTGTGGCTGTAACTTGTAATGTTGCAAGTTTGATTGATTTTAGTGAAGATTGATTGATTAGGATTACAAAGTCTACAACCAACATGTCTGCCTGTGGCACTTTGAAGATGAAGGACCCCATGTTATAGATATTCCGCTGCAATGTAATGTAATAGCCAAATGAGCTATGTAAGATGTAATAAAATTATGTTATTCCTGGTTATAAAGTTATATTATGTCCTTTGTTTCTTGGTATTACATATTAACTATGGATGCTAGCTATTGATCTAGGGACTAGCATTGTAAACACAGGGGACTCTACCTTATTTAAAGGTTGGGACCCTTACAGATGGTATCAGAGCATTGTGTTGCCTGTAGGATTTGTAAACCTAGGATTGGATAAAAACCCTTAGAAGAATAGGAGTTATGTTTGTTCAAAAACTTACTTACAAACAATCTTGTAAACTCTTTCCTCAACCATTTTGGTTTCAACTCTACATCTCTTCTATTTCAACTTGATGGAAAAACCAACCCCATGGCCAAAGACTACACCATGTACAAGGACTTCTTGAACATCTTCAACTCTAATGACTTCAAAATCTTCAAATCTAATGACTTCAACATCTTCAACTCTAATGACTTCAACATCTTCAACTCTAATGACTTCAACATCTTCAGCATATTCACCAAGGGCTTCCAACTTGGATACCACTAAGGATTACAAGTGAGACATAGAAATCTTGCTCAAGATTTAGAGACTAAGGGAATGCAAAAGTTAGAAGGAGCCCACATCACTTGAAGTATTATACCCAAGAGTTTTTTTTCTCAAGGAAACCATGATCTCATGCAAAAAGAATCAACCAAGAAGGATGGAAAGATCACAAGTGAACCATATAGATGGACCACCATATTTTAGTTAAGTCAAACACACCAACTTATGTGGTGTAACAAAAATATTTTGTTGCCTAAAAATGTGCTTGAACTTAGCTGTTTGAGTGAAAAGTTGTTTGTGATTGATTGTACCTTGTTTGTGTGAATTGTGATGTGTGTGATTAGAATTATTTCCTTAGGAAATCTTTTGCCTGTTCTAATCTTCATTCAACCCAAACAGATGACTACTCCAAGAGACTCCAACATCAAGGTTGATGACATCAACACCAACCAAGACGACAGCATGAAAGAGCTCATAGCAACCCAACACCAGTTGAACCAAGTGACAGCTCAATTCATAGCCAACACTAGTGGAGAAGATCCAACCCTGCAAGGATTTTTGGAAACTCAAGGCCAACTGATGCTTAAAGTGACTGATCAAATGATCAAAATGGAAGAAAGTTATTCCAAAAGAGTTTGTGACAACAAGGATGACAGAAATGTTATTCTAGATGGAGCCCCAGCTTGCATTATTTGTGGAGACCAGGATCATACTTCCAAGGAGCATGGAGATCAATGCCCCAACTGTGAAGAGAAACATCCTGTTGGACAATGTCCCACCTCTCAAGCTACTTGCTACCTATGTGAAGGAAACAACCATGTCCCTATCCAATGCCCCATATATTCCATTGTGGAACAAAGGAAACAAGGTGGAGTGCAACAAATGATTGCAAACCATCAAGAAGGATCCAAGTCTACCAAGAAGGTTGATGACAAAGGAAAAGGTCCACTTATACCTCCAAGCAAAACAACCCAATTCAAAGGACCAAAGAAAGGGCATGTGAAAGGCAATAGAAGACCCAGGAAGCATGTAGACATTCCTACCTACCAGATAACATATGAACAACATGAACTGGATGCACTCCTAGCTTTGGAGAAACCCAAAAAGCAAAAGAAGGACAAAAGCCAAGTGCAATGTCATAAATGTAAGGAAATGGGACACTATTCCAGTGAATGCCCAGAGAACCAGAAGAATAAGGAGATTGGCCAAGTGATGTGCAACAACTGCAAGGAGCTAGGCCATTATGTAGCAACTTGTCCACAAGAGCCACGCAAAGAACTCAAAGACATCAACTGTTTCAATTGCAAAAACCCAGGACATTATGCAAGCAACTGTCCAGAAAAGATGAAGAACAAGTTGAACAAGCCTATGGAGAATCTCAACCTTGGCCCATGAGTCAAGCATGGAAACCAAGGACACAATGCAGATGTTTTCCAGAGAAGTTTCCCCAAGATCCCTAGCAAGGGAACATGTAATTTAGTTGGAAAATTTTTAAGGGTGGTAGTACCCTAGATGATTTGAACCTACTTGTAACCTAGCCTCCCCAAATCTCGGGACGAGATTTATTTTAAGGGTGGTACCCTGTCACATCCCAAGATTTTCCAAATCTTGTAATGTGAAAAATAAATGAATAAAATAAAACTTTGTTGATTTTCAGAGTGAGAAGAAACTTTTTGAATTCAAATGGGAACCTTCAAACCTATTTTGATCAAACAAATTCTAAAGGGATTTGAAAAGACAAAACATTAAAATAGGGAAAAATAAAAATATTTGGAATTACTATTTTGGATCTTTTAAATAAAAAGATTTGGTTTTCAAATGAAATAGAAGTTTTACAAATAAGGATTATTTTATAAGCCAAATTAAAACTTGGCCAAGCTTTTGAAATAAAATATTTTTATTTGATAAAAATAGTAAAGGTTTATTTAAAATAAATTAATAAGGATTTAATATCCAAGTTTTATAAATAAAGATTTTACTATTTTAATTAACCATCAAAACTTATTTATTTAATTCAAATAAGTTTTCCAAGTATTTTATATTCTCAAATAAAACCTACTGAGTTGGTTTTGTTATTGTTTTAGAATTCAAAATGGAGTTTTGAATAAATCAAAATCTATTTGATTTAATAACAATGGTCTATTTATTTAATTAATAATTGACCCTAAAATAAAAAAATATTATTTTGATCTTTGGACTTTGGATTATGTTGTTAAACAGAACCAAATTCAATTGTAATGTTTGATGGAAGTTGAAATGATTTGAATACTTGAATTGTTGTTTGAAATTTCAAAACAGAAATTGATTTGGAAAAAGAAAAAGATTCAGAATTGGAAAAAAATATATGAATCTGGTCGACCCAACCCAGCAGCCCAGTCTAGGCCCAACTCCAGCCCACCAACACCACCCAGCGAAACTTTTTCTACACGCAGTCTCGCACCCGCAGAGAAGATGACCGGTGGACCCTCCCCCTCACTCCCTTTCTCACTGACCAACCGACCCCACCCTCTCCTGTTCATCGTCTACACCCGTGACCAGTTCTTCCCCGCTCCTGCCGTTGATTCCTCCGGTTTAATTCGTCTTAACGCGGCCATCATTACTCGCTTTGATCACGCAAGCTTAAACGCCCATGCCTCCTCTCCATTTCCCCTCTGTCACCCCACATTAGCACGCCCCCAGGCCGCCCTGATTCCTCTCCGAACCTTACTACCACCGACGAACTCTTCCCTCGATTCCGGCCGTGTCCTGCCACCGCTCGCCTCCTTGACCACACTCGCATACTCCCCAAGCCCTTGCGCACCTTTTCGCATCGCCAGCTCACCCGCGCGAGCTCTGCAAGCTCGACAGCGTCACCCCGAGCCAGCGCTGCCGTCTGTCTCCAACTGCGGCTATGTCTCCCAGGTAAACCAGACCTCCCCTCTCTTTCCCGTGGACACGATAATGATCGCCATGCTCTTACGAACCTAACGGTGTCTCCCTTTCGTCCTAGGGTGCCCCCTATCCTCGCCCTCGACGACCTCCAGAGCCGCCCGAGGCCCAGCTCATCTTCGGCGAGCAATTAAGGACAGTCACGTGCGCCCCTTGCCAAGACGACTCCACGTTGAGCTTCGGCGTCGCCCTGCGATCACTGTGAGCATCTCCCCACCTTCCTTTGCTTCCTGTATCGCCGGCACCGCCACCATCTGGCCGCTCCGCCGCCAGTAGCCACCGCAGCGCCGCCCATCTATGGCTGGCACGCTGTACACCGTTAGATGATGATCCAAGCGCCACGATAGATGCTTAGCCGAAGGGGTACGAGTGATCCTGTGCTGCACGATCTGACTTGATCCAACGCACCAGAGTAGTCGATCCAAACGAAACGTTTTTGACCAATAGGATTGCACCACGTGGCCTGTATTTGATTTAAAAGACAGATTTGATCTATTAGATTTCCAATTTTGTAAATTGCACAACTTTTGATCCACACATCCAAAATTTACAAACTTTATATCGTTGGAATCAGTGGAATAAGCCCTAGCCAACCATGTAATTTGTTGAGTAAATAGTATATGTTAGATTGTTTGTTTTTGCGGAAACATTTGTATGCTTGTTTAGATTAGAAAAATTATTCAAAAATGTTTTTGAGGTTGAAATCTTGGCAAATTAGTTTGTGGTGAACTTACTGACCCTAGGAACCAACCCATGGATTTAAAAATGGATTTTGTGAAGTTTAGGAATAAAAACTTGATTTAGCCATTTCTAGCCAAATAAAAATATTGGTTTTGTTATGAAAATGTTTTTAGAGTAAAAACTTTGGGAAAATGATTTGGATCAAACCTACTGACCCTAAACACCAATTTTTGAGAAACAACAACTTATTTGGTGAACAACATAAAGTTGTTGCTTTGATAAAAATATTTTCCACCACATAAAATAAGGATTGGATTTAAAAATGGTTTATGGACAAAAGCCTTTTGCAAATGACTTTGCCACTTTAGAAAGTCACCACTTTGAACCTTACAAAGTTTAGAGCCTAGTATAAACCATCTTTTCAAATAAAACTAACTTATGCATGCTTGCATGCATGACTTAGTTCCTATGATTTTGTGTGTGTAAAATGTTGATTGATTATTGGTTTGGAATGCTTGTTGATATTGTGTTTGCTTGATTGATTGTAGTGAAGTTAGAAAAGTGTGAGACTAGAAAGATCAAGGAGTGAACCAACATTCCCTACCAAAAGAAAGGTAAGTTACACTATCATCTAAAGTCCTACTATTTTCATTATACTTAGTGGATTTTGAAACATGCATGAAAAGAATTTCTATACTTATGCTATGCTAAATCCTAATAGGATACCCTATACATTCCTTAGTGAAAACAATGTAGTTGTTACATGCTTAGCCATGCTATATTTTGAGAAGAGACACATGTTGAGATTTTATGAAGTTGAGAAAAGGACTTGTGATTTTACATAATAAAACAAGGACTCAATGAACCACCTGGGTGGACAAGGACTTTGATTTTTGGAGAAGGTGGCAACAAAAGGAACCATGTCTATGGTAATCTCTTTGTGTTGTGCTCCAAAGGAAAACCACCCAGGAAACTTAGAGATTGAACATGTTTCTCCAATTGTGGCTTTCGTGTGCAACCACATGCTATTTATGGCTCTGGCTTAGTCAACTACATTGGGAAGACCCATGCATTGTCTTCAGGTTACTGGACATGAGGACCTGGAATCCTACATGGGTACTGAAGACAAGCTAGCAATGGTGTATGGGAGGACCCTCTGGAAAGACTTCGTCACATTCTCAATCTGCCGGTACTCCATCTTGGTGAGCACCAATCTAGTGGCCACTGGTGGCAACAAGATGAGACTGTGACATGTGGGTAAAGTGTGCAACTTCTGTAGAAGATAATAAAATCTAAGTACTTAGTCGTGTCCCCGGTTATGGACAATACTGAGCAACTAAAGTTTAAAGCTATGGGAAATCTCGACATTCCAATTTCTAAAATAAAACTTTCTAAGTGATAACAAAAGACTTGATGCACTTGGGGGTACCAAGGAGCTCAAGAGATTTTGATGAAAACTTGATGCACTTGGGGTTACCAAGGAGCTCAAGAGATTTTGATAAAAACTTGATGCACTTGGGGGTACCAAGGAGCTCAAGAGATTTTTGACAAGGACTTGAATACTTGGGGATACCAAGGAGTTCAAGGGATTTTGATAAAGAGATTTGACAAAGGAAACAAAACCATTTGAAAAGATAGGATAAATTATTGCTTTCTGCAAATGAGCCTTAAACCCTACTTAGCCAAAAATGCATGTAATGATAGGATCCACTTATATTAAACATAGTAGTGAAACTTGCCAATACAATTCAAATGTATTGACCCTTGTGGCTGTAGCTTGTAATGTTGCAGGTTTGATTGATTTTAGTGAAGATTGATTGATTAGGATTACAAAGTCTACAA
The DNA here is from genome assembly GCA_916181665.1 of Avena sativa. Classification (NCBI taxonomy): domain Eukaryota; kingdom Viridiplantae; phylum Streptophyta; class Magnoliopsida; order Poales; family Poaceae; genus Avena; species Avena sativa. The sequence continues at coordinate 375,872,780 of OV702282.1, forward strand.
CCAACATGTCTGCCTGTGGCACTTTGAAGATGAAGGACCCCATGTTATATATATTCCGCTGCAATGTAATGTAATAGCCAAATGAGCTATGTAAGATGTAATAAAATTATGTTATTCCTGGTTATAAAGTTATATTATGACCTTTGTTTCTTGGTATTACATCTTAACTGTGGATGCTAGCTATTGATCCAGGGACTAGCATTGTAAACACAGGGGACTCTACCTTATTTAAAGGTTGGGACCCTTACATACCTCTTGAATATTTCTTGGGGTGACACGAGGTGGCATCCCCAAGCTTGAGCTTGTAACATCCCAAAATTATTGATCCAGGTTATCATTTCCAATCACCCAAATTTAGGGTTAACAAAAACTTTTGTGAATTAAAATCCATATGAATGCATGTGTGTATGTGATGAATGCTTGAATGGACTTTTTGGATTTTTATGAATGGCAAGGATTGATTTAAAGATGAAAACAACATCATCTAAATCATTTCCAAGCAGAATCAAATGAAGAAAAAGTCAAAAACAAACTATATAAGCAAATGGTCAGTTTTGCCAATCTTACTCACAAGACCACTTTGACTGTTTCTAGTCCAAGATTTCTAATAGAAACAAATCCAATTCTTTTCACCCCTTGATAGAACAAGTAAAAGTGAACCCAATCCCACCTTGCAAACCCACAGAAACAATTTACAAATCTATGCCAAGGACAATTCAAAATTGAATCTAGTTCATATGGTAAGATCACCATTTCTCAAAACCCCACCAAACCAGTTCACCTTGACAAATCCAATCAACCAGATACTCCCTAGTATGTGCCTAGTACACCCACCAAACTTCATCCAAAAATTCAAATATGAATTTCTTGCGGCCATTTCATCAAACACCTTCTGAGCACAAATCAAACAAAACAACAAACACTATTGTGAGCAGTGTTTGTGCCAACCTTGCTCCCTCTCTAGCTCTCACCACACTCCCAGTAGGTCACCAACATCATCTAAGTATCTCTAGTCCACTGTGTACTCGACCATGCCATCAATGGCCACCATGGCCGAGCACACTTGCCACCCCCACCATCGACAGCAAGCTACAAGCGTAGCCAGCCTCGCCAACCTTGTCTACCATGCCGCCCGTGCCTCACTACCCCCTCTAGACCAGCCCTAGCTCGAAGACAGAGAGAGGAACCGCCAGAAACGTCGTGCCCATGCCGCTATCGACCATGCTGACGCGCACCGCAGTGCATGCGTCGTTCCCACTCAACCCGACCACCTTGAGCCTTCGCCGCCCGTCTACACGATCACCACCATCCCAGGAGACCACCAAACATGCTCGTTTAATCGACCGTGCCCCATAGTCACCGCACGCCATGGAGTTCTACATTGGTACCACTCAGAGCATCGTACGTTCCCGACCGAACCGCACCGCCCCACGCCTCGCCTTTAAGCTAGCAATGAGCGCCAGGAGACCATGCATCGTCCCCTAGCCTCAGCCATGTCGTTAGCTCACTATGGCGCTAGCTCCGACAAGCTCTGCCCACGTCGTGTTGCCCCTCTCGCTCGCCTATAAAAGGAGGCCTACCCCACTCGTTTTCTTCACACCAGTTCACTCCCCACCTCTCACTGATCCTTCCCAGCTATTCCCGGAGCAAGGCGAGCTCTTCCTTGTCGGAATTTGGCCGGAGCCTGTCGCTACTGGAGGAGAAGGGCATCGTCGATTGGAGCCACCCCAGGAGGAGCCGCTAGTACCAGAAGAACCGTCGTTGTCGACTTCGTCATTCGCCCCATCATCGACCATCGCCTGAGCCCGGTGAGCCGCCCAGACCCCCACTGTCCATGCTAGGGTTATCCCCCGCCGTGTTCTGTTCCGACGAGGATGACGGCCATGAGCCGTTGATCCTTAGTCTAATCCTATGGTCGTAATAGCCCCGTACCCCTTCACCACCCTTTGCCCCACTGACGTATGGGGACACCACTTAACCAGCCCGCACACGCTGTGCGCAGTGGGCTGGCCCAACTAGCTCTCCCGCGCGACCCAGTAGTTTGAATTTATATTTGTCTATTTAGTTTCTAACCTACTTCTGTCTGTTGATTCAAAAATCAATTCAGAGAGTTTTACTGAACCAAATAGCATGAAACCAATTTTTTTAGAAAGGTATGGAAATTATTAATCCAAGCCCGTTGGATTCAAACCATTTGGATTTATAGATCACCAATAATAAAAATAACAAGTCAAAGACTTTTCTACATTCAAACATTTTTCAAAATTCATCCATAAATGCTTTTGATTTGATTCCAACTATAAAAAATCACATTTGACAAGACCTTTCTGAATATATAAAAATATCTAGGTTTACTTGCAGTAATAATGAACAAGTAATAAAAGAATGCCCCATAGGAATTTTTATTCACTTTAATTAATTAAAATAATAAGGTTAAACATTATTAAATTGTGACACCACTTTAAATCACATTCCCAAGTATTGAAATATATGGTGATGACATGTGTCAACATGATCCCATATTTTAATTGGAGAATATTAAATCTTAAGTAGTTTTTCAATGAGTAGAAATTACTTTTCTAAAATAAAATAAATAAGAATATTGCCTTAATTCTTGTGATGATTGTGATGATGCTAGATCATCTAGTGTGAACCTTTGTGTGCTAAATATAAGTAGTTAAGTATTGTTTGGTGATTGTGTACTTCGTATTTATTTCTAGACGCTAGTACCGACCAAGGATACGAAGTGGAAGGAGACTACTATGAGGAAGAAGCAGAGGAGAACTTCAACCACTGCACTGCACAAGGCAAGCTACTATCTTAGCAAGCTAAGCTAAAACCATGCAAGTCTTACTTGCAATCCTAAACCTACTAATGCACCTATGCAAGATGCATTAGGCATAATTGCTTATACCCTTTATTATACCAACTCCCAGTTTTACTTGCAAGCTTTACTCTTTTATTTATTTATCAAAGCTTTTTATTTATGTTACTTAGTGACTTGTAATTTTTTTGGAAAGATATTAGAGGTAGCATAAAGAGCACAAAACTTGGCCTAAGTTAGATAGAATTAGATGTCATCCTCAGGCATGAGATTAGACTTAGATAAGTCACACTTGATTATCACCCCTTATTAGTGTTTACCCCCAACTTTAGTGGCTAGTGCTAAGCATAAAACTTGATCACTTTAGATAGGAATACTTGGTGAAAAGGATTATGAAAACCTTAGAATGATGAGTCATTCTAATGAAATATTTTGACATGTGTTGTGAACACTAGATGATTTTGATGATGAAAATGTTGAGGCATGACCCTTAGCCCCTTTTATAAAACTGATGGTTGTGTTCGGATGTGATACCATTCCAATGTTACCGTATAACCAAAATACCAAAATTTGGGTAGGGCTTGACTAGAAGTTTATATATCTTAGTATAGGTTCCCTTGCGGCCGAGGTTTGAGGTGAGGCTACCTCGTGATGATTGACCACCTGTGCAGTTCCCAAGATTACAGATGGTCATGGTTTGGAGGCCAAACTCATAGGAGAGGTGCCTATAATAGGGTGTGTAATTGAAAGGTTAGGATTGATTATCCGCATACTGAGTATGGTGAATCAGGATTGTTCCTGGCGGATGTATCGAATATTGTTCCTGGCGGATGTATCAGGATTGATTATCCGCATACTGAGACAGACCTTCTGTGGCGCATGGTTCAGACAATGCGCCACAGAAATCTTCACACTTCTGTGGCGCATATAGGAAAAATGCGCCACATAAGTTCCAACTTTTGTGGCGCATATGTCCATATGCGCCACAGAAGTGGCGCATATGGACATATGCGCCATAGAAAGGGAGGGTAGGACCCACCACATGATTCAGTTGACCAAAGTTTTGTGGCGTATACCTATATATGCGCCACAGAAGTTCCAACTTATGTGGCACATAGATAGATATGCGCCACAGAACATGGAAACACAGATTTCACACCACCCCCCCCCCCCCCCCCCCCGTGGATCGCCTTTTAACTTTTGTAAAAAATAAATGAAAATGATAAAAAATTCAAAAAATAATTCCTTGAATGTCGTGGTGGTATCACGGCATATGCCATGGGTAGGCTAAAGTTGGGGCCGATGGACGTGGAGGAATCCGGGGAGGGATGATGCGGTGAAGACCGCACTCATATGAACAAAGAGAAATACAATGTATATTGGATTGAAGCTCTCAAGTGGAGATAACACCTCATTCTATACATCTAATCCCTTATAATCTTGCCATACTTGTGGCTACAATCATGCTCCTTGAGCTGTTTCCCCTATGCTTCTGTCTAAGCTCTCTGTGAGAGTGGAGGAAGAGGAAGAAGGAGAGCTCCTAGTGAGCAGAAAGGAGAGGAGCCCTTCGGGGCCTCTTCCAGAACGATCCCCCTGGTGCTCCTTATAAAGGGGAGCCCAGGGGACAAATCTTGTTCCCCACGATTGGTATCTAGGCAGCATATTCTCGACATCTTCTTAGATGCTGAGCATATGACTTGGCATCTTTGGAGATGCCAGGGCATATTCCTTAGCATATTCCTAGATGCCATGGGCATATGCCATACACCCTGTGCCAGTCTGAGCTGGTGGGCTCCAAGACTGGCACGATACTTGTTGCTCTTGTCCTGACTCGATGGCGTGTTCTTGTGAAGACCGTGGAGGCATCTGGAGGTAAATTACAGGGCGTATAGATCATTATAACTCGGCCCAAAGGTCCTAGAGGGTGTGTCAACTCGGCATGGGTTTTGGTTGATTCGGCCTGGGGGAGAGGCAGCCCAGCCGGATCATCTAGTGGCCCAGCCGAGGTCCGGCAGCGGCCCAGCCGGGTTCCCCTTCAGTCGGCCCACGCGGGCGTGATGGCGTGAAGTGGAGCTGGTGACGTTGCCCCGTGGTGGGCCGATCTTGCCTTTATTCGGCCCACCCGGGAGCTACCTGCTGCGCATCCGGCGAGGTTGGAGAGAGCCCCGCGGTGGGCCGAGGTTCCTCCTTCCCGGCCCACCCGGGCGGCGTCGAAGGAGCGAGGTGGCGAGGAGGCAGTCTGGCGCGGGGAGCGAGCGGTGGCTTGGCGATGCTGGCGGGATCGGTGGCGTGGGGAGTCCGGCGTCGAGGTGGCTAGCTGGAGTAGTTCGGTGCTGGGCCAGGTCGTTTGGTGGGCCGGATGGGAGGACTCGGCCCAGGAGGGTAATTCGGCTCTTAGAGCTTTAGTTCGGCCTGTTCACTGTAGATCTGGTCCAGTAGTGGTGAGGGCTAGGCCGACTTAGTGTTAACTCGGCCCAGACTTGTTTTTTTGCCTTAGTATTTTTCTATTGGACTGATATTGAGTATTATTTTCTCATATACATTTCTTATTGATTCACTTAACTCGTCAACTCTGGGGTACCCGGGGGTACACCCCCGACATTGAAGATGTAGTTGTATTTTGGGGTATAATTGTAGGGAAAATTGAAAAAATGAATTTCGATGTATTTTGCAAAAAAAGTTCATGGGACAGTAAAACGGCCGTAACTTTTGCATACGATGTCGGAAAAAAAGTTTAATATACCAAAATGATCGTCTCGAAATTTCCTACTCGATTTCAGCGCCGGAGGCCGTTGAAGTTTTACAGCTTCCCCAAATTCAAAAATAGTAAAAAGTTATGGCAGAAAGAAGATTTTTTCCTGAAAAAAATAAAAAAGGGGGACAAACTTCTGTGGCGCATTACTCATATATGCGCCACAGAAGTGTTGGGATTCGAATTTTGAATTTCTGTGGTGCCCTCCTCCTCTCTTTTATCCTTCTCCCCTTTACTCCTCTCCTCCACTTCTTCTCTTCCTCCCTTTCTTCCTCTCCTTCTTCTCTTCCTCCCCTTCTTCCTCTCCTTCTCTTCCTCTTCTTCTCTTCCTCCCCTTCTTCCTCTACTTCTCTTCCTCTCCTCCTCCTTATCCACTCTCCGGCCAACTCCTCCTCCTACTCCGGCCATGGCCTCCACCACCTTGGGCGACACCTCCTCCACCGCCTCCGCCTCCTCCTACTCCTCCTCCTACTCTCCTCCTCCTCCTCCTACTACTACTCCTCCTCTTCCACCGATGGCCTCCTTCTCCTCCTACTACGGCGACCCCTCTACTCCGGCGACCCCTCCCCTCCTACTCCACCTACATCGGCGGCCTCCTACTCCGGCAACCCTTCCTCCTACTCCTCATACTCCTCCTACTCTAGCGACCCTCCTCCTCCACCCTCCACCCACCTCCCACTCCGGCCAGATACTCCAGCCACATCTGGCCGTTTTTTTTGAATTTTGAAAAAAAAATCAGTGGCGCATATTGCCAATATGCTCCACAGAAGTTTGAGATCTGGTTCGTGACTTCTGTGGCGCATTTGGGCAATACGCGCCACAGAAGTTTTTGAGACTTCTGTGGCGCATTTCAATATGCGCCACAGAACTACACTTTAGTGGCGAGATAACAGTGGCGTATACCATATGCGCCACAGAAGTTCCAAAATGGTGCGCCACTGATAGGACTTTTCCTAGTAGTGCACCTCTGTAGAGCGTCAAACTATTCGAATAGTCGCGTTAGTTGTTATGGACAGTTGGAGTGGCCATACTGTTCCATCGTCAGATGTTTTCAAAATGACTTATGAAATGAATCATGACTTTGAATTTACCACAACAGGGTTGTGAACATGAAAACTAAGTTTCCACTTAGGTGTTGTAAAACATTAAACTAGTTTTCTTTGCTTCTGAACTCAGTTAAGGTAAACCTGGCTTTTTGCAAAACAACCTTGAGCTTAGGATTCCTACTTGAAACCACTTTAATTGTTAGTAATAGTTTGTGAGTACTTAAAGAGTACTCATGGATTTGTCCCTGGCTATTCCCGTGGCCAGACTATGAGGAGGACTATTAGGATGATGGACAGCAGGAAGTCTACGACAACTAGGATCATCTCCCATCGTCATCATTGTCTGTGACCATGAAGATGGAGCTTCACCCATGCTACCGTTATTATATTATTCCGCTGCTTTGATTGTATTAAGACTGGATCATGAGGTCCTTTATTTGTACGATCTTTATTATGGTTTGTAATGGATGATGAACTATGGTACCAATCTGTTATGTCTCGCAAAAATGGTAATCCTAGGATTGCGATGTATGGCATAACAGGCATCTGGGATTAAAAATCCGGGTGTTGACAAAGCTTTTGTCCATTCTTCATCTCATTACATCATTCTTCCCCTACACTTGAAAATTTCCTTCATACAAAACTTCACACAATCTTCATTAGCAACATTAGTGTATTCAAGATAATAGGCCTTTGGATTTTGTTTTAAAACAAGGAAAACTTTCATTAGAACACAAGCTACTGTATCAATTACTTTTAAAAGCTCAAGTGATCAAGGAGAACTCAAAAATAAACCGATTAAGAAGCAAATGCAAATAATGGCAGAAATCTGTCAAAACAGACCAACAGGTAAAAACTGATTTTTTAGAAGACCTTCTGTTGCTCAAATCGAAAAGTGTTGAACTAACGAAAGTTACATAACAACCCGGGGCATAAGCTTAGATAATTACAGCTCAATCCGACATACAGGTATTTTTCACAAATTTTTACAGTGAAGCACAAAAATCTGTTTCGGGACAACAACTTACCCAAATCTTACTTCTCTCTCATTAGAGGTTATTCTTGACACAAAAACCATAGAAAAAGGATAAGGAGAGGTTATTACATTAGTAATAACTTCCAAGACTCAACAAAAGAAAAACCTAACGAAATTTGGGCTATCTCCTAATAAGTACTTTTCTTTAACGCCTTTAAGTTAGGCATAATAGTTTGAGAAGATGCTCACATAATAATTATGAATTGAAGTAAAAGAGATCATCAAGAAGCAAATTCAAAACACATTTCAGTATAACCCACTTCCTATGCATAAGAATCTTGTATGCAAATAAATTCACAAAAAATAAAGTAACAGGCATAGGAAGATAAAACAAGAGTAACTTCAAAACTTTCAGCACATAGAGAGGTGTTTCAGTACCATGAAAACTTCTACAACCATATTTTCCTCTCTCATAATAATTTTTCAGCAGTCTCATGAATAAACTCAACAATATAACTATCACATAAAGTATGCTTTTCATGATCTACAAACACATAATTTTTATCTATCTCAAAATAGTGGGATTAAAACCTTCAAACCCACTTTTAACAATTTTATAACAAGATGGCTGATCATTCTCAAGAGGTATGGGGTACCAAGATAAAGTCAAGACCCCTCCAATCTCATTTTCAGTAGTACTATTAATATTATCAACCAATATAGGACATCTAGAGCTTTATCATAAACATTTTCTAAGCAAAACTCTTTAGTACCATGCATTTCGAAATTAGGCACAAATAAAGGATTATCATAAGATTTATAAAAATAGCATGGATTATCATAGATAACAGGAGAATAATTATTATCACAAGTTTTACTCAAAGTAGATATTTCAAAAGAATCCACATGAACATAACATTCATCCTCCTTTGGTAAGCATGGGGGACAATCAAATAATGTAATGGATAAAGAGTTACTCTCATTATAAGGCAGTCATGGGTAGCTAATCCATTATTCCTCCTCTTGATCATCACTCTCCTCCTATTTTTCATCTAATGAGCTTTCAGGTTCATCAATTTCTTCTTCCATAGGCTCTTGCAAGGCATTAGTCTCTTCCGTTGGTGGAAAACATCTATTAAAATATTCTAGAATATAGCCATTTTCTTCCTTGTAATTATTAAAGAAAAATTTAAGTATATCATAAACCTCATATTTATAAGGTGCATCATCAGTATTTTCAAGAAAATTAGCAAGTTCGAATGCACCCTTCCAAGCAATAAATTCTTCAGTTTGTTCCACATCATAAAAGTCATACTTTCCCTTAACATAAGAAGATATGGTAACATTATCATTATACTCAGATTTTAAAGGGAGGTGTTTATACCTCCTACAGCAGCAAGATTTATCAAAGCAATAAGTAACATTATAAGTAGAGCACACATTTCTAGCAATGGTATTCAATTTATCAATTTGTTCCCATAAGTGTTTCCCTTTTTGTGACAAGCGGTGTTCCTTATAATAATATTTTTGTTCTTCCGTAAACCCACCTTGCCAATAAGATCTAGTTTCAAAGAAACCAACCATTGATCGAAATCATGACAAAGCAAGGCAATAACAAACACAGAACTATAGTAGGAACTAATTTTTTTGTGTTTTTGATAAGAAAAGGCAAACCAAATGAAACTATTTTTTTGTATTTTTGAAAGAAAGAAACAAGAAAAACAAAGCAAAACAAAAACAAAGTAAAGAGAATGGTTGTGAAAGACTCCCCTTGCAAGAATCTTCTTTCTCCCTGAAAGGTGACTGACGAGGAGGAAGAGATTGAAGTTGTCCTTAACTCCCTGGCAACGGCGCTAGAAAACATCTTGATGGCTCAGATCACTGTAGAGCTTCATTGGGAGACCACAAGAGGAAGGTATGATGAGCACAGCGGTAAGTTATCCCTCAGTTATGAAACCAAGGTTATCGAACCAATAGGAGTAAGGAAACAACTCCAAGGTGTTGCTAACAACTTGGAATCCTGCACAACATAAACTCAAGACTTTGCCCCAACTTAAAGTAAGGTTGTCAATCTCACTGGTTTGCTGAAAACAAAGGATTAAACGTATAGTGTGGAAGATAGTAGTTGCTTGTAGAAAGTAAACGGTAATAGTAGATGATGTATCGATGATAAAGATTGGACCGGGGTCCACTGTTCACTAGAGGTGTTCTCCTTAAGATAGATAACATTCTGGGTGAACAAATTATAGTGGGGCAATTGATAGATTGAGAAAGCATAACAATGCATATACTAGTTATCATGACTCCTATGATATTTGATTGGGCATTACAACTATATACATAGACCGTAATCCAACTGCATCTATGACTAATAATCCACCTTCAGGTTATCATCCGAACCCCCTCTAGTATTAAGTTGCAAGAAACAGATAATTGCATTAAGAAATGTGTGTAAAGTAAACAATACAATTGTTCGATGAACAAAAGATTGTTGGTTTCTCCCTAGTACCAATAGCACATCTACAATCTTAGAGATTCCTGTCACTTCCCCAGATTACTAGAGGCATGAACCCACTATCGAGCATAAATACTCCCTCTTGGAGTCACAAGCATCTACATGACCAAGTTAGCTACTAGCAACGAAGAGCATGCGAGATCACAAATAACACAGACATGATAGAATCAATAATCAATCTGACATAGTATCTCAATATCCATCGGATCCCCACAAACACAACACGTATGATTACAAATAGATGATCTTGATCATGAACGTAGCTCACAAGATCTAAACATGATAGCACAAAGGAGGAGAAACAACCATCTCGATACTGTATGGACCCATAGTCCACGGGTGAACTACTCACGCATCATACCGGAGGCTGGCATGGTTATGAAGAAGGCCTCCGGGATGATCTCTCCCCTCCAGCAGGGTGCCGGGAAGAGCTTCAGATCCCCCCGATATAGGGATGATGGTGGCGTCTATGGACTGTTTCGTGGAGATTTGATCGGGTACTTAATGTTTTTGCCTCGGGAGACTTTTATAGGCGAAGGGGCAAGGTCGGTGGGTGCCCGAGGGGGGCATACCTAGGGCTGGCGCGCCCCTAGCCGCACCACCACCAGATGTGGTCGCCTTGTGGACCCACTTCGCTTGCCCTCCGGACTTTGTGTTCCTTCTGGTAAAATATTGACTTTGGCTTTTGTCCCGTACAATTCCAAGAATATTTCCTTACTAGCTTTTCTGAAACAAACAACAGCAGAAAACAGGCAACTGGCACTGCGACATCTTGTTAATAGGTTAGTCCCAGAAAATATATAAAAATACCTCAAAGTGTAGACAAAACATAGCAAAGTAGATACTAAACAAGCATGGAGCATGAAAAATTAAAAATACGTTTACGACGTATCAAAGGCCTAGTGTGCTAAACGGGATTTTGTCCATTTCCTGGATCGGGACATGGTAGCCAGGGATGCAGCGAGCGACGCGACCAGCGGAGATGATGTCCAACCCCGTGGCAATCCTATGCACGTTCACAACGTTGAGGTTCGGCCATCCCCAATCCTCATGGTGGCGGTCGCCTTGGCCAGCCACGTCGTCTGCCTTACGCTTTAGCCTGCTACTACCCCAAGATTTACCCATAGCGGCAAATGGGGTCTGGAATTCGGCATATTAATGGAGGTGTTGTGATCCAGAGGTGGATGGATTCGGGAGGGTAGTAGTTGTTCGAGTAGGGAGTGAGGAACCGCCACCGTCGGTCTTGTCCGCGTAGAAGACAAGGAAGGGGCGCTGCAATTAGTGAGGGTGGGCATGGGAACCGTCTAGAGGAAGTGAAAAAATTAATCGTAAGGGGAAATGTAGGGTCCCACCTATCAGCGAGTAAAGGTCGGAACGCGCAAACGTGACTACGTTTGACTTGGATCGTGCATGGCGGACCTCGATTTCACTGCATGCAAGTGGCATAGAACCAATTACAGGCAGCGATAGCATCACCATGTAAGAGCATCACTAGCAGTGCCTGTAAAACACGACATGTAAAATAGGTCATACGGGGCACCGATTATACGGATTCGGTTCGCAAACACGCGAACGCCAATCAGAACTTGTAAACAAAAACTGAATAATTTAAAGATGACCGCCTTCGCCACATGGAATGCAACTTCCACATGGAATAATGCACCAGTGTGATAAAAGTTGCATCACCACATCCAATGGAGTGTGTGTGTGGTCATGTGGTTCAAGGTGGTTTGGAAAAGAACACATGCAATGACTCTATGTACTCCATGTGTCAAACCATGGTCAGAAATATACAGAAAGCCCCTGGAATGCAACTGCCACATGGAGTGATGCACGAGTGTGACAGAAGTTGCATCACCATATCCATTGTAGTGTGTGTAGTCGTTTGGATCATTGTGGTTTTGAAAAGAACATATATAAATGACTCTGGGGACTCCATGTGTCAAACCATGGTCATAAATCCCCCAAAAGCCAATGGAATGCAACTGCCACATGGAATGATGCACCGGTGTGACAGAAGTTGCATCACCACATCCACTTGAGTGTTTGTGATCATGTGGATCATTGTGGTTTGGTAATAACACATGAAATGACTCTAGGGACTCCATGTGTCAAACCATGGCCAGAAATCCCCAAAAAGCCCTTGGAATGCAACTGCCATATGTAATGATGCACCGATGTGACAGAAGTTGCATCGCCACATCCATTGGAGTATGTGTGGTCATGTGGATCATTGTGATTTTGAAAAGAACACATGCAATGACTCTATGTACTCCATGTGTCAAACCATGGTCATAAATCATAAAAAAACTGGAATGCAACTTCCACATGGAATGATGCACCGGTGTGATAAAAGTTGCATCACCACATCAACTTGAGTGTGTGTGGTCATGTGGATAATTGTGGTTTAGAAAAGAACACATGCAAATTACTCTATGGACTCCATGTGTCAAACCATGGTCATAAATCCCCAGAAAGCCACTCGAATTCGGCTGCCACATGGAATGATGCACTGGTGTGACAGAAGTTGCATTACCACATCTACTTGAGTGTGTGAAGTCATGTGGATCATTGTGGTTTGGTAAAAAACACATTAAATGACTCTAGGGACTCCACGTGTCAAACCATGGCCAGAAATCCCCAGAAAGCCCCTGGAATGCAACTGCCACATGGAATGATGTACCGGTGTGACAGAAGTTGTATCACCACATCCATTGGAGTATGTGTGGTCATGTGGATCATTGTGGTTTTTAAAATAACACATGTAATTACTCTATGGACTCCATGTGTAAAACCATGGTCGGGAATCCCCAAAAAGCCCCTACATTGCCACTGCCACATGGAGTTATGCACCAGTGTGACAGAAGTTGCATCACCTCATACAGATGAGTGTGTGTGGTAGTGTGGATAATTGTGGTTTGGAAATGAACACCAGTTGTACTTGAGGCCATTGAGATGGGCCTATACAGGGCTCGACGGAAGCATCATACACGTGTCACATCCCAAAATTTTCCAAATTTTGAAATGTGAAAAATAAATAAACAAAATAAATAATTGTTGAAATTTAGGGTGAAAAGAAAAATTTTATTTCTAAATGGAAACATCAAAAACCCATCTTTAACAAACTTGGAATAAAATGGAATCCAACAAATTTCAATCAAGTGAAATTCATTCATCAAAGAATGAATCTTGAAATTTAAACACTTGGAAAAGTTAAACCAAAACTCTAAAACCCTAATGGAAGAAAATCATTTCCAAGATATCTCAAAGACTATGGATTTGATCCATATAAAATTGGTCAACAAACATTTATAAATGATCAAAGATGATAAATAAAAATATTATAAAAACCATAGAAATTGGTTTCACTTATTTTGGAACCATAGATAAAAACTTATGAATTTAATAAGATGAAAGGAAATAATTTCCAAAGCTAATAAATCTCCTATCTAAATCCATACCAAATTGTGAGAAAATAATCCTAAAGAGATTTAAAAGGATAAGCCAATGTCAAATAAAATTATACAAATTGGAATCACCAAGTTTGGATCTTTAAATAAAAAGATATGGATTTTATAAGACAAAGGAAGAAATAAATAAATAAGGAATATTTAAAAGCCAAATTAAAACTTGGCCTAATCCATAAGCAAATGGAATAAATATAATCCAAATCCAAATAAAATAAATGGATAAAGAATATTCAGATAAAATTATATGGCATTAACCAAATTCCATTCTATTAAATAAAGACAAAATCCCTAATAGAAATGATTAATTAAATCATGGGAAAATAATAATTGGAATTTGCCCAAGTGGAATAAAAGTTATTTAATTAACTTAAATGAAATAAAAGAATCATTTAAATAAAGTTATATGGAATTAAAAACCATATTTGATTTTATTTGAATAAAGACAAATGCCTAATTTAAATGATTAATAAATCATATTAAAAATATTTCAAAGAATTCAAAGTAAATTATTTGACACCCTAATGAATAAATAAAACCTACTAAAAAGGATTTGGTAAGAATTTGGAATTTAAATAGGAGTTGGAAAACATATTTAAAATCCTATTTAAATAAAGATAAAGGCCCATTTTAAATAAATAATTAAACCATGTGGGAATAAAAGAAATATTCCGAAATTATCTTTAAAATACATGTTTGAACATAATAGAAAATTTCTGAAAGTTGGTAAAGATTTGAATTCAAATGGTGTTTGAAATCATTTGAAAGAAATCAAATAGAATTAAAGAAATAGAAAAAGAAAAATGAAACAGAAAAAAAGGAAAAGCAGCCAGCCCAGCCCAGCAGAACCCACCAGGCCCAGCAGGCCCATTTCCCCTCTTCCCCGCAGAAAACGGTTCACACCGCAGCAGGAACCCGCGCAGTCAATGACGGTTGGACCCCACCTGAAACACCTTACTCTCGCTGACCAGCCGGCCCCATCTGTTAGCTCATCGTTCTCACCCGCCGCGACCCTTTCTCCCCCAAACCACGTCGTTGTTTCTGGTTTGAATCCACCGTTTAATTCTGCTTAACTCCACGACCATTACTCGCGGTGATCACTCCCTACTAAACGCCTCCTACCCCTCTTCCATTTCCCTCACACCCTATCGCCAGAGAGCCACTAGGCTGCCCAAATTTTGAGCTCGAACTCCCTCTGTCCGACGATACTCCAGCAGCACCAGCCACCACCTTTCCCCCTCGACCACTCGAGCCTGCTCCCCTCTCCCGTACGAACCTCCCAGTGCCTTGCCGTCTGCCTCCACTCCGGCGAACCCTAATGGTAAATCCTCGGCAACGACGACAACCGAGAGCCGCCACCGTCTGCCTCCACTCCGGCAAACCCTACTGGTAAATCCCGACCGCCCCTCTTCCCCTCGTGGACACTCTCATGCTCGCCTCACTATTGCGAACCTAACGGCGTCTTCCACTTGTCTTAGCGCGTCCTCCATCCTCGCCTCCGATGATGAACAGACGAGCCCGACGCTTTCACGAACTCCGGCGAGGAATCACCAGTGACTCTGTGCGCCCCTCGACAAACGGCTGCCACATTGAGCTTCAGCAACACTCTGCGAGTCTGGTAACACTCCCCGTTCTCTCCCTCGCTTCCAGTAGCCGCCGCAACGCCATAGATAGAGCGCCTCCGCCGCTCGCCACCACGCCAGCGCCGCCCGTCTTTGACCACTGGGGTTTGCACCGTTAGATTTTGATCCAGCGGCGTAGATAGATTGACTTAAATCAAACCGGTATGCTCATCTGTGCCGCACGATCCACTTTAAATCCAACGCTCCATGCTGATCGATCCATGCGAACTGTTTTTGTCCAATCAGAAACATACGTGTGGCACTGACTCTGTTTTAAAAACAGAAAATGTTCTATTAGATGTTCAAACTTTCAAAATTCATAACTTTTGATCCACATGTCCAAATTTTGCAAATTTTATATCAATAGAATCAGCAAAACAAATACTTTCCAACCATGCACTTTTTTTTAGTGATTTGCCTCTATAAACTTAGTTGTTTTTGCAGAAACTTGTGTAGGCATAATTTGAACATAAAAATTATTCTAGAAATATTTTTAAGATAAATTCTTTGGTAAATGGTTTGTTTTGAACCTACTGACCATAGAAACCAACTTATGGATCTAAAAGTGTATTTTGTGAAGCTAAAGAATAAATCTTTGAATAAAAGCATTTCTAGTTAAATAAAAATATTTTTTATGTTTTAAAAATGCTTTTGAGTAAAACCTTTGGAAAATGGTTTGATTTAAACTCTCTGACCCTAAACACCAAGTTTTAGGATTTAAAAATATATTTGACGAACCCTATAAATTATTACTTTGCTAAAAGGCATTTCCAACAAATATTGCTTTGTTATAAAAATAGTCTATAAG
The DNA here is from genome assembly GCA_916181665.1 of Avena sativa. NCBI lineage: Eukaryota > Viridiplantae > Streptophyta > Magnoliopsida > Poales > Poaceae > Avena > Avena sativa. The sequence continues at coordinate 375,888,790 of OV702282.1, forward strand.
TAAAACCATTTGCAAATGATTTTAATATTAAACACTTGACCTTAAAACACTAACATTTGTGTTTAAAAATATATTTGTTAAACACTAGAAATTATTACTTTGATTAAATCAATTCTAGCAAAACAAGAATGATTCAAATGGCCATTTTCACTAACTTGTTATAAAATGGTTTTGCCACATATATAAATGACCAATAGGTGTTTTATAATGATTATAACCTACTAGAAACCACTTTTCCAAATAAAACAATCTTTGGCATGCTTGCATGCATAGCTTTGTTTTTATTATTCTATGTGATGATTGCTTGAATGGTAGATTGAATATTTGCTTGCTTGATTGAATTGTAGTGGAATTTGAAGAGTGTGAATATTGAAAGATCAAGGAGTGAACTAATATTCTCTACCAAAAAGGAAAGTGGTTGTAAGATCCCTCCTTTATAAAGGAAAGGGATCCCTGTGATTGCAATGCTAGTCCCTGGATCAATAGCTAGCATCCACAGTTAAGATGTAATATTAAGAAACAAAGGTCACAATACAACTTTATAACCAGGAATAACATAATTTATTACATCTTACATAGCTCATTTGGCTATTACATTACATTGCAGTAGAAATATAACAATAGCATGGGGTCCTTCATCTTCAAAGTGCCACAGGCAGACATGTTGGCTATAGACTTGTAATCCTAATCATTAAACTTCACTAATATGAAACAAACCTGCAACATAACAAGTTACAGCCACAAGGGTCAATACATTTGAATTGTATTGGCAAGTGATACTATGGTAATATATTGGAGTCTATCATCTATATGCATTTGGCTAAGTGGAGCTTAGGCTTGCTTTGCTAAAAATAGATTTTCCCTATCATTTGAAAACACTAAGTTTTTGCTTTGACAAAATCACCCAAGGAACCACCAATAGAAATTGGTGAACCTTAAACCCTTGTTCAACCACAAGTTTTTAACTTAGAAATTTGGATGATGAGATTCTTGATAGCTTCCATGTCTTGATGCTCAAATTGTCCTTTGCCAGGGACATGGCTAAGTACTTAGATTTTACACTCTGCAGAGGTGGTGCACTTTCCCCACAAGACTTGGTTTCACCAAGACAAGATCTTTCAGAAGCCTTCCCTTAGACCAGAATGGACGCGTTCCAACCTATCATCCCCTACCACCAACTGTCCATTTGGCTAAGTTATTGCAACCTATATGATCCAGGCAGAGCCCATAATGCCAAGTGGCTGCACTTGAAGCTTCTCGGCATTTGACATCTCAAATCTCTTTGTTCCTGGGTGGCCATCCATAAGTGAGACACCAAGTTTTCCCCAGCATACTGGACTTGGTGATGCCCAAGTTTTCCCCAACATACCGGACTTTCATGACCACTCAACATAAACCATTCTTTCCATTCCACCCAGGTGATTCATTCACTTAGTTGTTTTATTAAACAAAACACAAGTCCTCAGACTTAGAAATTTTTCCATAGTATGAATATATATCCCACCCTTGTTTTCTATTAGCTAAGCTAAGCATGATAGTAGTAGGGATCTTAACTTAGGAAAATTCTACTAAGGTTTTATCTACTAGGATTTCCCATAGCATGGTTTATACTTAGCAAAATTCCATGCAAGTCTTACTTAGAAATATCACTAATGCATAGTGAAAATAATGGGACAAAAGAATGTATCATCACTTGCCTTTTTGGTAGATAGTATATGTTCACTCCTTGATCTTTGCAATGTTCACTCACTTCAAATCACTACAATTCAATCAAGCAAACAATATTTCAATCTACCATTCAAGCAATTCATGACATAAAATTATAGAAACAAAACAATACATGCAAGCATGTCAAAGATGGTTTTATTTGAAAAAGTGGTTTCTAACAGGTTAGAAACATTTGGAAACACCTATTGGTCATTTTATAAAGTGGCAAAACCATTTGCAAAAGTTTTTACTTCATAAACCATTTTTAGATCAAGTCATTATTTTATGTGGTGAAGAAATGCTTTTAATAAGGCAAAATTCTATAGGTTTGACAAAATATGTTTTCAAACCATAAAACTTGGTGTTTAGGGTCAGAGAGTTTATTTTCCAAAACATTTCCCAAAGGTTTCTTCCAAAACCATTTTTAATGATTATACCATATTTTATTTGACTAGAATTGATTTAAATCAAGAGTTTATTCTTTTGCTTCACCAAATACATTTTTTGAAATCACAATTTGTTTCCTATGGTCAGTAGGTTCAAAACACACCATTTTCCAAAGATTTTATCCTCAAAATCATTTTAGAACAATTTATATATTCTAAACATGCATACATAAGTTTCTGCAAAAACAAACCATTTAATAGAAGCTTTTTACTAAACAGAGTGCATGGTTGGCTAGGGCTTGTTTTTCTGAATCCATTGATATAAAGTTTGTAAAATTTGGACGCGTGGATTTAAAGTTATAGATTTTACAAAATTGAATCACAAATAGATCAAATCCTGTTTTTAAATCTGACTCTGTGACACACGGCGCATTTCTATTCGTTGGTACCGCTTCGGCCGGATCAGCAACATGAGGCGTTGTATCAAGTTACATCACACAACACATATTGCGTACCCCTTCGGCGTTAAGTGATTCTATCGCATCCTTACGATCTGCATCTAACGGCTGGAGACGACCTGACCAAATTCTGGCGGCGCTCAGCGGCAGCGCACGGCGGCGATGCTCTGCTAGCGGC